>CM038216.1:94613223-95293819 GCA_021442155.1 Cymbidium sinense
AAAAACATAAACCAAAAATAAAAGAAATAAAATAATGTAATATAAAATCATAAAAATAACCAAACCTAAGCCTAACATAAACGTAAACCTAAAAAAATAAAAAAAATAAACAATAAAAACTAAACTAAAATAAACTAAATAAAAACCTTAACTAACTAAAAAATAGAAAACCTAAATAAAATAAAAACTAAACCTAAACAAAAAATAAAATAAAATAAAATAAAATAAAATTAAATAAAAACCTAAACCTAAAAAATAAACCAAAACATAAAACCTAAAAATAAATAAAAAATAAAACCAAAACCCAAAACAAAAAAAGCTAAATCTAAAATAGAAAAAAAATAAACCTAAACCTAAAATAAAATAAACTAAACTAAAATAAATAAAACATATAACTAAACTTAAAATAAACTTATCCAAAACCTAAACCTAAACTAAAAAAAATATAACCTAAATATAAACCTAAAATAAAAACCTAAAACATAATCCTAAAATATAAAATAGAAATAAAACTAAACTAAAAAATAAAACTCAAATGAAACCTAAACCTAAAACATAAACTAAAATAAAAAATTTAAACTAAAATAAATAAACCTAAAATAAATAATCTAAAATAAATAAAAATAAAAATAAACCTAGATAAAAATAAAAAATAAAATAAACTAAAATAAATAAAAAATAAACTAAATAAACCTAAACCTACCATTTGCTTAATTTAAAAAAATAAAAAAAAACCTATCCCTAAACCTTAAGCCATAAAACTAACCCTAAACCCTAAACCCTAAATCCTAAACCCTAAAACCCAAAACCTAAAACCCTAAACCATAAAACCTAAACCCAAAACCCTAATCCCTAAACCATAAACCCTAAACCCAAACCCTAAAAGCTAAAGTAACTCTAAACCCTAAACCCTAAACCCTAAAAAGCTAAAAACCTAAACCTAAACTAAATAAAAAAATTTAAACTAAAATAAAATATATAAAATAAAATCATAAACTAAAACTAAACCTAAACCTAACCTACACCTAGACATAAAAAGTTAAAAATTAAAAAATAAAAACTAAAATAAAACAAAATAAATAAAATCCTTAACGGACCTAAAAAAAACCTAAAGAAAAATAAAAACTAATCCTAAAATAAAAATAAAATAAACCTAAAATAAAATAAAATAAAAATTAAATAAAAACTAATGCTAAAAAATAAACCAAAAAATAAAACCTAAAATAAATAAATAATAAAACCTAAACCTTAAACTAAAAAAAAAACTAAACCTAAAATATAAAAAAACCTAAACATAAACTAACATAAACAAAACTAAAATAAATAAAACCTAAACTTAAACCTAAACCTAAACCTAAACTAAAAAATAAAACCTAAAAATAAACCTAAAATAAAAACCTAAAACCTAAACCTAAACCTAAAAAAAATAAAACCTAAACCTAAAAATAAAATAAAAATAAAACTAAAATAAAAATAAACTTATATCAAAACCAATAGCTAAAAAATAAACTAGAATAAAAAACCTAAACTAAAATAAATAAACCTAAAGAAATAAACTAAACTAAATATAAATATAAATAAATAAAAAATATAAAATAAAATAAAATAAATAAACAAAAAATAAACTAAATAAACTTAAACCTACTAGTTTACTTAATTTAAAAAAAAAATAAAAAACCCTATCCCTAATCCATAAACCCTAAACCCTAAACCCTAAAACCTAAACCCTAAACCCTAAACCCTAAACCCTAAACCATAAACCTAAACCCTAAACCCCAAACCCAAAAAAACCCTAAACCCTAAAAAGGCTAAAAATCTAAACCTAAACTAAATAAAACCTAAAGATAAAATAAATAAATAAAACCTAAACCAAAATAACATGAATATAATAATATAAAATAAAATCATATATTAAAACCTAAACCTAAACCTAAAAAAAAATAAATAAAATAAAATTTAAACTAAAATATAATAAATAAAAAGCTTAACTAAACTAAAAAATAAAAAACCTAAATATAATAAAATATAATCATAAAATTAAAATAAAATAAACTAAAATAAAATAAAATAAAAACTAAATAAAAACCTAAACCTAAAAAATAAACCAAAAAATAAAACCTAAAAATAAATAAAAGATATAACCTAAAATTTAAACTAAAAAAAAAACCTAAACCTAAAATAAAAATAAAATAAACCTAAACATAAACTAACATAAACTAAACTAAAATAAATAAAACCTAATCCAAAATCTAAAATAAACTAAACCTTATCCCAAACCTAAACTGAGTAAAATAAAATATACTAAAAATAAACCTAAACCTAAACTAAAAAATAAAACCTAAAAATAAACCTAAAATAAAAACCTAAAAGCTAAACTAAAAAAATAAAATAAAAACCTAAACCTAAACCTAAAAAAATAAAATAAAATAAAAAGTAAACGTAAAATGAAACCTAAACCTAAAAAATAAACTAAAATAAAAAATGGAAACTAAACTAAAATAAACTAAAATAATAAATATAAACTAAAATAAATAAACCTAAAATAAATAAACTAAACTAAATAAAAATAAAAATAAAACCTAAATAAAAATAAAATTAATAAAATCTAAATAAGATTAAACCTACCGCTTTAATTTCAAAAAAATTAAAAAATTAAAAAAATCCCTAACTCTAAGCCCTAAACTCAAACTAACCCTCCTACCCCTAAAGCAACAAACTTAAACCTTAAAACCTAAAAAGCCTAAACCTAAACCTAAATCTAAAACCCTAAACCATAAACCCTAAACTCTAAACTTAAATCCTAAAACCTACAACCTAAAACACTAAATTCTATGCCCCAAACCCTAAACCCAAAACCCTAAACCCTAAAAACATAAAAACCTAAACCTAAACCATAAAACCTAAAAAAAATAAATAAAAAAAGTTAAACCTAAATATAATATAAAAATAAAATAAATTAAACTTAAACTAAAACCCAAACCTAAACCTAAACCTAAACCTAAACCTAAACCCAAACATAAACCTAAACCTAAACCTAAAAATAATATAAAATAAAAATTAAAAATTAAACAAAACTATAATAAATAAAAACCTAAATTAAACTAAAAAATAAAATAAACCTAAAAATAAAAAAACCTAAATAAAATAAAACTAAACATTTAAAAAATAATAAACCAAAAAATAAAATTAAATAAACTAAAACTAAATAAAACCCAAAACTAGAAATAAATGAAAATAAACCTAAACCCTAAACTTAAAATAAAATAAAACAAACCTAAACTTAAACAAAATGAACTAAATTAAAATAAATAAAACCTAAACCTAAATCTAAACTGTAAACTAAATAAAATAAAATAATTTAAAAATAAACCCAAAGTAAAAAAAAATAAAACCTAAAATATGCCTAAAATAAAACCTAAAACCTAAACCCAAAAAAAAATAAAATAAACCTAAACCTAAACCTAAAATAAAAAAATAAAATCTAAACATAAAAAATAAAATAAAAATAAAACTAAATTGAAAATAAACAAAACCTAAACCTAAACCTAAAAAATAAAGTTAAATAAATATTCCTAAAATATATAAATTAAATGAAAAAAATAAAATAAACTTAAATAAAAGTAAAAAATAAACTAAATAAACTTAAACCTACTGGTTTACTTAATTTAAAAAACCCTAAACCCTAAACCCTAAATCTTAAACCCTCCTAAACCTTAAACCCTAAAACTAACCCTAAACCCATTCATTTAAGCATCGTCTCTCCTCTATTTCTTTAGTGCTCTAGCGAATTCCATTTCCCATGTGGAGGCGTCTCCCCTTAGTGGCTTTTCTTGTAGACATCTCAGCTGGTGACTCTAGTTCGACAATTTTGCTCTACTTTGGGCTTCTCCTATCCTGTGTTGCATTGCTATATTTTTTGCTTCCCCATGGGGAAATCCTAAGATTATGACTGCACCCATCAAGGTTTCTAATTCTTTGGGGTCTGGCTTAAATCCATCTCTGCATCAATCATTGAAGGATGTTCTGTAAGGCTAATTGCGTGAGTCTCTCGAGCTTATCTTGACTTCCTTCGAGGTGTACCCATGATAATGTGTTATAATTCAGAAAGGCTTGTGAAGCCCTTTGAATTCACTTTGGTGGGTAAATTTTCTTTGCGTCATCCTACTTTGGAGAATATTCAATCTTTTTTCCATAGCTTGAAACTCTTTGGAATTTTTTTTATCATATTGATTGATTCTCATCATGTATTGATTCAGCTTTCCAATGACTTACATAACTCTGATTTTTCTCAGCGCTCGTATTTTGTTTTCAATTCACAGATGCAATTGTTGAAATGGAAGCCCTTTTTGATATTAAGGAGGAATCTCCTATTATTCTATTTTGGATCTCTCTTCCCAATTTACATGTCCATTTCATTAATCATGAATTTCTTTTTATTGTGGGTGTGTTATTTGATCATCCTCTTCAAGATGATCAGGTGATTGCTTCTAATTCACCATTGCTGTTTGGATTCTAGTTGAGTTGATATAATTAAAAAATTTCCAAAGGAAATTTGGCTAGATCAAAGAAGTATGGTTATTTGCAAAAGTGAATTTTTAGAATGTTTCTATTTTTTGTTCCCATTGCAAAATTCATGGTCATGGAGTTTCAGATTGCTTTTTGGTTTATCCTCACCTCAAGAAACCTAAACCCCTTCATAATAATTTGGATCCCAATCTGAAGGTGCCCTCACAAAAAAGTTATTCTTATGGACAATTCTTAACCAATCCAACAGTTGATCCTCCCAATCGATCCTTTGGACAATGCTATAGTTCTTAAGCGATCAACTTTTGGATATGTTAATAAGGATGCATTACCTTTAATGGTCCTATACAGTTGAATTTGACTAATATTAATAATAATATGGATAATAATATGTTTTCGAAACTTATGGATGATGATTATATCTCAAATGATTCCATTCATGCTTCTTTTCCACCTTTAAATGAAGAAAATGGGATCCTTGATAAGGGCTTGAATGGTGAGCAAACAAATGATAAAGTTGTTAATCCTAACTTGGGCACTTGTGCTTTAAATGGCTCTAATCCTTCTCCTGCTTCTTTGTCTAATGTTGAACTGATTTCTATTCTGATACTTCAACATAATAATGATTTGGAAGAAGGTGAAGTGGCTTGCAATGATCTTTTAAATGTGCAACCTTATTCCAAAAATATCCCTGAACAATCTCTATCTGATGGTGATGTTGTGGATATGACTAATAAATTTCAAATGATTTTAGAAGAAAAATAAAACTCCTAAAGCTAAATTTCCAAATTTTGCTGAGTTTCTAGATCTAGCTCTTCCAAAAAATAAATTATTTCTTTCTTAATTTGGAATGTGAGAGGATTGGTACACTTTGTTAGAAATAGAATTAGAAACTTAGTTTGTACTCATAACATTTCCTTCTTGGCTATCTTGGAACCCTTTTTCTTCCTACTAGTATTTCTTTTGTTACTAGAATGATTATCTTTGGAAATTTTTTTGATAACTCGAGCAATAAAATTTGGGTTCATTTGTTTATGCTTCTTGTAATACAAGTGATAGATAGATTCTTTGGGAGGATCTTATTAGCTTTTCTTCTTCTATTGATGCACCTTGGTTTACGGGTGGAGACTTTAATACTATCTCTTCTTCCTCTTAATAGGTTGGTGGTAATGCTCCGAACTTATTTTCTATGGAAGATTTTAATAACATGATCCTTGATTGTCATGTTACTAACATTGGCTTTAGTGGGTCTCAATTTACATGGAATAATTATAGACTCGCAAAGGCATGATAGGTTCTTTTAATCATCTGTGGATTAATTTTTTCTCTAATACTTCTATGGAGCACTTAAGTAGAACCCTTTCAGACCATTTTCCCTTGCTTATTAATGTGAATTTTATTGCTAAAAGATCCTCCTCCCCTATCCCTTTTCCCTTCCAAAATATGTGGCAGATGGATGTTAGATTTTTGGATGTTGTTGCTAGTAACTGGGGTGAACCTCTCCATCCTGATGACTATGTTTTAGGATGAGGAGATCGTGGTTCAAATTAAAAGACTTAAATAATTCCTTACCTAGTGGAATAAACATTATTTCAAGAACCTTTTTCAATATTAATAAAATGGAGAATAAGGTAATCATTTTGGAAGATGATGTTGTTCATGATCCTTCTAAAATTCATATGTTGGCTCAAGCTAAAGATAGGTTAACATGTTTTCAAGCATTGGAGGAGACCTATTACAAAAGATTCTATGAAACAAATCTCTCATGGTGATCGAAATACTAAATATTTTCTTGCCATGGTTAAAAATAAAAAAGTGATAAATCACATCCATAAAATTAAAACTAATGATGGAGTTTGGTGTTCGGATTAAAAGAAGCTTATTAACTCTACTATTTCTTTTTATAAAGAGCTTTAGAATAAAAATGTTGCTTACGATGATATTTCTTGGCCTAAAGTTATTCCTAATCTTATTTCTAATGATGATAATAATATGCTTTCTTCCTTACCTTCTGGGTTTGAAATTGCTGATATTTTGCATAGTATGAATAAAGACTCCGTGGCTAGTCCAGATGGTTATACTGCCCTTTATTTTTCCAAAAATGTTGGATTATCATTAAAGAGGACTTGATTAAAGCTATTCTTGATTTTTTAAGGGTAGTATCATTCCAAAATATTTTTATAGCACCTCCATTATTTTAATTCCTAAAAAGACAATCTTGAAGTTTGGAGTGATTTTAGGCTGATTAGCCTTTGCTTTTTTTTAATAAACTTATCTCTAAAATTTTGGTTGAAAGATTGAGTATCTTGCTTCTTAAAATTATCTCCCCCAACCAAACTTATTTTGTTAAAAGGAGATCCATTTATGATAATGTTCTTTTAGCCCAAGAGATGATCCGTGATTTAAATGCCAAAGTTCACAGTGGAAACCTGCTTTTAAGCTTGGCATTTCCAAAGCTTATGATAATATTGTTTGGGCTTTCCTATATAAAATTTTGGCTTTATTTGGGTTCTCAAATCAATTTATTGCTTTAATTAAGAATGGGATTGAGAATTCTTGGTTTTCTATGCTTCTTAATGATGAAGTGCATGGTTTTTTCTCTTCATCTGTTAGGCTAAGGCGAGGGGACCCTCTTTTTCTTGCCCTCTTCATTATTATTGTGGAATATCTTTCTACATGTATTGAGCATATGTTTAGTAGAATGCCTAACATGTACTATAAAACAATTAGTGGGTTTCCCATTTCACACCTTAGTTTTGCTGATGATTTCATTATATTTTGCAAATCCTCCACTCTTTATAATACAAAAATTATGTAAGGACTTAACTCATTTTGGTAGGGAGAGTTGCTTGAATATCAATCTTGATAAAAGTCATTTTATTACTAGCTCTTTTATCTCCTTATCTAAGATCAATGTTATCAAGAATATTACCGCTTTTCTCATCAAAATCTCCTATCAAGTATCTAGGGACTCCTTTATATAGAGGCACAAAAAGATCTTCTTTATTTAATGAAGTTATTCAGAAAATAAATAAGAAAACCTCCTCTTGGGAATTTCATTTACTTTCCTTTGATGCTAGACTTATCCTGATCGAAAGTACCTTTTGCTCTCTGTCTATGTATCTCTTGTCTACTATTGTTCCAACTTGTTCTATTATTAAAAGGATCATTAGACTTTTTAATAAATTTTTTTAGGGGTTCTAATTCATCTATCGAAAGATTACATTGGGCTAGTTGGCACAACAGTTGTAGTACTAATAATGAAGGTGGCTTCGGTTGCAAAATAGTAGAGGATTTTATCAACTATTTTTCCTATAAAATGTGGTGGAACTATAAAAATAAACATTATTATTGGTCAAAGTTTATGCATGCTAAATATTGCTAGGGAAAACATTCCCTCATTTGTGCTTTCAAATATGGGGATTCTCTTATGAGGAGAAGACTTTGTAGTTTAGTTTATTTTAGTATAGCTTTAGTTTATTTTATTTTTTTTGTTTATTTAGTTTAGTTTTTTTTTAAGCTTCAAGTTTTAATTTTAATTTTAGGTTTTATTTTAGGTTTATTTTAGATTTAGGTTTTATTTAGTTTTATTTAATTTTATTTTATTTTATGTTTAGTTTAAATTTTATTTCAGTTTTCTATTTTTAGATTTATTTTATTTTTTAGTTTAGTTTAGGTTTTATTTATTTTATTTTATTTTATTTTTTATATTTTATTTAGATTTAAGTTTATTTATTTATTTTAATTTTATATTTTATTTAATTTAGGTTTGGGTTTTGTGATTTAAGAGTGGCTGCCTATGGCTGGCTAGTTTGGCCTGGGGTTAGGTTAGAGTTATGTTAGGTTAGTTAGGTCAGGGTTTTATGGTCTGTGGTAGGGTGGCCTAGGTCTGATCTGGGGTCAGTTTAGGTCAAGGGTTAGTCTTATGGCTAGGATTTAGGTCATGGTAGGCTCAGTGGTTTGTGTGGTGGCTCAGGGTTAGGTTTAGGGTAGCCTAGGTTTACTTTTGGGATTAGGGTTTTAAAAAAAGCAAACCCAGAGGTTTTGATTTATTTATTTATTTAGTTTATTTTTTATTTATTTGAGTTTATTTTATTTATTTTATTTAGGTTTATTTTTTATTTTTATTTAGTTTAGTTTATTTATTTTAGTTTAGATTTTTATTTTAGTTTACATTTTGGTTTAGTTTAGGTTTATGTTTATTTTTTTAGTTTTATTTTTAGTTTATTTTTATGTTGTTTATTTTTTTTTTATTTTAGATTTTTGTTTAGTTATTTTATTTTTTAGGTTTATATTTAGGATTTTATTTTTTTATTTTTAGGTTTTATTTTTAATTCATGTTTAGGTTTATTTTTAGTTTATTTTATTTTATTTAGTTTGTTTAGGTTTAGGTTGAGGTTGACATTTTATTTATTTTGTTTAGTTTATTTTAGTTTTTGGTTTATTTTATTTTATTTTGGTAGTTTTTTCTTTATTTTATTATGTTTTATTTTTTATTAATTTTAGGTTTTATTTTTTTAGTTTATTTATTAGGTTTATATTTTTATTAACTTTTTATATTATTATATTTTAGGATTATTTTATTTTTATTTTAGGTTTAGTATTTTTATTTAGGTTTTTTATTTTTTTAATTTAGTTTAGTTTTTATTTATTTTATATTAGTTTAGTTTTTATTTTATTTTATTTTCTTTTTTAGGTTTAGGTTTAGGATTTAGTTTAAGTTTATTACTTTATTTTATTTCATTTTAGCTTTTATTTATTTTATTTTAGGTTTTATTTAGTTTAGGTTTACATTTTTTGCTTTTTTGTGGTTTAGTGGTTTTAAGTTTAGCTGGGGTTTGTAGTTTAGGGTTTAGGTTTAGGTTTTATTTTATGGTGTTAAGGGTTTAAGGTTTTAGGGTTTAGAGTTTTAGGGTTTAGTGTTTAGGGTTTAGTTTTTTATGGTTTAGGGTTTGGGATTTAGGTTTTAGGTTTGTTCGTGATTTTAGTTTAAGGTTTTTCATTTTTTTTGTATTTTTTAATAGAGAAAAAATTTAGATTCAACATTTATTCTTTTTGATTTGATCAACTAAGTAACACCACATTTTCTAAGACATAAACAACAACATAAATTAAAAATGAGCATGCATAAAGAAAATCAAAAACCCTAGGTAACTAGAATCGATTCACGTTAAAGACACGCCCATGAGCATCGACATCGATCATTCTATTTTCACTAGTTCCCATCAAAACCACCCCGGCCTCACGAGTAGCGGGATAAACCATCATATCCCTGATCTCTCCCTCCGCCACCACCACGGCTATAATCTCCATCGCACCTCCCACCTCCATAACCACCACGACTCCGACCACAACTTTCATATCCACCAGCACCTCCAGATCCTCGACCACCACTAAGATATCCACTGCCTCTGCCTTCGCCTCCACTGCCAGATCTAGATTGAGCCTGGTTGAAGGTGATGTTCTCCGTTCTCCGCCCAAATCTGGCTTAGTTTGGGTTTACTAGGTTTTAGGTTTAGGTTTATTTTAAATTTATTTAGTTGCTGGTTAGGATTAGGGTTTGGGTTTAAGTCTGTGGTTTTGCTAGAGTTTAGGGTTTAGCACTAGGGTTTAGAGTTTAGTGTCAGGGTTTAGGGTTTTGGGTTTATGGCTTAGTGTTAGGGTTTAGGGTTTAAGGTTTAGGTCTTAAGGTTTTAGAATTATTACTTTTAAGGTTTAGGTTTAGGTTTTTAGGTGTAGATTAGTGTTTAGGATTTAGGGTTTATGGTTTTAAAAAAAAATTAAGTAAACCCAGGTTTTAGTTTATTTTGTATATTTGGTTTATTTTATTTAATTTAGTTTACTTTATTTTTATTTTATATAGTTTATTTTCAATTTAGTTATATATTTATTTTAGTTTATTTTTAGGTTTAGGTTTAAGTTTATTTTCTAGTTGAGTTATATTTTATTTTATTTTAGGTTTAGCTTTATTTTTTTTAGTTTAGGTTTAGGTTTTATTTTGTGTAGCTTTTAGGTATATTTTATGTTTTTTTTAGTTTAGTTTAGTTTATTTTAGTTTATTTATATTATTTAGTTTAGGTTTAGGTTTATTTATTTTAGTTCAATTTATTTTACTTTAGCCAGGTTAATTTTATTTATTTATTTATTTTATTTTAGGTTTAGGTTTTAGTTTAGTTTAGCTTATTTTTTTATTTATTTTTAAGTTTTATTTTTAGTTTATTTTTGAGGTTTAGCTTTTTATTTAATTTTTATTTTATTTTATTTTAAGTTTCTTTTATTTTTATTTAACATTTAATTTTTATTTTATTTAGCTTTTAGTTTAGGTTTTTATCTATTTTATTTTAGTTTATTTTTAATTTTTTATTTAAATTTCTTTTTAGGTTTAGGTTTAGGTATTAGTTTTGGTTTTCATGTTATTTATTAATTATTTTATTTAGGTTTAAGTTTTGATCTATTTTATGTTTATCAGTCTGATTTTTTAGGAATTTAGTTTGGTTTAGGGTTTGGTTTTAAGATCTTAGGGTCTTTAGGTCATTAGTAGTGCTCATGCTTTGATTCCAGGGCCTTTGAGGCTCAGTTTAGGGTAGAGCCAGGGTTTAGGGCCCAGATCAAGATTTAGACTCCAGGTCTAGGGCCTGGGCTCAGGTTGGGTTGCCTGTCAGGCCTATCAGTCAGTTAGGCCTTAGGGCCCAGGGTCTGGCTCAGGTCAGGCCCAGGGTCTGGCCTAGGGCCCAAGTCAGTCAGGGCCTGGCCTAAGATTTAGTTTATGGTTAGTCAGGCCCAGGCCAGTGTACTTTGGATCAGGTTTATGGGTTTAGGATTTATGAGGGTTTAGGGTTTTTAAATTAAACAAACCCATTTAGTTTATATATTTTATAATTTTATTTTATTTATTTTTTTATTTTAGTTTATTTTAGATTTATGTTTAGTTTATATTTATTTTTAAGTTTAGTTTTAATTTATTTTAGTTTAGGTTTTATTTTTATTTTAGGTTTAGTTTAGGTTTTATTTTCTTTCTTAGGTTGAGGTTTTAAGTTTTATTTTAGGTTTATTTTAAGTTTTATTTTTAGTTTAGGTTTAGGTTTATTTTTAGTTTATTTTATTTTATTTAATATAGGTCTAGGTTTAGGTTTAGTTTAGTTTAGTTTTAGGTTTTGGTTTTATTTATTTTGGTTTAGGTTTAAGTTTATTTTATTTTTATTTTAGGTTTAGGTTTTTTTTACTGATGACATTCTTCTTATTGATAAGACTAGAGAGGGAGTCCAACAGAAACTTGAATTATGGAGGTCAACTCTAGAGTCTAAAGGTTTTCATTTAAGTAGATCTAAAACTAAATATATGGAGTGTAATTTTAGAAGTTCTTGGTAGTGTTGTGACATTAGTGATCAAGTCATTAATAAGAGTGAGCGCTTCAAATATTTAGGCTCTATTATTCAAAATGATGGTGAAATAGATGGAGATGTTATTAGTAGAATTCAAGTTGGATGGTTGAAGTGAGGAATTGCCTATTATGTGATAGAAAAGTTCCACTTAAACTTAAGGAAAATTTTATAAGATGGTGGTAAGACTTGCAATGACTTATGGTGAATGTTGGCAACAAAATAGAAGCATAAGACTAAGTTAAGTTTTATAGAGAGAATGCTTAAGTGGATTAGTGGCTTTACTCTTAGAGATAGAATGCAAAATGAGCATATTCGAAAAAAGGAGTAGCTCAGTGATAAGATTAGGGAGAGTCGCTTAGATGGTTTGGCCACATATAGCGTCCGGATGAATTAGAGAGTAGATGCATTAGATTTGCCTTATGTTAAGAAAGGTAGAGGTAGACCTAAAAAGACTTGGTTAAGTTGTATAAAAAATGATCTTAGTATACTTAATTTAATTGAGAATTCACCTTATGTTAGGAAAGGTTTAGGGTTTTAGGGTTTAAAGTTTAGGTTTTTTAGGGTTTAGGGTTTTTCATTTTTTTTAACAGAGAACAAATTCATATTCAACATTTCTTCTTTTTGATTTCATCAACCAAGTAACACACCAAGTTTTCTAAGACACAAGCGATGACATAGATCAAAAATGAGCAAGCATAGAGCAAATCAAAAACCCTAGATAACTAGAACTGTCTCATCTATAAAGACACTATTCTAGAAGCAACATCGATCAATCGCTCTTCAAGATTCCGCTTCCCATCAAAACCACCCAAGCCTCTCGAGTAGCAGTATCCACCATTATATCCCTGATCTCTCCCTCTGCCACCGCCACGGATGTAACCTCCATCACTCCTCCCACTTCCATAATTACCACTACACCGACCACCACCTCCATATCCGCCAGCACCTCCAGATCCCCCACCACCACTATGATAAGCACCGCCTCCTCCTTCGCCTCCACTGCCAGATCTAGACTGAGCATGGTTAACGGTGATGTTCCTATCATCAAGGTTCCGCCATTGTTAGGTTTAGGTTTAGTTTATTAGTTTTCTTTTTATTTTTAGGTTATATTTTAAGATTTATTTTTATGTTTAGTTTTTTTATTTAGTTTATTTTATTTTTATTTAACTTTTAGTTTTTTATTTTATTCATGTGTTTTATTCTTAAGTTTAATTTATTTTTATGTTTAGTTTAGGTTCTTATTTGTTTTGTTTTAGTTTATTTTATTTTATTTAAAGGTTTAAGTTTATTTTTTAGTTTAGGTTTTTATTTATTTTATTTTATTTAGGTTTAGGTTTTTTATTTATTTATTTTATTTTTAGGTTTTATTTAGTTTAGGTTTAAGTTTTTAGGTTTTAGGGTTTAAGGTTTAGTGTTCTAGTGATTGGGTTGGGTTTAGGGTTTGGGGTGGTCCGTGGCCACTATTTAGTCTTAGTTTTTCTCTGTGTAGGGTTTATGGTCCCAGTATGTCAGCCCCTCAGGGTTTAGCAGGGTTTGTGGATTTTGGTTTATGGTTTAAAGCTTTTGCCTTAGGGTTTAGTTAGTCAGGCCAGTGGTTTAGGTTTAGGGAGTGTTTAACAGTTTAGGGTTTTGGTTTAAAGCTAGGGGCTCAGGGTCATTAAGCTATATTTTTTTTAGGTTTGTGGTTTAGGTTTAGGTCAGGTAGGGTTTTATTTTATTTGTTTATTTGTTTATTCTATTATTTTTTTAAAATTAAGTAAACTAGTTAGTTTAGGTTTATTTAGTTTATTTATTATTTATTTTAGTTTATTTTATTTTTTATTTTGGTTTAGGTTTATTTGTAGTTTTATTAAATTTAATTTTATATTTTATTTATTATTATTTTAGTTTATTTTTTTTTAGGTTTATTATTTTTAGTTTAGTTTATTTTATACTTTTAAATAGGTTTTATTTTTTGATTTTTATGTTTTAGGTTTAGATTTTATTTTTTGGTTTTATTTTAGTTTAGGTTTAGGTTTAGGTTTAGTTTATTTTAGTTTTAGGTTTAGATTTTGTTTATTTTAATTTAGTTTATTTTAGTTTAGGTTTATTTTTATTTTAGGTTTAAGTTTTTTTTTTTAAGTTTACGGTTTAGCTTTTAGTTTTTATTTTTTTAGGTTTACTATTTTAGTTAAGGTTTTTTGTTTAGTTTTTATTTTGTTTTATTTTAGAATTATTTTATTTTAATTTTATTTAGTTTTTTATTTTTTAGTTTAACTTAGGTTTTATTTATTTTAATTTTGTTTAGTTTATATTTTTTATTTTCTTTCTTTGTTAGTTTAGGTTTTAGTTGTTTTATTTTATTTTATTATTTTATTTTATTTTTAGGTTTTTTGTTTTAATTTAAGTTTTATTTAGTTTATTTTAGGTTTTTCTTTATAGGGTTTAGTTTTAGGGTTTAGTTTTAAAGATTAAGATTAGTTTATGGTTGGGTAAGTGTTTGGGTAGTTTAGGTTTAGATTTTAGGGTTTAGGGTTTAGGGATTAGGTTTTAATGTTTGGGGTTTAGGGTTTTCAGGGTTTAGGTTTAAGTTTAGGGTTTAAGTTTTAGGTTTAGGGTTCAGGTTTTAGTGTGGGGTTTAGGGTTTTTGTTTCTTTTTACCAAAAATAAATTTAGAATCAATATTTGCTCTTTTCATTTCATCAACCAAGTAAAACACAAAGTTTTCTAAGACACAAGTTTGACATAGATAAAAAAATGAGCATGTATAGAACAAATAGAAAACCCTAGATAATAGAATCATCTCTATTATAAAGACACAATTTCATAAGCAAAGATATCGACATTCTTCAATTCTCTCTAGTTCCCATCAACCACCACCTCGAGTGATCCATCATCATATCCTCGATCTCTACCTCGCCACCACCACCTGCCATAACCTCTATATCCAACAACACCTCCGATCCCCCACCATCACTACAATAATCACCACCTTGCCTTTGCCTCCTCCATCGATCTAGACCGAGCCTATGATAGTGATGTTCATGTTGTCAAGGTTCCAAATTCTTAGGTTTAGGTTTAGGTTTAGGTCTATTAGGTTTTATGGTTTAAGTTTTATTTTGTGTTTTTTATTTTTAGGTTTTATTTTTAGATGTATTTTTTATGTTTAGGTTTTTATTTAGTTTTTATTTTATTTTATTTTAGGTTTATTTTATTTATATTTTACGTTTAGTTTTATTTTGTTAGGTTTTTATTTTTTTATTATTTTAGTTTAGTTTTTTATTTATTTCATTTTATTTTAATTAATTTTTTTAGGTTTAGATTTAGGTTTTAGTTTATGTTTTATTTATTTTATTTTCTTATTTTTAGGAGCTCTTTATTTATTTTATTTTTATTTTTATTTTAGTAAGTTTTATTTGAGAGTTGATGGTTTAGGCTCAGTTTAGGTCAGGTTTTAGGTTATGGCTCAGGGTTTAGGGCTCAGGATTTAGGGCCCAATGCCTGCAGGGGGCTCAGTGGCTCAGGGATCAGGGTTTAGTCCAGGGTGGTCTGTCTTTAGGGCTCAGTGAGTGGCCTGGCTGGCCCCAGCCTAGTCCTCAGCCTAGGCTTTAGAGCCTTTAACCAGGGCCTTTAGGTCTTAGGGCTCAGGTCAGGCCCAGGGCCTTGGGCTCAGTGAGCTGAGTCAGGTCAGGTTCAGGGCTCAGTTTAGGCCCAGTGGGTAGGGTTTAGGGCCTGGGTTTTAGGGTGTGTTAGGGGCCCAGGGTTTAGGGTCAGGTAGTTAGTGTAGCATTTATTTATTTATTTATTTTAAAATTAAGAAAACCAGGTTTAGGTTTTATTTATTTATTTTATTCTTTATTTATTTTTTATTGGTTTTATTTTATTTATTTAGTTTAGTTTATTTATTTTTAGATTAGGTTTTTATTTTAGTTTTTATTTAGTTTTATGTTTATTTTTTTAGTTTTTTTTTCTTTTAGGTTTTATTTTTTTTATTTTAAGTTTAGGTTTAGGTTTTATTATATTTTTTTATGTTTAGGTTTTAGTTTTTATTTTTTTTTAGTTTAGGTTTAGGTTTATTTTTAATTTAATTTATTTTATTTAGTTTAAGTTTAGGTTTAGGTTTAGGTTTAGGTTTATGTTTTTTTGATTTTAATTTAGTTTATTTTAGTTTAGATTTAGGTCTATTTTATTTTAATTTTACAATTAGCTTTTTTTAGTTTAGGCTTTAGGTTTTATTATTTATTTATTTTTAGTTTATTATTTAGGTTTAGGTTTTTATTTAGTTTTTATTTTATTTTATTTTAGGTTTATCTTATTTTTATTTTAGATTTAATTTTATTTTATCTAGGTTTTTATTTTTTAGTTTGGTTTAGTGTTTATTTAATTTATTTTTTAGTTTTTATTTTTATTCTATTTTCTTTAGTAGGTTTAGGTTTAGGTAGGTTTAGTTTATGTTTTATTTTATTTATTTTTTTATTTTATTTTATATAGGTTTTATTTTACTTTATTTTATGTTTAATTTAGTTTATGTTTAGGTTTTTTAGTTTAAAAGTTTTATGGTTTAGTTATTTTAGGGTTTAGAGTGATGTTTATTATTTAGGGTTTAGGGTTTAGGTTTTAGGGCTGGGTTTAGGGTTTAGGGTTTAGGGTTTTGTGGTTTGTGGTTTGGTTTAGGTTTAGGTTTAACATTTTGGTTTAGGTTTAGTGGTTCAAGTTTTAGTTTATTGGTGGTTTTTTTTTTAGTAAAGAACAAATTCATATTCAATATTTCTTCTTTTGATTTTATCAACCAAGTAAAATACCCAAGTTTCTAAGACACAAGTGATGACATAGATAAAAATGAAATAATATAGAGCAAATCAAAAATTCTAGCTAACTATAACCATTTCTATTATAAAGACATAGTTCCATAAGTAGTAGATCGGATCAGTCATTTTTCAGTTTCTCCAGTTCCCATCAGAACCTCCCCGGCCTCTCAAGTAGCGGGATCCACCATCATATCCCCGATCTCTCCCTCCGTCACCACCACAGCTGTAACCTCCATCACTCCTCCTGCTTCCTTAACCATCACTGCTCTGACTACCACCTTCATATCCATCATAGCATCTAGATCCCCACCACCATATGATAACACAGCCTCCGCTTTTCCTCCACATCTAGATTGCTGACTGGCCATGTTCCTGCCATCAAGCTTCTACCCATTCTTAAGGTTTAGGTTTATTAGGTTTTAGGGTTTAGGTTTTATTTTATTTATTTATTTTGAGGTTCTATTATTACATTTATTTTTTAGGTTTAGGTTTTTATTTAGTTTTTATTTTATTTTATTTTGGGTTTATTTTAGGTTTATTTTATTTTTATTTTACATTTTGTTTTAATTTTATTTAGGTTTTTTATTTTTTGGTTTTGTTTTAATTTTTAGTTTAATTTAGGTTATTATTTGTTTTATTTTGTTTTTTATACTAGTTTATTTTTTTTATTTTAGGTTTAGGTTTAAGTTTTATTTTACATTATTATTTTATTTTATATTTTAATTTTATTTAGGTTTAGTTTTTTTAATTTATTTTTTAGGTTTTATTTAGTTAAGGTTTAGGTTTTTAGGCTTTGGGGTTTGGGTTTGTTTCAGAGTTTAGGTTTTAAGTAGGTTATAAGATTTAGAGTTTCAGGGTTGTATTTAGGGTTTGTTAGGTTTAATGTTTAGCTAGGTTTAGGTTTTTTGGGCTTGGTTAGCTTAAGGTGTAGGGTTATAGGATTTGGGTTTGGGTTTAGGTTAGATTGCCTTTAGTCAAGTTGGGGGGTTTTCAGTTTGGATTTTGTTTAGGTTTAGGTTTAGGGTTTAAAGTTTTAGGTTTTAGTTTAAGGTTTAGTTTTTAGGTTTAGGTTTTATGGTTTAGGGTTTAGGGTTTAGGTTTTACATTTAGGGTTCAAGTTTTAATTTTGGGTTTAGGGTTTTAGTTTTTTTAACAGAGAACAAATTTAGATTCAACATTTCTTCTTTTGATTTAATCAAGCAACATGCCAAGTTTTCTAAGACACAAGTGACTATAATGATAAAAAATGAGCATTCATAGAGCAAATAAAAAACCCTAAATAATTAGAATTATCTCTATTATAAAAACACAGTTCCATAAGCAGCAGATCAAATCGGTCGTTCCTTAGTTTCTCCAGTTCCCATCAGAACCACCTCATCCTCTCGAGTAGTGGGATCCACCATCATTCCCTGATCTCTCCCTCTGCCACCAGCATGGCTGTAACCTCTGTCACTCCTTCCCCTTCCACAACCACCACTACCTGAAAACCACCTCCATATCCAAGAGCACCTGATATATTACCACCACTATGACATTTGTCGCTCGCCACCTCCACCACCAGATCTAAACTGAGCTTGGTTGACGTTGATGTTCTGCCCATTCTTAGGATTTAGGTTTAAGTTTATGTTTATTAGCTTTTAGGGTTTAGGTTTTCTTTTTTATTTATTATTAGGTTTATTTTTTAGGTTTAAGTTTTTATTTAGTATTTATTTTATTTTATTTTAGGTTTATTTCAATTTTATTTTACATTTACTTTTTATTTTTTTAGGTTTTTATTCAAAGCTTTATTTTATTTTTTAGTTTTGTTTAGGCTTATATTTATTTATTTTACTTTATTTTATTTTATTTTTAGGTTTAGGTTTAGGTTTTTCTTTAGGATTCTATTTTGTTTTATTTTATTTTATTTTATTTATTTTATCTAGGTTTGAGTTTTTAAATTTATTTTATTTTTATGTTTTATTTAGTTTAAGTTTAGGTTTTTAGGTTTTTATGCTTTAGGGTTTAGGGTTTAGAACTTAGGCTCAGGTCCGTTTAGTTTTAGCTTTAGGGTTTAGGTCAGTTATTTAGGGAGGGTTAGCTCAGGGGTTTAGTTTAGTGAGGTTCAAAGATCAGGTTTTTTAGGTTTAGTTGGATTTAGATTTAGGTTTGCTACTAGTTGGGGAGGGTTAGTTAGGATTTAAGCCTGGGTTAATTTAAGGTTTAATTTGGGGTAAGTTTAGGGTTTAGGGTTTAGGATTTAGGATTTAGGTTTAGGTTTGTGGTTTAGGATTTACTATTTTAGTGTTTAGGTTTGGGTTTTAGGGTTTAGGGATTAGGTTTTATGTTTAGGGTTCAGGTTTTAGTTTAGGGTTTAGGGTTTTTGGTTTTTTTTTAACAGAAAACAAATTCAAATTCTACATTTCTTCTTTCAATTTCACCAATGAAGTAACACGTCAAGTTTTCAAAGACATAAGTGATGACATAGATAAAAAATTAACACATAGAGTAAATCAAAAACCCTAGATAAATAGAACTGTCTTTTCTATTAAGACACAGCTCCATAAGCAGTAGATCAGATCGGCCATTCTTTAATTTCTTCAGTTCCCATCAGAACCACCCCAACCTCTCAAGTAGCGGGATCCACCATCATATCCCCGATCTCTCCCTCCTCCACCACCATGACTATAACCTCTATCGCTCCTCCCGCTTCCATAACCACCACTACTCAATTATCGCTTCATCCACTAGCACCTCCAATCCCCACCACCACCGCAGTAACCACCGCCTCCACCGCCAAATCTAGACTGAGCTTGGTTAGTGATGTTCCTACCGTCAAGGTTCTGCCCATTCTTAGGGTTTATGTTTAAGTTTAGGTTTATTAGGTTTTAGGGTCTAGTTTTATTTTTATTTATTTTTAGGTTTTATTTTTGTGTTTGTTTTTTAAGTTTAGTCTTTTATCTAATTTTTTATATATTTTAGGATTATTTTATTTTTATTTTACATTTAGTTTTTATTTTATTTAGGTCTTTTATTCTTATGTTTATTTTATTTTTTTTTTAGTTAATTTTATTTATTTTATTTTAGTTTATATTAATTAGTTTATTTTATTTTATTTTTAGGTTTAGGTTTAAGTTTTAGTTTAGGTTTTTATTTTATTTTATTATTTTATTTTATTATTTTATTTTATTTACATGTTTTATTTAGTTCAACTTTAGGTTTTTAGGTTTTTAGGGTTTAGGGTTTAGGGTTTAGGGTTTATGGTTTTAGGGTTTAGGATTTTAGGGGGATATTCCTTAGCTTCTCCAGTTCCCATCAGGACCACTCCGGCCTTTCGAGTAGCGAGATCCACCATTATACCCTTAATCTCTCCCTTCGCCACCACCACGACTGTAACCTCCATTGCTCCACCTGCTTCCATAACAACCACTGCTCCAACCACGCCTCCACATCCACTAGCACCTCAAGATCCCCCACCACTACTGCGATAATTGGTGCCTCCACCTTCGCCTCCACTACCATCTAGACCGAGAAGGTGATGTTCTCATCAAGGTTCCCATTCTTAAGGTTTAGGTTTAGGTTGTTTATTAGGTTTTTTTAGGTTTTATTTTTATTTATTTTATTTATTTTAGGTTTATTTTTTTTAGGTTTAGGTTTATATTTAGTATTTATTTTATTTTCTTTTAGGTTTATTTTATTTTTCTTTACATTTAGTTTTTATTTATTTAGGTTTTTATTCTTAGGTTTATTTTATTTTTTAGTTTAGTTTATTTTATTTTATTTAGTTTATTTTTTAGTTTATTTTATTTTATTTTTAGGTTTTAGGTTTTAGTTTAGGTTTTATATTATTTTATTATTTTATTTTTATTTTAGGTTTTATTTAGTCAAGAGTTCCAGTTTTAGTGTTTTTGGTGGTTATAGGCAGGTTTAGGATTTAGGGGTTAGGATTTTAGGCCAGGGTTTAGGGCCCAGGCCTGGCTGGCCCAGAGCCCAGCATTGGTTAGAGCTCAGGGCCAGTGGCCCAGGTTTAGGATTCCACTAGCCAGGTGTAAGATTACAGAGTTTACTGTTTGGCTGCCTAGTTTTTGGTGTTCAGGTTTAGGGTTATTTTAGGGTTTAGGATTTTAAGGCTCAGGGTTTAGGTTTAAAGTTTGTTATGGTTAGGTTTAGGGTTTAGAGATATTTTAGGGTTTGGGGGTCTGGGTCAGGGTCTGGGGTTTGGCTTGGTTTGGGGTTTAGTGTTTAGGCTTTAGGTTTAGGGTTTAGATGGTCTCAAGGCCAGTTTAGGGTTTAGGGTTTAGTTTGGGGTTTAGGGTTTTTAGGTTTAGGGTTTAGAGTTAGTTTTTTTAGGTTTAGATTTAGTTTATGGTTTTAGGGTTTAGGGTTTAGGGTTTAGGTTTTTTTTTTCTTTGAAAAAAGTTATAATTTTATTACCATAAAAGGAAAAGATACAATGGCATTAAAAGGGGTAAAGCTCAGAATTCAATTGGTCATAGAGCCACAAAAAACTTAAAGTGCTAAACCCACATCTAAGTACATTAGTAGAAGAAAAGAAAACAAATGGGCAAAAACAAGAACTATAAAGCATGAGTGCAAAATGTCACAAAGTAAAACAAAATAAAGCATGAAAACAGAAAAAGGTTGAGTCAGCAGCAGTTCATGATTCTTTTAAGAAAGAAAGATAAGCAAGCTCCACAAAGATCGAGGATGACTAAGAAACAAGCTTATAGTTCCAACCTATGAAAGAATTATTCAAAAAACACTACCAAGGCAAAAGTCATAGATAAAAGGATAAGGATAAAGTGAACAAAAGGAGAGAGAGCTGAGAAAGAAAAGGCTCAGGCTCAATTAAGATCATCTCAAGGGGAAACAATACATATGAGCATCCTAACTTCATAAGAAGGGTTACAATCATATGTAAAGCTAGCAACTAAAGAGAGGAGGTGAGTAACATCAAGCCATCATAGCTAGCATACTTGATACCGCACCATCCATGGCAAGCAATCCATAGTGATCGAGTCTGCATAAATAGAGAAAACAACACAAGAACCATTAAGCCAACCCACCAACTAAAACCCATAATAGACAATCACATAAAGCTAGCAACCGTAAAGTTATTGCACCATCATTGGCTTTAATGAAACCAAGCAATAACACCACGAAAACCACCACCAAAGATATACATGAACAAGCCAACAGCCAAGACTAGCAAACATAGAAGGAAGCCAAAGGGAGCCGCCAACCACCAGAAATAAAAAATCCCAATTTAGAAGGATCAACAAATGTTCAGCCAGCACAGCAAAAGGCTGCAACAAATTGGCCAAGAAGAAGAAGAAAAATAACCAACAAAGAGAAAGGCAGTGAACTAAGATTCCAAGGACAACTAAAAGTCCTCCCACCAAGCCAGCTATGTAGAACATCCATAAGGCGGCCACCAGATAATAGCCCATCATTAGTAACCAACAAAGGAAAGATCCCCATCAGCCAAGGAAAAGCACAAAAAAAAATTAGCAAAACACCACACAATAGAGAAACAACCAACCAATACAGCTAGCAAACATAGCCTCCTAGCCAACCACCATAGCAGCAGAAAACCCAAGTCAATTTAAAGGCCAATAGCAGGCATCAAGCCAAAATCACCCAAGACATCCAGGAAAATAACAACCACCAAAAAATTCCACAACATGTGGAGGACAATAACCAAACCTAAAGTCACTACATCCAAGAGAGGAAGGCTAAAATAGGTGGAGGACAAAACCAAAACCAAAAGAAATAAAATAGAATAAGCAAAACTGACCACCAAGGCATAGTCAACAGATAGAGAAAGTAACAACCAAACAAAAACCTCCACCATTCCAAAATGAAGCCAGAGCTAAACCACCAATAGTCCCCCAGATATGTCACCAGCAGAAAAGGAAAAGATAGCCAAAACAACCAACAAGCTAGCTAACCTAACCAACCATCACTGCCAGCCAACCCAGCCAGCAAACAAACAACCCACTCAACCACCACAACAAGAGATCCAAAATAAGTAAGTAAGCAACCAGCCCCGAAATGAGGAAAAACCCATGCAGGAGGAAAAACCAATACCAAGAAAACCACAACCCAATAGGAGGTTATCAAAAAGAGCCAAGGAATAAATGTGATAAAACACAAGTAGACAGCAGCCACCAGGCCAAAAAAAACAAATCAATCGAGGCTGCAATGATAATAACCACCAGGTAGTAAATACTTGGCCAACCCAAAAGAAAAAGGTCAAAAGTAACAACCAGCTTTAGCCAAAGAATGAAAATAAGCAAATAACCACAACCTAAAGAGGGTTTAACAAAGGGAAAAAAAATCGAAGGCTCATCAAAAACCAACACAAAAGAAACCAAGCCAAGAAATTATAATCTGAGATAAAGCAATCCAGTATTATCCAGATTAACCAAGCCTCTTAGTAGTTTAGGCAACATTTGGTTGTCAAATAAAGTGAACTCAGTTAAGTTGGCACCTAAATTAGCCAAGAAATCAGCACAAGCATTACCTTCATGAAGGATGTGAGAAATTTTAAAACAAACTTTAGAAAGGAGATTTTTTGTATGATTAAGAAGATAAAATAATTCAAGATTCCATTTCTATTGGAATTAAGCATGTATATAGAGCATCAACTTCAATCCAGATGTTGATGAAACCTCTATTCAAACAAGTTTCAATAGCATTATTAATAGCCATAAGCTCAACAAAAATAACAGGACAGGGTTTGAGAGGATAGGAAAAAGCATAAATGACAGTACCTTTAGAATCCTTAAGGATACCACCATAACAATATTTATTGGAAGCTACAAAAGCATCATTATTCATTTTAATCAAGTTGTCTTTAGGTTTGATCCAATGGATAATCCTAGCACCATTATATCGGTCCAAGTCAGGCAGAATGATACCCAATTTTTTAGCCACAAATTTATAGCCTCTAAAATGAATGTTACTAAAATGATTAATATTAAACAGAGCATGAATTTTTTTTCTTTAGTTCTAGACAAAATCCTGTTATGGTTCATAGGAGTGCCATGATATTTAGCATCATTTATATCCAGCCAGATGAACCAGAGAAGGGTAATCACAATTAAAACTGTTATATGAACTTTCATAGTTTTTTTGAAACAAACTTCAAGAAGTTGATATATAGAAAGAGAACCATGAACATAGTTGGTATTAAATAAATCATCATGCCAAAGCCATAATTTAGAAGCAATAGCACCATTGACAAAAACATGATTTATATTTTCAATATGAAAGCAATAGCGGCATTTTGATGGTAAATAAAACCTAGTCCAGAGCAAAGAGTCCACAGGAATAAAGTTATTCAAAATCCTCCAAGAAAAAAATTGAATAGGAAATGGGAATGATATTATTTCAAACTTTAATAAAATTACGAACCTCTGTAAGAACAAAATCACCATTATAACAAAGCTTAAAAAGAATTTGATTAGGTCTGCTAGAAGAAATGGGGATATTTCTAAATTTCTCAAAAATAAAAATTGGGATATAATTCTCAAGTTTACTTTCATTCCAATTATTATTAAGCCAAAAAGAGTTAACTTTGATAATGAAGTATAGTGGGTAGATAAAAGGGTGTCAATAGAGTTGTTGCCAGTCCAGTTGTCTTGCCAAAAGAAATAAGTATACGAATGAATACCCCAAGATATTAAAGATTTGGCAAAGCAAAGCCTTTTCCAAATTGGAGAGTCACCAACTTTATAGGCACAGATAAGAGAGTGTTGACCTTGGCAATATTTTTCCACCATAAAATTAGCCCTAAGGCTATCATTCTTTCTAAAATTCTACCAGAGCTTATGAGGGAAAGTGATGATAGCTTCATGAAGAGGTTTGCAACCTAGAGCACCTTCACCCAAATGACCATAACATTTATGCCAAGATGTCCAATGCATTCTTTTGGAAGAGTTATTGGAGCCCCAAAAAAATTTATTAAGCAAGAGATCAATTCTGATGAGAGTAGCATTAGTGGTGATAATAGTTTGAATCAAATAAAAAGGCATTGAATTGAAAGTGCTTTTAAGAATGGTGAGGCAACCATCAAAGGAAAGTAAATAGATTTCCCAAATGGAAATTTTATTTAAAATTTTTTTAATTAACTCACAAAGAGATGGGATCATTTCGGGCCTTTAAAGAGAGGAGCGCCCAAGTACTTTAGAGGTAAGTGTTGAAGCTTAAAATTAGTGATATGCAAGATTTGATTGATTTAATTATTGGAGATATGAGGGAAGTGATAAAACAACTTTTGTTATCATTGATAGAAAGGCCACTTTCTCTACCAAATTTATTTAGAAAATACTTGAGATGCTTGATATGATGAATAGAAGCATTGCAAAAAATAATTAAATCATCTGTAAAGCTTAAATGGGAAACAGGAAGACCACCAAGAGTTCTGTAGTACATACTAGGATTGTTAAAGAATAAATCATTGATGCTCCTAGATAAGTACTCAACAACAATAATAAACAAAGTAGGAGATAATGCATCCCCTTGTATTAAGCCATGTGAAGAGGGAAAGAAACCAAGGGCTTCCCCATTAAGAAAAATCAAAAACCATGCATTATTAATACAATTTTAATAAGAAAATAAATTTATCGAAAACCCAAATAAATTTAGAATATGGAAAATAAAGTCCCAGGAAATGTTATCAAAGGCTTTGGTAATATCTAATTTGAAAAGAATATTGCCACCTCTATTCTTAGCATTAAGATCATGAATTAACTCTTGGGCTAGTAAAATATTATCAAAAATAGATCTACCTCTAACAAAACCAATTTGGTTGAGAAAGATAATTAAGTAAAGGACTAAGCTTGTTGGTGAGAATTTTGGAAATCAACTTATTGAAGAAGGTGCAAAGACTAATAGGTCTAAAATCAGTCTAATAGTTTAGATTATCTTTCTTAAGTATGAGAATGATAGAAGTACCAAAAAAATATCTAAGAAAAGGATTACCATTAAAAAAATCAACCACTACCTCAATAAAATCATTTTTAAGGATAAACCAACATTTTGGAAAAAATTGAGTAGTAAAACCCTCTACCAAAGAATGTAATCTATATTCATGCTATTAAGGACTTTAAAATTTTTATCTTCATTAGGAATGATGGTAAGCAAATCATTATCATCATTAGTAATAATACAAGAAATCAAATGTAATTTAGAAATAACTTCATAAGAGCAACTCTTATTAAGCATATTTCTAAAGTAATTAATAACTGATTCTTTAATATCATTATTCTCTGTAATCCAAACACCATTGTCATCTTTAATTTTCTTAAATATTATTTAAAGATCTCTTTTTATTAATTAAAGCATGGAAATACCTATTATTCCTATGACCTTTGGCAATATGCTTACTAATAGCTTTTTGGCACAAGTAAGTCTCTTCCATATTTTGGAAGTTAACAAGTTTATCTTTCACCTCAGTCAAGTCCCTAATCTTAGAAGGATCAGACATAATGAAGACTTTAAGATCACAAACCACTTTTTCCATATCTTAAAATATTAGAAAAAGGTTTTAAAATAATACTTGTTCCACCAACCCAAATTTTGTATAAGTCTTTTAAGTTTAAACCAACTTCCATTCATCCCCATAATCGAATTATCAAGATGTAAAGGGGCTTTCCAATTATTAGCCACAACATCAAAAAAATCAATATACAAATCCACATGTTCTGAAATCTAAAAGGAGAGGAGTTATGTAATTTATTAGAAGTATCTTTAATAGAAATCAAAAGAAGAGCATGATCAGACAAGGTTCTGCTTAAATCATCAACAGAAGTAATGAGCCATTATGTAATCCAATGAGTATTAAAAAGAAACCTGTCCAACCTTTTCCAAAGTCTTGAGTTTTGCCAAGTATAATTAGAACCCTTAAAGCAAATTTCAATCAAATTATAATCAAGGATCATATTGAAAAAAATCTTCCATGGAATGAATATTGGGAGAGCAGCCACCACTTTGTTTAGAAGAGAATAAAATAGTGTTGAAATCACCACCCATTAATAAAGGTTTGTTGACAGAGGTTGCAAAATTCCTCAAATTATCCCAAAGAAGATTTCTACCAAATCTATAACAAGATGCATAAACAAAAGAGACCAAAATACAATAGTCACCATAAGATATTTGAGCATTGACAACTTGTTGAAAATCATAAATAATAGAAACCTCAATGAAATTATCCAAAAACACCAAATATTATTACTAACATTAGAGAAAAATTTATTGAAACATATCATTTTAACAATATGGTTAATTTTATTAGCATGAATAAGAGGCTCCAGAATAATAAGTAAATAAATATTATGAATCCGGCAAAGATTTCTAATATAATTATGAATAGAGAGGGTACTGATCACTCTAACATTCTAAACAAGAAAATTAAACATAAGTAATATAAAAAGGGGTTAAGCAAAGGTTAATTTAGGGAGGAGTGAGAGGCCGCAGTAGATCTAGTGTTTTTGGACAATTTGGGAGAGTAATTTTTAACACTTTTTTTTTTCTTTTAGCATGATAAGTTTGAAAATCATTTTCTTTTCCCCTATAGTCATCATCCGAGTAAGATTTAGTAACATTGCTCATAAATTTAGAGAATTCTCCAAGTGTTTGGATGGGAGCTCACCCTCTTCCAAATCCATATTAAGTTGAATAGTAGATTAACTTGAATATCAAGATTAGAAATGAGAGATAGTGATGATTTAGAACCATTTAAAGCACAAGTAGTTAAATCCAGATCAAAAATGTTTTCAACATGCTCAACATCATTTAAATCCTCATTAAATGCTTCATTTTCATCGATCAAAGTTGGCATAGATGCAGGAATAGAATCAGAGGAAATAGAATCATCTTCTAATAACTTTAAAAATTTATTATTCTTCATAGTAAGAATATTCAAATTCAAAGAAGGAAAAAGAGGTAAATCATCCTTCAAATTTTGAAAATCAATTGAATCTATATCAATAGTAGGAGCCAAAACTTGTTTAACAAGATTAACCCCAATATCCATGGAATCAACTTCAATAATAGCCTTCATACCATTCTTAGATGAGGTTTTCAACATAAGTAGGGATTAGGGTAGGAACAATATTCTCTTTAGAGGATTTATTTTCTTAAATGGGGATGGAGAATATAACATTTTGAATTGTCATGACCAAGAATTTTACTGAGAACAAAAAAATTAGAAGGTTCCAATTCAACCTTTTTGAATACCCATATTTTCAAAGCTAATCAAAACTTCCTGGGTATTTTTTAGTTATGTCTAATTCTAGGAGGATTCACCCAATGAAGGGTAAAATTGCTCAGTCATGTGGTCGAAGTAAAAGGATGACCAAATAAAGCCCCAATAGTAAAAAGCACATGATGGGTAACAAAATGAATGCGCATTTTAGGAAGAGATAACCCCATAGGAATAATAGGAGATTCTTCCTTAATGCAAATAGGGGTGACCACTTCAACAAACGTATTTGACAATTAAAGATGAAATAAGAAGAATGCAAAAAACATGTGAATAATCTAGATCGTTAGAAAGTTGAATTAGGATATGCCGCAGGTCAATAACACCAATCGAGAAAGCACCTGTAAGCTTGAGATTATTTAAAAATGAGCGGATCTTATCCAAATTCAAATGATGACAAGCAAATTTATTGACAAGAGAACATTCAAATTATTTTGCCAACTTTTCAACATCCACATCAGAGCACATTACCACCATCAAACCTCTAAAAGATATCAAAATGAGATTAACAAAATCAACAGAGGGAGAAGGCTAACTAGAGAGCACTTCCTTAAAATATTTAGTAGAAGAAGCAACATTAGGGTCGCCAAGCCCCAAAGTGTTAGATGCCCTAGCTGAAGCATCCATAATTTGAGGTGGAGCCCAAGGAATAGAACTCACCATAGCCATGATAAATAATGAAGCATCAGGTAAATGTCCAGATGCCATTCAAGCCTTTGAATTCAGTTGAAACCAAGGCCAAAGCCACATAAATCACCAGTCAGGGATGTGCCACCAAGAGGGATTCAAAAATAGCTAGAGAACGAGAGAACGCTGGGGGGGGGGATAGGAATGGGTTTAAGGTTTAGGGGAAGTTTAGGGCTTACAGTTTAAAGTTTTTTAAGGTTTAGGGTTTAGGGTTTAGGGTTGTAAGTTTAGGGTTTAGAGTTTTAGTTTTAGGGTTAGTTTTAGGTTTAGGATTTCGAGTTAATGTTTTTTTTAAATTAAATAAACTCGCTGGTTTATGTTTATTTAGTTAATTTTATTTATTTTAAGTTTATTTATTTTACTTTAGATTTTTTATTTTAGTTTATGTTTTAAATTTAGGTTTTGGTTTAGGTTTACTTTTTAGATTATTTTTATTTTTATTTTTACTTTTAGGTTTAGGTTTTATTTTGTATTTTTAGGTTTTGGTTTTGGTTTTCATTTTATTTTTTTAGGTTTAAGTATTATGTTTTTATTTTAGTTTTATTTTTTAGTTTAAGTTTAGGTTTATTTTCTTTATTTTATTTTATTTAGTTTTGCTTTAGGTTTAGGTTTGGTTTAGTTTATTTTAGTTTAGGTTTATGTTTATTTTATTTGTATTTTAGGTTTACATTTTTTTTAGTTTAGGGTTTAGGTTTTCTTTTGTATTTATTTTTAGGTTTTATTATTTAGGTTAGGTTTTATTTAGTTTTACTATATTTTATTTTAGGATTATTTTATTTTATTTTATTTAGGTTTTTTATTTTTTTAGTTTAGTTTAGGTTTTTATTTATTTTGTCTTAGTTTAGTTTTTATTTTTTATTTTATTTTCTTTCTTTATTGGTTAGGTTTAGTGTTGGTTTAGGTTTAGGTTTAGTTTATGTTTTATTTTATTTTATTATTTTATTTTATTTTGGTTTAGGATTTTTATTAATTTTATTTTTAGGTTTTATTTAGTTTAGTTTAGGTTTTAGATTTGGGTTTAGGGTTTAGGGTTTAGGGTTAGTTTAAGGTTTAGGTTTAGGATTTTTTTTTGGGGTTTAGGGGTTTTGGGTTTAGAGTTTTTAGGGTTTAGGGTTTAGGTTTAGGGTTTAGGTTATATGTTTAGGGTTCAGGTTTTAGTTTAGGGTTTTTGGTTTTTGGTTTTTTTTTGACAAAGAATAAATTTAGATTCAACATTTCTTCTTTTAGATTTCATTAGCCAAGTAACACACCAAGTTTTCTAGGACACAAGTGATGACTTAGATAAAAAATTAGCACGCATAGAGAAAATCAAAAACTGTAGATAACTAGAACCATCTCTACTATAAAGACACAATTCCATAAGTGGTAGATCGAATCAACCATCATATTATTTAGACCGAGGACGTTCTTTCACCCTTGCTAAAGCACCCTAGATTTAGGATCTTAGGTTGATGTTTCCCCTCGGGCTATAGGCATAAATTCTCACCTCTTAGGTATTTTCACAACCTTATGTTGTTAGATTATAAGTCCTAGCTTTCTAATAAAATTCCAATTCAAACATATAATTCTCCTCAACTTCACACATGTAAACTACAACCATAGGATAGGCTAGAATGCTTACTAGGTTTTCTAGTATCATGAGTTTTCCTTATTCATCTCCCTTTGGCTTTGATAATAAGTCTCTCCTTTTTGATCTATCCCGATTGATTTTTTAATATAGCCAATTTATTGATAGTCCTATCCATGAAATCTTTGGAGACAATAATTACCTACTTTAATCGAGAGTATTCCTAAGAAACTCACCTTCCTTAGGATGTAATTAACTATAAGGGCTTGCCCCCATATGAAACTTTATAACCTAACTATGAACACCACCTCGGATCCCCACCACCACCACGATAATCGCCACTCTTCACCCCACCTCCATTTAGACTAAGCTTGGTTATGATGTTCATGTCAAGGTTCCACCCATTCTATTCTTATTAGGTTTTAGGATTTAGGTTTATTTTTAAATTTATTTAGTTACTTTAGGCTTAGGTTTAGGGTTTAGGGTTTATGGTTTAGGTTTTAAGTTTAGGGTTTAACATTTAGGGTTTTAGGGTTTCTGCTTTTAGGGTTTAGGGTTTAGGGTTAGAGTTTATGGTTTAGGGTTTAGGGGTTTTTTAGGGTTTAGAATTTAGGGTTTAGGGTTCAAGTTTTAGGGTTTAGGATTAAGGGTTTAAGGTTTATTTTTTAAATTAAGTAAGCCAGTAGGTTTAGGTTTATTTAGAATATTTAGTTTATTTTTTATTTAATTTAGTTTACTTTACTTTATTTTATTTTGGTTTATTTTTTTATTTTTATTTATTTTAGTTTATTTATTTTAAGTTTATTTATTTAAGTTTATTTTTTAAGTTTAAGTTTAGGTTTAAGTTTATTTTTTTAGTTGAGTTTTATTTTTATTTTATTTTTAAGCTTTAGGTTTTATTTTTATTTTATTTTAGGTTTAGGTTTTATTTTATGTTTTAGGTTTAAGTTTAGGTTTTATTTTAGGTTTTATTTTATTTATTTTAGTTTAGGCAGTTTATTTTTAGTTTATTTTATTTTATTTATTTTAAGATTAGGTCTAGGTTTAGTTTATTTTAGGTTTAGGTTTATTTAGTTTCATTTAGGTTTAGGTTTATTTTATTTTATTTTTATTTAAGGTTTAATTTTTTTTAGTTTAGGGTTTTAGTTTTATTTTTTATTTAGTTTTAGGTTTATTTTTTATATTTAGGTTTATATTTAGTTTTTATTTTATTTTATTTTAGGTTTATTTTATTTTTATTTTCATTTAGTTTTTATTTTATTTAGGTTTTTTACTCTTACGTTTATTCCAATTTTTAATTTAGTTTAGGTTTTTATTTATTTTATTTTAATTTAGTTTAATTTTTTTCTTTTATACTATTTTTAAGTTTAGTTTGGTTTTTAGTTTAGTTTTTTAATTTTATTTTTTTCTTTGATTTTATTTAGGTTTTTGGTATTTTTCTTTTTTATTTTTAGGTTTTATTTAGTTTATGATTTAATGTTTGGCTTTTTAGGGTTTAAGGTTTATCGTTTAAGGTTTAGGGTTTAGGTTGTTTTTTAAAAAAAAAATTAAGTAAACCAGTAAGTTTAGGGTTTAGGGTTTAGGATTTAGAGTTTGGGGCTTAGGACTTAGGTTTTAGAGTTTTATATATTTTTTAAATTAAGTAAACCAGTAGGTTTAGGTTTAATTAGTTTATTTTTTATTTATTCTATTTTATTTTATTTTTTATTTAGGTGTATTTTTTATAAATTTAGTTTACTTTGTTTATTTTAGGTTTATTTATTTTAGTTTAGGTTTTTTATTTTAGTTCTTTTTTGGTTTAGGTTTAGATTTATGTTTATTTCTTAGTTTAATTTTATTTTTATTTTTTTTTTAGGTTTTAGGTTTTATTTTTTATAATTAGGTTTAGGTTTAAGTTTTAATTTTATTTTTTTATGTTTAGGTTTTAGGTTTTTATTTTAGGTATTTTTAGGTTTTATTTTTTAGCTTAGTTTTAGGTTTATTTTTCATTTACTTTATTTAATTTAGTTTAGGGAATAAGTTTAGTTTTTTTTAGGTTTAGGTTTAGGTTTTATTTATTTTAGTTTAGTTTATTTTAGTTTAGGTTTAGGTCTTATTTTATCTTGTTTATTTTAGGTTTAGGTTTTTTTTTAGTTTAGGGTATAGGTTTTAATTTTATTATTTTTTCTTTGTTGGTTTATTTTTATCTTTATTTAGTTTTTTTTATTTATTTTAGGTTTATTTATTTTAGTTTAGGTTTTTTATTTTAGTTTTTTTTTATGTATAGATTAAGGTTTAGATTTATTTTTTAATTTATTTTTATTTTTATTTTATGTTTTAGGTATATATTTTATTTTTTTATTTAGGTTTAGGTTTTCATTTTATTCTTTTAGGCTTAGGTTTTTTTATTCAGGTTTTAGGTTTTATTTTAGTTTAGGTTTAGGTTTATTTTAATTTAATTTATTTTATTTATTTAGTTTAGGTTTAGGTTTTTTATTTTATTTATTTTAGTTTTAAGTTTAAGTTTAAGTTTAGGGTTTCAATTTTATTTTTTATTTACTTTTAGGTTTTATTCTTTGGTTTATTTTTTTAGTTTACGCTTTTATTTGGTTTTTCTTTTATTTTATTTTATTGTTGGTTTAGTTTTTATTTTATTTAGGTTTTTTATTTTTTAGTTTATTTTTGGTTTTTATTTAGTTTTTTTTTAGATTTTATTTTTTTTTTTATTTATGTTTAGGTTTAGGTTTAGGATTTTAGCTTTTTAGGGTTTAAGGTTTATGGTTAGTTTAGGGCTTAGGGTTTAGGGTTTAGGGTTTAGGGTTTGGGGTTTAGGGTTTGGGGTTTAGGGTTTAGTTTTTAGGGTTTATGGTTTCGGGTTTTAGGGTTTAAGGTTTAGGTTTAGGATATAGGGTTTAATGTTTAGGGTTTTTAGGGTTTAGGGTTTAGGGCTAAGGGTTTAGGTTTTAGGTTTAGGGTTTAGGTTTTTAGTTATTTTTTTTAACAATGAAGAAATTCAGATTTAACATTTCAGCTTTTTGATTTCATCAACCAAGTAACACACCAAATTTTTCTAAGACACAAGTGATGACATAGATAAAAAATAAGAATTCATATCCACCAGCACCTCCAGATCCCCCACCACCACTCCTCTTGCCTCCATAACCACCACTTCTCTAACGACCACCTCCATATCCACACACTCCTGATCCCCACCACCTCTGATAATCGTGCTCTCCATCGCCTCCATCGCCAGACCGAGCCCGGTTGTGATGATGTTCCTATCATTAAGGTTTTTCCCATTTTTAGGGTTTAAGTTTATTAGGTTTTAAGGCTTAGGTTTATTTTTTAATTTTTTTAGTTACTTTAGGTTTAGGTTTAGGGTTTGGTGTTTAGGGTTTAGGTTTAGGGTTTAGTGTTTAGGATTTAGGGTTTAGGATTTAGGGTTTTAGGATTTATGCTATTAAGGTTTAGGGTTTAGAGTTAGGGTTTAGGGTTTAGGGTTGCAGGGTTTAGGATTTAGGGGTTTTTTTTAAACAAAAAAATTAAGTAAACTGCTAGATTTAGGTTTATTTAGTTTATTTAGTATATTTTATATTTTTCTTTAGGTTTTTTTTTTAGTTTAGGTTTTTTGTTTTAGTTTGTTTTTTAGGATTTGGTTTAGGTTTATGTTTATTTTGAATCTTGTTTTATTTTTTTTATTTTTAAGGTTTAAGTGTTTTTTTAGGTTTAGGTTTAGGTTTTTATTTTATTTTTTTTAGGTTTTGTATTTAGGTTTATATTTTAGGTTTATTATTAGGTTTTATTTTTATTTAGGTTTATTTTTAGTTTCTCTTATTTTATTTTATTTAGGATTTAGGTTTAGTTTAGTTTAGTTTTAGTATTTTGTTTTATTTATTTTAGTTTAGTTTATTTTAGTTTAGTTTAGTTTTTTGTTTGTTTTAAGTTTAGGTTTTACTTTTTTTAGTTTAGGGTTCAGGTTTTATTTTTTTATTTATTTTTATGTTTCATTTTCATTTAGTTTTTATTTTATTTTATTTTTAGTTTATTTTATTTTTGTTTTACGTTTAGTTTTTATTTTATTTAGGTTTTTTATTTTTAGGTTTATTTTATATTTTAGTTTAATTTAGGTTATTATTTATTTTAGTTTTAGTTTATGATTTATTTTTTATATTATTTTATTTTTAGGTTTAGGTTTAGTGTTGTGGGTTTAGAGTTTAAGGTTAATTTTAGGGTTTAGGGTTTATGGTTAGGGTTTTTTTATATTTTTTATATATTTTATTTTTTTAAAATTAAGTAAACTCTTAGGTTTTGGTTTATATAGTTTATTTTTTATTTATTTTATTTTATTTTATTATTTATTTTTATTTATGTTTATTTTTATATTAACTTTTATTTAGGTTTTTATTTAGTTTTTATTTTATTATAATTTAAGTTTACTTTATTTTTATTTTAGGTTTAGATTTTATTTTATTTAGGTTTTGCATTTTTAGTTTAATTTAGGTTTTTATTTATTTTATTTTATTTTATTTTTTATTTTTTATTTTATTTCCTTTTTAAGTTTAGGTTTTAGTTAATGTTTTTATTTTTTTTATTTAATTTATTTTATTTTATCATGTTTTTTATTTATATTGTTTTTTGGTTTTATTTTAGTTTTTTAGTATGTTGTGCTTTTTTTGGTTTAGGATTTTGGGTTTTGGGTTTAGGGTTTGGGCTTTAGGTTTTAGGGTTTATGATTTAGGCTTTAGGGTTTAGTGTTTAAAGTTTAGGTTTTAGGTTTTAGGGTTTAGGATTTAGGGTTTTAAGGTTTAGGGTTTAGGGTTTAGTGTTTAGGGTTTTTATGGTTTAGGGTTTAGGGTTTAGGGTTTAGGGTTTTAGGGTTTAGGGTTTAGGGTTTAGTATTATGTGTTTATAATTTTTATGGTTTAGGGTTTAGGGTTTAGGGTTTAGGGTTTAAGTTTTTGGTTTAGGGTTTAGGTTTTAGTTTAGTGTTTAGGGTTTTTAGTTTTTTTTTAATAGAGAACAAATTCAGATTCAACATTTCTTCTTTTGGATTTCATCAACTAAGTAACACAGGAAGTTTTCTAAGACACAAGTGACGACATAGATAAAAAAATGACGATGAGCAAATCAAAAGCCATAATAAAGAACTCTCTACTATAAAGACATAGTTAGCAAAGATAGATTGGATTGGTTATTCTTCAATTTCTCTAATTCCCATTAGAACCACCCTGGCCTATCGAGTAGTAGGATCCACCATGATATTCCTGATCTCTTCCTCTGCCACCACCACGGCTGTAACATCCATCGCTCCTCTCACCTCCATAACCACCACTACTCAGACCACCACCTCCATATCCACTAGAACCTTCAAATCACCCACCACCACTGAGATAACTGTCACGTCTGCCTTCAGCTCCATGATCAGATCTAGAATGAGCCTGGTTGATGGTGATGTTCATGCCATCATGGTTCTACCCATTCTTAGGGTTTTGGTTTAGGTTTAGGATTATTAGATTTTAGGATTTATATTTATTTTTTAATTTATTTAGTTAATTTAAGTTTAAGTTTAGGACTTAGAGTTTAGAGTTTAGTGTCAGGGTTTAGGGTTTAGGGTTTAGGGTTTTAAGATTTATGCTTTGAGGGTTTAGGGTTTAGGGTTCAGGGTTTGGGGTTACGGTATAAGGTTTTGTGGATTAGGGTTTTTTAGCATTTAGGGTTTATGGTTGTAGGTTTAAGATTGTAGGTTTAATTATTTATGGTTTAGGGTTAGTTTAGTGGTTTAAGGTTTAGGGTTTCAGAGTTTAGGGTTTAGTTTGGTTTCAGTTTAGGTTTAGGGTTTGAGTTAGGGTTTTGATTTAAGTTTAGGTTTTATGGTTTATGGTTTGGGGATTTAGGGTTTAGTGTAGGGTTTAGAGAGGTTTAGGTTTATTTAGGTTTAGGTTAATTTAGGGTTTGGGTTTATTTAGTTCAGATTTTAAGATTTTAAGGTTTAGGGTTTAGGATTTGGTTTTTTATTTAGGTTTTAAGGTTTGTTTTAGATTTAGTGTTTAGGGATCATAATAGAAACCTCAACAAAAGTATTCCAAAAACACCAAATCTTATTACTAACATTAAAGAAAATTTTATTGAGGTTGATCATTCTAGCAACATGGTTAATTTTATTAGCATGATAAATAAGAGGCTCCAGAATAATAAGTAAATAAATATTATGAATGCGTTAAAGATTTCTAATAGGATTATGAATAGAGAGGTCATCGATCCCTCTAACATTCCAAACAAGAAAATTAAATATAAGTAAAATAAAAAGGGGTAAGCAAAGCTTAATTAAGAGAGGAGTGAGAGGCCGCATCAGATATATTATTTTTGGATAATTTTGGAAGGCAATTTTTAACACTTTTTTAAATTTTAGCATTATAAGTTCGAAAACCATTTTCTTTTCCCCTAGAGTCACCATCCGAGTAAGATTTAGCAACATTGGTCACAAATTTAGGATAATTCTCAAAGTATTTTGAGGGGTGTTCACCCTCTTCCAAATCCATATTAAGTTGAAAAGTAAGATTAACATCAATATCAAGATTTGAAATGAGAGTCGACAATGATTTACAACCATCTAAAGCACGAGTAGTTAAATATGGATCAAAAATGTTTTTAACATGCTTGACATCAATTAAATCCTCATTAAAAGCTTCAGTTTCATCAATCAAAGCCAGCATTGATGCTGGAATATAATCATAGGAAACAAAATCATCTTCTAATAACTTTGAAAATTTATTATTCTCTGCACTAGAAATATTCAAATTCAATGAAAGAAAAAGTGATAAGTCATCTTTCCCATTTTGAAAATCAGCCGAATCTATATCAATCTTATGAGCTAAAACTTGTTCAAAAGGATTAACCTCGATATCCAAGGAATCAACCTCAATAACAGCCTTCATACCATTCTTAGGATCCGAGGACAATTTATAAACATTAGTAGGGATTGGCTTATGGGTAAGAACAACATTCTCTTTAGAAGGATTTCCTTTGTTAAGTGGGGATGGAGAATAAAACCTTCTGAATTATCCTGACCATGAATTTTACAGTGAAAACAAAAAATTAGAAGGTTCTCCAATTCAACCTTTTATGAATACCCATATTTTTCATAGCCAATCCAAACTTCCTTAGGGTATTTTTTTAATTATGTATAATTCCACGAGGATCTGAGCCACAGATGGGCAAGATTGCTCAGCGGTCACGTGGTCGAGTTGCAAAGGCTAACCAAATAAAGCCCTGATAGCAAAAAGCACATGATGGGTAACGAAATGAATGTGCATATTAGGAACAGATAACAACACAGGCACAATAAGAGATTCCTCCTTAATGTCAAAAAGGGGTGACCACATTAATAAATGCTTTTGATAATTAAATATAAAATAAGAATGATGCTAAAAAACATGTGAATAATCCAGATCATTAGAAAGTTGAATCAGGATATGTCGAGGGTCAATAATACCAATCGAGAAAGCACCCGTAAGCTTGAGATTATGGAAAAAAGAGTGGATCTTATCCAAATTTGGATGATGCAAAGCAAATTTATTGATAAGAGGAAATTCAAATGGTTTTGCCAACTTTTCAACATCCTCATCAGAGCACATTATGGCTGGAAAACCTCTAAAAGATGTTGAAATGAGATTAACCAAACCAACAAAGGGAGAAGTCTTACCAAAGAGTGCTTCCTTAAATGATTTAGTAGAAGAAGCAGCATTAGGACTGCCAAGCCCCAAAGTGTTAGAATCCCTAGCCAAAGCATCCATTATTTGAGGTGGAGCCCAAGGAATAGAACTCACTGTTGCCATGGTCAATGATGAAGCATCATGCAAATGGCCAGATGCCATTCAAGCCTTTGAATTTGGTCGAATCCAAAGCCAAACCCATAGAAATCTCCAGTCAGGGATGCGACACCAAGAGGGATCCAAAAAACACAAGAGAAAGAGAGAGCGCTCGGTGGGGAGAGGGGTTTAGGTTTAGGTTAAGGGTTTAGGGATTAGGGTTTTAGGGTTTAGTAGTAGTTTGTTTTAGGTTAGTTTAGGGTTTAGCATTTAAGGTTTAGGGTTTTTGCTTTAGGGTTTTTTAAGGTTTAGGATTTAGGGTTTAAGGTTTAGAGTTTCAGTTTTAGGTTTAGTTTTAGGGTTTAGGATTTAGGATTAGGATTTTTCTTTATTATTTATTTTTTTAAAATTAAATAAGCTGCAGATTCAGGTTTATTTAGTTTATTTTATTATTTAAATTAGTTTATTTTATTTTTTATTTAGATTTAGGTTTATTTTTATTTTTATTTAGTTTAAATTATTTATTTTAGGTTTATTTATTTTAGTTTAGGGTTTTTATTTTAATTTATTTTTTAGGTTTAGGTTTTAGTTTATTTTTTTAGTTTATTTTTATTTTTATTTTATTTTCTAGATTTACATTTTATTTTTTTTTTAGGTTTAGATTTAGGTTTTTATTTTATTTTTTTAGGTTTAGGTTTTATGTTTTTATTATAGGTTTATTTTTAGGTTTTATTTTTTAGTTTAGGTTTAGGTTTATTTTTAATTTATTTTATTTTATTTAATTTAGGTTTAGGTTTAGGTTTAATTTATTTTAGGTTTTGGTTTAAGTTTTATTTATTTTAGTTTAGTTTATTCTAGTTTAGGTGTAAGTTTATTTTATTTTTATTTTAGGTTTCGATTTTCTTTTTAGTTTAGGTTTAGGTTTTATTTTTTATTTATTTTTAGGTTTAGGTTTTTTTATTTTATTTATTTTATTTTATTTTATTTTAGGTTTAGTTTTATTTTATTTAGGTTTTATTTCTTAGTTTAGTTTAGGTTTTATTTATTTTATTTTAGTTTAATTTTAATTTTATTTTATTTTCATTTTAGGTTTAGGTTTAAGTTTAGGTTTATGTTTAGGTTTTAGTTTATAATTTTATTTTATTTTAATTTTTTTAATTTTAGTTTAGGGTTTATTTATTTATTTTATTTTTAATTTTTATTTAAATTAGGTTTAGCTTTTATCTTTTTAAGGTTTAAGGTTTAGAGTTAGTTTAGGGTTTAGGGTTTATAGTTTGGGGTTTGGGGTTTAGTGTTTTAGTTTTGGGTTATTTTTTTAGGTTTGGGGTTTAAGGTTTAAGTCTTAGGGTGTAGTCTTTTGGGTTTAGGGTTTAGGGTTTTAGGGTTTAAGTTTTAGGGTTTAGGGTTTAGGTTTTTAAGGTTTAGGGTTTAGGGTTTACATTTTATATTTAGGGTTCAGGTTTTAGTTTAGGGTTTAGGATTTTTGGTTTTTTTTTAACAGAGAACAAATTTATTTCAACATTTCTTCATTTCCATTTTACCAACCAAGTAACACACAAAGTTTTCTAAGACATAAGGGATGACATAGATAAAAAATTTGGACGCATAGAGCAAATCAAAAACCCTAGATAACTAGAACTATCTCTATAAAGACACAATTCTATAAGTAAGGGATGGATCGGGTTCTTGCTTTCTCCAGCTCCCAGAACCACCTTGGTCTCTCTTAGCGGGATCCACCATCATACCCCCGATCTCTCTCTCCCCCACCACCATGATTGTATCCTATGTTGCTTCTCCCACTCCATAACCACCACTGCTCTGACCACCACCTCCATACCCCCGAGGACCTCCAGATCCTCCACCACCACTATGATAACTGCCGCCTTCGTCTTTGTCTCCAATAAAAGATCTAGACTAAACCTGGTTGATGGTGATGTTCTTGTCGTCAAGCTTCTGCCCATTCTTGGGGTTTAGGCTTAGGTTTAGGTTTTAGGGTTTAGGTTTATTTTTTAATTTATTTAGTTAATTTAAGTTTAGGTTTAGGGTTTGGAGTTTAGGGTTTAGGGTTTAGGGTTTGGGATTGGGTTTAGGGTTTAGTGTTTAGGGTTTAGGGTTTGGGTTTAAGGTTTAGGGCTTTAGGGTTTAAGATTTAGGGTTTAGAGTTTAGGATTTTGGATTTATGGTTTTTTTAAAATTAAGTAAACTGGTAGGTTTAGGTTTATTTAGTTTACTTAGTTTATTTTATTTTTTATTTTTATTTAGTTTATTTTATTCATTTTAGGTATATTTATTTTAGTTATGCTTTTTTATTTTTGTTTATTTTTTAGGTTTATATTTATTTTTATGTTTCAGTTTTAGTTGAGTTTTATTTTTATTTTATTTTTTAGGTTTAGGTTTTATGTTTTTATTTTAGGATTATTTTTAGGTGTTATTTTTTAGTTTAAATTCAGGATTATTTTTAGTTTATTTTATTTTATTTAGTTTAGGTTTAGGTTTAAGTTTAGTTTATTTTAGGATTAGGTTTAAGTTTATTTATTTTGGTTTACTTTATTTTAGTTTAGGTTTATGTTTATTTTATTTTGTTTTTTTATTTTAGGTTTAGGTTTTTTTTAGTTTAGGGTTTAGGTTTTATTTTTTATTTATTTTTAGCTTTTATTTTAAGGTTTATTTTTTAGGTTTAGATTTTTATTTTATTTTTTAAAATTTTATTTTAGGTTCATTTTATTTTTATTTTTTGTTTAGTTTTTATTTAATTTAGGGTTTATATTCGTAGGTTTATTTTATTTTTTTAGGTTAGTTTAGGTTTTATTTATTTTATTTTAGTTTATTTTATTAATTTTTATTTTATTTTTTATGTTTAGGCTTTTTAGTTTATGTTTTTTTTCTTTTATTATTTTATTTTATTTAGGTTTAGGTTCTTTATTCATTTTATTTTAGGTTTTATTTAGTTTGGTTTAGGTTTTAGGTTTTTTTAGATTTATGGTTTATGATTTAGGGTTTTAGGGTTTAGTATTGTTGGGTTTAGGGTTTAGGGTTTAGGGATTAGCATTTAGGGTTCAGGGTTTATGGTTTGCTTGGGGTTGAGGGTTAGTTTAGGGTTTAGGGTTTAGGGTTTTTAGGGTTTTGGTTTTAGGGTTTAGTGTTAGTTTAGGGTTTAGGGTTTAGCATTTTAGGGTTAAGGGTTTAGGGTAAGGGTTAAGGTTTAGCGTTTAGGGTGTTGGGTTTAGTGTTTAGGGTTTTTTTTTAAGAAACCCCATGTAGGGGGTATTTTATTGCCACAAAAGTTACAAGGTCCTTAAAGGGGATAAACTCCAGAACTACTACTCAAAGAGCTACAATCAGCCTAAGGTGTAGATCCCCTATCTAAGTACAACCAAAAGCAAAAGGAGACATTAAAGCAATCAAAAGAAACAAATAGATTAACATAAAAAGCCAAAAGAAGATTAGCCAATGCTCTGCACGATGTGAGAATGCATGACACTATGGAGCAAACCTGCAAGAGGACAAGAGAGAAGCACCTCTGATAGGAACGTCAATGTCATGAATCAGCTCTTGTGCTAGAAGTATGTTATCAGATATTGCTCTACCTTTAACGAAGCCAGTTTGGTTGGGAAAATAATTTTAGGTAGCAGCAAACTAATTCTATTAGCAATTAATTTAACAATTAGTTTAAGAAAGAAGGTGCAAAGGCTGATAGGTTTGAAATCGCCCCAAGATTCGGATTATTAATTTTGGGAATGAGAACAATGGAAGTGCTAGAAAAATATCTAGGTAAAGGGTTACCCTAAAAAAAAATCAACAAATGCATCAACAAGGTCAGTCTTAATAATAGGCCAATAATGTTGAAAGAATTGAGTCGTGTAGCCTTCAGCCAACAACATAATCAATGTTCATGTTATTGAGAATACTACCAATCTCAGCTTCCATAGGACACAAACTGAGTAAGTGGTTTTCATCATTAGAGATCGTAGAGGAGATCAAATGTGTGTTGGAGATGGCTTCTAAGGAGGGGTTGTTGTTTAATAAATTTTGAAAATGATGTATGATAGAATCTATAATATCATTATTGTCAGTAATCTAGGTTCTGTTATCATTTTTTATTTTTTTAATAGAGTTTAAGGCTTTATTTTTTTAAAAAAGAGCATGGAAATACCTTGTGTTTTTGTCACCATCAGTAATATGTTTGCTTGCAGCCTTTTGGTACTAGTAGGTTTCCTCCATATTCTGATAATTAATCAAGTTATCTTTAGCTACATTCAAATCATCATGTTTATTAGAGTCAGTCAAAATAGCATCTTCAAGAGAGCAAACAAGTTGTTCCATATTTTTGAGATTTACAAAAAGATTTTTAAAATGATGTTTGTTCCACCAATTTAGATTTTGTTTAAGCCTTTTTAGCTTAAGCCAAAGGTGAATCACTCCTTTAATAGAATTATCAAGATGAATAGGGGCTCAGCAATTAATGGAAACAACATTAATGAAATCACTATGTTGGATCCACATATTTTGGAATCTAAAAGGAGTAGGGGAGGATAGTCTAGTGGAGGGATTTTGAGAAATCAAAAGTGGAGCATGGTCAGATAAAGTTCTGCTTAAATGTTCAACCGAAGTAAGAGGCCATTGATTGATTCAAAGGGAATTAAAGAGGGTCCTATCAAGTCGCTGCCAAAGTCTAGAATTATGCCATAAGTAGTCGGAACTCAAAAAACCAATATCAATTAGATTATAATCAAGAATCATATTAGAAAAGTTTTCCATGGAATGAATGTTAGGAGAGCAACCTCCCCATCTTTCCGAGGAAGCGAGAATAGTGTTGGAATCACCACCAACCAACCAAGGTTTATTGATAGAGGAGGCAAAGGTTCTTAAGTTATCCCAAAGGATGCTCCTACCAGTTCTATTACAAGAAGCATAAATAAAGGAACCAAGAGCAGAAAATTCACCCAATGAGATTTGAACATTAACCAATTAATTAAGGTCATCAAGGATAGAGATGTTAACTAGATTATTCCAAAAATACCAAATTTTATTGCTAATATTATAAAAGGAGTTTTGAAACCCAAGTATTCTAGCAACTTGAGTGATCTTAGAAGAGTGTATGAATGGTTCAATAATAATAAGTAAGGCTATGTTATGAGTACGGCAAAGGCTACTAACACGGTTGCAGATAATGAGAGTCCCAATACCCCTAACTTTCTAAATAAGTAAATTAATCCTAATAAATAAGAAGAAAAGAAAGATAAATAGGATAAGAGAAAATAAGAAGAAGAAAGACACATGATGTAATCATTTATGGGAAGTTAGAGAAGATCTAGTGGTTCTAGTGGAGCTATTAGTGAACATTCTAGCTTTAAAGGATTTTTTCTTAGTAATAGTTTGAAAAGGTCTATCTATGTCCAAAGTATCTCCATTTGAGAGAGATTGATTTGTGAAATTTAGAGTAAGGCCAATATCTCCAAAAACATTCCTAATTGTAATTTCCCCTTCTGGTGTAATTAAGATGAGGAATTGGGTTAGCCTGAGTATCACTCTGAAGGGTAGGAGAAGGAGAGGTTGTGAAGCCATTAATAGCACAATTTTCATGTTCAATTTCAGAAATATTTTTCAGATTTTGTTCCACTACTAAAGAGTCAACATTTTTCACATTTTGAACTTTCATCAAATGGGCACTTTCAGAATTAGTTTTCAAATTTTTATCCAACCTAAAGTTCCCATTCAAGTCACCACAAGGGTTCATATGAGTCTCGTCAGGTTCACTAGCCAAAATAGGTAAGGTAGAATGAATCAATGTATTGTCTAGAGGAACCAAAGTATTACAATTAGAAGCAATAATAGGTAAGTTTTCATTGTCCACCTCATGAACCACATGAGCCATATTATTAACCTACTTCGAATGCTCTTCAATAGAAAAATCAGTAGATAATAATACGTTTTGAGGAACTTTAGGCAAATAAGCTAAATTATTGGTTTCTTTCATTTTCTAGAGAGGGATTAGGATCCGACAATTTAATCTTTTTAAGATGTGGATGCAACACAAAGCATTCAGAATGATCATGACCATGAATCTTACAGTGCGTGCAAAAAATAGGAAAATTTTCAAATTCCACTTTTTGATTGTAGCCAAATTTCTCAGACTTGATCCATACTTCTTTTAGATACTTTTTAGTAATATCAATCTCTACTAAAATACAAGAAACTGATGGTCATGATCTTGCAGCAGTGGCCTGATCAATTTGGAGAGGCCGACCAAAGATAGCCCCAACCACAAAGAGGACTTGATATGTAATGTAATGTATTCTCATATTAGGAAGGGCAAACCATAGAGGAATAATAGGGGATTCTTCTTTTACAGCAAAAAGAGGAGACCATTTCAGAAGTCTTATTTGACAATTATACACAAAGTAGGAGCGATGAGCAAAAACTCTTGAGTAATCTAAGTCATTAGATAGCTGAATAAGGGCATGCCTAGGATCAATCAATCCGATAGTGAAAATGCTAGAGAGCTTTAGGCTATGAAAAAAGGGTCAGATATTATCAAGAGTCAGGTGATGTAAGGAAAATTTACCAACTAAAGAGAATTGAAATGGCTTTGCCAACTTTTCCACGTCAAGATCCGAGCACATTACAATAGGCATTCCATAAAAAGATGTTGAGATCAAGTTAACCAAGCATTAGGGGTAGTGTTCTTACCAGATAATGCATCATTGAAGGACTTAACAGTAGGCAGAGTAATGGATGGAGTCGAATCTGCAATACCTTGAAATTCGAAAGCCCTACACGCCAGTAAGTTTGAAGAGTTGCACTTAAAAGCGGTCCTCATTGATAGAATAAGGGATACTCACATTAGCAACCAAACAGAGAGGAAAAATCTAGAAATTATATGATCGAGAAGGAACAAAAATTGGCCAAGCTGCAAGAAAGTCGTAAGGGAACACGGAATCGCTAGAGAGCGTCGTGGCCAAGGAGGTTTAGTGTTTTGGTTTATGTTTAGGTTTAGGGTTTAGGGTTTTAGGTTTAGAGTTTATGTTTTAGGGTTAGTTTATGGTTTAGGGTTTAGGGTTTAAGTCTTAGGGTTAAAGGTTTAAGGTTTGGGGTTTTGGGTTTAGAGTTAGGGTTAGGGTTTAAGATTTAGGGTTTAAAGTTTTAGGGTTTATGCTTTTAGGGTTTAGGGTTTAGGGTTTAGGTGGTAGGTTTTTTAAAGTTTAGGGTTTAGGGCTTAGAATTTTGAATTTATGGTTTTTTTTAAAATTTAGTAAACCAGCAGATTTAAGTTTTTCTTTATTTATTTATTTTATTTATTTATTTTAATTTTATTTTTATTTAGGTTTATTTTTTATTTTAATTAATTTATTTTAGGTTTCTTTATTTTTAGTTTAGGTTTTTTATTTTAGTTTATTTTTAGGTTTAGGTTTAGCTTACATTTTAAAGTTTTATTTTTATTTTATTTTTTAGGTTTAGGTTTTATTTTTTATTTTTAGGAACAAGTTTAGGTTTTTATTTTATTTTTTTATGTTTAAGTTTTATGTTTTTATTTTAGGTTTATTTTTTGTTTATTTTATTTTATTTAGTTTAGGTTAAGGTTTAGGTTTAGATTTTATTTATTTTAGTTTACTTTATTTTAGTTTAGGTTTATGATTATTTTATTTTGTTTTTTTTATTTTATGTTTAGGTTTTTTTTTTTAAGTTTAGGGTTTAGGTGTTTTTTATTTATTTTCAAGTTTTCTTTTTTAGGTTTATTTTTTAGGTTTAGGTTTTTATTTAGTTTTTTTTAATTTTATTATAGGTTTATTTTATTTTTATTTTACATTTCCTTTTTATTTTATTTAGGGTTTCTATTCTTATGTTTATTTTGTTTTTTTAGATTAGTTTAATTTTTTATTTAGTTTATTTTAGTTTATTTTTATTAATTTAATTTAATTTATTTTTATTTTTAGGTTTAGGTTTTAGTTTATGTTTTTTTCTTTATTATTTAATTTTATTTAGGTTTAGGTTCTTTATTTATTTTATATGTTATTTAATTTGGGTTTAGGTTTAGGTTTTATGGTTTAGGCTCAGTTAGGTTGATAGGGTTTTAGGGTAGGTGGATCTAGGACTGTGGCCTGGGTTTATGGTCAGTAGTAAGGCTTTAGAGGTAGCATTGTGGCTCATGGATCAGAGTAGGGTTTTACGGGAGCCTGGGGCCTTTAGGCCCAGCCTTTTGGGTCTAGTGGTTAGGGTTGTTAGTGGTGGGTAAGATAGGTTAAGGTGTGGTAGGTCTGGTAGGAGTTAGGTTTTGGGTTTAGGTTTAGTTTTAGTTTGGGAGTGTTATTTATGGAGTGGTTTAGATTTTGGGTTTAGTCTGTGGTTTAGAGTGGTCTAGTGGTTTATTTATTATTTAGGTTTAGGGTGGGTTTAGGTTTAGGGTTTAGGTTTAGGTTTGGAGGTTTAGGGAGTTTAGGGTTAGTTTTAGTGTTTTCAATTTTCAATTTTTTTTTGCAGAGAACAAATTCAGATTCAACATTTCTTTTACGATTACATTAACCAAGTAACACACCCTATTTTCTAAGACACAAGCGATGACATAGATAAAAAATGAGCATGCATAGAGAAAAAAAACCCTATATATCTTTAACCGTCTCTACTATAAAGACACGCCCATAAGATCGGATTATTGTTATTCGTTTCCCATCAAAACCACCCCTCTTGAGTGATCCACCATCATATCCGGATCTCTCCTCCTCCACCACCATAGTGAACCTCCATCTCTCCTCCCCCTCCATAACCACCATTACTCCGACCACCACCTCCATATCCACCAGCAACTTCAGATCCCCACAACCATTGTGACAACCGTCACCTCCACCTTTGGCTCCACCTGCAGATCTAGATTGACCCTGGTTGACGGTGGTGTTCCTGCAGTCAAGGTTCTACCTATTCTTAGGGTTTAAATTTTTTTTAAGGAAATTAGAGAATTTTATTGCCATAAAGAAAATGTTCAAAGTCCTTAGAGGGGGTAAATCTCTAAACTAATTCTCAAAGAGCCATAATAAGTCGTAAAGAGATAAACCACCTAACTTTTACAATAATATAAGGAGAAAAAACAAAAGCAAAACCAAATCAAGACAACAACATATCATGCAATACTAACATTCACTAGGTCCTTTTGATACCAAAGAAGATCCACCGCAAGATTCTCCCAACCTATAAAAGAAATCTGAAAAAATACTAATGAAAGGATCAAGAAATTAAGCAAGCATAAAGTGTATGAGCAAAGAAATGGAGCAAAGTAAAAATGTTTTGTGCTACATATCATCTCAAAGACTATATGTAAGCATCCAAACTTCAAGAAGGGTTACAATTACATACTAAACGAATATAGAGAGGGAAACATCAAGGCCATCATTGCCAGCATACCTCTTGTAGCCCATCATCCCAAGTCCATCATCCGGCAAGGCTGCAAACTTCTCCAAGCAGTAGACATAATAGCCAACCACAAAGCCACCAAAACAAATAAGCCCAATAAGGCAGAAAATCAACCAACCATCAGGGACAACAACAATACAGTAGGAACACCACCAAATCCACCACCAAAGAGGAATAACAACATCAAAGGGAGCAAGAATCATGACTTTCACAACACAAACCAGAAAACCCAAGACCAAAAAGAAAAAACACAAGAGCACATATCCTCCTCAAGAAAACAGGAAAGGCAGCATGACTGTCATCCAAACCAAAAAAGGGAAGTTACAGCAGCCAAGAGAGGAGAACCATAGTAGGAGTAGGCCAACCTGCATGTCACAAACACAATAGAAAAGAAAGGCCAAAATAGCCACCCATCCAACCAACCCAACAAGCCAACATTGCCTCCTAGCCAACAACCACAACAACAGAAAATCCAAATCAGTGAAAAGACAAACAACATCCATCATGCCATAACAACCCAAGACATCTAGGAAAAGGGTAGAAGGAAACAACAAAATCCACCAAACATAACCAAAGCAGCAGAAATTTTGATCTAGGTGAGGTAAATAGCAAGCCAAAAACAAAATGAAGCAAAGATAATAAGAAAGACTAAAAGCCATCCATTAGGAGCAACAATAATACAATAAGAACACCACTAAAGCCAATAGTAAAAAGGAAGAAAAATATCAATGAGTGCAAAAATCATAACCATACCAAGTTAGGCACCAATGCACCAAACCATGTCAGATCCCAAAGCAAAACAACATCCACTAAATAGCCATCAGACAGCCAACCTAAAATAACTACAAAAACAAAAGCAGCTACAGCCAAGAGAGGAAGACCATTACATGAAGAGGTCAAAACCACAACCAAAAGAAACAAACCTAAACCAGCAAAATTGACCCTTAAAACCCAATCCACAAAAAAGAAGAAATACCATTCAACAAAAAACCTCCACCTTTCTAAATCTAATCCAAAATTAGACCACCAACAGCCCCTCTAATTTGCCACCAATAGAAGTGGAGAAACCAACCAACACAACCAGCTAGCCAACCAACCCAACACAATCCCAAGAGTGAAAATAAGAAATGGCCACAACCCAAGGAGGGTTTAACAAAGGGGAACCCAAAAGCAATGGCTCATCAAAAACCAACTAAAAAAACAAAATCAAACAAATTTCAATATCTTTATTGATAGGGATAAAGTATAGATAATAATAGGCAGCTTTAAGAGGATACATAAAAGCACAAATGAGTACCTTTAGAATCCCTAAGAATACCACCACAACCATATTTATTGCAATAGAACCAAGTATTCACTTTAATCAAATTTTCTTTGGGTTTGATCCAATGGATAATCCAAGCTCTTTTATAAGAGTGAACATCTGTAGATGACACCCAATTTTTTACCACAAATTTACAACCTCTAAAATGAATGTTACTAATAGATTTGGCATTAAATAGAGCATGATTATTTCTTTGGTTCTAGCAGATCCATTTATGGATCATAGGAATACCATAATATTTAGCATCATTTCTCCATCCGAAGAACCGGTCTGATAATAGCAACTAGAAATTTGATATGACCTTTTACAATTTTTAGAAACATACTTCAAGAAGTTGATATATGGAAAGAGAGCATGAACATAGTTGGTATTAAATAAATCATCATGCCATAACCATAATTTAGAAGCAATAGCACCATTGACAAAACATGATTAACATTTTCAATATAAAAGCAACAATAGCATTTTAAGGAAAATAAAACCCTTTTTCTAGAGCAAAGAGTCCACAGAATAAAGTTATTCAAAATCATCAAGTTAAAATGGAATAAGAAATGGGAATGATATTATTCCAAAGTTTAATGAAAACATTAGAGGAGTTTTCTTATCTAATAAATGTCCAAACCTTTAAGAACAAAATCACCATTGTAAGAAATCTTAAAGAGAATTTGGTCAAGTTTGTTAGAGAAAATAGGGATATTTATAAACTTGGAAAATAAGGGTTCAACAACTTATTTAATGGAGCAAAACCTTTTCCAAAGAGAGTCACCAACTTTATAAGCACAGATAAGTGGGTGTTTACCTTGAAATATTTTCTTCATCATAAAATTAGCCCAAAGCTATCATTCTTTTTTCCACCAAATCTTATGATAAAAGAATAGCTAGAAAAGGATTACTATTAAAAAATTAGTCACGATCAACCAAATTATTTTTAATAATATACCAACATTTTTGAAAAAATTGAGTAGTGAAACCCCCCGGACCAGCAATAGAATCTATGTTCATGCTATTAAGAACTTTAAAATTTTCCTCTTCATTAGGTACAATAGTAAGCAAATCATTATCATTATTGGTTATAATAGAAGGAATTAAGTGTGATTTAGAAATATCTTTATAAGAGCAACTCTTATTAAGCATATTATTAAAGTAATTAATGGTCAAATCTTTAATATTATTATTCATCATAATCCAATCTCCATTGTCATCTTTAATTTTTAGAATATTATTTAAATCTCTCTTTTTATTAACTAAAGCATCGAAATATCTAATATTTCTGTCACCACCCACAATATGTTTGTTAGTAGCTTTTTAGCACTAAAGTGTCTTTCATATTTTGAAAATTAACAAGTTTACCTTTCACCTCAGTCAAGTCCTTTATCTTAGTAGGATCAGACATAATAGAGACTTCAAGATCACAAACCATCTCTTTGATATTAGAAAAAATGTTTTAAAATAATGTTGTCCCACAAACCCATTTTATTTAAGTTTTTTAAGCTTAAAAAAATCTATTCATCCCCATAATCTAATTGTCGATGTAATGCTTTCCAATTATTACAATATTAAAGAAATCAATTTGTTAAACCCACATGTTCTAAAATCTAAAATGAGAGAAATGTTTTAATCTATTAGAGTTATCTTTAGAAACCAAAAGAGGATCATGATCGATAGGTTCTACTTAAATGATCGACAAAAGTAATAGGCCATTATGTAATCCAATGAGTATTAAAAGAATGGTCCAACCTTTGCCAAAGTGTAGAGTTTTCCAAGTAAAATTTGAACCCTTAAAGCCAATATCAATCAAATTGCAAACAAGGATCATATTGGAAAATTCTTGATGGAATGAATATTGGGAGCAACCATCACTTCATTAAGAGAATAAAAAAAAGTGTTGATATCACCAACAAACCAAGGTTTATTGACAAAGGTATCAAAATTCCTCAAATTTTCCCAAAGAAGATTTCTAGATCTATTACAAGATGCATGACAAAGAGCCCAAAACACAATAGTCACCATAAGATATTTGAGCATTGACAACTTGTTCAAAATCATTAAGAATAGAAACCTCCACAAAATTATTCCAAAAAAACCAAATTTTACTGCTAACATTAGAGAAACATTTATTGAAATCGATCATTCTGACAAGATGGTTAAATTTTTTTGCATGAATAAGAGGCTCCAAAATAATAAGTAAAGAAATATTAAGAATACGACAAAGGTTTCTAATATGGTTACGAATAGATAGGGTATCGATCCCTCTATCATTCCAAACAAGAAAATTAAACATATGAAAATAAAAAAGTGGTTGAAAAAGGATAATTAAGAGAGGAGAGGGACGTCGTAGTAGATCTAGTTGTTTTAGACAATTTGGGAGGGATGTTTTAACATTTTTTTCTTTTAGCATGATAAGTTTGAAAACCATTTCCTTTTCCCATATAATCATCATCCGTGAAGGATTTAGCAACATTAGTCACAGATTTAATGGAAATCTTCTGTATAGAAGTGAGTTCTTCTTCCAAGTTATTATAATTTATTAAAGGAAAATGAGCATCGGGTATGGCAAGAGAGGGATCCGAAATATATTTATTAGGAAGGCAAGTGTGAACATCCATCTTCTTCTTCAATACCAGTTTATTTGACAAAACCAAATCTTTTGAGAATTTAAATCATCTTTAACTAAAGTAAAGTCAAGTTATTCAAACTATATCATGAGAAACCAAAGCCATATACTCCTTGAATTTGAATGATGCATAACATTGATATCCTCATTAATATTTTCATTTAAAGCATCATTTTCATCAATCAAATTTGATAAGGATGCAAAGATTGACTTAGAGGAAAAAAAGATCATCTCCAAGCTTTAGATAAATTATTATTTTCCACATTAGAAACCTTCAATTGCATAGAAGAAATAAGAGGTAAAACAGCCTTATTAGGAACATTCAATTAATCCTTTTTTTTTCTAACTAACTTTTTAATATTTAACAATTATCAGCCTAGGGTTTGTATCAATAGTTTCCTTAACATGAATTTTCTCTTTTAGGTGAGGATGCGAATGAAACATTAATTATCATGCTCATTGATTTTACAATGAGAACAAAAGACAAGGATATTTTTAACATCAATTTTCTACATATAAACATATTTTTAAGATCAACTAGATTTCTTTAGAGTGTTTCTTGGTAATGTCCAATTCAATAAGGATTCTAGCAAGAGAAGCTCGAGATTTTGTAGTATTGCTTGATCAATTTGCAATGGGTAAATAAAGCATCCATAGTAAAAAGGAATTCACGAATAATGAAATGTATTTGCATATTGGGGAGAGAAATCCAAACCAAAATGATCAGGGATTCCTCCCTAATATCAAATTGTGGAGTCCATTTCAGCAACCTCATTTGGAAATTGAAAATAGATTAAGAATGATGAGCAAAAATACATGAGTAATCCAAATCATTTTTAACTGAATCAAAATGTGGTGAGGATCAATTAAATCAATCATAAAAAAGCAAAAGTTTAAGACTATGAAAGAAATAGTGAATGTTTTCTAGATTTGGCCTATGAAGAGTAAACTTTCGAATCAAAGTGAATTCAAATGGCTTAGCAAGTTTTTCCATAATCAGATCAGAGCACATAACCACAAGCATTCCTCAAAAAGAAGTTAAACTAAGTTTAAGGGACTCACCTGAATAGATATCCTTTATGGATGTCTTTGAATGATTTTGAAAATCCAAAGCCAAGGTAGTTGATGCCTACTAGGATCCATTGGATCCGTCTGTCCCCATGGAATCATCTAAGAAGATGCCAAACCGCTCTCCAAGTTAAAGATGAAAGTGACCAATGGTCATCGATTGATGGAATCTAGTGAGAATCATGATAAACATATCAAAAGTGACCGTAAAGCTAAAATGAGAGGAAAAGGGAATAAAGCATGAGGTCGAGGGCTCAAGCAGCGGGTGGGCTTGGTGATGTGTATAAAGGGCAGGGACATAGTCAATGCGAACTCATGACTCACACTTACTGGAAATTTTGGTTTAGGTTTAGATTTATCAAGTTTGAGGGTTTATGTTTATTTTTTAATTTATTTAGTTACTTTATGTTCAGATTTAGGATTTTGGGTTTAGGGTTTAGGGTTTAGGGTTAGGGTTTAGGGTTTAGGGTTTAGGGTTTAGGTGTAAGGATAAAGGTTTAGGGTTTTGAGTTTTAGGGTTTATGCATTTTGGGTTTAGGGTTTAGGGTTTAGGGTTTATGCTTAGTTTTTGGGCTTAGGGTTTAGGGTTTAGGGTTTAGGATTTAAGGTTTAGGGTTTTTTTTTAAATTAAGCAAACTGGTAGGTTTAGGTTTATTTAGTTTATTTAGTTTACTTAGTTTATATTTTATTTATTTTAGTTTATTTTATTTTTTATTATTATTTAGGTTTATTTTTTATTTTTATTTAGTTTTGTTTATTTATTTTAGGTTTATTTATTTAAGTTTATGTTTTTTATTTTTGTTTATTTTTTAGGTTTAGGTTTAGTTGTAGGTTTATTTTTTTGGTTTAGGTTTTTAGATATTTATGGTTTAGGGTATAGGGCTTAAGATTTGGGGTTTAGGGTTTAGGGTTTAGGGTTTTAAGGTTTAGGGTTTTAGGGTTTAGGGTTTAAGTTTTAGTGTTTAGGCTTTAGGGTTTAGGATTTTTAAGGTTTTTAGGGTTTAGGGTTTAGAGTTTTGGGTTTTGGGTTTAGGGTTTTATGGTTTAGGGTTTAGGGTTTATGGTTTAGGGTTTAGGTTTAGGGTTTATTTAGAGGGTTTTTTTTAAATTTTTCTTTAGGGTTTAGGGTTTAGGTTTTAGGTTTAGGGTTGTAGTTTAGTTTAAGTTTATTTTTAAATTAAGTGAACAGTTAGGTTTATTTATTTTAGTTTACTTTATTTTTTTTTATGTTTATGATTATTTTATTTTGTTTTTTTTATTTTATGTTTAGGTTTTTTTTTTTTAAGTTTAGGGTTTAGGTATTGTTTTTTATTTATTTTCAGGTTTTCTTTTTAGGTTTATTTTTAGGTTTAGGTTTTATTTAGTTTTAATTTTTATTATAGGTTTATTTATTTTATTTTACATTTCCTTTTTATTTTATTTAGGGTTTCTATTCTTATGTTTATTTTATTTTTTTAGGTTAGTTTAAGTTTTTATTTAGTTTATTTTAGTTTATTTTTATTAATTTAATTTAATTTATTTTTATGTTTAGGTTTAGGTTTTAGTTTATGTTTTTTTTCCTTTTATTATTTAATTTTATTTAGGTTTAGGTTCTTTTATTTATTTTACTTTTATGTTTTATTTAATTTGGGTTTAGGTTTTTAGGTTTTTATGGTTTAGGGTTTAGGGTTTAGGGTTTTTGATTTAGGGTTTTAGGGTTTAGGGTTTTAGGATTTAGGATTTAGGGTTTAGGGTTTATGGTTAGGGTTTTAGGTTTAGTGTTTAGGCTTTAGGGTTTAGCATTTTTAGGGTTTATGGATTAGAGTTTAGGGTTTAGGATTTAGGGTTAGCTTAGTTTAGCCTTTAGCTTTCTGTTTGGGTTCTTGGTTTTAGGTTTAGGTTTAGTATTGTTTAGTTAAGGTTTAGCATTAGTTTAAGGTTTAGGTGGGGGTTTAGGGTTTAGTTTAGGGTTTTAGGTTTAGGTTTAGGTTTTAGTTTAGTATTTTAGTTTAGGTTTATTTATGGTTTAGGAGATTTTAGGTTTTGGTTTAGGTTTAGGGTTAGGTCTTAGGGTTTAGGTTTATTATTTAGGGTTTAGGGTTTAGGGTTTATGGTTAGGTTTAGTTAGGGTTTAGGTTTTTTCTCTGGGTTTAGGTTTTAGGTTTAGGTTGGGTTTTAGTTTAGTTTTCGTTTCAATTTTTTTTGAGAACAAATTGATTCAACATTTCTTTTACGATTACATTAACCAAGTAAGACACCTATTTTCTAAGACATAGATGACATAGATAAAAAATGAGCATGCATAGAGAAAAAAAACCCTATATATCTTTAACCGTCTCTACTATGAAGACACAGTTCCATAAGCAGTTGATTGGATCGGCCATTATTCAGTTTCTCTAGTTTCCATCAAAACCACCCCGACCTCTTGAGTAGCTGGATTCACCATCATATCCCGGATCTCTCCCTCCTCCACCACCATAGCTGTAACCTCCATCTCTCCTCCCCCTCCATAACCACCATTACTTCGACCACCACCTCCATATCCACCAGCAACTTCAGATCCCCACAACCATTGTGACAGCGCCTCCACCTTTGGCTCCACACTGGATCTAGATTGACCCACGGTTGAGTGGTGTTCTGGATCAAGGTTCTACCTATTCTTAGGGTTTAAATTTTTTTTAAGGAAATTAGGGGAATTTTATTGCCATAAAGAAAATGTTCAAAGTCCTTAGAGGGGGTAAATCTCTAAACTAATTCTCAAAGAGCCATAATAAATCGTAAAGAGATAAACCACCTAACTTTTACAATAAGATAAGGAGAAAAAACAAAAGCAAAACCAAATCAGCAATAACAACATATCATGCAATACTAACATTCACTAGGTCCTTTTGATACCAGCAAGATCCACCTGCAAGATTCTCCCAACCTATAAAAGAAATCTGAAAAATACTAATGAAAGGATCAGTAAAATTAAGCAAGCATAAAGTGTATGAGCAAAGAAATGGAGCAAAGTAAAAAATGTTTCAGGCTCAGTTACAATCATCTCAAGGAGCAGCACTATATGTAAGCATCCAAACTTCTGAAGAAGGGTTACAATTACATATAGTGCTACCAGCCAAACGAATATAGAAAGGGAAACATCAAGGCCATCATTGCCAGCATACCTCTTGTAGCCCATCATCCCAAGTCCATCATCCTACTCCGCAAGCGGTAGACATAATAGCTAACCACAAAGCCACCAAAACAAATAAGCCCAATAAGGCAGAAAATCAACCAACCATCAGGGACAACAACAATACAGTAGGAACACCACCAAATCCACCACCAAAGAGGAATAACAACATCAAAGGGAGCAAGAATCATGAATTTCACAACACAAACCAGAAAACCCAAGACCAAAAAGAAAAAACACAAGAGCACATATCCTCCTCAAGAAAACAGGAAAGGCAGCATGACTGTCATCCAAACCAAAAAAGGGAAGTTACAGCAGCCAAGAGAGGAGAACCATAGTAGGAGTAGGTCAACCTGCATGTCACAAACACAATAGAAAAGAAAGGCCAAAATAGCCACCCATCCAACCAACCAACAAATAACATTTTCTCCTAGCCAATAACCACAACAATAAAATCCAAATCGGTGAAAAGAACAACATCCATCATGCCATAACAACCCAAGACATCTAGGAAAGGGTAGAGGAAACAACAAAATCCACCAAACATAACCAAAGCAATTTTGATCTAGGTGAGGTAAATAGCCAAAAAAAATGAAGCAAAGATAATAAGAAAGACTAAAAGCCATCCATTAGGAGCAACAATAATACAATAAGAACACCACTAAAGCCAATAGTAAAAAGGAAGAAAAATATCAATGAGTGCAAAAATCATAACCACAGCCAAGTTAGGCACCAATGCACCAAACCATGTCACCAGATCCCAAAGCAAAACAACATCCACTAAATAGCCATCAGACAGCCAACCTAAAATAACTACAAAAACAAAAGCAGCTACAGCCAAGAGAGGAAGACCATTACATGAAGAGGTCAAAACCACAACCAAAACAAACCTAAAGCAAATTGACCCTTAAAACCCAATCCACAAAAAAGAAGAAATACCATTCAACAAAAACCTCCACCTTTCTAAATCTAATCCAAAATTAGACCAACATCTAATTTGCCACCAATAGTGGAGAAACCAACCAACACGACCACTCCAACCAACCCAACACAATCCCAAGAGTGAAAATAAGAAAATGGCCACAACCCAAGGAGGGTTTAACAAAGGGGAACCCAAAAGCAATGGCTCATCAAAAACCAACTAAAAAAACAAAGCTAAGAAAATTATAATCTGAGATAAGGTAATCTAGTGTTATCTAGATTGACCAAACCCCTTAATAGTTTAGGAAAATTTTGATTGTCAAATAAAGTGAAATTAGTTAAGTTGGCACCTAAAGTAGCCAAGAAATCAAAACAATAATTACTTTCTTAAAGGATATGAGAAATTTTATAATAAACTTGAGAAAAACATTTTAGTATGATTGAGAAGATAAAATAAATCAGCATTTCCTATTCTATTAGAGTTTAGCATGTCAATAAACAAGAGCGCATCAACTTCAATCCAGATGTTGAGGAAACCTTTAATCAAACAAATTTCAATATCTTTATTGATAGGGATAGCTTAGTATAGATAATAGAGCAGGCTTTAAGAGGATACATAAAAGCACAAATGACAGTACCTTTAGAATCCCTAAGAATACCACCACAACCATATTTATTGGAAGCAATAGAACCAACAGTATTCACTTTAATCAAATTTTCTTTGGGTTTGATCCAATGGATAATCCAAGCTCTTTTATAAGAGTGAACATCTGCTAGAGTGACACCCAATTTTTTACCACAAATTTACAACCTCTAAAATGAATGTTACTAATATGATTGGCATTAAATAGAGCATGATTATTTCTTTGGTTCTAGCCAGGATCCATTTATGGATCATAGGAATACCATAATATTTAGCATCATTTCTGTCCATCCAGAAGAACCAGATACAGGTAATAGCAACTAGAAATTTGATATGACCTTTTACAATTTTTTAGAAACATACTTCAAGAAGTTGATATATGGAAAGAGAGCTATGAACATAGTTGGTATTAAATAAATCATCATGCCATAACCATAATTTAGAAGCAATAGCACCATTGACAAAAACATGATTAACATTTTCAATATAAAAGCAACAATAGCATTTTTAAGGAAAATAAAACCCTTTTTTCTAGAGCAAAGAGTCCACAGGAATAAAGTTATTCAAAATCATCGAAGTAAAATGGAATAAGAAATGGGAATGATATTATTCCAAAGTTTAATGAAAACATTAGAGGAGTTTTGCTTATCTCTAATAAATGTCCAAACCTTTTTAAGAACAAAATCACCATTGTAAGAAATCTTAAAGAGAATTTGGTCAAGTTTGTTAGAGAAAATAGGGATATTTATAAACTTGGAAATATTAAGGGTTCAACAACTTATTTAATGGAGCAAAACCTTTTCCAAACAAGAGAGTCACCAACTTTATAAGCACAGATAAGTGGGTGTTTACCTTGGAAATATTTTCTTCATCATAAAATTAGCCCAAAAGCTATCATTCTTTTGAAAATTCCACCAAATCTTATGATAAAAGGCAGTAATAGCTAGAAAAAGGATTACTATTAAAAAAATTAGTCACAGCCTCAACCAAATTATTTTTAATAATATACCAACATTTTTGAAAAAATTGAGTAGTGAAACCCCCCGGACCAGCAATAGAATCTATGTTCATGCTATTAAGAACTTTAAAATTTTCCTCTTCATTAGGTACAATAGTAAGCAAATCATTATCATTGGTTATAATAGAAGGAATTAAGTGTGATTTAGAAATATCTTTATAAGAGCAACTCTTATTAAGCATATTATTAAAGTAATTAATGGTCAAATCTTTAATATTATTATTCATCATAATCCATTCTCCATTGTCATCTTTAATTTTTAGAATATTATTTAAATCTCTCTTTTTATTAACTAAAGCATCGAAATATCTAATATTTCTATCACCACCCACAATATGTTTGTTAGTAGCTTTTTAGCACTAAAGTGTCTTTCATATTTTGAAAATTAACAAGTTTACCTTTCACCTCAGTCAAGTCCTTTATCTTAGTAGGATCAGACATAATAGAGACTTCAAGATCACAAACCATCTCTTTGATATTAGAAAAAATGTTTTTAAAATAATGTTGTCCCACAAACCCAGATTTTATTTAAGTTTTTTAAGCTTAAACCAAAATCTATTCATCCCCATAATCTAATTGTCAGGATGTAAGGGTGCTTTCCAATTATTAGCCACAATATTAAAGAAATCAATTTGTTAAACCCACATGTTCTAAAATCTAAAATGAGAGAAATGTTTTAATCTATTAGAGTTATCTTTAACAGAAACCAAAAGAGGATCATGATCTGATAAGGTTCTACTTAAATGATCGACAAAAGTAATAGGCCATTATGTAATCCAATGAGTATTAAAAAGAATCTGGTCCAACCTTTGCCAAAGTGTAGAGTTTTTCCAAGTAAAATTTGAACCCTTAAAGCCAATATCAATCAAATTGCAAACAAGGATCATATTGGAAAATTCTTCGATGGAATGAATATTAGGGGAGCAACCATCACTTCATTCAGAAGAGAATAAAAAAGTGTTGATATCCCCACCAACAAACCAAGGTTTATTGACAAAGGTATCAAAATTCCTCAAATTTTCCCAAAGAAGATTTCTACCAGATCTATTACAAGATGCATAGACAAAAGAGCCCAAAACACAATAGTCACCATAAGATATTTGAGCATTGACAACTTGTTCAAAATCATTAAGAATAGAAACCTCCACAAAATTATTCCAAAAAACCAAATTTTCCCATTAGAGAAACATTTATTGAAATCGATCATTACAAGATGGTTAAATTTTTTTGCATGAATAAGAGGCTCCAAAATAATAAGTAAAGAAATATTAAGAATACGACAAAGGTTTCTAATATGGTTACGAATAGATAGGGTATCGATCCCTGTATCATTCCAAACAAGAAAATTAAACATATGGAAATAAAAAAGTGGTTAAAAAAGGATAATTAAGAGAGGAGAGGGACGTCGCAGTAGATCTAGTTGTTTTAGACAATTTGGGAGGGATGTTTTAACATTTTTTTTCTTTTTAGCATGATAAGTTTGAAAACCATTTCCTTTTCACATATAATCATCATCCGTGAAGGATTTAGCAACATTAGTTATAGATTTAATGGAAGTCTTCTATATAGAAGTGAGTTCTCCTTCTTCCAAGTTATTAGAATTTATTAAAGGAAAATGAGCATCGGGTATGGCAAGCGAGGGATCCGAAATAGATTTATTAGGAAGGCAAGTGTGAACATCCAGCTCTTCTTCTTCAATACCCAGTTTATTTGACAAAACCAAATCTTTTTGAGAATTTAAATCATCTTTAACTAAAGTAAAGTCAAGTTATTCAAACTGAATATCATGAGAAACCAAAGCCATATACTCCCTTGAATTTGAATGATGCATAACATTGATATCCTCATTAATATTTTCATTTAAAGCATCATTTTCATCAATCAAATTTGATAAGGATGCAAAGATTGACTTAGAGGAAAAAGAATCATCTCCAACAGTTTAGATAAATTATTATTTTCCACATTAGAAACCTTCAATTGCATAGAAGAAATAAGAGGTAAAACAGCCTTATTAGGAACATTCAATTAATCCTTTTTTTTTCTAACTAACTTTTTAATATTTAACAATTATCAGCCTAGGGTTTGTATCAATAGTTTCCTTAACATGAATTTTCTCTTTTAGGTGAGGATGCAGAATGAAACATTCAGAATTATCATGCTCATTGATTTTACAATGAGAACAAAAGACAAGGATATTTTTAACATCAATTTTCTGCATATAAACATATTTTTAAGATCTGAACTAGATTTCTTTAGAGTGTTTCTTGGTAATGTCCAATTCAATAAGGATTCTAGCAAGAAGCTCGAGATTTTGTATTGCTTGATCAATTTGCAATGGCCGACCAAATAAAGCATCCATAGTAAAAAGGAATTCACGAATAATGAAATGTATTTGCATATTGGGGAGAGAAATCCAAACCAAAATGATCGAGGATTCCTCCCCAATATCAAATTGTGGAGTCCATTTAACCTCATTTGGAAATTGAAAATAGATTAAGAATGATGAGCAAAAATACATGAGTAATCCAAATCATTTTTAACTGAATCAAAATGTGGTGAGGATCAATTAAATCAATCATAAAAGCACCCAAAAGTTTAAGACTATGAAAGAAATAGTGAATGTTTTCTAGATTTGGCCTATGAAGAGTAAACTTTCGAATCAAAGTGAATTCAAATGGCTTAGCAAGTTTTTCCATAATCAGATCAGAGCACATAACCACAAGCATTCCTCAAAAAGAAGTTAAACTAAGTTTAAGGGACTCACCTGAATAGATATCCTTACCAGTATGGATGTCTTTGAATGATTTTGAAAAATCCAAAGCCAAGGTAGTTGATGCCCTACTAGGATCCATTGGATCCGTCAGTGTCCCCCATGGAATCATCTAAGAAGATGCCAAGCCACGGCGTCACTCCAAGTTAAAGATGAAAGTGACCAATGGTCATCGATTCCAGATGGAATCTAGTGAGAATCATGATAAACTATCAAAAAGTGATCAGAAAGCTAAAAATGAGAGAGGAAAAGGGGAATCGCCAAAGCATGAGGTCGAGGGCTCAAGCAGCGGGTGGGCTTGGTGATGTGTATAAAGGGCAGGGACATAGTCAATGCGAACTCATGACTCACACTTACTGGAAATTTTGGTTTAGATTTAGATTTATCAAGTTTGAGGGTTTATGTTTATTTTTTAATTTATTTAGTTACTTTATGTTCAGATTTAGGATTTTGGGTTTAGGGTTTAGGGTTTAGGGTTAGGGTTTAGGGTTTAGGGTTTAGGGTTTAGGTGTAAGGATAAAGGTTTAGGGTTTTGAGTTTTAGGGTTTATGCATTTTTGGTTTAGGGTTTAGGGTTTAGGGTTTATGCTTAGTTTTTGGGCTTAGGGTTTAGGGTTTAGGGTTTAGGATTTAAGGTTTAGGGTTTTTTTTAAATTAACAAGTATTTAGGTTTAGTTTATTTAGTTTACTTAGTTTATATTTTATTTATTTTAGTTTGTTTTATTTTTATTTTTATTTAGGTTTATTTTTTATTTTTATTTTGTTTAGTTTATTTATTTTAGGTTTATTTATTTAAGATGTTTTTATTTTTGTTTATTTTTTAGGTTTAGGTTTAGTTGTAGGTTTATTTTTTTGGTTTAGGTTTTTTAGATATTTATGGTTTAGGGTATAGGGCTTAAGATTTGGAGTTTAGGGTTTAGGGTTTAGGGTTTTAAGGTTTAGGGTTTTAGGGTTTAGGCTTTAGGGTTTAGGATTTTTAAGGTTTTTAGGGTTTAGGGTTTAGAGTTTTGGGTTTTGGGTTTAGGGTTTTACGGTTTAGGGTTTAGCGTTTATGGTTTAGGGTTTTAGGTTTAGGGTTTAGGGTTTAGGGCTAGGGTTTTTTTTTAAATTTTTCTTTTTAGGGTTTAGGGTTTAGGTTTTAGGTTTAGGGTTGTAGTTTTAGTTTAAGTTTATTTTTAAATTAAGTGAACAGTTAGGTTTATGTTATTTTTGTTTATTTGGTTTATTTTTTATTTATTTTAATTTATTTAATTTCTTTTATTAGGTTCATTTTTATTTAATTTAATTTATTTATTTTAGGTTTATTTTTTTAATTTAAGCATTTTATTATAGTTTATTTTTTTGGTTTAGGTTTAGGTTTATGTTTATTTTTTTAGTTTAGTTTTATTTTTATATTATTTTTTATTTTTAGGTTTAGGTTTAGATTTTTATTCTATTTTTTTAGGTTTAGGTTTTAGGTTATTATTTTAGTCTTATTATTAGGTTTTATTTTTTTAGTTTAGGTTTATTTTTATTTTAAGTTTATTTTATTATATTTATTTTTTAGGGTTTAGGTTTAGGTTTATTTATTTTAGTTTAGTTTATTTTAGTTTATGTTTAGGTTTATTTTATTTTGTTTATTTTGGTTTAGGTTATAATTTTATTTAATTTTAGGTTTATTTTTTGGTTTAAGTTTTTTATTTAGTTTTTTTATTTTATTTTATTTTATTATTTTATTTTTATTTTTCATTTAGTTTTTTTTTATTTTAGGTTTATTTTATTTTTTAGTTTAGTTTAGGTTTTTATTTATTTTATTTTAGTTTAGTTTTTATTTTTTATTTTATTTTATTTTTAGGTTTAGGTTTTTCATTTATTTTATTTTTTTAGGTTTTATTTAGTTTAGGTTTAGGTTTTTAGGTTTCTGGGGTTTAAGGGTTTATGGTTTAGGGGTTTGGGGTTTAGGGTTTAGGGTTTTGGGTTTGTGGTTTAGGGTTGTTCATTTTAGGGTTTATAGTTTAGGGTTTGGGGTTAGGGTTTTTTTATTTTTTTTATTTTTTTTTAGGGTTCAGGGTTTAGGATTTAAGTTTTCAGTTTAGGATTTAGGTTTTAGTTGAGTGTTTTTAGTTTTTGTTTTTTTTAATAGAGAATAAATTCATATTCAACATTTCTTCTTTTTGATTTCAACAACTAAGTAAGACACCAGGTTTTCTAAGACACAAGCGATGACATAGATCAATAATGAGAATGCATAAAACAAATCAAAAACCCTAGATAACTAGAATCATCTCTATTGTAAAGACACACTTCCATAAGCAGTTGATCGAATCGATCGTTCTTCAGTTTCTTTAGTTCCCATTAGAACCACCCTGCCCTCTAGAGTAGACGGATCCACCATCATATCCCCAATCTCTCCCTCACCACCATGGTTGTAACATCCATCTCTCCTCCCACTTCCATAACCACCATTGCTCTGACCACCACATCCATATCCACCAACACCTCCATATCCCCCACCACCCCTGTGATAACTGCCACCTCTACCTTTGCCTCTACCACTAGATCTAGATTAACCCTAGTTGACCATGATGTTCCTGCCAATAAGGTTCTGCCAATTCTTAGGGTTTAGGTTTAGGTTTATTAGGTTTTAGTGTTTAGGTTTATTTTTAATTAATTTAGTTACTTAAGGTTTAGGTTTAGGGTTTGGGATTTAGAGTTTAGGGTTTAGGGTTTAGGGTTTATGGTTTAGGGTTTAGGATTTAGTGTTTTAGTGTTTATGATTTTAGGGTTTATGGTTTGGAGTTTATGGTTAGGGTTTAGGGTTTAGGGCTTAGGGTTTAGGTTTTAAGGTTTTTTAGGGTTTCAGGTTTTGGGTTTAGCATTGTAGGTTGTAGGTTTAGTGTTGTAGGTTTAGGGTTTTGGGTTAGTTTTAGGGTTTAAGGTTTAATTTTTACAATTTATGGTTTAAGGTTTAGGATTGAGGATTTAGGGTTTTTTTTAAATTAAGTATGATAGTTTTAGGTTTATTTAGTTTATTTTAGGGTTTATGGTTTTAGGGTTTATGATTATAGGGTTTATGGTATTGGGTATTCAATATAGGGTTTAAGGTTTAGGGTTTAGAGTTTAGGGTTTACGGTTTTTAAGGTTTAGGGTTTAGAGTTTAGGGTTTATGATGTTTAGGGTTTTGAGTTTAGGGTTCTAGGTTTTGTTGTAGGTTTATGTTTAGGGTTTAGGGTTACAGATTTTTTTACTTTTTCTATTTTATTTTTAGAGTTTAGGGTTTTCGGTGTAGGGTTCAGGTTTAGTTTAATGTTTAGGGTTTTTATTTTTTTATTTGTTTTTTTTATAAAGAATAAATTCAGATTCAACATTTATTCTTTTCAATTTCATCAACCTAGTAATAGACTAAGTTTCTTAAGACATAAGCGATGACATAGATAAAAAATGAGCATACATAGAGAAAATTAAAAACCCTAGATAACTAGAATAGTCTATCTTATAATCCATAAGTAGATCGAGTTGGTTGTTCTTTAATTTTCATGTAACCATGACCTCGAGTAGCAGGATCCACCATCATATCCCCGATCTCTCCCTCCATCACCACCACACATGTAACATCCATCACTCCTCTCACCTCCATAACCACCAATGCTCTAACCACCACCTCCATATCCACCAGCACCATCAGATCCCCCACCACCACTATGATAACCACCGCCTTTGCCTTCGCCTCCATCGCCAGATCTAGACTGAGCCTATTTGAGCGTGATGTTCCTGCCATCAAGGTTCAACCAATTCTTGGGGTTTAGATTTATGTTTAGGTTTATTAGGTTCTACACTTAATGTTTATTTTTTAATTTACTTAGTTACTTTAGGTTTAGTTTTAAGGTTTGGGGTTTAAGGTTTAGGGTTTAGGGTTAGGGTTTATGATTTAGGGTTTAAGGTTTAGGGTTTAGGGTTTTAGGGTTTATTTTTTTAACATTTAGGATTTAGGGTTTAGGATCATAATTTAGGGTTTATATTTTAGGGTTTAGGGTTAAGGGTTTTGTGTTGTAGGATTAGGGTTTACGGTTTAGGGTTTAGGATTTACGGTTTAGGGTTTAGAGTTTAGGGTTTAGTGTTTAGGGTTTTTTTTTAAAATTAAGTAAACAGGTAGGTTTAGGTTTATTTTGTTTATTTAGTTTACATTTTATTTATTTTAATCTATTTTATTTTTTATTTTCATTTTGGTTTATTTTTTATTTTTATTTAATTTTGCTTAATTATTTTAGGTTTATTTATTTTAGTTTAGGTTTTTATTTTAGTTTATTTTTTAGGTTTAGGTTTACTTTTTAGTTTAGTTTTATTTTTATTTTATTTTTTAGGTTTAAGTTTTATTTTTTATTTTTAGGTTTAGGTTTATGTTTTTTTTAGGATTAGGCTTTATTTTTATATTTTAGGTTTATTTTTAGGTTTCATTTTTTAGTTTAGGTTTAATTTTACTTTATTTTATTTTGTTTAGTTTAGGGTTTAGATTTAGTTTATTTTAGGTTTAGGTTTAGGTTTAGGTTATATTTATTTTAGTTTTAATGTTATTTAGTTTAGCTTTAGGTTTATTTTACTTTGTGTATTTTAATTTTAACTTTTTTTTAGTTTAGGGTTTAGTTTTTATTTTTTATTTCTTTTTAGGCTTTGTTTTAGTTTAGGTTTTTATTTATTTTATTTTTTTATTTAATTTAGGTTTACATTTTTCTATTTATTTTATTTGTAGGTTTTATTTAGTTTAGATTTAGGTTTTTAGGTTTTTAGGGTTTAAGGTTTCAGGTTTAGGGTTTACGGTGTAGGGTTTAGGGTTGGGGTTTAGGGTTTAGGGTTAGAGTTGTAGGTGCAAGGTTTAGGGTTTAGTGTTAGTTTTAGGGTTTAGGGTTTTTTTATTTTTTTTATTTTGTTTTAGTTTTTCATTTTTTTTTAATTAAGTAAACTGGTAGTTTTATGTTTATTTAGTTTATTTATTTTATTTAGTTGATTTTTTTATTACTTTAGTTTATTTTATTTTTAAATTTTATTTAAGTTTAAATTTATTTTTATTTAATTTAGTTTATTTATTTTAGGTTTATTTATTTATTTTAGTTTATTTTTTAGCTTTAGGCTTAGGTTTAGGTTTATTTTTCAGTTTAGTTTTATTTTTATTTTATTACTTTGGTTTAGGTTTTATTTTTTATTTTTAGGTTTAGATTTTAAGTTTTTATTTTATTTTTTTAGGTTAAGGTTTTTGATATATTTTTTGGTTCATTTTTAAGCTTTATTTTTTTTGTTTAGGTTTAGGTTTATTTTTAGTCTATTTTAGTTTATTTAGTTTAGGTTTAAGTTTAGGTATTTTAAGTGTAGGTTTAGGTTTTATTTATTTATCTATAGTTTAGTTTTAGGTTTATTTAAATTTTTTTAAGGTTTAGGGTTTAGGTTTTATTTTTTATTGATTTTTAGGATTTATTTTTAAGTTTAGGTTTTTTTATTTTAGTTTATTTTTTTAAGTTCTGGTTTATGTTTTAATTTATGTTTTTATTTTTTTTTAATTTAGGTTATTTTATGTTTTATTTAATTTAGGTTTAGGTGTTTAGCTTTTAGGATTTATGGTTTAGGATAAGTATAGGGTTTAAGGTTTAGGGTTTAGGGTTTGGGGTTTAGGGCTTAGGGTTTAGGGTTTAGGGTTTAAGGTTTAGAATTTTAGGGTTTAGGGTTTCATGTTTAGGGTTTAGGATTTAAGGTTTTTAGGGTTTAGGGTTTTATGTTTTAGAGTTTGGTTTTAGGTTCAGGGCTCAGGTTTTAGTTTTGGGTTTAGGGTTTTTGGTTTTTTTTTAAATAGAGAGCAAATTAAGATTCAACTTTTCTTGATTTTGATTTCATCAACATTTTTTAAGACTCAAGTGACGTCATAGATAAAAAATGAGATCGCATATTCACCAGTTCAAATCCCGATCGGTCCTCCTGCTTTACCAACCACCATGTCCATATTCACCACCTCTAGATCACTTTCATCATGCATAACCTCCACCTCCACCTTCACACCTTATCTAGGCCTATTTGAGTGATGTTCCACCATGGTTCAACCAATTCTTGGGGTTTAGATTTAGGTTTAGTTTTATTAGGTTTTACACTTAAGGTTTATTTTTTAATTTACTTAGTTACTTTAGGTTTAGGTTTAGGGTTTGGGGTTTAGGGTTTAGCGTTTAGGGTTAGGGTTTCAGATTTAGGGTTTAAGGTTTAGGATTTAGGGTTTTAGGGTTTATTCTTTTAACATTTAGGATTTAAGGATTAGGATTACGATTTAGGGTTTATATTTTAGGGTTTAGGGTTAAGGGTTTTGTGTTGTTTAGGATTAGGGTTTTAGTTTAGGGTTTAGGATTTCTGGTTTAGGGTTTAGAGTTTAGGGTTTAGTGTTTAGGGTTTTTTTTTAAAAATTAAGTAAACAGGTAGGTTTAGGTTTATTTTGTTTATTTAGTTTACATTTTATTTATTTTAATCTATTTTATTTTTTATTTTCATTTTGGTTTATTTTTTATTTTTATTTAATTTTGCTTAATTATTTTAGGTTTATTTAGTTTAGGTTTTATTTTAGTTTATTTTTTTGGGTTTAGGTTTACTTTTTTAGTTTAGTTTTATTTTTATTTTATTTTTTTTAGGTTTAAGTTTTATTTTTTTATTTTTAGGTTTAGGTTTATGTTTTTTTAGGATTAGCTTTATTTTTATATTTTAGGTTTATTTTAGGTTTCATTTTTAGTTTAGGTTTAATTTTACTTTATTTTATTAATTTTATTTTAGGGTTTAGATTTAGTTTGTTTTAGGTTTAGGTTTAGGTTTAGGTTATATTTATTTTAGTTTTAATGTTATTTAGTTTAGCTTTAGGTTTATTTTACTTTGTGTATTTTAATTTTAAGTTTTTTTTAGTTTAGGGTTTAGTTTTTATTTTTTATTTCTTTTTAGGCTTTTTTTTTAGTTTAGGTTTTATTTATTTTATTTTTTTATTTAATTTAGGTTTACATTTTTATTTATTTTATTGTAGGTTTTATTTAGTTTAGATTTAGGTTTTAGGTTTTTTTAGGGTTTAGGTTTAGTTTAGGGTTTATGTAGGGTTTAGGGTTGGGGTTTAGGGTTTAGGTTAGAGTTAGGTTAGTTTAGGGTTTAGTGTTAGTTTTAGGGTTTAGGGTTTTTTATTTTTTTATTTTGTTTTAGTTTTTTATTTTTTTTAATTAAGTAAACTAGTAGTTTTATGTTTATTTAGTTTAATTATTTTATTTAGTTGATTTTTTTATTACTTTAGTTTATTTTATTTTTAAATTTTATTTAAGTTTAAATTTATTTTATTTAATTTAGTTTATTTATTTTAGGTTTATTTATTTATTTTAGTTTATTTTTTTAGCTTTAGGCTTAGGTTTAGGTTTATTTTAGGTTTAGTTTTATTTTTTTATTTTATTTTGGTTTAGGTTTATTTTTTTTTTTATTTTAGGTTTAGATTTTAAGTTTTTTTATTTTATTTTTTTAGGTTAAGGTTTTGATATATTTTTGGTTCATTTTAAGCTTTATTTTTTTAGGTTTAGGTTTATTTTAGTCTATTTTAGTTTATTTAGTTTAGGTTTAAGTTTTATTTTAAGTGTAGGTTTAGGTTTTATTTATTTATCTATAGTTTAGTTTTAGGTTTATTTAAATTTTTTAGGTTTAGGGTTTAGGTTTTATTTTTATTGATTTTTAGATTTATTTTAAGTTTAGGTTTTTTTTATTTTAGTTTATTTTTTTTGTTAGTTTATGTTTTAATTTATGTTTTATTTTTTTTTAATTTAGGTTATTTTATGTTTTATTTAATTTAGGTTTATGTGTTTAGCTTTTAGGATTTATGGTTTAGGATAAGTATAGGGTTTATGGTTTAGGGTTTAGGTTCTGGGGTTTAGGGTTTAGGGTTTAGGGATTAGGGTTTAGGGTTTAAGGTTTAGAGTTTTAGGTTTTAGGGTTTAAGGTTTAGGGTTTAGGGTTTAAGGTTTTTAGGGTTTAGGGTTTAGGTTTTAGAGTTTGGTTTTAGGTTTAGTTTTAGTTTGGGTTTAGGGTTTTGGTTTTTTTTAAATAGAGAGCAAATTAAGATTCAACTTTTCTTGATTTTGATTTCATCAACATTTTTTAAGACTCAAGTGACGTCATAGATAAAAAATGAGATCGCATATTCACCAGCACCTTCAAATCCCCGATCACTGGTCCTCCTGCCTCCATAACAACCACTACTCCAACCACCATGTCCATATTCACCAGCACCTCTAGATCCCCCACCATCACTGCGTAACCTCCACCTCCACCTTCACCAGATCTAGGGCCTTTTTGGTGATGTTCGCCATCAAGGTTCAACCAATTCTTGGGGTTTAGATTTATGTTTAGGTTTATTAGGTTCTACACTTGTTTATTTTTTAATTTACTTAGTTACTTTAGGTTTAGTTTTAAGGTTTGGGGTTTAGGTTTAGGGTTTAGGGTTAGGGTTTGATTTAGGGTTTAGGTTTAGGGTTTAGGGTTTTAGGGTTTATTTTTTAACATTTAGGATTTAGGGTTTAGGATCATAATTTAGGGTTTATATTTTAGGGTTTTAGGTTAAGGGTTTTTGTGTTGTAGGATTAGGGTTTGGTTTAGGGTTTAGGATTTGGTTTAGGGTTTAGAGTTTAGGGTTTAGTGTTTAGGGTTTTAAATTAAGTAAGCAGTTTAGGTTTATTTTGTTTATTTAGTTTACATTTTATTTATTTTAATTTTATTTTTATTTTCATTTGGTTTTTATTTTTATTTTTTATTTAATTTTGCTTAATTATTTTAGGTTTATTTACTTTAGTTTAGGTTTTTATTTTAGTTTATTTTTTTAGGTTTAGGTTTACTTTTAGTTTAGTTTTATTTTATTTTATTTTTTTTGGTTTAAGTTTTATTTTTTATTTTTAGGTTTAGGTTTATTATGTTTTTTTTTAGGATTAGGCTTTATTTTTTTATATTTTAGGTTTATTTTTAGGTTTCATTTTTAGTTTAGGTTTAATTTTACTTTATTTTATTTTGGTTTAGGGTTTAGATTTAGTTTATTTTAGGTTTAGGTTTAGGTTTAGGTTATATTATTTTAGTTTTAATGTTATTTAGTTTAGCTTTAGGTTTATTTTACTTTGTGTATTTTAATTTTAACTTTTTAGTTTAGGGTTTAGTTTTATTTTTTTATTTCTTTAGGCTTTGTTTTAGTTTAGGTTTTTTTATTTTATTTTTTATTTAATTTAGGTTTACATTTTCTATTTATTATTTTATTTAGGTTTATTTAGTTTAGATTTAGGTTTTTAGGTTTTTAGGGTTTAAGGTTTAGGGTTTAGGGTTTACGGTGTAGGGTTTAGGGTTGGGGTTTAGGGTTTAGGGTTAGAGTTGTAGGTGCAAGGTTTAGGGTTTAGTGTTAGTTTTAGGGTTTAGGGTTTTTTTATTTTTTTTATTTTGTTTTAGTTTTTTATTTTTTTTAATTAAGTAAACTAGTAGTTTTATGTTTATTTAGTTTATTTATTTTATTTAGTTGATTTTTTATTACTTTAGTTTATTTTATTTTTTTTATTTAAGTTTATTTTTATTTTTACTTAGTTTAGTTTATTTATTTTAGGTTTATTTATTTATTTTAGTTTATTTTTTAGCTTTAGAGGTTTAGGTTTATTTTTTAGTTTAGTTTTATTTTTATTTTATTACTTTGGTTTAGGTTTTATTTTTTATTTTTAGGTTTAGATTTTAAGTTTTTATTTTATTTTTTTAGGTTAAGGTTTTTGATATATTTTTTGGTTCATTTTTAAGCTTTATTTTTTTGTTTAGGTTTAGGTTTATTTTAGTCTATTTTAGTTTATTTAGTTTAGGTTTAAGTTTAATTTTAAGTGTAGGTTTAGGTTTTATTTATTTATCTATAGTTTAGTTTTAGGTTTATTTAAATTTTTTTTAGGTTTAGGGTTTAGGTTTTATTTTTTATTGATTTTTAGGTTTTAATTTTAAGTTTAGGTTTTTTTTTTATTTTAGTTTATTTTTTTAAGTTCTGGTTTATGTTTTAATTTATGTTTTTATTTTTTTTAATTTAGGTTATTTTATGTTTTATTTAATTTAGGTTTAGGTGTTTAGCTTTTAGGATTTATGGTTTAGGATAAGTATAGGGTTTATGGTTTAGGGTTTAGGGTTTGGGGTTTAGGGCTTAGGGTTTAGGGTTTAGGGTTTAAGGTTTAGAATTTTAGGGTTTAGGGTTTAATGTTTAGGGTTTAATGTTTTTTAGGGTTTAGGGTTTTATGTTTTAGAGTTTGGTTTTAGGTTAGCTGGGTTTTAGTTTTGGGTTTAGGGTTTTGGTTTTAAATAGAGAGCAAATTAAGATTCAACTTTTCTTGATTTTGATTTCATCAACATTTTAAGACTCAGTGGCGTTAGATAAAATGAGATCATATTCACCTCAAAATCCCGATCGGTCCTCCTGCCTCCATAACAACCACTACTCCAACCACCATGTCCATATTCACCAGCACCTCTAGATCCCCCACCATCACTGCGTAACCTCCACCTCCACCTTCACCCACATCTGAGCCTATTTGGCGTGATGATGTTCTGTAGGTTTTTTCTTAGGGTTTAAGTTTACTAAGTTTTATGGTTTAAGTTTATTTTTTTATTTATTTAATTACTTCAGGTTTATGTTTAGAGTTTGGGGTTTAGGGTTTAGGGTTTAGGGTTGTATGTTTGGGATTTAAGTTTAGGGTTTAAGATTAAAGGCTTAAGGTTTTGTTTAGAATAAGAAAACTGATAAGTTTAGGTTTATTTAGAAAATTTATTTTATTTTATATTTATTTTAGTTTACTTTATTATTTATTTTTATTAAGGTTTATTTTTTATTTTTAATTAGTTTAGTTTAATTATTTTAGGTATATTTATTTTATTTTAGGTTTTTTATTTCAGTTTATTTTTTAGGTCTAGGTTTACGTTCAAGTTTATTTTTAAGTTGACTTTTATTTTTATTTTATTATTTAAGTTTAAGTTTTATTTTTTATTTTTAGGTTTAGGTTTAAGTTTTTATTTAATTCTTTTAGGTTTAGGTTTTAGGTTTTTATTTTAGGTTTTATTTCTTAGTTTAGGTTTAGGCTAATTTTTAGTTTATTCTATTTTATTTAGTTTAGGCTTAGGTTTAGGTTTAGTTTATTTTAAATTTAGGTTTAGGTTTTATTTATTTTCGTTAAGTTTATTTTAGTTTAGTTTTAAGTTTATTTTATTTTATTTATATTTTGTTTTTATTTTAAGTCTATTTTTTTTTTAGTTTTTGGTTTTTTTAGTTTAGGGTTTAGGTTTTATTTTTTATTTCTTGTTAAGTTTATTTTTAAGGTTTAGGTTTTTATTAAGTTTATGTTTTATTTTATTTTTGGTTTATTTTATTTTTATTTTACATTTAGTTTTTATTTTATTTAGTTATTTATTCTTAAGTTTATTTAATTGTTAGTTTAATTTAGGTTTTTATTTATTTTATTTTAGTTTATTTTTATTTTTTATTTTATTTTATTTTTAGGTTTACGTTTAGGTTTAGGTTTTAGTTTAGGTTTTTTAAATTTATTGTATTTTATTTATGTTTAGGTTTTTATATTTATTTTATTTTTAGGTTTATTTAGTTTAGGTTTATGCTTTTAGCATTTTAAGGTTTAGGGCTTAGGCTTTAGGGTTAAGGATTTAGGGTTTAGGGTTTAGGCTTTAAGGGTATAGGGTTAGGGTTTAGGGTTTAGGGTTTAGGATTTAGTTATTAGCTTTAGGTTTAGGAATGGGTTTAGGTTTCTTTTAGTTTTAGGCTTTATGGTTTAGTTTAGGTTTTAGGTTTAGGTTTTAGTTTTAGGGTTAGTTTAAGGTTTTTAGGTTTAGGGTTTAGGGTTTTCAGGTTTAAGGTAAGTTTAGGGTTTAAGGTTTGGGATAAGGTTTAGGGTTCTGGGTTTAGGGTTTAGGGTTTAGGATTTAGGATTTAGGATTTACGGTTATAGGTTTAGCGTTTAGGGTTTAGGGTATAGGTTTAGGATTTAAGTTTAGAGTTTATTATTTTTTAAATAATTAAAGGTTGGTTTAGTTTATTTAGTTTATTAGATTTTTATTTATTTTAATTTATTTTTATTTTTACTTTTATTTAGGTTTATTTTTTATTTTTATTTAGTTTACTTTATTTATTTTAGTTTATTTTTTAGGTTTAGGTTTAGGTTTAGGTTTATTTTTTAGTTTAGTTTTATTTTTATTGTATTATTTAGGTTCATGTTTCATTTTTTATTTTTAGGTTTAGGTTTAGATTTTTATTTTTTATTTTTTAGGTTCAAGTTTTAGGCTTTTATTTTAGGTAAATTTGTAGGTTTTATTTTTTAGTTTAGGTTTAGGTTTATTTTTAGTTTATTTTATTTTATTTAGTTTAGTATTTAGGTTTAGTTTATTTTAGTTTTAGGTTAAGGTTTTATTACTTTTAATTTAGTTTAATTTAGCTTAGGTTCAGGTTTATTTTATTTATTTTAGTTTTATTTTAGGTTTAGGTTTTTTTTTGTTAGGGATTTAGGTTTTATTTTTTATTTCTTTTGGGGTTTTATTTTGAGGTTTATTTTTTCAGTTTATGATTTTATTTACTTTTTATTTTATTTTATTTTAGGTTTATTTATTTTTATTTTAAGTTTGGTTTTTGTTTTATTTTGGTTTTTTATTCATAGGTTTATTCTATTTTTTTAGTTTAGTTTAGGTTTTTATTTATTTTACTTTAGTTTTTTTTTAGGTTTAGGTTTAGGTAGGTTTAGGTTATGGTTTTTATTTATGTTTTTATTTTATTTTATTTTATTATTTTATTTTGGTTTAGGTTTTATTTATTTATTTTCTTGGTTTTATTTAGTTTAGGTTTAGGCTTTTAGCTTTTTAGGGTTTATGGTTTAATGTTTAGGGTTTAAGGTTAGTTTAAAGTTTAGGGTTTAGGTTTTAGGGTTTGGAGTTTTTGGTTTTGTGTTTAGTGTTTAGCGTTTAGGGTTTTGGGTTTAGGTTTTAGGGTTTAGGTTTTAGGGTTTAGGGTTTAGGGTTTAGGGTTTAAGGTTTTAGGGTTTAGGGTTTAAGGTTTAGGTTTAGGGTTTAGGGTTTAGGTTTTAGGGTTTAGGGTTTAGGGTTTAGGGTTTTTAGGATTTAAGGTTTAGGGTTTAGGGTTTAGGTTTTAGATTTTGGATTCAGGTCTTAGGGTTTAGGTTTTAGGGTTTAGGGTTAGTTTAGGGTTAGTTCAGGTTTTAGGTTTTGGATTCAGGTTTTAGTTTTGGGTTTAGGGTTTTTGGTTTTTTTTTTAATAGAGAACAAATTCAACTTCAACATTTCTTTTTTTTATTTCATCAACCAAGTAACACACCAAGTTTAAAAGACAAGTGATGACATAGATAAAATGAGCAAGCATATCCACACCTATATTTGCACCTCCCACGTCCATAACGATTTTGCTTTGACCACCACAGTATCCACCGGACCTTTAAATCCCTCACCACCACTATGATTTCCATTTAGATCAGGCGTGCTTGGTTTGATGTTCAAGTCAATGTTACGCCACTCATAGGGTTTAGGTTTGGGTTTATTAGATTTTAGGGTTTATGTTTATTTTTTAAGTTATTTAGTTACTTTAGGTTTAATTTTAGGTTTTGGGGTTTAGAGTTTATAGTTTAGGGTTAGAATTTAGGGTTTAGGGTTCAGGGTTTAGGATTTAGGGTTTAGGGTTTAGGGTTTTAGGGTTTATTCTTCTAGGGTTTAGGGTTTAGGGTTTACGGTTTAGAATTTTTTTAAACAATAATTAAATAGGTTTAGGTTTATTTAGTTTATTTAGATTATTTTTTTATTTATTTTATTTTATTTTTATTTTTACTTTTGTTTAGGTTTATTTTTTATTTTTATTTAGTTTACCTTATTTATTTTAGTTTATTATTTAGGTTTAATTTAGGTTTATGTTTATTTTTAGTTTAGTTTCATTTTTATTCTATTTTTTAGGTTTAAGTTTCATATTTTATTTTTTAGGATTAGGTTTAAGTTTTTATTTTATTTTTTTAGGGTTTTTTTTTGGGTTTTGGGGTTTTGGGTTTTGTGTTTAGTGTTTAGGGTTTAGGGTTTAGGGTTTAGGTTTTAGGGTTTATGGTTTATGGTTTAAGATTTTAGGGTTTAGGGTTTAGGGTTTAGGGTTTAGGTTTTAGGGTTTAGGGTTTAGGGTTTAGGGTTTAGGGTTAGTTTAGGTTTTAGGTTTTGGATTCAAGTTTTAGTTTTGTATTTAGGGTTTTTGTTTTTTTAATTGAGAACAAATTCAACTTCAACATTTCTTTTTCTTTATTTCATCAACCAAGTAACACACCAAGTTTACCAAGACACAAGTGATGACCTAGATAAAATGAGCGCGTATCCACCAACACCTCGGTCCTCCACCACTACTCCTCCCGTATAATGATTTTAACCACCACCTCCATTTTAGTACCACCACTTACGATAAATGTATTCTCGTTTCCACGCTAGATCAAGGAGAGCTTGGTTGGTGATGTTCATGCCATCAAGGTTTATTTAGGGTTTAGGTTTAAGTTTATTATTTTTTAGGGTTTATGTTTACTTTTAAGTTATTTAGTTTCTTTTGGTTTAATATTATGGTTTGGGGTTTAGAGTTTATAATTTAGGGTTAGGATTTAGTGTTTAGGGTTTAGGGTTTAGGATTTAGGGTTTAAGGTTTAGGGTTTTAGGGTTTATTCTTTTAGGGATTAGGGTTTAGGGTTTAGGGTTTAGCGTTTAGGGTTTAGGATTTACGGGGTTGGGATCTTTACGGTGTAGGGTTTAGAGTTTAGGGTATAGGCTTGTAGGTTTAAGGTTTAGGGTTTATGGTTTAGGGTTTAGAGTTTAGGATTTAGAGTTTAAGGATTTTTTTTTTAAATTAAGTTAGGCAGGTTTTGGTTTATTTAGTATATTTAGTTTATTTTTTATTTATTTTAGTTTAATTTATTTTTATTAGCTTTATTTTGTATTTAGTTTAGCTTATTTATTTAGGTTTATTTATTTTAGTTTAGGTTTTTTATTTTAGTTCATTTTTTATTTTTAGGTTTATTTTTTAGTTGAGTTTTAATTTTATTTTATTTTTAAAGTTTATGTTTTATTTTTTATTTTTATTTTTACGTTTATGTTTTTATTTTATTTTTTTAAGGTTAAGTTTTATTCTTTTATTTTAAGTTTATTTTTAGGTTTTATTTTTTAGTTTAGGTTTAGGTTTATTCTTAGTTTATTTTATTTTATTTAGTTTAAGTTTAGGTTTAGGTTTAGGTTTATTTTATTTTGTTTATTTTATTTTTATTTTAGGTTAAGGTTTTTTTCGTTTAGGGTTTAGGTTTTATTTTTTTGGTTTATTTTTTAGGTTTAGGTTTTTATTTAATTTTTATTTTATTTTATTTTAGGTTTATTTATTTTTATTCTATTTTAGATTTATTTTTTTTATTTTATGTTTAGTTTTTAATTTATTTAGGTTTTTTATTCTTAGGTTTATTTTATTTTTTAATTTAGTTCAAGTTTTTATTTATTTTACTTTAATTTATTTTTATTTTTTTATATTATTTTTAGGTTTAGGTTTAGCTTTTAGTTTAGATTGTTATTTTATTTTGTTTTTTTAAGGTTTATATTTTTTTATTTATTTAATTTTTAGGTTTTATTTAGTTTAGGATTAGGTTTTTATGTTTTTAGGGTTTAAGGTTTTAGGATTTAGGGTTAGGGTTTAAAGTTTAGGTTTTAGGGTTTAGTGTTTACGCTTTTGGGTTTAGGGTTTTTAGGGTATATTTAGAGTTTAGGGTTTATGGTTTTAGGGTTTAGGGTTTAGGGTTTATGGTTTTGGGTTTAGGGTTTAAGTTAGGTTAAGGGTTTAATGTTTATGGTTTAGGTTTTAGGGTTAGTTTAAGGTTTAGGGTTAAAGGTTTAGGGTTTAGGTTTTAGGGTTTAGGGTTTTATAGGGTTTATGGTTTAGGGTTTAGGGTTGTATGTTTAGGGTTGTAGGTTTAGGGTTTAGGTTTTAGAGTTTTTTTATATATAAAAAAGATGAGTAAATTGGTAGGTTAAGTTTTATTTAGTTTATTTTTTATTTATTTTAGTTTATTTTATCTTTAATTTTTATTTAGGTTCATTTTTTATTTTTGTTTAGTTTTGTTTATTTTATTTAGGTTTATTTATTTTAGTTTATTTTTTAGGTTTAGGTTTAAGTTTATGTTTATTTTTTGTTTAGTTTTATTTTCATTTTATTTTTTATATAGGTTTTATTTTTTATTTTGAGGTTTAAGTTTATGTTTTTATTTTATTTTCTTAGGTTTAATTTTTAGGTTTTTATTTTACATTTTATTATTAGTTTAGGTTTATGTTTATTTTTTATTTATTTTATTTTATTTTGTTTAGGTTTAGGTTTATTTTATTTTGTTTATTTTTGGTTTAGTTTTTTATTTATTTAATTTAGGGTATAGGCTTTAGGGTTTAGGATTTTTAGAGTTTAGGGTTTAGGGTTTTAGGGTTTAGAGTTTAGTGTTTAGGTCTTAGGGTTTAGAGTTTATGGTTTATGGTTTAGGGTTTTAAGGTTTAGCATTTAGGGTTTAGGGTTTTGGGTTTTAGGGTTTCAAGGTTTAGGGTTTAGGTTTCAAGTTTAAGGTTTAGGTTTTAGTTTAGGGTTTAGGGTTTTTGTTTTTTTTTTAACAGAGAACAATTTTGGAATGAATTAGAGGGATTAATACAAAAGATACCTCTTGAAGAAAAAATATTTATTGGGGGAGATTTAAATGGACATGTTCGGTAGAGTGGTAGAAGATTTTAAAGTATTCATGGTGGTTATGGATTTGGGTGACTAATGAAGAAGGTAGGACTATATTAGATTTTTTTTAGCTTATGATTTTGTAGTTTAATACTTTATTTAAGAAAAGAGATGAACATATTATTACTTATAAAATGGATCTAGTAAAACATAGATTGATTATTTTTGATAAGAAAAATAGATCGTTTAGATTTAAAGATTGTGTCATTCCAAGTGAAATTTTAAGTACCCAACATCGACTATTATTTTTTAGATTTTAAGATGAAAGGTTGTAAGAGAAAAAAAACTTAATTATTGTCCTAGGATTAGATGGGGACACTTAAAGAACACAAATAAAATATTTTTAAGAGCAAGCTACAAGAAATTAAAGTTTGGGATGTTCATAAGGAAGCTAACGTTATGTGGGAGTATCAAGTGCTATTAAACAAGTTGCTAAAGATGCTTGGCGAATCAAAAGGAAAAGCTTCTTTTAATAAGAATAGTTGGTGGTGGAGTCGAGTTTAAAGATATAAGAAGCATTGTTATAAAACTTGGTTTAGATGTTTAGAATTGGAAAGATATAAAATGGCTAGTTCTAAGAAAGCAATATATGATGCAAAAATTTAGCTTTTAGTGATTTATACAATAGATTAGATACCAAAGAAGGTGAAAGATGTATGTATAAGTTAGCCAACCAAAGAGATAGAAGTAAAGACATAGTTTAAGTGAGGTTTAAGGATGAAAATAATAAAGTGCTTTTCTTTAAGATTTTGAAAATAGGTGGATGAGGTATTTTAATAAACTTTTCAATGAAGGATCATATTGATTTTTAATACCCTAAACAAAAATAGAATTTCATTTTTTTTATCGTCGATTAGTAAATCAAGTTTGAAGCTTTAAAGAAAATGAAATGTGGAAAAGCATAGGATAATATTCCAATAGAAGTGTGGAAATGTTTAAGATCAAGGAATTTCTTGCTTACAAATCTTTTTAATGTTATTTTAAAGACTAAAGATGCGGATGTGGAGAAAGAGTTTGTTGGTTTATATTTAAGAATAGGTGATGCACAAGAGTGTGCAAATTATAGAGGAATTAAGTTAATGTGTCATACATTAAAATTATGGGAGAGTAATTGAGCATAGGTTACGATGTGATCTATTTCTTTAGTTTGGTTTTTAGTAGGTCTACTATGGATGCTATACATTTGTTAAGAGGTTTGATGGAGAAGCATAGAGAAAATAAAGGATCTACATATGATATTTATTGATTTAGAGAAAGCTTATGATAAAGTCTCAAGAGATGTTCTTTGGAGGTTCTAGAAACAGAAAAGAAGTTATTGGTTATATTCAAGTCATTAAGGATATGTATACTAGAGTACTTGTGTCCAAAACAAGGATTATTGACAAACTATTTTTTTCTATTTCGGTTGGATTACATCAAGGATCAACATTAAGCCCTTATCTTTTACTTTAGTTATGGATGTTCTTACGAGGCATTTACAAGAAGATGTACCTTGGTGTATGCTTTTTTATGACATTCTTCTTGTTGATAAGACTAGAGAGGGAGTCCAACAAAACTTGAATTATGGAGGTCAACTTTAGAGTCTAAAGGTTTTCGTTTAGATATTTAGAATATATGGAGTGTAATTTTAGTTGTAGAAGTTTTAGTGGTAGTGTTGTGACTTTAGGTGATCAAGTCATTAATAAGAGTGAGCGATTAGATATTTAGGCTCTATTGTTCAAAATGATGGTGAAATAGATGGAGATATTATTAGTAGAATTCAAGTTGGATGGTTGAAGTGGAGGAATGCATCGGCTTTATTATGTGATAGAAAAGTTCCACTTAAACTTAAGGAAAATTTTATAAGATGGTGGTAAGACCGCAATGACTTATGTGAGAATGTTGGCCAATAAAAGAGAAACATAAGACTAAGTTAAGTGTTTAGAGATGAGGATGCTTGGATGAGTGGCTTTACCCTTAGATAGAATACAAAATGAGTATGTTTAGGAAAGTTGGAGTAGCTAGTGGTAGATAAGATTAGGAGAGTGCTTAGATGGTTTGGCCACATAAAGCGTCGTTTAGATGAGTTTAGGAGTAGATGCATTAGATTTGCCTTATGTTAAGAAAGGTAGAGGTAGACCTAAAAGACTTGGTTAAGATGTATAAAAATGATCTTAGTATACTTGAATTAAATGAGAATTTGACACATAATGGGACCTATGAAGGATTCATGTGAGTTTTTTAGTGGGATTAAGGTTTGTTGTTGTTGTAGAGAACAAATTTAGATTCAACATTTCTTCTTTTCGATTTCATCAACTACAACACTCCAAGTTTTTTAGGACACAAGTGATGACATAGATCAAAATGAGAGCATAGAAAATAAAACCCAGATAAGTAGGCGTCTCAATGTAAAGACACAATTCCATGAGCGGTAGATATGATTGGGTTCTTCAATTTCTCTAGTTAACCACCCGCCTCTCATGTGCCACCATCATATCCCCGATCTCTCCTGCCACCACCACGGTTGTAACTTCACTCCCACCTCCACCCTTTTGACCATCACCTCCATACCCACCACCTCCGGATCCTACACCACAATGATAGCCTTTACCTTTACCACTAGATCTAGATTAAGCCTAGTTGCAGTGATGTTCCTGTAGTCGAAGTTTTGCCCATTCTTAGAGTTTAGGTTTAGGTTTAAGTTTATTTGGTTTTATTATTTTTATTTATTTTTTAATTTATTTAATTACTTTAGGTTTAGGTTTAGGGTTTGGGATTTAGGGTTTAGGGTTTAGGGTTAGGGTTTAGGGTTTAAGGTTTAGGGTTTAGGGTTTAGGGTTTAGGGTTTAGTGTTTAGGGTTTAAAGTTGTAGGTTTAGGGTTTACGGTTTAGAATTTTAGATTTATGGTTTTTTTTAGTTAAGTAAACCAGTAGGTATAAGTTTATTTAATTTATTTAGTTTGTTTAGTTTATTTTTTATTTATTTTAGATTATAGTAATTTTTATTTTTATTTAGGTTTTTTTTTATTTAGTTTAGTTTATTTATTTTAAGTTTATTTATCTTATCTTATTTTTTTTATTATAGTTTATTTTTTATGTTTGTTTATTTTTTTAGTTGAGTTTCATTTTATTTTATTTTTTAGGCTTAGGTTTATTTTATTTTTTAGGTTCAAGTTTAGGTTTTATTTTTTATTTATTTATTTTTTGTTTAGGTTTATGTTTTATTTTAGGTTTATTTTTAGGATTTATTTTTTAATTTAGGTTTAGGTTTATTTTTAATTTATTTTATTCTATTTAGTTTAGGTTTAGGTTTAGGTTTAGTTTATTTTAAAACTAGGTTTAGATTTTATTTATTTTAGTTTAGTTTCTATTTGTTAATGTTTATGTTTATTTTGTTTTATTTTTTTTAATTTTAGGCTTAGGTTTTTTTTACTTTAGGGTTTAGGTTTAATTTTTAATTTATTTTTAATTTTTATTTTAAGGTTTATTTTTAGGTTTTGGTTTATTTAGTTTTTTTTAATTTTATTTTAGGTTTATTATTTTTATTTTACATTTAGTTTTTATTTTATTTAGGTTTTTTATTCATAGGCTTATTTTATTTTTTAGTTTAGTTTAGGTTTTTATTTATTTTATTTTAGATTATTTTTATTAGTTTATTTTATTTTATTTTTAGGTTTAGGTTTAGGTTTTAGGTTATGTATTTATTTTCTTTTATTATTATATTTTATTTAGGTTTAGGTTTTTTTATTTATTTTATTTTTAGGTTTTATTTAGTTTAAGTTTAGGGTTTTAGGTTCTTAGGTTTTAGGGTTTAGGGTTTAGGGTTTATGATTTAGGGTTTCAGGGTTCAGGGTTTTAGGGTTTAGGGTTTAAGGTTTGGGTTTAAGGTTTAGGGTTTAGGGTTTAGGGCTTAGGATTTAGGGTTTTTAGCATTTTTGGATTAGGGTTTAGGGTTTATGGTTTAGGGTTAGCTTAGGATTTAGGGTTAGTTTAGGGTTTAAGGTTTAACATTTTAGGGTTTAGGGTTTAGGGTTTAAGTTTTTTTAGGGTTTAAGGTTTAGGGTTTAGAGTTCAGGGTTTAGGTCTTATGGTTTAGGGTTTATGATTTAGGGTTTAGGGTTTTAGGGTTTAGGGTTTAGGGTTTAGGGTTTAGGGTTTTTATGGTTTAGGGTTTAGCGTTTTGGTTTTAGGTTTAGGGTTCAGGTTTTAGTTTAGGGTTTTGGTTTTAAATTTTTTTACAGAGAAGAAATTCATATCAACATTTCTTCTTTTTGATTTCATCAACCAAGTAACACACCAAATTTTCTAAGACACAAGTGATGACATCGATAAAAATGAGCACGCATAGAAAAAATCAAAATCCCTAGATAGCTAGAACTCTCTACTGTACAGACACAGTTCCATAAGCAACATATCTTGGCCATTCTTTAGTTTCTCTCTCATCAAAACCACCCAGCCTCTTAGTGGAGATCTACCATCATATCCCGATCTCTCCTCGCCACCACCACGGCTATAACCTTTGTTGCTCCTCCTCCATAGCCACCACTCGACCACCACCTCCATTTCATCCAGCACCTCTAGATCCCCCACCACCACTACGATAATGGCCGCCTCCGCCTTCGCCTCCACCGTCAAATCTAGATTGAGCCTAGTTGGCTGTGATGTTCCTGCCGTCAAGGTTCTGCCTATTCTTAAGGTTTAGATTTTATTTTTAAAAGAAATTTGGGGAATTTTATTACCATGAAGAAAAAGTACAAAGTCCTTAGAGGGGGTACATCTCTAAACTAACGCTCAAAGAGCCATAATAATTCCTAAATAGATAAACCACCTAACTATTACAATAATATAAGGAAAAGAAGACAAAAGCAAAACCAAATCACAACATATCCATGTGCATAGCAACAACATCCATTAGGTCCTTTTGATAGATCCACCAAAGATTCTCCCAACTTATAAAAGAAATGCAACATACTAATGAAAGGATCGTAAAATTAAGCAAGCATAAAGAGTATGAGCAAGAAAAGAGAAAAAGTAAAAAAAGGCTAAGGCTTAGTTATAATCATCTTAAGCAACACTATATGTAAGCATCCAAACTTCCAATGAAGGGTTACAATTACCTATAGTGCTACCAAAAAGAAGATAGAAAGGAAACATCAAGGCCATCATTGGCGCATGCTTTAGCCCATCATCCTAAGTCCATCATCCGCAGAAGCAAACTCCTCAAGCGGTGACATAATAGCCAACCACAAAGCCACCAAAACAAATAAGCCCAATAAGGCAGAAAATCAACATACCATCAGGGATAGGAGCAGTACAGTAGGGACACCACCAAAGAAGAATGACAACATCAAAGGGAGAAAGCATCATGACCTTAACAACACAAACAAAAAAAAAACCAAAAGGAAAAACACAAGAATCATATCCTCCACTATCAAATAAAAAAAAAAGGTATAGGCTATCAAACCCAAGAAGAGCGGCAAGAGGGAGAACCATAATAGGGTAGGCCAACCGACACCATAGAGAGCGAAAAAAGGAAAAACAACCACCATCCAACCAACCCAAAATAACCAACCACCCATAACATAGCCTCTAGCTAACCACCACAACAACAGAAAATCCAAATCGTGAAAGATCAATAACATCCATCATGCTTCAACCCAAGACAACCGGGGAAAGGTTGAAACAACAACATCCACCAAACCCAACCAAAGCCACAAAATTTTGATCTAGGTGAGGTAAATAGTTAGCAAAAAATAAAATTAAGCAAAGATAGTAAGACAAACTAAAAATACATCGTGTAGTTGAATATAAGAGGAACACCACCAAAAGAAAAAAAGGAGGAGAAATATCAATGACTGCAAGAATCATAATCACAGCCATGTTTGGCACCAATACACCAAACCATGTCAGCAGATCCCAAAGTAAAACAACAGCCACTAAATTTCCATCAACCAGCCAACCCAAAATAACAACAAAAACAAAAGAAGCTACAGCCAAGAGAGGAAGACCATCACAGGAAGTGGCCAAAGCCATAACCAAAATAAACAAACCCAAACCAAGAAAACTAACCCTCAAAACCTAATCAACAAAAAGAATAAATAACAGTCAACAAATAACCTCCACCTTGCCAAATTCAATCCAAATTTAGACCACCAATAGCTCTATGATCATCAATAGAAAGAGAGCACATAGCGACCAACCAACTAGCCGACCAACATAGCCAGACACAAACCAACAAATGCCACCCAACCACCAGAAAAAAAAATCCAACTCAGTTAAGGAAGCCACGAGCCCAGAAATATGGCAAACCCTATACAGAAAATAGCAGGCAAAGCCACCACCAAAATGAAGGTCACCAAAATTAACCAAACAATAATAATCACCAAGCTAAGGAAATAGCAATTACTAGGATGAGAAAACCAAAACAACCCAGGAAAAAAATAGGAACCATCGGGTATAACCACTAAAAGTAAGAGCTCAAAAAAAACAAAACTCAGCAAAACCAAGAGTGAAAATAAAAAATACAACCAAGAGGTTTTAACAAATGGGAACCAAAAGCAATGGCTCATCAAAAACCAACTAAAAAAACCAAGCTAAGAAAATTATAATATGAGATTAGGTAATCCAGTTTTATTTAGATTGACCAAACCCCTTAATAGTTTAGGCAAATTTTGATTGTCAATTAAAGTGAAATTAGTTAAGTTGACACCTAAAGTAGCCAAGAAATCAACACAAGCATTACCTTCACAAAGGATATGAGAAATTTTATAACAAACTTGAGAAAGAAGATTTTTAGTATGATTGAGAAGATAAAATAAATCAGCATTTTTTATTCCATTAGAGTTTAGCATGTCAAGAAGAAAGAGCACATCAACTTTAATCCGGATGTTAAACCTTTATTCAAATAAATTTCAATAGCTTTATTGATAGGCATAAGCTCAGCATAGATAACAGAGATAGGCTTTGAGAGGATATGCAAAAGCACAAATGATAGTACCTTTAGAATCTCTAAGAATACCACCACAACCATATTTATTGGAAGCAATAATAATCATCGGTATTCATTTTAATTAAATTTTCTTTGGGTTTGATCCAATGGATAATCCTAGCTCTTTTATAAGAGTTAACATTAGGCAGAATGACACCTAATTTTTTAGCCACAAATTTATAGCCTCTAAAATGAATGTTACTAGTAAGATTGGCATTAAAGAGAGCATGAATTTTTTCTTTAGTTCTATCCAGGATTCTTTTAAGGCTCATAGGAATACCATGATATTTAGCATCATTTTTTTTCCATCTATATGAACTATATAAGGCTAATAGCAACTAGAACTTTGATATGACCTTCATAATTTTTTGGAAATAGGCTTCAAGAAGTTGATATATGGGAAGAGAGCCATGAAAGTAGTTGGCATTAAATAAGTCATCACACCATAACCATAATTTAGAAGCAATTGAAAAAAAACATGATTAACATTTTCAATATGAAAGCAACAATAGCACTTTTAAGGCAAATAAAACCCTCTAATGAGAGAATTTAGTCAAGTTTTCTCTCCCCTCTAATGCTTATCTCTAATAAAATTCCAAACCTCTTTAAGAACAAAATCACCATTGTAAGAAAGCTTAAAGAGAATTTAGTCAAGTTTGTTAGAGAAAATATAGATATTTCTAAAGTTATCTTAAAGGGAAATAGGGATATAATTCTCAATTTTGTTCTAATTCCAAGTGTTATTATGCCAGAAAGAGTTAACTTTGATAGTTGCAGTAGAGTGGGTAGATAAAAGGAAGTCAATAGAGCCATTGCCAATCCAATTGTCTTGCCAAAAGAAAGAAGAACCCAAATGAATACCCCAAGATATTAAGGGTTTAGCAAGCCATTTAATGGAGCAAAGCCTTTTCCAAACTGGAGAGTCACCAACTTTATAAGCACAGATAGAAGGGTGTTTACCTTGGAAATAAATTTTCATCAAAAAATTAACCCAAAGGCTATCATTCTTTCTAAAATTTCACCATAGCTTATGAGAGAAAGCAGTAATAGCTTCACGAATCTGTTTGCAACCGAGACCACCTTCACCCAAGGGAGCACAACATTTATGCCAAGAAGTCCTATGCATCCTTTTATTGGAATTATTGGATCCACAAATAAATTCATTAAGCAAGGGATCAATTCTAATAAGTGTATCATTAGTGGGGATAATACTTCGAATCAAATTAAGAGGCATTAAATTGAGAGTGCTTTTAAGAATAGTGAGCCTGGCACCAAAGGAAAGTAAATGAATTTCCCAAATAGAAATTTTATTAAAAATTCTTTGAATTAACTTATCAGAAAAATGGGATCATTTCAGACCTTTAAAATGAGGAGCACTCAAATACTTAACAGGAAGGTGTTGATGTTTAAAGTTAGTGATATGCAGGATTTTATTAATTTTATTATTGGAGATGCTCAAAAAAGTAATAAAATAGCTTTTGTTATCATTGATAGATAGACTACTTTCTCTACCAAATTTATTTTAAAAAATCTTGAGATTATTGATATGATGAATAAAAGCATTGCAAAAAATAATGAAATCATCTACAAAGCTTAAATGAGAAATAAAAAGACCACCAAGAGTTTTGTAATACATACTAGGATTCTTTATGAATAGATCATTGATGATATTAGATAAGTACTCAACAATAATAATAAATAAGGAAGGAAATAGAGGATCCTCTAGTCTTAGGCCATGGGAAGAAGGAAAGAAGCCCAAGGCTTCCCCATTAAGCAAAATAGAAAACCATGCATTATTAATACAATTATTAATAAGAAAAATAAATTTATTAGAAAACCTAGATAAATTTAGAATATGGATAATGAAATCCCAAGAGATATTGCTAAAAGCTTTGGTAATATATAATTTGAAAGAATGTTGAAACCTCTTAGTCTTAGCATTTAAATCATGAATTAATTGGAGCAAGGAATATTATCAAAATAGATCTACCTCTAACAAAATGATTTTGGTTTAGAGATAATCCTATGAAGTAAAGGACTAAGCTCTTAGAATTTTGAAAATCAGCTTATTCAAGAAGGTGCAAAGACTAATAAGTCTAAAATCACCCCAATAGTCTGGATTATCTTTCTTAGGTATGAGAATAATAAAAGTGCTAGAAAAATATGCAAAAAAAGGATTATAATTAAAAAAAATCAACCATAGCCTCAACCAAATTATTTTTAATAATAGATTAGTATTTTTTTTAAAAATGGGTGGTGAAACCTCTACAACAACAAAAATCTTTGTTCATGCAATTAAGAACTTTAAAAATTTCCTCTTCATTAAGTACAATAATAAGCAATTCATTATCATTATTGGTTATAATAGAAGCAATCATGTGTGATTCAGAAAAAGCTTCATAAGAGCAACTCTTATTAAGCATATTTTTAAAGTAATTAATGGTTGAATCCTTAATATCATTATTCTTTGAAATCCATTCTCCATTATCATCTTTAATTTTTTGAATATTATTTAAAGCACTCTTTTATTAACTAAAGCATGGAAATATCTAGTATTTCGTCACCATCTGTAATATGTTTGTAGCAACTTTTTTAGTGCTAATAAGTCTCTTTCATATTTTGAAAATTAACAAGTTTATCTTTCACCTCGTCAAGTCCTTAATCTTAGTAGGATCAAACATAATAGAGACATCAAGATCACAAACCAATTTTTCCATTTCTTTGAATGATTTTTAAACACATAATGCTTGTATAAAACCAAGATTTTGTTTAAGTATTTTAAGCTTAAACCAAAATTTATTCATCCCCATAAATGAATTGTGAGATGTAAGGGAGATTTCCAATTGTTAGCCACAACATTAAAGAAATCAATATCGAATCCACATGTTTTGAAATCAAAAAATGAGAGAAATTTTTAATCTATTAGAGTTATCTTTAATAAAACCAAAAGAGGATCATGATCCACTGGTTAAATGATCGAGTAATAGCATTAAGTAATCCAATGAGTATTAAAAGAATCGTCCAACCTTGCCAAAGTCTAGAGTTTTACCAAGTAAAATTTGAACCCTTGAAGCTAATATTAATCAAATTACAATCAAGGATCATAATGAAAATTTCTTCCATGGAATGAATATTAGAGAGCAACCACTTTTCGAAGAGAATAAAATAGTGTTGAAATCCCCATGAACAAACCAAGGTTTATTGACATAGGTAGCAAAATTCCTCAAATTTTCCCAAAGAAAAATTCTACTAGATCTTACAAGATGCATAGATAAAAGAGCCCAAAACACAATAGTCACCATAAGATATTTGACCATTGACAACTTGTTGAAAATCATCAAGAATAGAAACCTCCACAAAATTATTCCAAAAACACCAAATTTTATTACTAACATTAGAGAAATTTATTGAAACTGATCATTCTAGCAACATGGTTAATTTTGTTTGCATGAATAAGAGGCTCCAAAATAATAAGTAAATAAATATTATGAATACAATAAAGGTTTCTAATATGGTTATGAATAGATAGGGTATAGATCCCTCTAACATTCCAAATAAGAAAATTAAACATAAGGAAATAAAAAGGGGTTAAGAAAAGGTTAATTAAGAGAGGAGAGGGAGTTCACAATTGATCTATTATTTTTGGACAATTTAGGAGGGATGTTTTTAAAATTTTTTTTAGCATGATAAGTTAGGAAACCATTTCCTTTTCCCATAGAATCATCATTCGTGAAAGATTTAGCAACATTAGTCATAGATTTATGGAAGTCTCTTATATAGAAGTGAGTTCTCCTTCTTCCAAGTTATTAGAATTTATTAAAGCATTGGGTATAGCAAGCGAGGGAGCCAAAAAAAAATTTATTAAGAAGGAAAGTGTGAACATGCAGCCCTTCTTCTTCAATACCCAAATTATTTGACAAAACCAAATCTTTTTGAGAATTTAAATCATCCTGAACTAAAGTAAAGTCAAATTTATCAAACTGAATATCATGAGAAACCAAAGCCATATTCTCCATTGAATTTGAATGATGCATAACATTGATATCTTCAGTAATATTTTCAATTAAAGCATCATTTTTATCAATAAAAAACCCTGTAAGGATGTGAGGATTGACTTAAAAGAAAAAGAATCGTCATCCAAAAGTTTAGAGAAATTATTATTTTTGACATTACAAACCTTTAATTGGATAGAAGAAATAAGAGGTAAAATATCCTTATTAGGAACATTCAATGAATCCTTTTTTTCTAAATTAACTTTTTGATATTTAATAGTGCTCGATCTAGGGTTAGAACAATAGTTTCCTTAATAAGAATTTTCTTTTATGATGTAATGAAACATTTAGAATTATCATGCCCGTGGATTTCACAATATGAACAAAAGATAGGGAAATTTTTAAAATCAACTTTCTACATATAACCGTAATTTTTAGATCCCAACCAGATTTCTTTGGGGTGTTTCTTGGTAATGTCCAATTCAACAAGGATTCTAGCTAGAGAAGGTCGAGATTTTGTAGCTATTTCCTGATCAATTTGCAATGGATGACCAAATAAAGCACCCATAGTAAAAAGGAATTGATGATTAATGAAATGAATTTGTATGTTGGGGAGAGAAATCAAAATCAGAATGATTGGGGATTCTTCCCTAATATCAAATAGTGGAGTCCATTTTAGCAAACTCATTTAGAAATTGGAAATAAAATAAGAACGATGAGCAAAAACACACGAGTAATCCAAATCATTTGTTAAATGATTCAAAATGTGGCGAGGATATTTTAAACCTATCGTAAACCTGAAAGTTTCAAACTATGAAAGCAAAAGCGAATGTTTTCTAGATTCGACCTATAAAGAGTAAACTTTCCAACCAAAGTGAATTAAAATGGTAAAGTAAGCTTTTCTACAATTAGATCAGTGCACATAATCACATACATGCCTCAAAAAGAAGTCAAAATAAGTTTTAGGGACTCACCTAAATAGCTATCCCTACCAGTAAGGATGTCTTTGAATGATTTCAAAGTAGCCAAAGATAAGGTAATTGATGCCCTATTAGGATCCATTGATCCCTCGATGGAATCATCGGGGAAGATGCCACATCGTCACTCTAAGTAAAGCACAAAAGTGGCCAGCGGCCATCAATTCTAGAAGGAATCCAGTGAGAATCATGCCAAACAGCCATCAAGCAACAACCAAAAAACCAAAAAATAGAAAGGAAAAGGGGAATCATTAGAGCACGAGGTCGGTTGTCAAGGAAGGTGAGTTTGGCTGTAAAAAAGGGGCATAGTCAATGCAAATGATGACCCACTACTAAGAACTTAGTTTAGGTTTGATTTATTAGTTTTAGGGTTTAGGTTTATTTTTAAATTTATTGTTACTTTAATTTAGTTTATAGTAGGTGGAGGTTTAGGGTTGGGAGTAAGGTAGGTAGTTTAGTATTGTTTAATCAGACTTTAGAGTAGGGTTTAGGATCAGATCAGTGGGGTCTCAGGTTAGAGGGCTCAGGGGCCTGTGGCCCAGGGCTCAGTGTAAGGGCCCAGGTTGAGCTCAGGATTTGGCCATGCCTTGCAGTGTATCAGTGCCTGGCCTAGTTAGGCTCATGTGATCAGTGGCTAGAGACTAGTGGCAGCCTAGGTTTAGGTCTGGTTAGTTTTGGGGTCCAAGGCTCAGGATATTTAGTTAAGATCTTTTAATCAACCCACAAGCCTGAATAGACTGTGGCCTAAGATTTAGGCTATTTTATCTTTTTATTCTTTTATTTTACCAATCTTTATTTATTTATTTATTTATTTAGTTTTAGGTTTTTGATCTTTGGCTCATTTTCAAGCCAGATTTATTTTTAGTGAGTTTTATTTTATCTTATTAGCCTAGGCCTGTTTTGTTTTAGGCCTAGGAGCTTGGATCAGGGCCTAGTGGCCTAGGGTTTGGTTGTTTTAGGTCAGGGTTTAGGGGCAGGGCTACAGGGCTGGCCCAGTAACCTGCTGCCTGTGCTCATAGGCAGGGTGGCTTGGGCCCAGGCAGGGTCCAGGGCCCAGGGTCAGGTTTAGATTCCCAGGGTCTGGGCCAGTGCTTTTTTTAGGCCTTAGTGTCAGTATTTAAAGTTTTCTTTATTTCAGGTAGCTTAGTTTAGGTGTAGGTTTATTTTAAATCAAGCAAACCATTAAGGTTTGTTTATGTGGTTTATTTTAATTTATTTTAGTTTATTTCTTATTTTATTTAGTTTATTTTTATTTAGATAGTTTATTTATTTATCTTATTTTAGTAGTTTTGGTTTAGGTTTAGGTTTATGTTTATTTTAGTTTATTTTTTTATTATTTTTTTTAAGTTTAGGTTTTTTGAATTTTTTAGAAGTTTGAGTTTTACTTTATTTTTTAGGTTTAGGTTTTTATATTTTAGGTTTATTTTAGGTTTTATCTTTAGTTTAGGTTTATTTTTAGTTTATTTTATTTATTTGGTTTAGGTTTAGTAGTTTAGGTTTATTTATTTTTATTTTAGTTTATTTTATTTTAGTTTAGATTTATTTTATTTTATTTTTATTTAGGTTTATTTTATTTAGTTTTATTTTTTTTAGGTTTAGGTTTTATTTAGTTTTTTATTTTATTTTAGGTTTATTTTATTTTTTCATTTAGTTTTATTTTACTCATTTTTATTTTATGTTTATTTTATTTTTAGTTTAGTTTAGGTTTTATTTTTTATTTTAGTTTAGTTTTCATTTTATTTTATTTTATTTTTGTTTTTGGTTTATGTTTAGGTTTAGGTTTTAGTTTAGATTTTTATTTTATTTAGGTTTAGGTTTTTTATTTTTTATTTTTTTAGGCTTTATTTAGTTTAGGTTTAGTGTTTCCATGTTTAAGGGTTTAGTTTAGAGTTTATTTTGGTTTAGTTTTGTTAGGTTTTTTTTTTTTTATTTTTTTTTAGGGTTTTATGGTTTAGGGTTCTGATTTTAATTTAGGGTTTAGGGTTTTTTTTTACAGAGAAAAAATTTGTATTCAACATTTCTTCATTTCAATTTCAACAAGTAAACAGGTTTCCTAAGACACAAGTTTACATAAATCAAGAATGTACATGCTTAAATCAAAACTTTGATAACTAGAACCATCTCTACCAGAAGACACAATTCCATAAGCAAAGAAATCGGATCAGCCGTTCTTTAGTTTCTCCAGTTCCCATTAGAACCACCTAGACCTCTCAAATAGGATCCACCATGATATCCCCATCTCTCCTCCACCACCACAACCAGAACCTCCATCGCTCCTCCCACCTCCATAATCACCACTACTCTGATCACCACCTCCATATCCACTAGAACCATCATTTCCCCACCACCACTACGATAACCACCTCCAGCCTTGATCCACCACACCGTGATCTGGGACTGACGGTTGACCGTGATGCCCCTACCATCAAGGTTATGCCCATTCTTAGGGTTTAGTTTAGTTATAGGTTATGGGGTTTATTTTTTTTAATTTATTTAGTTTCTTTAGGTATAGGTTTAGGGTTTGGGGTTTAAAGTTTAGGGTTTAGTGTTAGTGAGTTTAGGGTTTATGGTTTAGTGTGGTAGTGTGGGTTTTAGTGTTTTGGGTTTTAGGGTTAAGGATTAAGCAAAATGTTTATAGTTTATGGAGTTTAGGTATTTTTTAAAATGTTAGTTAAATTTATTACTAGTTGCTTTAGTGTTTATGCTTGTGGTTTAGGGTTAGAGTTTGGGAGGTCAGGCAGGGGTTTAGGGTTTAGGGTTTAGGGAGTAGGTTTAGTGTTGTAGGTTATGGGGTTAAGTTAGTTTAGGTTTAGGGTAGTTATGATCTTTATTTTTTTTTATCAGTTTAGGTTTAGGGTTTAGGGGTAGGTTTTTTAGGGTCAGGTTTTAGTTTAGTGTTTAGGGTTTTATTTTTTTTTTATTTTTTTAATAAAGAACAAATTCAGATTCAACATTTCTTCTTTTCAATTTCATCAACCTAGTAACACACCAAGTTTTCTCTAGTTTTAGGGTTTAGGGTTTAAGGTTTATGGTTTAGGGTTTAGGATTTAGGGTTTAGGGTTTAGAGTTTTAGGGTTTATGGTGTATTGTTTAGGGTTTAGGGTTTAAGGTTTTTGGGGTTTAGGGTTTAGGTTTTAATTTAGGTTTTTGGGTATTTGGGTTTTCTTTTAAACAGAGAACAAATTTAGATTCAACATTTCTTCTTTTTGATTTCATCAACCAAGTAACACACCAAGTTTTCTAAGACACAAGTGACTTCATAGATAAAAAATGAGAAGGCATATTCACAAACACCTCAAGATACCCCACCACTGCTCCTCCCGCCTCCATAACCACCACTGCTCTGACCACCACCACCATATCCACCAGCACCTCCAGATCCCCCACCGCCTCTACGTAAGTGCCACCTCCACCTTCGCCTCTATCACGAGATCTAGACTGAGCCTATTTGATGGTGTTGTTCCCATTGTCAAGGTTTTGCCCATTCTTAGGGTTTAGGTTTATTTTTTAATTTATTTAGTTACTTCAACTTTATCTTTAGGGTTTGGGGTTTATGGTTTAGGTTTTTTTTCTTTTTTTAGGGAAACCCCATGTAGGGGTATTTTATTGCCACAAAAAGAGGGTTACAAGGTCCTTAAAGGGGATAAACTCTAGAACTACTGCTCAAAGAGCTACAATCAACCTAAGGAGTAAATCCCCTATCTAAGTACATCCAAAAGCAAAACAAGACATTAAAGCAATCAAAAGATACAAGTTGATTAACATAATAAGCCAAAAGGAAGATTAGGGCCAATCCTCGAGGATGTGAAAATGTATGATAATATGGAGCAAACCGTAAGAGGACAAGATAGAATAGCACATGTAACTGAGGAAAGGGATTAGAGCAGTTAAGGTAATTTAGATAAAAGATAAATGAAACAACATAATCGAGAATGATAGTAAGGAATTGTGATAGAAAAGGCTCGGGCTCATGTCACACAAGTTGGGCGATGCAAATATGAGCATCAAACTTATTAGAAGAGTTACATCACAAGAGCTACTACCAAACCAAAGGGGTGAGATCATCCATCATAGCCAACAAACACAGTAAGGAGATAACATCAGTTGTTGATAGTCTTGTGAGCTTTATTACGCAAACTTAAACAAAACCATATCTAATATAGAGGAAATTGCAAAGAGGCGAAGGATAAGGTGTCCCATTCAAGAAATGTATCATCAATATAGTCACCACGACATGAGAATACATAAACATAAGAGAATGAGCCATCTTTGCGAGAACCTCATGAAAAGCATATCCAAGAAGGCATATAATCCCTCCACAAGAAAATAGCGGAGAGACAACTTATTTGAAATCCTACTAATCAAGTCAATGAGTTTATATAATTAACAACATCCCAAACATATGATATATATATGAATCTTTCAGGCCAGGAAATAACCTCCTTATTAATATCCATATTAGTAATTGGGAAAAAGTAATTGTAAAGGAAGGCAACATAGCCCAACAGAAAATAGATTGCAAACTACCAAAAATAGCACCAAGTAAAGACAATTAGAGTTATAGCTCAATAGCGACATTAGACCAAAATTGGATAATCGGATCAACAAACAACCAAGAGAGCAAAATAGCAAAAGGCGACAACTGTCCATAATACCACCCATTCATAATAGCGACTGCACAAACCTAATCGAACTAAGATGGGAATAGAGACAAGGTGTAGATCTATCAGGATGAGCGGTAGCGGACATAAATAGCATGGTCATTAGAGCCAACTAGCGGCAAAATAGCTGCAACATTGGAACCCACAAAGAAAAATCAACAAGTGGATTCAAATGAGTATCAACATTAGAATCAAAAAAAGTAGGATAACCAAGGCAAAACCAAAATAGCAGTTAAGGCGGAAGGGGACAAGTTGGTCATAAAACCTCTCAATCAGAGTAGACATTGCAATAGTTAATAACCAAATAGATAGAGCATAAAAACAAGTATCTGGAAGGTAGCAACACAGACAGTAATCACCAAAAACCATCAAAATAGCAATGTCAGAAATAGCTTGCTGAACATAGGACCCTGAAGTCCTACAACCAACAAAGATGGAGCCAACATAGGAGTCCTGAAAAACCAAGACAGCAAATCTCCAAGATAAGAAACAACCAAGACAACAAAAACTAGCTAGCTTGCCATAAAGCCACCCATCCAGGATAAATAGTGCAATAGATACAAGTTTAAGCGAAAGAATATGGAGAAAATAGCGGAGTGGTAGACCAATGAATTGATGATATGCATATAAAAAGCGATAAGGGGTTCAAATAAAAATCCACCAAGAAATCAACAACTTCAATCGAGACTTGCTAAACAAAACAAACCAAAACCCTAAACTTAAGATTAATTTAGGAGAGATAATTTCTCAAAACCCTAAAAATAATTAGAAAATAAATTCACTATTTAAACCCTAGACTTAGCATTAGAAAATCCCATCATATCTACAATCTCTCCCTCCGCCTCCACCACAGCTAAAACCTCCGTCACTCCTCCTACCTCCATAATCACCACTGCTCTGACCACCACCTCCATATCCACCAATGCCTCCAGGATCCTCCACCACCATTGATAACCACTCTGTTCTCCACCTCCTCCACCTTAGCCTCCACCACCAAATCTAGATTTAGTTGGGATGGTGATGTTTTCAAGGTTTACATTTTAGTGTTTAGGTTTATGTTTAAATTTATTAGGTTTTAGGGTAATTTTTTTAATTTATTTAGATACTTTCAATTTTGGTTTAGAGTTTGGGGTTTAGGGTTTAGGGTTTTTGGTTTATGGTTTAGGGTTTTGGGTTTAGTATTTAGGGTTTAAAGTTTAGGGTTTAGGGTTTAAGGTTTAGGGATTTATGATTTATACTATTAGGGTTTAGGTTTTGGGGTTAGGGTTATGGTTTAAGGTTTAGGGCTTAGGGTTTAAGGTTTAGGTTTTAGGGTTTAGAGTTTAGGGTTTAGAGTTTTGGGTTTAGGACTTAGGGTTTTTTAGAGTTTAGGGTTTAAGGTTAGTTTTTTTATTTAGGGTTTAGGCTTTTGGGTTTATGATTTTGGATTTAGGGTTATTTTTTAATTAAGTAAACTAGTAGGTTTAGGTTTATATAGTTTATCTTTTATATATTTTAATTTATTTTATTTTTTATTTTATTTAGGCTTATTTTTATTTTTATTTAGTTTTGTATATTTACTTTAGGTTTATTTAGTTTAGTTTACGTTTTTTATTTTAATTTTTTTTAGGTTTAGGGTTAGGTTTTTTTTAATATTTTTAGGTTTATGTTTAGGTTTTTATTTATAATTTTAGGTTTACATTTTTGGTATTTAATTTAGGTTTATTTTTAGGTTCTATTTTTTATTTAGGTTTAGTTTTATTTTTAGTTGAGTTTTATTTTTCTTTTATTTTTTAGATTTAGGTTTTATTTTTTAGTTTTAGGTTTAAGTTTATGTTTTTATTTTACTATTTTAGCTTTAAGTTTTAGGTTTAGGTATAGGTTTAGGTTTAGGTTTATTTATTTAGTTTAGGTTTTCATTTATTTAGTTCATGTTTAAGTTTAGGTTTTGGATTAGGTTTAGGTTTTAGGTTTATTTTTTGGTTTACTTTATTTAGGTTTTAGTTTATTTAGTTTAGTTTAGGTTTAGTTTTTTATTTAGTTAGTTTATTTAGGTTTAGGTTTAGGTTTATTTATTTTTTATTTTCTTTTATTTTTTAGGATTATTTATTTTAGTTTAGGTTTAGGTTTAGGTTTAGGGTTATTTATTTAGCTTTATATTAGTTTAGTTTATTTAGTTTTTCTTTTAGGTTTAGGTTTAGGTTTAGGTTTAAGTTTATTTATTTATTTATTTTTATTTATTTTTTTTAGGTTTAGGCTTTGGTTTAGGTTTTTAAGTTTATTTATTTAGTTTTAGGTTTACATTTAGGTTTAATTTGTTTAGTTTTGATTTATTTATTTAGTTTATTTTATTTAGTTTATTTAGGTTTAGGTTTAGGTTTAGGTTTATTTAGTTTAGTTTAGGTTTGTTTCTTTTATTTTTATTTAGTTTAGTTTATTTATTTTTGTTTAGGTTTAGGTTTTGATTTAGGTTTATTTAGGTTTATTTAAGTTTATTTTTAATTTTAGGTTTAGGTTTATTTATTTATTTTAGTATAGGTTTATGTTTAGGTTTATTTTATTTAGTTTAGGATTAGGTTTTATTTTCGGTTTATTTAGTTTATTTAGTTTAGTTTATTTTGATTATTTAGTTTAGGTTTAAGTTTAGGTTTAGTTTAGGTTTTGGTTTATGTTTAGGTTTAGTTTAGGGTTTAGGTTTAGGTTTAGGTTTTATTTAGGTTTATTTAGTTTAGTTTATTTATTTTAGTTTATTTACTTTAAGTTTAGGTTTAGGTTTAGGTTAATTTTATTTAGTATATTTATTTAGTTTATTTTAGTTTAATTTAGGTTTATATAGTTTATTAGTTTAGTTTATTTTAGTTAAGGTTTAGGTTTAGGTTTAGTTTAGGTTTAGGTTTAGGTTTAGGTTTAGTTTAGCTTTAGGTTTAGGTTTAGCTTTAGGTTTAGGTTTTATTTTATTTTTAAGGTTTAGGTTTAGGTTTAAGTTTTTTTTTATTTTTTAAGTTTAGGTTTGTGTTTAAGATTAGGTTTAAGTTTAGGTTTATTTAGTTTAGGTTTAGGTTTAGGTTTTATTTAGGTTTAGGTTTATTTTTATATTATTTATTTAGTTTATTATAGGTTTAGGTTTATTTAGCTTAGTTTATTATACTTTAGTTTAGTTTAGGTTTATTTATTTAGTTTAGTTTATTTAGGTTTAGGTTTAGGTTTATTTTAAGTTTTAGTTTATTTATTTTAATTTTTTAGTTTAGTTTAGTTTAGGTTTAGGTTTAGGTTTAGGTTTATTTTATTAATTTAGGTTTATTTTTAGTTTTGTTTAGGTTTAGGTTTATTTTAAGTTTAGGTTTATTTATTTTTTGTTTAGTTTAGGTTTATTTTATTTAAGTTTAGGTTTGGGTTTAGGTTTAGATTAATTTTAGTTTATTTTGTTTAGATTTAGGTTTAGATTTAGGTTGATGTTTAGGTTTAGGTTTTTTTTGGTTGAGTTTAGTTTAGGTTAGGTTAAGGTTTAGGTTTATTTTAGTTTAGGTTTAATTTAGTTTAGGTTTAATTATTTAGTTTAGTTTATTTTAGGTTTAGGTTTAGATTTAGTTTAGGTTTATTTTAATTTAGTTTAGTTTATGTTTTTAGGTATTTTAGGTTTAGATTTAGGTTTTATTTTTTAGTTTAGTTTAGTTTTATTTAGTTTATTAGGTTTAGGTTTTTTTTTAGTTTAGGTTTAGGAGTTTTTATTTATTTAGTTTAAGTTTATTTAGGTTTAGGTTTAGGTTTAGGTTTATTTATTTAAGTTTAGTTTATTTATTTTAGTTTATTTATTTAGGTTTAGGTTTAGGTTTAAATTTATTGTTATTTTAGGTTTATTTATGTTTATTTATTTAGGTTTAGGTTTTTTTTTATTTAGTTTAGTTTATTTAGTTTTAGTTTATTTAGGTTTAATTTTATTTAGTTCTGTTTAGGTTTAGGTTTATGTTTACATTAGGTTTATTTTTTTAGGTTTAGGTTTATTTTAGGTTTAGGTTTATTTAATTTAGGTTTAGGTTTAGGTTTATTTATTTATTTATTTTAAGTTTAGGTTTAGGTTCATTTTAGTTTAGTTTAGTTTATTTATTTAGGTTTAGGTTTAGGTTTTAGTTTATTTAGGTTTACATTTAGGTTTAGGTTTAGGTTTAGGTTTTAGGTTCAATGTTAGGTTTATTTTAGGTTTTATTTAGTTTAGTTTAGTTTAGTTTAGTTTAGGTTTATTTTATTTATTACATTTTAGTTTAGTTTAGTTTAGGTTTAGGCTTAGATTTTGGTTTTAGGTTTATTTAGTTTAGTTTAGGTTTATTTAGTTTAATTTATTTAGTTTAGGTTTATTTTAGTTTATTTTATTTAGTTTATTTATTTATTATAGGTTTAGGTTTATTTATTTTATTTTATTTTATTTTATTTATTTAGTTTAGGTTTAGGTTTAGGTTTAGGTTTATTTTATTTAGTTTTTTTATTTTATCAGTTTACTTTCTTTAGTTTAGGTTTAGGTTTAGGTTTAGGTATAGGTTTTGGTTTATTTAGTTTAGCTTATTTTAGTTTAGCTTTATTTGAGTTTAGTTTAGTTTAGGTTTATTTTTTTTATTTATTTAGTTTAGTTTTATATTAGTTTAGTTTAAGTTTAGGTTTATTTTTTTAGTTTTGTTTATTTAGTTTATTTTCTTTTAATTTAGCTTAATTTAGTTTAGGTTTAGGTTTAGGTTTATTTATGTTTTATTAGTTTAGTTTATTTAGTTTAGTTTATGTTTAGGTTTAGGTTTAGGTTTATTTAGTTTAGATTTAGGATTAGGTTTAGTTTTTATTTTAGATTAAGTTTAGGTTTAGATTTAGGTTTAGGTTTAAGTTTTATTTTATTTTTTTTAGGTTTATTTAATTAGGTTTAGGTTTATTTATTTAGTTTAATTTATTTAGTTTATTTTATTTAGTTTATTTATTTAGTTTAGATTTAGATTTTATTTATTTTAATTTAGTTTTGTTTAATTTAGTTTTAGGTTTAGGTTTAGGTTTAGGTTTAGTTTAGTTCATTTATTAATTTTATTTATTTTAGTTTAGGTTTTTAGTTTTCCTTAGTTTATTTTTTTAGTTCAATTTTTATTTATTTAGTTTAGTTTAGTTTAGTTTAGTTTAGTTTAGTTTATTTAGGTTTAGATTTATTTTATCTATTATTTAGTTTAAGCTTAGGTTTTGGTTTAGGTTAATTTACTTTAGGTTTTATGTTTTATTTATGTTTTATTTAGTTTAGGTTAATTTTTAGTTTAGGTTTAGGTTTATTTAGTTTAGGTTTAGGTTTTATTTTATTTAAGGTTTGTTAATTTAAGTTTACGTATAGGTTTTATTTAGGTTTTGGTTTTATTTAGGTTTAGGTTTATTTAGTTTAGGTTTTTTATTTAGGTTTAGGTTGATTTATTTTAGTTTATTTTATTTTATTTTATTTAGTTTTAGTTTATGTTTATATTAGTTTAAGTTTTTTAGGTTTATTTTGGTTTAGGTTTAGGTTTATTTTTATTTAGGTTTTAGGTTTAGGTTTAGGTTTAGGTTTATTTTTTATTTTAGTTCAGGTTTATTTATTTAGTTTAGTTTAGGTTTAAGTTTTGGTTTATTTTTATTTATGTTTTTATTTAGTTTAGGTTTATTTATTTAGTTTAGTTTATTTATTTTTAGTTTAGGTTTAGGTTTAGGTTTATTTAGTTTAGGTTTAGTCTATTTTATTTTAGTTTATTTTATTTATTTAGGTTTAAGTTTATGTAGTTTAGGTTTTAGGTTTAGGTTTAGGTTTAGGTTTATTTATGTTTTGTTTAGTTTAGTTTAGTTTAGTTTATTTTTAGTTTAGGTTTATTTATTTAGTTTAGGTTTTCATTTATTTAGTTTAGGTTTAGGTTTATTTAGTTTAGGTTTAGGTTTTGGATTAGGTTTAGGTTTTAGGTTTATTTTTAGGTTTACTTTATTTAGGTTTTAGTTTATTTAGTTTAGTTTAGGTTTAGTTTTTTATTTTTTAGTTTATTTAGGTTTAGGTTTAGGTTTTTATTTTTTATTTTCTTTTATTATTTAGGTTTATTTATTTTAGTTTAGGTTTAGGTTTAGGTTTAGGTTTAGGTTTAAGTATATTTATTTATTTATTTTTATTTATTTTTTTTAGGTTTAGGCTTTGGTTTAGGTTTTTAAGTTTATTTATTTAGTTTTAGGTTTACATTTAGGTTTAATTAGTTTAGTTTTGGTTTATTTATCTAGTTTATTTTAATTAGTTTATTTAGGTTTAGGTTTAGGTTTAGGTTTATTTAGTTTAGTTTAGGTTTATTTCTTTTATTTTTATTTAGTTTTGTTTATTTATTTTTGTTTAGGTTTAGGTTTTGATTTAGGTTTATTTAGGTTTATTTAAGTTTATTTTTAATTTTAGGTTTAGGTTTATTTATTTATTTTAGTTTAGGTTTATGTTTAGGTTTATTTTATTTAGTTTAGGTTTAGGTTTTGGTTTTAGTTTATTTAGTTTATTTAGTTTAGTTTATTTTAATTATTTAGTTTAGGTTTAAGTTTAGGTTTAGTTTAGGTTTTGGTTTATGTTTAGGTTTAGTTTAGGGTTTAGGTTTAGGTTTAGGTTTTATTTAGGTTTATTTAGTTTAGTTTTATTTATTTTTTAATTTAGTTTTATTTATTTTAGTTTATTTACTTTAAGTTTAGGTTTAGGTTTAGGTTTAGGTTTAGGTTTATTTTATTTAGTTTATTTTAGTTTAATTTAGGTTTATTTAGTTTATTAGTTTAGTTTATTTTAGTTAAGGTTTAGGTTTAGGTTTAGTTTATGTTTAGGTTTAGGTTTAGGTTTAGTTTAGCTTTAGGTTTAGGTTTAGCTTTAGGTTTTGGTTTTATTTTATTTTTAAGGTTTAGGTTTAGGTTTAAGTTTAGGTTTAAGTTTAGGTTTATTTAGTTTAGGTTTAGGTTTAGGTTTTATTTAGGTTTAGGTTTAAGTTTAGGTTTAGGTTTATTTTTATATTTTTATTTAGTTTATCATAGGTTTAGGTTTATTTAGCTTAGTTTATTATACTTTAGTTTAGTTTAGGTTTATTTATTTAGTTTAGTTTATTTAGGTTTAGTTTAGGTTTATTTTAAGTTTTAGTTTATTTATTTTAATTTTTTAGTTTAGTTTAGTTTAGTTTGGGTTTAGGTTTAGGTTTAGGTTTAGGTTTATTTTATTAATTTAGGTTTATTTTAGTTTTGTTTAGGTTTAGGTTTATTTTAAGTTTAGGTTTATTTATTTTTTGTTTAGTTTAGGTTTATTTTATTTAAGTTTAGGTTTGGGTTTAGGTTTGGATTTATTTTAGTTTATTTTATTTAGATTTTGGTTTAGATTTAGGTTGATGTTTAGGTTTAGGTTTTTTTTGGTTGAGTTTAGTTTAGTTTAGGTTAGGTTTAGGTTTATTTTAGTTTAGGTTTAATTTAGTTTAGGTTTAATTATTTAGTTTAGTTTATTTTAGGTTTAGTTTAGATTTAGTTTAGGTTTATTTTAATTTAGTTTAGTTTATGTTTTTAGGTATTTTTAGGTTTAGATTTAGGTTTTATTTTTAGTTTAGTTTAGGTTTATGTTTAGTTTAGGTTTATTTAGTTTATTAGGTTTAGGTTTTTTAGTTTAGGTTTAGGATTTTTTTAGTTTATTTATTTAGTTTAAGTTTATTTAGGTTTAGGTTTATTTATTTAAGTTTAGTTTATTTATTTTAGTTTATTTATTTAGGTTTAGGTTTAGGTTTAGATTTATTTTTTATTTTAGGTTTATTTATGTTTATTTATTTAGTTTAGGTTTTATTTTAGTTTATTTAGTTTAGTTTAGTTTAGTTTATTTTGTTTATTTTTTAGTTTATTTTATTTATTTTAGGTTTATTTAGGTTTAGGTTTATTTAATTTAGGTTTAGGTTTATTTATTTATTTTATTTAGTTTAGTTTATTTTTAGTTTAGTTTATTTATTATTTAGTTTAGTTTAGTTTAGGTTTATTTAGGTTTAGGTTTTATTTAGTTTAGTTTAGTTTAGTTTAGTTTAGTTTAGTTTAGATTTAGTTTAGAGTTTAGTTTAGTTTAGTTTAGATTTTGTTTAGTTTATTGGTTTTATTTATTTTTATTTTAGTTTATTTTTAGTTTATTTTATTTAGTTTATTTAGTTTATTTATTTATTATAGGTTTAGGTTTATTTATTTTATTTTATTTATTTAGTTTAGGTTTAGGTTTAGGTTTAGGTTTAGGTTTATTTTATTTAGTTTTTTTTATTTTATCAGTTTACTTTCTTTAGTTTAGGTTTAGGTTTAGGTTTAGGTATAGGTTTTGGTTTATTTAGTTTAGCTTATTTTAGTTTAGGTTTATTTAGTTTAGTTTAGTTTAGGTTTATTTTATTTTTTTATTTAGTTTAGTTTTATTTTAGTTTATTTTTAGTTTAGTTTAGGTTTAGGTTTATTTATTTAGTTTTGTTTATTTAGTTTATTTTTTTTTATTTAGTTTAATTTAGTTTAGGTTTAGGTTTAGGTTTATTTAGGTTTTATTAGTTTAGTTTATTTAGTTTAGTTTAGGTTTACTTTTAGATTTAGGTTTATTTAGTTTAGGTTTAGGTTTAGGTTTAGTTTTTAGTTTAGATTAAGTTTATGTTTAGTTTTAGGTTTAGGTTTAGGTTTAAGTTTTATTTTATTTTTATTTAGGTTTATTTATTTAGGTTTAGGTTTATTTATTTATTTTAATTTATTTAGTTTATTTTATTTAGGTTATTTATTTAGTTTAGATTTAGGTTTTATTTATTTTAATTTAGTTTTGTTTAATTTAGTTTTAGGTTTAGGTTTAGGTTTAGTTTAGTTCATTTATTAATTTTATTTATTTTAGTTTAGGTTTTTAATTTTACTTAGTTTATTTTTTTAGTTCAATTTTTATTTATTTAATTTAGTTTAGTTTAGTTTAGTTTATTTAGGTTTAGATTTATTTTATCTATTATTTAGTTTAAGCTTAGGTTTTGGTTTAGGTTAATTTACTTTAGGTTTATTTATGTTTATGTTTTATTTAGTTTATTTTTATTTAGTTTAGGTTAATTTTTAGTTTAGGTTTAGGTTTATTTAGTTTAGGTTTGGGTATAGGTTTAGGATTAGGTTTTATTTTATTTAAGGTTTGTTAATTTAAGTTTGCGTATAAGTTTTATTTAGGTTTCAGTTTTATTTAGGTTTAGGTTTATTTAGTTTAGGTTTATTTTATTTAGGTTTAGGTTGATTTATTTTAGTTTATTTTATTTTATTTTATTTAGTTTTAGTTTATGTTTATATTAGTTTAAGTTTTTTAGGTTTATTTTGGTTTCGGTTTAGGTTTAGGTTTAGGTTTATTTTTTATTTTAGTTCAGGTTTATTTATTTAGTTTAGTTTAGGTTTAGGTTTTGGTTTATTTTTATTTATGTTTTTATTTAGTTTAGGTTTATTTATTTAGTTTAGTTTATTTATTTTTTGTTTAGGTTTAGGTTTAGGTTTATTTAGTTTAGGTTTAGTCTATTTTATTTTAGTTTATTTTATTTATTTAGGTTTAAGTTTATGTAGTTTAGGTTTTAAGTTTAGGTTTAGGTTTATTTTTGTTTTGTTTAGTTTAGTTTAGTTTAGTTTATTTTTAGTTTTGGTTTATTTATTTAGTTTAGGTTTTATTTATTTATATTAGGTTTTTTTTTTAGTTTAATTTTTATTTATTTAGTTTATTTTTAGGTTTAGTTTATTTAGTTTTACTTATTTTATTTTAATTTAGGTTTAGGTTTATTTAGGTTTATTTAGTTTAATTTATTTTTTTAGTTTATTTTAGTTTATTTAGTTTAGGTTTAGGTTTAGGTTTAGATTTAAGTTTAGGATTAGTTTAGTTTAGTTTAGTTTATTTTAGCTTAGTTTAAGTTTAGGTTTAAGTTTAGGTTTAGATTTATTAAGTTTAGTTTATTTTATTTAGTTTATTTATTTTTAGTTTTTATTTTATTTTATTTATATTATGTTATTTGTTTTATTTATTTATTTTATCATTTTGGTTTAGGTTTAGGTTTATTTTATTTATTGTAGTTGAGGTTTAGGTTTAGGTTTTGTTTAGGTTTAGGTTTAGGGTTTAGGGTTTAGGGTTTAGGTTTTTGCATTTAGGGTTAGGATTTTTTTTTGAATTTTTTTATTTAGGGTTTAGGGTTTAAGATTTTTTAGGGTTTAGGGTTTAGAGTTTAGGATTTTTTAAGGTTTAAGGTTTAAGGTTGTAGGTTTTGGGTTTCGGGTTTAGGATTTAGGATTAGTTTAGGGTATAGGGTTAGGATTTTTTATTATTTAAGTTAGGGTTTGTGTAAGTTTAGGGATTTGGGTTTATGATTTTTTTTAGGGTTTAGGGTGTTGGGTTTAGGGTTTAGGATTCAGTGTTTAGGGTTTAGTCTTTAGGTTTTTTTTTTTAAATTAAGTAGACCGGTAGGTTTAGGTTTATTTAGTTTATCTAGTTTATTTTATATTTATTTTATCTTATTTTATTTTTTTATTTAGGTTTATTTTTTTTTATAGTTTAGTTTATTTATTTTAGGTTTATTTATATTAGTTATGGTTTTTTTATTTTAGTTTATCTTGCAGGTTTAGGTTTAGGTTTATGTTTATTTTTTAGTTTAGTATTATTCTTATTTTATTTTTTAGGTTTAGGTTTTATTTATTATTTTTAGGTTTAAGTTTGGATTTTTATTTTATTTTCTTAGGTTTAGGTATTAGGTTTTTATTTTAGGTTTAACTTTTTAGTTTAAGTTTAGGTTTATTTTTAGTTTATTTAGTTTAAGGTTTTGGTTTAGTATATTTTAAGTTTAGGGTTAGGTTTCATTTATTTTAGTTTAGTTTATTTTAGTTTAGGTTTAAGTTTATTTTATTTTATTTATTTTAGGTTTAGGTTTTTTTTAGTTTAGGGTTTAGGTTTTATTTTTTACTTTATTTTTTTTAGGAGTTTTTTATAAGTTTAGGTTTTTATTTACTTTTTATTTTATTTTATTTTTCTTTTACATTAATTTTTATTTTATTTTTTTTGTTTTTTATTTCTAGGTTTATTTTATTTTTTTAGTTTAGTTTAGGTTTTTATTTATTTTATTTTAATTTAGGTTTTCTCTTTTTTTAGGTTTAGGTTTATGTTTATGTTTAGGTTTTAGTTTAGGTTTTTATTTCATTTTATTTTTTTATTTAATTTAGGTTTAGGTGTTTTTGTGTATTTTATTTTTAGGTTTTATTTAGTTTAGGTTTAGGTTTTAGGTTTTAGGGTTTAGGGTTTAGGTTTTAGGTTTTTAGGGTTTAGGGTTTAAGGTTTAGGGTTTAGGGTTTAGGGTTTAGGGTTTGGGATTTAGTGTTTAGTGTTTAGAGTTGAAATTTTAGGGTTTAGGGTGTAGGAATTAGGGTTTTCAGTTTTAGGGTTTAAGGTTTCGGTTTAGGGTTAAGGGTTTTAAGGTTTAGGGTTCAGGGGTTAGGGTTGTAAGTTTAGGGTTTATAGTTTAGGGTTTAGGTTTAGTTTTAGTGTTTAGGGTTTTATTTTATTTATTTTTTAAAAAAAATTAAGTAAACTAGTCGGTTTAGGTTTATTTAGTTTATTTATTATTTATTTTAGTTTATTTTTATTCTGATGAGAATTTGACACATAATAGGATCAATGGAGACGTAAGATTCATGTAGCCGACCCGACTTAGTAGGATAAAGGCTTATTGTTGTTGTTGTTGTTATTATTGTTGTAGGTTTATTTTTATTCTTATTTAGTTTAGTTTATTTATTTTAAGTTTATTTATTTTAGTTTAGGTTTTGTTTTAGTTTATTTTTTCGGTTTAAGTTTAGGTTCAAGTTTATTTTGTAGTTTATTTCTACTTTTATTTTTTTTAGGTTCAGGTTTTATTTTTTATTTTTTTGTTTTAGGTTTTTATTTTATTTTATTTTTAGGTTTTATTTTTTAGTTTAGGGCTAGGTTTATTTCTAGTTTATTTTATTTTATTTAATTCGGGGTTTAGGTTTAAGTTTAGGTTTTATTTATTTTAGTTTAGTTTATTTTTGTTTAGATTTAGGTTTTTTTTTTTATTTTAAGTTTAGGTTTATTTTTAAGTTTAGGGTTTAGGTTTTTTTATTATTTATTTTTAGATTTTATTTTTAGATTTATTTTTTAGGTTTAGGTTTTTATTTAGTTTTTATTTTATTTTATTTTAAGTTTTCTTATTCTTATTTTATGTTTGGGTTTTATATTAAGGTTTAGGGTTTTCTAGTTTAGGGTTTAGGGTTTACGGTTTAGGATTTAGGGTTTAGGATTTAGGTTAGTTTAGGGTTTAGGGTTTAGGTTAGTTTAGGGTTTAGGGTTTAGGTTAATTTAAGATTTAGGGTTTGGGGATTAGGGTTTAGGGTTTATGGTTTTAGGGTTTTTTGGGTTTTTGGTTAAGGTTTACGGTTAAGGTTTTAGTTTAGGGTTTAGGGTTTAGGCTTTAAAGTTTTTTTTAATAGAGAACAAATTCAGATTCAACATTTTTCTTTTGGATTTTATGGAGTAATGGGATTTGCCACCATATCCCTAATCTATCCCTCTGCCACCACCATGGTTGTAACCTTTGTCGTTCCTCTCGCCTTCATAACCACCACCTCCATATCCACTATGACCTCTTGATCCATCAACACCTCTAGGTCCCCCACCTCTAGATTTTGTCTCCATAATCACCACCTTCATATCCACCATCATATCCACCAAGACCTCTAGTACGATGAGGGTTTAGGGTTTATGGTTAAGGTTTAGGGTTTAGGGTTTAAGGTTTAGTTTTTAGGCCTAAGGGTTTAGGGTTTATGGTTTAGGGTTTAGGGTTTAGGGTTTAGGGATAGCTTAATGTTTAGGAGTTTAGGGTTTAAGTTTTAGGGTTTAGGGTTTTAGGGTTTAAGGTTTAGTGTTTAGGGTTTAGAGTTTATGGTTTTGGCTTTAGGGTTTAGGGTTTAGGGTTTAGGGTTTAGAGTTTAGGGTTGTAGGGTTTGGGGTTGTTTAGGGCTTAGGGTTTAGAGTTTAAGGTTTAAGGTTTAGGGTTTAGAGTATAGGGTGTAGGATTTAGGGTTTAGGGTTTTTATTATTTAGGGATTAGGATTTAGGTTTTAGGTTTATTTATTTATTTATTTTAATTAGGTAAATTAGTAGGTTTAGGTTTATTTAGTTTATTTTTTATTTATTATAGTTTATTTTATTTTTTATTTTTATTTAAGTTTATTTTTATTTTTATTTAGTTTAGTTTATTTATTTTAGGTTTATTTATTTTTGTTTAGGTTTTTTATTTTACTTTATTTTTAAGGTTTAGGTTTAGGTTTAGGTTAATTTTTTGTTTAGTTTTATTTTTAGTTTATTTTTTTGGTTTAGGTTTTATTTATTATTTTCTGGTATAGGATTAGGTTTTTATTTTAGGTTTATTTTTAGGTATTATTTTTTTAGATTATGTTTACGTTTATTACAAGTTTAGTTTTATTTATGTTTAGGTTTTATTTTTTATTTTTAGGTTTAGGTTAAGGTTTTAATTTATTTTATTAAGTTTAGGTTTTAGATTTTTATTTTAGGTTTATTTTTAGGTTTTTTTTAGTTTAAGTTAGGTTTATTTTTAGTTTATATTATTTTACTTAGTTTATGTTTAGGTTTAGGTTTAGTTTATTTTAGATTAAGGTTTAGCTTTTATTTAATATAGTGTAGTTTTTTTAGTTTAGGTTTATTTTACTTTATTTATTTTATTTTTCTTTTAGGTTTAGGTTTTTTTAGTTTATGGTTTAGGTTTTATTTTTATTTATTTTTTAGGCTTATTTTCTAGGTTTAGGTTTTTATTCAATTTTTATTTTATTTTATTTTAAGTTTAATTAATGTTTATTTTAGGTTCAATTTTTATTTTATTTACACATTTTTATTTTGGGCTTTAGTTTATTTTTTAGTTCAGTTTAGGTTTTTATTTACTTTATTTTAGTTTAGTTCATATTTTTTATTTAATTTCTTTTTAGGTTTAAGTTTAGTTTTAGGTTTAGGTTTAGGTTTTAGTTTAGGTTTTTATTTTATTTCATTTATGATTTTATTTAGGTTTAAGTTTATTTATTTATTTTATTTTTAGGTTTTATTTAGTTTAGGTTTATGCTTTTTGGTTTTTAGGGTTTATGGTTTAGGATTTAGTGTTTAGGGTTTGGGGTTTTAGGGTTTAGGGTTTAGGGTTTAAGGTTTTTGATTTAGGGTTTTAGGGTTTAGGGTTTAGGGTTCAGGGATTAGCATTTAGTGTTTAGGGTTTAGGGTTTTTAGGGTTTAGGGTTTATGGTTTAGGTTTAGGTTTAGGTTTTAGGATTTAGGGTTTAGGGTTTAGGGTTTTATTTAGGTTTAGGTTTAGGGTTTAGGGTTTTGGGTTTAGGGTTGCAGGTTTAGGGTTTAGGGTTGTAGGTTTAGGGTTTATGGTTTAAGGTTTAGGGTTTAGGGTTTTGTTTAGAATTTAGTTTAGGGTTTTTATGGTTTAGGGTTTAGTGTTTAAGATTTGGGGTTTAGAGTTGTATGTTTTAGGGTTTAGGTTTTATAGTTTAGGGTATTAGGGTTTAGGGTTTAGGGTTTAGGGTTTAGGATTTTGTGGTGATATTTTTAGTTTCATTTGTATGTGTATATATGAGGGGACAACACACAAATCTGAGGATATACTTATTGAGGTGATCGGATACGGCATCAAAGAATAGTGCACTATCTCGAAAGATAGAAATCACTACCCTACGATGGACCTAATCACCTAATAAGGACTACTAAGGCATGATGAGTCTTCGAATATACTAGAGATTTTTCCCATATTTTACATGGAAAAGTAAATCAGTGTTTATTTAAATCGGGTTCGTTAAGTTCCCTATGGAGGCAAACCCCCATAGTTAATTACATCTTAAGAAAAATTAATCCCTTAAGAATACTCTCGATTAATGTAGGCGATTATTGTCTCCAAAGAATTCAAAGATAGGACTATCAATAAATTGGTTGTATTTTAGAAGATCAAGTGGGATGGATCAAAAGGGAAGAGTTATTATCTAAACTAAAGGAGATGAGTAGGGAGTACTCATGATACTAGAAACCTAGTGAGCAGTCCAATCTATTCTATGGTTGGGCTTTATATATTTGAAATTTTGGAGATTTATTTATTTGATTTGAAATTTTATTAGAAATCTAGGACTTATAATTCCACAATACAAGATTGTGGAAATCAGGTGAGGATTTATGCTTAGCATAAGGGAAACAACAACCTCATATCATTAGGAAACTTTGGTGAGGGGAAAGCATGACCTAAATCTAAGGGAAAGTGGTTATATGGTTTACCTCCATAAGAGAGAAACCACCCGACTCTGGACTTATTATCACACAGTGGCACCAACTAATTCCTCTATGCTTTAAATCCTTGTAGGCAAGTCATATGCTTTTTTGAGATGGCTGGTTGTTATTATTTAGAAAAAGACTAAGTCCTTAAACCCACTCCCTAGAGACTAGAGCATGAGGTATGAATCGACTTAAATCTAATGCAAATTCTTATCAAATTTTATTTAATTTAGGACTCTTTGTTTTGACATAGGCTATAGGAGTTTGTATGCCTAAATACATGAGAAGCTGATTATGGGCCAAATCAAAAGGAAATAGGTATTCTTCCATCATAGACTCTCAAAGGTTAAGCCCATTATATCTAGAGAAGATGGAAGCCCTCTCTTAATAAGAGTGAAATAAGATGATTATGCATGATATTAAACATATAACATCCAGTTAAGGGGTTACTAAATATTTTATTATCTTGATTTAATGCTTAAGTTTTTATATGAGATTATGAGTTGTTTTAAAAGTTTAGTTATGAGTTGCTAATGGGATAGAAAATTTATTTTTATTCTAAGAGCCTAATTGCATCCAAGCCATATAACAATCACCAATCATAAACAAACTATGAAAAGGCATTCTTTTTCTAATGCACAAGCTAAATAAAACATCAAATAATTTTTATAAAGCTATTGCAAAAGAATAAAAGGCTGATGCAATCGGGTACCACCGTACATCCCGAAAAGAAATGTGGGTAGTTGAGTTCTACCCAGATACAACCCAGATACAAGAGAATAATTACAATTACAAATGATGAATGTTATGGGGGTCTTCATTCTTCATTCTTCCTTCTTCATTTCTTCATCTTCTATTTCTTCATTTAATTTTCTCTATTTCTTCCTTCTTTTTGGATTGATTTGGATATGCTTGCTCCAAAGGCATTACATGGTACATAAGACTTGGTCTTATAACCAATGCTCATCCTAATCCCTCATAATACTCAACCTAATCCTAATGTAAAATTACATTAAAGAAGGAAAGCAAATCTGGCTACACCTGCAAAACAAATGTAAGCTAAACACACGTTACAACCTAAGCAATTATATGAATAATTTGGACTTAGCATGCCACACATGGGTAACTAAGCCCACCTATCTTAACTTGGGTTATGCTTAGGGGCTAAGCAACTTGCATAGCAAAAAGTATTTATATTTTTATTTAGCGGCCCCTTAAGCACAAACCCCTACAGAAAGCATGATTAGGCTAATATCGGCCTAACATCCAGACTACGCACATGCACTCTAACATCCAGTCTACAATAATGCTTCACAAAACAAGCATACATCAAACCATACACCTACATAAATCTATAAATGGTAACTTAGTCTAATGTGTGTGAATTAAATCTTGTGTGGTATGTCCTAACTAGGCTTTAGAGTTGTAATTTTCTAAGTGTGAGGGATTTAATTTATAAAGTGGTTGATTTTACTTTAAGTGATTTGATTGATTTAAATATTTTACTTAGTGTTTTCTTTCATTTCATATGGTCTACCCTTAACAACTAAGTGTTATAAAGAGAAGAAAGAGGGGGAACCTCTCTTTCATCCCTACCTTAAGTCACTTCTAAAGCAAGTTAATTAATTAATTTCCTTTAGTGAATAGCATATTATATGTTTTAATTAGTCCAAAGTTTAGGTGCACTCTAAATAACCTTATTCAATAAGAAAGGCATCTTAAGATTAATTAGAATGAATTACTATAACATAACACATGTTTATTCATTTCTTTCCATCATGTATATCATGCATATGATTAAATACATTCCTATACATGCAATTTATATTTTAGCATACTTGAATGATGAATGCAAAGAAGTGTGTTTGAAATTTAAATATTTTATTTGATTGAATCATGAATGCATGCCTTTTTAATAGAAAGAGGGATTTTTCATCCATTAGCTAGATACACATTCACATGTATAAAAGTTTTAAGTGAGTACATCATCATTGTTCTGCACCAGGGGCGTAAGGTACAAGACCTACTTAGAGCACTTAAAGCCTCGTAGCCCTGGAGTGTCTAGACTAATATACCACTTTTCTTAGATACAATAGATGTATAAGTAACTACAAGGATAGAAAAAACTCATGCAAAAATTGTATTTGATTTATATGACTTATGATTCTAATTCATTGGCCACATCACACATACACATGTATAAGAGTTTTAAGTGAGTACCACACCATTGTTCTGCCCCAGGAGCATAAGGTATAAGACCTACATAGGGCTATTTAAAGCCTTGCAACCCCGGGGTGTCCAGACTAATATTCCACTTTTCTCAGATATAGGTGAATATATGAAAAGAACCACAGGAAGAAGAACTCATGCAAGAAGTCATATTTGATTTTATTATATGATTTACATATGTGGTATGAAATTCTTCCTAAGTTTTAGCATGGAAATGCATAGGAATAGATTTAGACAAATGTTGTGTGCTTTTCAAATGAACTATACATTTGTAATTCCTATGTGAATACATGTAAGATAAGGAAAGAGAGCTTTATATTGCATATCTTATATTATCAACACATGCAAACCTATAGATATTTGTAATTAACATCACTCCATTTATTATAATTGATTTATGAGCTTTTGAAAATAATTTTTGATTTAATAGTGATAATAGCCACCCCTATTTTTAATTTAAATCAACACATGCAATTTGACATAAAAGAAACCATTTCATTTAGTTAATTTTAAAATGAATGAATGCATGATTACACATGGGATGCAACATTTAACATGATTGGAAAAAAATAAAGGAACATAAGCCCATTATCTCAATCATTTCAATTAATTCCTAAGGAAAATCATACTAAATAAAGCCACTTAAAATAAACCAAAGTCCTTTAATGAGATTTCTTAATTTTGAGTTTGATTTGATTTAGGAAATGAAAGAGATTTGTTGATCTAATCCCATTCCTCACATGCAGTTAATTTCATTTAATGAAGAAGTATTTAAGTTGATTTTATGGTTTAATTAGGTTAGGGTATGAATTAAACCAATTAATTAACCGTTACCTACATCACCTTAAGTTAATTTACAAATTAATAATGCACCAATATGATATGCAACCACATGGAAAGTAAATTTGCAATGCTCCTAAGAAATGAAAGGGGCTTAATGCAATTGGCTCATGATTAATAGTTAATTAAGTTGGAGGGATCTCACTTAACTACTTTTATAGTATTCTCACACCTATGAGCTAATCATAATTTCATTACCTCCCCCTTTGGATTATTGAACACCCAAAGAGCTACCCAAGATTAAATTAGAGAAATATATTCAATTAAATTAATTAAATTTGTTAATTAACTAATTAAACTTTAATTAACCTTAACCAATCAAAATGAGATGGGCTTAGAGAAAGAGCCAAAGAAGGGAGCCTAAGTATCAATCCCTAAATCCTTTCAACTAGTTGATTAAAGTTGAGGTATGATTTGGATTTTTGATTAATCTTGTTAATTAATTAATTAAGGGGTGTTGATTAATTTATTATTTAAGAGGGATTAGAGAAGACTTAAAGAAAAGATTGGAAGAGGGAGTGCCAATCCATTTCTCTTGACTTCATCATCATTAACAGAGGTTAATAAGCTTAATTGATTGATTAATTTACTGTTCATTTACTTAATTATCACTAATTATAGTGAGAAGGTCATTAAGGCTTAACCCATTGGTTTCCCTAATTAAGCAACCAATAAAATCCTAGAAAAATAGGGGAGGCATAGATCATCCCCCTTAACATGCATAGAAAGTTTGAGATTAATTGGATGGTTAATTAGGGAGTAATTAGACTAATTACATTTCTAATTAAGCCTTAATTAAGATAAATCCACTATTCAAAATCAATTAATAATAATTTCTTGGATTTTACTCTAAAATATCTTTAAAATGAGCCTACATTTGTATTTTTTATTGATTTTTCTAGAATTAGTTATGAATTTAGGAAATTTTAGGACTAAAAACTAGTTAACTAGCCCTAATTAGAGCGTTAATCCCATCAGGCCATATGGCAGCTAACATGGCGCTTTTCATTATGGAATGATGGGATTTGCTATTTAAGTTATCACATCCAAGTGATGACTCAAATGGTGGTGCATGCGGTAACTCCATGGACAGTCTGATCTAAGATTTGAAGGATTAATCAGAGGCTCTAAGCGTGATTAGATCAGGACCATTCATCCCGATCACGCGGGATGGACAGTACATGAAATATCTCCTCCCTAGCATCGAACAATGGCTACCATCCATCGATTTTATTTATTTATTTTATTTTTAGGTTTTATTTAGTTTGGGATTAGGTATTTAGGTTTTTAAGGTTAAGGCTTTAGGGTTTAGGGTTTAGGGTTTATGGTTTAGGGTTTAGGGTTTAGGGTTGTAGGTTTTAGGATTTTGGGTTTTGGGTTTACCATTTTAGAGTTTAGGGTTTAGGGTTTAAGATTGTAGGTTTAGGGTTTAGGGTTTAAGGTTTATATTTTAGTTTAGGGTTTAGGGTTTTTTGTTTTCTTTTTAATAGACAAAAAATTTAGATTCAACATTTCTTCTTTTCAATTTCATCAACCAAGTAACACATTAAGTTTTCTAAGACACAAGCGATGACATGGATAAAAAATGAGCACGCATAGAGCAAATCAAAACCCTAGATAACTTGAACTATCTCTACGGTAAAGACACAGTTCCATAAGTAGCAGATTTGATCTGTCGTTCTTGATTTCTAGTTCCCATTAGAACCACCCTGGCCTCTCAAGTAGTGAGATCCACCAACATATCCCGATCCCTCCCTCTGCCACTACCACAACTGTAACCTCTGTCGCTCCTCTAGCCTCGATAACCACCAGCACCTCCATATCCCACACCACCACTACGATAATCCGACCTCGCCTTAGCCTCCCTTGCGGATCTAAAGCGGGCACGGTTGTGGTGATGTTCACCATTAAGGTTTTGCCCATTCTTATGGTTTATTTTTTGGTTTCAGTTTTTTAGGTTTTAGGGTTTAGGTTTATTTTTAAATTTATTTAGTTACTTTAGGTTTAGGTTTAAGGTTTGGGGTTTAGGGTTTAGGGTTAGGGTTTCATGTTTAGGCTTTAGGCTTTAGGGTTTAGGGTTTAGGATTTTATGTTTTATGCTTTTAGGGTTTAGGGTTTAGGGTTAGGGTATAAGGTTTTGCTTTTAGGGTTTAGTGTTTAGGCTTTTGGGTTTAAGGTTTATGTTTTAGAGTTTAGGGTTTAGATTTTTGGGTTTAGTGTTAGGGTTTAGGGTTTTAGGGTTTAGGGTTATTTAAGGTTTAGGGTTTAGGGTTTAGGGTTTAGGGTATTTTTTTGGAAAAGTTAGAATTTTATTACCATAAAAGGAAAAGAGACAATGTCCTTAAAAGGGGTAAAGCTCTAAAATTCTACTACTCTCAGAGCTACAAGAAACCTAGAGAGCTAAACCCCCCATCCAAGTACATTAGAAAAAGAAAAGAAAACAATAGAGCAAATATTGTGCCTAAAAGTCATAAGAGTAAAAGGCATACAAGAAAAATAAATCTTGAAAATAATGAAAGGATGAGTTAGCAGCAGTTCATGAATCCTTTGAAAAAGCAAGATAAGCAAGATCCACAACAACATCACTTGGGTTGACTGAGCAATGACCATACCCTCTGTACAGTTCCAACTTGTAAAAAAAATTTGCAAAACACTATAAAGGAAAAAGTCATACCTAAAAATGATAAGGATAAAGAGAGGAAAAGGAGAGAGCTTAGAAATAGAAGGCTCAAGATTAGTTAGGATCATCTCAAGGGGCAACAATACATAAGAGCATCCAAACTTCATAAAGAAGGGTTACAATCATATGTAATGCTTCTAGCCAGAGAGAAGATGTGAGTAACATCAAAGCCATCATAGTTAGCATACCTGATACAAGTAAACATCCAAAGTCAGTAGTCCATAGAGTTCCAGATCCATCACCAGTAAATAAAAAGCAACCGACCAGCAACCAGTTAGTAGCCAAACCACCAAATAAAAACCACAACAAACTAATCAAAATAACCTAGAGAGAGGCTAGAACAAACTTAGAATACCAACAACAACCAATAACCAAATTCCCATCCAAGCTCCAAACCAGGGAAAACTACTACCAGCCATCAACAAGCACTAGACCAATGCTAATTAATTGATAAATATCAATAAAACCAAGATAGGAACCCTCAAGCCAAAGTCCCAACAATAAGCAATCACCAAGACAAACCAAGGTGAGCAACCACAAATGACTAAATAGATCAGAAATGAAACCATCAACTGAAGGAAACATAAGCTGTAGCCAGTGTAAATCACCAGAAGATAAAAGAACCACACAAAAGGGGGCCAAAGGCAGCGACCAACCAACATAAATCAAAAAGTCCAATCCAAAATGATCAACAAAGGTTCAGTCAGCACAGCAAAAGGCTTTAGAAAATTGTTGGTTTTATGTTTTAAGATTAAGTTTCAAGTTTTAGTTTAGGGTTTATGTTTTTTTTAATAGAGACCAAATTTAGATTCAATATTTCTTTTTTTTATTTTATCAACCAAGTAACACAAAAAGTTTTCTAAGAAAGAAGTGGTGGCATAGATCAAAAATGAGCACGCATAGAGCAAATCAAAAATCCTAGATAACTATAACTGTCTCTACTATAAAGACACAGTTTCATAAGTAGTAGAACAAATCGGTCATTCTTTAGTTTCTCCAGTTCCCATTAGAAACCACTTGACCTCTCGAGTAGCGGGATCCACCATAATATCCCTGATCTCTCCCTCTTCCACCACCATGACTATAACCTCCATTGATCCTCCCACCTCCATAACCACCCCTGCTTTGACCACCACTTTTGTATTCACTAGCACCTCCAGATCCCCCACAACCACTGCGATAGTCACCGCCTCTGCCTTCGCCTCCACCACCAGATCTTGACTAAGCCTGGTTGACGGTGATGTTCCTGCCATTAAGGTTCTGCCCATTCTTAAGGTTTAGGTTTAGGTTTAGATTTATGTTTATTAGGTTTTAGGGTTTAGGTTTATTTTCTAATTTATTTAGTTACTTTAGGTTTAGGTTTAAGTTTTGGGGTTTAGGGTTTAGGGTTTATGCTTTTAGGGTTTAGGGTTTAGGGTTAGGGTTTCGTGTTTAGGGTTTAGGGTTTTTTATGATTTAGGGTTTAGAGTTTAGGGTTTAGTGATTAGGGTTTAGGGTTCATGGTTTAGGGATTAGCATTGTAGGCTTAGAATTTAGGGTTTAGGGTTTTTCTTTAATTAAGTAAACTGGTGGGTTTATGTTTATTTAGTATATTTAGTTTACTTATTATTTATTTTAGTTAACTTTATTTTTTATTTTTTATTTAGGTTTATTTTATATTTTTATTTACTTTAGTTATCTTATTTTAGTTAAGGTTCTTTATTTTAGTTTATATTTTTGGTTTAGGTTTAGGTTTACATTTTAGGTGAGTTTTAATTTTATTTTATTTTTATGGTTTAGGTTTTATTTTTTATTTTTAGGTTTAAGTTTAGGATTTTATTTAATCTTTTTAGGTTTAGCTTTTAGGATTCATTTTAGGTTTATTTTTTGTTTTATTTTTTAGTTTAGGTTTAGGTTTATATTTAGTTTATTTTATTTTATTTAGATTAGGTTTAGGTTTAGGTTTAGGTTTAGGTTTTGCTTATTTTAGGTTTAGGTTTATTCTATTTTGTTTATTTTACTTTTATTTTTTGCTTTAGGTTTTATTTTAGTTTAGGATTTAGGTTTTATATTTTATTTATTTTTAGGCATTATTCTTAGGGTGGCCACCCCCAGGCGATTGTAAGTCCAAACAGTGGGGTGGTTTATCCTCTCTTGTGGAGGTAAACCAAATATCCATTTTTGCTTAGATTTAGGTTATAATTTGGCCCTCGCCAAAGCTCTTTAAATTTAGGTTTAGAGGTTGTTACTTCCCTTTGCAGGCTACAAGCATAAATCCTAACCTCTTAAGCATTTCCACGATCTAGTGTCGTGGAATCGTAAGTCCTAGATTTCTAACAAAAATTCAACTTAAACAACTAATTCCCCTCAACTTCAAAAATATAAAGCCCAACCATAAGATAGTTTGGGATACTTACTAGGCTTCCTAGTATCATAAGCATCCCCTATGTATCTTTCTTTGGCTTTGATAGTAACTCCCTCCTCTTGATCAATTCCACTTGATCTTCTAAAAATAAACCAATTGATTGATAGTCCTATCTTTGAAATCTTTGGAGACAACAATCATTTACCTTAATCGAGAGTATTCTTACGGAATCCTATTCCTTAGGATGTAATTAACTATGGGGGCTTGCCTCCATAAGGAAACTTAATGAACCCGATTTAAAATAAACCATGCATTACTTTTCCATGTAAAGTAAGGGAAGAATCTTTGGTACATTCCAAAGACCCATAGTTCTTAGGAGTCCTTATTCAGGTGATTAGGTCCATTGTAGGGTGGTGACTTCTATCTTTTGAGATAATACACCTTTCTTCAATGTCGACCCCGATCACCCTAATAAGAATATCTGCAGATCTATGTGGTATCCCACACAAAGGCATATATTTCTATTTTCATATATCTTCTTTTTTTTCAATGGGATAGATGAAAATGGAGATATATAATTTTACCATACTTGCCAAAGAATTGACTTCTTGAGGTGTCCATTCTAAATCTAAAATAGGGCAGTATAATCCTTTGATCTTTGAACTCATCGAGAGACTTTCTCTTGAAGGGGAGGTTATCGCTGCCAAAAGGACAAGGAGCTGGATTGGATGTAATCATTCATAAATTATTTGAACACCGGCAAACTATCTCAAGAGAAGTCACAAGTTCATTAGGTGAAATAGAGAGCTCTCTCCTATGCTCTCATAGATGGAACCCTGTACCAATAATCTTTCGATCAAATGTAGTTATTTGGGTAAACACAAAGCATGTAGAATAGTGATCGAGATACACTCAGGTTTATGTGAAGTGCATCAATCCGGTCTGAAGATGAAAGCAAATATCAGGAGATTAGGATACTACTGGCCTTCAATGATTATATATTGCATGGATGTATCTAGAAGATGCCCTCAGTGTCAGGTATATGGTGTGATCCTACATCAATCACCCAACATTCTCCATCCTACACTGATTTCATGGCCATTTGAGTGTTGGGGTACCGACATTGTGGGTCCTATCGATTCTCCTTCTTCCAAGGGTCTTCAGTTCATTCTAGCTACCTCCGACTACTTTTCCAAGTGGGCAGAGGTAATCTCACTCAAAGAGGTCACAGGTCAGCATGTGCTTCAATTTTTTAGGAACCATATCATATATAGGTTTGTTGTGCCTCGATGAATTATATCCAATAATGGTATTGCATTCAAAAGCACCAAGATCAATAGCTTCGCCAGAATACATGGTATAGATTGGAGATACTCCATCATCTACTACCCTATAGTGAAAATATTTCTTCCTTCATCTATTTTTTTAATAGGATAAATGAAAATAGAAATATACGCCTTTGGTTTGGACACCACGTAGATCCGCAGATATTCTTATTAGGGTGATCAGGTATGATATTGAGGAGAGGTGTACTATCTCAAAAGATAGAAGTCACCACCCTACAATGGACCTAATCACCTCAATAAGGACTCATAAGGACAATGGGTCTGCATATGTACCCAAAATTCTTTCCCTAATTTACATAGAAAAGTAAAGTAGGGATTATTTTAAACTGAGTTTATTAAGTTCCCTACAGGGGAAAGCCCCCATAGTTAATTACATCCTAAGGAAGGGGATTCCTTAGGAATACTCTCGATTAAGATAAACGATCATTATTCCCAAAGATTTCAATATGTAGGACTATCAATCGATTAGTTTATTTTTGGAAAATCAAGTAGGATCGATCAAGAGGAGGGAGTTCTTATCAAAGCCAAATGGAGGTGAGTAGATGATGTTTAGGATACTATGAAGCCTAGTAAACATCCCAAACTATCCTATGATTGGGATTTACATTTTTGAAATTGAATTACTTATTTGAGTTGAATTTTTATTAGAAGTTTAGTCTTATAATTCCATAATACAAGGTTATGGAAATTCCTAAGAGGTGAGGATTTATGCTTATGGCCTATAGAAGGGAGAAGCAACCTCAAAACCTAAATCTAGGGAGCTTTGGCGAGGGCCAAAAGCATGACCTAAATCTAAGGTAAAAAATGGGTATTCGGTTTACCTGTACAAGAGAGGACAAACCACCCAACTTCTTAGACTTACAATCACTAGGGGTGGCCACCAACTAACTCCTCCTATGATTTTAAATTTATGTTGGCAAGTCATATATTTATGCAAGATAGCTAGACTATTATTTATTTTAGAAAGAGACTAAGTCCTTAAACTCACTCTCTAAGAGACTAGATCATGTAAGGGTATGAAAAATGACCTAAATCTAATGCAAAATATATTACATTTTACTTTTATTTTTGGACAATCATTTGACTCTGGCTTATAGGATTCATATGCCTAATACATGAAAAATAAGATTATGGGCCAAAATTAGCGAGAAGGGGGAGGTGTGTTTCCTCATGGGATGCCGTTGACCCAAAGGAAAAGTAGTCATTTGGTATTAAATTTGATTTGAGCAGATTTGAAATGAGTCAAAAGTAAGTTGGACCAAATTTCATGTCATTTGAAGTTCATTTGGTTTAATTTGGGTTAATTTGACCCATTTGGGTCAAATTTGTCAAAACGGGTTAGGTTGACCAATTGGACAAATTGGGTCAAACCAAGTGTTGGGTCAAGTTCAAATGAATATTTGGAGTATGTTGGTTCACTTGGTTTCAATAAAGTTGGTTTAATTTGGATTTAATTTATTTTTTGGCCAATTTGATCCTTTAGGTCAATTTATAAGTTAAAATTGATCATGACTTGTTTTGGGTTTGGTTTATCATTTAAAATATATTTTTGGCTTTGGTTTCAATTAATTTTGGTTTGGTTTAATTTCAAGTTGATTTGACCTTTTAGGTCAAGTTGGGTTCATGATCAATTGGGCTAGGTTGGGTCTAGTTAGCCAATTGGTCAAATTGGGTTTAATTGAGGCATTGGACAAGTTCAATAATCAATTTGGAGTGAACTTGAGCCATTGGTTGCAATCAATTTAGTTTAGGTTATAATTTGGCTAGTTTGGGTTCATATGGGTTAAAGGGTTGACTTGGTCGATGGGCTAGGTTGACTTGGTTTGACTTAATTCATGATAATTGATTAACCTATGATGATCAACAAACTTGACATGAAGTTTGGATTGGCTTAATTCACTTTGATTTGGATTGAATTGAATTTTGGTTCATGTAGGTCAAATTGGCCACTTTGGGTCAAGTGAGCCAATTAGGTTTTGTTGGCTTGATCAAGGCTTGATTCAAGTTTGGTTGAACTCACATAAGGATTTATGATTGAAATATAAATCCATTTGTAAGAGATTTGAAGTCAATTGGTTTTGATTCATTTGACAATTTCAAGTCAAAAGGGTGAATATGAGTTTGGCTTGGGTTAGCTTGATTTTGATTTTATGATTGAAATTTGTGTTTATATTTGGATTCATGATTGAAGGATTGATTGAATCATGAAGAAAAATCAAGGGTTTGGCTTAATTTGAGTTTGATTTGGCTAAGTTCAAAATTTGACTTGAAAGGCTTAGGTTGAATTTTTTGATTAAATTTGGATTTAATTTTAGAATTGATTCTTAGATTGGTGATTGAAGTTTGTATTTATATTTGGATTCATGATTGTAGAATTGATTGAATCATGAAGAAAAATGAAGGGTTTGGCTTGATTTGATATGGCTAAGTTCAAGATTTTGACTTGAAGGCATAGGTTAGATTTTTGATTGAATTTGGATTTAATTTTTGGATTTAGTTTTGGATATTTGAATTTATATTTCATTTATTTTTGTGAATATAAATGAGTTATGAGAAAATTTCTTGAATTTGAATTGATTTGGATTTGATTTGTGCTAAGTCCATAAGATAGAATCAAAGGGCTAAGAAATATTTTTGGAATTTGAATTTGGTTATGGATTTCAATCATGGGTTTCAATTATTTGGAATTGATTCATGATTTAAGAAAATCCATTGAAATTGGTTCAAGGTTTGATTCAGAGTTGAAGTTGATATGAGTTTGGAGTTTGTCTTGAAAGAAGGAAGTGAGAATTTGGTTTAGGCTATAGGGTAGGCAAATTTTCCTAACACTCCTAAGGCATAACCTATTCCTATGGCTAAACTTTCTAAGTCTCTAGGGTTAGTTTAAGTGTTCACCTAATCACTAGTAGTGTCTTAAGACTAAGAACTCTTAATGTCTAAGAGGAGTCCTATGTCTAAGATGGAGGAGTTGAGAGCTCATTCTAAAAATGAGGTCAACAAAGGGTGCCCAATATGTGTGGCTAACAAAGCATACCACACGTATTGATGTTGACCAAAATGATCAACAATATCGAACAATCACAAGCACTAACAGAAATGATCTACTCCCAACCCAAGGTGTAGAAAGAATCAAGAGCTTAGTGCAATGTGACTCTACTCATGTCCAAGACATAAGTGAGTGAGGGAGGAATCCACTAGGGGATGAGTATATGAACCTTTCACTAAGGAAAAATGTTCAAGTCATCCATTTAGGGAGGAGAGGTTTAATTTGATTTGAGTCTCACTGGGGAGAAATTTGATTTGATTAATTAAGTTCTGCTGGGAAAGAGGGTTGAAATTGTTTCAATTTTTTATTTATTTAATTATGTTTATTTTGACTCCACTGGGGATAGACAAGTGAACTCTCCACTGGGGAGGCAAGTTCTAGTCATCCACAAGGGACGAAAAGATGTGAAATCCATTGAAAGATTAGAATTCTAAGTCTGGTGGGGAGCTAGAACGATTTGCATCTCACTAAGCAGGAGAAAAATATTTGATTTGGATTGATTGATTATTTTTTGTTTGTTTTAGATTTTTAATTTTGGATTTTGAAATGGATGTTATTGGTATGGAATGGACTGCACCGAGTAGGAGGCATGGAGGCCTAGACCTAACTCAAATTTACCAATCCAAAGGGGTAGTCTACTAAACACATAGTAGGACTAGCCAACCAAAGGGATGCCTTCCAGTGTGTAGCAGCTATACTAGGAAGAAAGCATAGTAGACTTACATCCTCTAAAGTAGGAACCAGTTGCTGGTGTGATCCATTGGCAAGGAAACAGATCAAACCCAACCTAGATGACTATTGAGTGAATATCGCTAGGGGACTTAGATCAACTCAAAGATAGTCAAGATTAATTTTATTTTTAGTTTATTTTGATGGGTTCTGTTAGTTTATGATGGATTGCACTGAGTAGGGGCCACAGAGGCCTAGACCTAATTCATATTTACCAATCTAAAGGGAGTAGTCTACCATCCACAAGGTAGGACTATCCAACCAAGGGGATGCCTTTCGGTTTGTAATGTCCAAGTCTTAAGAAGAAAGCGCGGGGACTCACATTATCTAGAAATAAGAAACCACTTGGGTGATTTGTTGGCAAGGCAATAGATCGAACCCGACCTAGGGCTGACTATTGAGTGAATGCCTCTGGGGGACTTGATCAACTCAAAGATAGTTAAAGATTATTCTTTTTAATTTGTTTATTTTGATGGATTCAGCTGGTTTGCGGTGGATCGCACTGAGTAGGAGCATAGAGGCCTAAACCCATCTCAAATTTACTGAACTAAAGGGAGTAGCTTCTCAGTCAATGGGAGAACTATCTGACCAAAGGAGTGCCTTTTAGTTTGTAATGATCAATTTAAGGGAAGAAAGCTTGGGGACTCATATCTTCCACTACAAAAGATCACTGGGGTGATCGGTTGCTTTGGGCAACAAATTGAATCCGATCTAGGGCTGCCTGTCGGTTTGAAACAATCATGCTAGAAAGAATGCATCATAGACTTATATCTTCCAAAGCGGATGAATGTTAGGGTAACCTGCTTATGGCAAAATAGATTGAACTTGACCTAAGGGCGACTACAAAGTGAGTATCGATCTGAGGATTTATCTCAACTTGGGTAACCAAGAAATTCCTATAGAGTTCTCTGCGACAAAGATAGGATGCCTGTTTGGGAAAAGTGGCCCTTTGGGGGCTTGAATTCCTAATTCACAAGTGAAATAATTTGTTTGTTTTATTTGTTTATTTGTTTATCATGGACCTGTTACTTTGCGAGGGATCAAACTGAGAAGGAGCTTATATCAACCTAGACCTATCTTAGATTTACTGAACCAAGGGAGAATCTACACATTCGTTGAATAAATTCTTTAACAGGGTGGTTACTTGGAAAGGGGGACTATCCAATCCAAAAATAACTCAGGTAGTGTCTAAATGGAGTCGTAAAGGACATGATCCAAATAGAATGCCTGCAGGGAGAGGGGCTGCTAAGGGCTTAATCCAAAATCCTGGAGAAGAAGAAATGGCTAGTCATATATCAAATAAGTATTCAGTGGCCAACTCAAGGAGAAAGTGTAGGGACTCACATCTACCAAGAGTGGTGTATCCACTGGGTGAGTCACTAGCAGCATAGAGAACATCAACCAACTTAAGGTGCCCATCGGTTTACAACAATCAGCCTAGGAAGAAAGCTTGGGGACTCACATCCTCCTAGGAAAAGCGATTCTTTGGGATAGTCTATCTTACGATAGGTGTCATCCACCTAGGCTCTTAGTGAATATCATTTGGAGGACTTATATCAACTCAAATATAGTCAAGAGGAAAAGAGATTTTGGAGGACTTATCCTAGACCTTAAATATACTCAACTTAGTTTGATCATGATGATTAGTTCAAGAAGAAAGCATGAGATTCACATCTTCTTAAATAAAATCAACACGAGGTAGCTTACTGGCTGGGCAGTGAAGTCTACCAAACTAACAAGGTGCTCGTTGGTTTGTAATGGTCAAGTTAGGAAGAATGTGTGGGGACTCATATCTTCCAAACAAAGAACCACTGGGATGACATACTAGCGAGGTAGCATGTAAACCTGACCTAGAGCAGCTAAGGAGTGCCACAAGGGGCTTGCTCCCACATCAAAGTAGCCCGAAATAAAATATATATGTTTATTTTTTATGCTTGTGTTAAAGGGAATAAGACGATGCTAGGAATTCTTACACCTACCCTAAACACACTAGGGATTTTGATGCAATGGTGCCATGAATGGCAGCTACAATTCCACCAAGAAAGAATGCTTCTTGGGTTCTCTTACACCTAACTTAATTGTGCTAATTGAACTAAGATGCCTATTGGGTTCTCTCACACCTATTCTAGTAGCGCTTGGGAATGTGTTTAATTTGTGTTTGTGTTGTGAAGAAGGATAGATGTCTCTTGGGTTCTCTTATACCTATCCTAAACACGTCATGACAAATTTGCATGCAAGAAAATAATGCTTTGAAAGAAGAGAATGTTTTGATGAATTAGAATGAAAGTTTTGAAGATAGAATTGTTTTCAAACATGACCTTTTATGGGTAATGTTTTTTTCAAATAGAGCCCTTTAATTGGAAGCATCGGGTGTTCTCTTTTACAATCAATAAGCTGATAAGACCCTCCTTGGTAGGCCTTCTCTATGACATAGGGGCCTTCCCAAGTGGGTTCAAACTTGGCTCCCATCTTTTGATGGGCAACAATTGGTCTCCTTAGAACCAGAACAAGTTCTCCTACCTAAAAAATTTTAGGATGGACCAGTTTGTTGTTGGCTTGGTATAACTCGAGGTTCTGGTATGCCCATAGGCGTCTCTCCTACCATAGTGGTTTAAACTGCTTTCCATCCTTCGAAGCACCAAAGTAGGCTTTTCAATGATTGAAAGTAGAATCTTGATTTGGAAAGGTTTGAGATAGACTAATTTTGAAAGAGTTTAAACCATCTATATTCAATGTTGGTTAAAGTCTTTCTTCTCTTAGGTTGAATCTTAGAGGCTGCATCTTTGATGTCATTTTAATTTCTTTTGGATCCATCTTTGTTATCCCATGATGTTTTACTACAAGCCTTAGAGACTCCCCCAAAGTCATCCTAGTTGTATGTATTAAGGGATTCAACTTCAGATTGTAGCGTCATAACCAATTGAAGGAAACTACTCATATCGTAAAGATGGTCTTCCTTTTTCTTAGTGATTAGAGAAAGACATGACCTTATATGTGGTAAACTCTGATGGAAATGATAAGTGCAAATGACTTCTCATCCTCTGGCATCATTCGACCAATCCTTGAATGAGGAGACTGCATGCAAAGAGATTATATCCGTTGTCAAATTTGAAGTAGGCAATGTGGATACCTAACTGTGCGCAGTTGAATATCCTTCTTTTTTGATTGGGAATGATAGTATCTTTCTTCTTTAATAAGGTTGACTTTAAACTTTGATCTTCTTCTTGGTGCAAATGTTGGCCTCAAAAGTTTACAAAGTGGGAGGGGCAATAGGTTCAATTGAGTTTGTAGGTTGCTTACCTTTAGAGATGTATTGGGCAGTTCTTTATGATCTTAAGTAAAGCAGTCTTTAAACTACAAAAGTAACCTAACCAAGTCATTGGTATTTTCTTTCTGATTTATCATATATGGATGTTAGGAGGGTGGGAGGACTACCTTTATGTTCTGAGGTTAATCTCTTAAAACTCATTAATTGAAGATTTAATTTTCTTCTCAACTTCAGGGAGTGCATCCCCTGCTTGAGAGTCTTCAAAATTCTTTAAGCAAAGTAGTTAGACTAGGAAAAAGATGATCTTATTGCTCCATTTGAAGGTTTGTCTATAACTACTGAATCTTCTTTATAATACATATATGTATTTTTTAGTTAGAGGTTTGGAGCAACCCTTAACTTCCAATCCTATAATAATATCATAACGTGCTCACATTCATACTAAGTTTCTAGTCATATCATACAAGAATCATCCTTTTAGATCTTTTTGTTTTATTGCTTTCTCCTCCAAAGACTTGTCAAGAGTAAACTCAAAACTTATTTTGTATATTCTTTTTATTTACACCTCGTACACATGATTCATCTTTTGGATTCCAAATCAATGTGCATTATTGGTGCTCTACCTTTTCTCTTTTTATTTTTTTATTTTTTTTCTTTCTCTTGAGTCTTGGTTTGTATTGTGTTCTTTGGAGAAGATTGCTTGTCTTTCTTTTCCCTAGGATGTTCTATGTTGAGTTTGACTTGAAGAGGTTGCCACCAACTGAGCAAAGAAGAATCAGGTTAAGCTCTAACCAAACACTTCTCTTTCTCCTTAGAAAAGGTGAAGATGCACTCATTATTTAGATTAGTGGGCAACCTTCCAAAATAGCTTGAGATCTTCATATTAACCTTCAAAATAGTTTGGTGTTCTTATTTTGGATTGAGGATTTAGAATTTAATTATTTCCAACAACTAGTTTGCCTCTTCATATGGTGTTGATCAAAGTAGTAAGACCCTGTAAATAATTAGCTTATGTGATATCTTCTAAAAGAGAGGTAGAATTGGTATATACCTACTCTTTTATAGTGCCCAAAATTTCTTCTAATGGAATTGATGACTCTAACTCTTTGTTGATAGTGACACCCTGAAAGTTTTCGAATGAGAGTGTTTCTACTTGAGTTGGAATCCTTGAAGACATCAAGTCCATCAGTACCACTATTTTATGGATCACGATCATTATTGTAATTATCATTTTGAGAGTTGTCTTCTTTTAGGAATTAGGATTCAAGTTATTTGAGTCATACTTATCTGGAATGGATAAGATATACTCAAAAATCCTTATTAATCCTATTCTTGGATCTTGAAGGAACTTTTATGGCCTTTCTCCTTTGATGAGGGAAACTCAGAATTAGACTATAGGTCAAGCTAGGGAAGTGGCTTCTTGCCTACCACCTCCTCTCCACTAACGGTCGTGAGGACTGGAATCTCTGCATTGTTGGAAAGAGAACCATATAGGCCTTTGCTAGAATGTTGTTGATTTAAATTGTTAACTTGATTTGATTGTTGGATTGGAACTCTCATTTAACAAATTTGGGTATGCTAAATGGGGTTCCAAATGTTGGAGAGATTTTGAATTTCTAGAGGAGGGACCTTGAATTTGACTTAAGTTTAGAACCCACATTCAACAAATTTGGGTATGTTGAATGGGGTTTAAGCATTTTGGAGATACTTTTGATGCTTCCATTAGTTCATATTTGAATTTGATTTTTGATTATTTGGGGACCCTTCATTTAACAAATTTGAGTATGTTAAAGTAAGGGTCAATTGACTTTGTTTGGATTTGTGATTTTGGAATTTACTCACTTAGGAAATTTGGGTATGTTAAGTGAGGTGTTTGAAAACAATTTTCTTCTTCTTTTTTTGTTTGTTTGTGAATCATGTGTGAATTTGAGAATGGAATCTTCACTTAGTAAATTTGGGTATGCTGAATGAAGAATCCAAATGTTTTGTTATTTTTTTGAAAAGAGGACCTTACTTAGCAAATTTAGGTATGCTAAATAAAGGATCCTAATGTGATTGATTTTGTTCTCTTGATTTTTTTTTGGGAAGAGGATTTCTTCTTAGAAAATTTAGGTGTGCTAAATAAGAGATCCAAGTGTGCTTTTGTTTTGATTTTGTTGAAAAGAGGATTCTTAGCAAATTTATGTATGCTAAGGAAATATAAATGTATTTCATTTTGATTATTTTGAAGAGATGATCCTTAGCAAATTTAGGTATGCTAAGGAAATTCAAATGTGGTTTGTTTTGAATTTTGTTGATTTTTGAAAAGGGGATTCTTAGCAAATTTAGGTATGTTAAGGAAATCCAATTGTGTTTCATTATTTTGATTTTTGTTTGAAAAGAGGATCCTTAGCAAATTTAGATATGCTAAGGAAATCCAAATGTATTTTGATTTTGAAAAAGAGGATTTTCACTTAGCAAATTTGAGTATGCTAAATGGAAGATCCAAATGTTGTTTTATGTTTTGAAAAGATGTTTATTGATTTTATTTTGAAAAGAGGATATTCACTTAGCAAATTTGGGTATGCTAAATGAAGAATCAAAATATTATTTTAATTTTGGAAAGATGATTGTTAATTTTGATTTTTTGAAAAGGTGTTTGTTGACTTTATTTTTAAGATTATTGGTTTTTATTTTGAAATAAAAATCTTCATTCAAAATTGAGTAGAGAATGGAGATATTCAATATGCTTTAAAATATGATTGTTGATTTTGATTGAAAATGAAAAAATTTTCATTCAATAAATTTGAGCATTGAATGGAAGTGAAGCTTTTTTGGAAAATGTGATTGTTAATTTTGATTGAAAATGAAAACCTTCATTCAATAAATTTGAGTATATTGAATGAAAGTGTTCATTTGTGCTTTTGGAAAATGTGATTGTTGATTTTGATTGAAAAGGAAAACTTTCATTCAATAAATTTGAGTATATTGAATGAAAGTGTTCATTTGTTCTTTCGAAAAATGTGATTGTTGATTTTGATTGAAAATGAAAACCTTCATTCAATAAATTTGAGTATACTGAATGAAAGTGTTCATTTGTGCTTCTGGAAAATGTGATTGTTGATTTTGATTGAAAATGAAAACATTCATTCAATAAATTCAAGTATATTGAATGAAAGTGTTCATTTGTGCTTTTGGAAAATGTGATTGTTGATTTTGATTGAAAATAAAACCATCATTCAATAAATTAGAGTATATTGAATGAAAGTGTTTATTTGTGCTTCGGGAAAATGTGATTGTTGATTTTGATTGAAATTGAAAAACTTCAATCAATGAATTTGAGTATATTGAATGAAAGTGTTCATTTGTGCTTTTGAAAAATTTGATTGTTAATTTTGATCGAAAATGAAAACCTTCATTCATTAAATTTGAGTATATTGAATGAAAGTGTTCATTTGTGCTTTTGGAAAATTTGATTGTTGGTTTTGATTGAAAATAAAAACCTTCATTCAATAAATTTGAGTATATTGAATGAAAGTGTTCATTTATGCTTTTGGAAAATGTGATTATTGATTTTGATTGAAGATGAAGACCTTCATTCAATAAATTTGAGTATATTGAATAGAAGTGTTCATTTGTGCTTTTGGAAAATTTGACTTTTCATTTTTGATTGAAAAATAAAAACTTTCATTCAATAAACTTGAGAATATTGAATGAAAGTGTTCATTTGTGCTTTTAGAAAAATATGATTGTTGATTTTGATTTTTGGAAAGTGAAGTCCTCATTTAATAAATTGAATAAGGAAGTTCACTTATGCTTTTTGAAAAGAATGATTTTGGATTTTATTTTTTTAAAAATTATCCTATATATAACAATCATGAAGATTGTTCGATGAGGTTGGTTTGCAAAATTTTTATGTAAATATTTTATTATGTGCATTTTGAAAAAGTGCTTTTTGGAAATTGATATTTTCATAAAGGATTGATTCTTCTTTATTTTGGGATGAACCTTACCATAAAATGGTAAGAAGGAAGTCTTTAGTTATTTCGCTTTTATTAAATTTTTTCACCTATTTCAAAACCCAAAATTTTAAGAGCTACATTGAATAAGGTCTAAAGCCTAAAATGTTGGCTAGCTTAAGGATGAAATAAACTAAGTGCCAATGGAAGGATGATAGTTGACTTATACAAAGTACAAATTCACTATCGATACTTGAGATAATGATCATTTAAAGGATGGAGAGAGGAAAATCCATGAGTCATAAAAATCTATAGTGAAAATATTTTTGCCTTCATTTATTTTTGAGGATAAATGAAAATAAATATACATTGATTGACAAATGTAGATCCATAGATATTCTTATTGGGTGATCGGGTATGACATTGAGGAAATGTACTATCTGAAAAATGCACCACCCTACAATGGAAATTAATCAAGGACTTAAGAATAATCACATATGTACGAGATTCTTTTACATAGATAAGTAAAGTAGGGTTTATTTTAAATTGTTGTTGTTTTTTGAAGCCCCATAGTTAATTACATCAAGGAAATTTGAATACTGATTAAGGTAAATGATCATTGTCTTCAAAGATTTCAATGGTGGAAAATCAATTATTTTATTTTGAAATCAAGTGGGATATCAAGAGGAGGGAGTTCTAATTGCCAAATGGAGGTGAGTAGAGATGTAGGATACTAGGAAGCCTAGTAAATATCCCAAATTATCTTATTGTTGGTCTTACATTTTGAAATTGAATTACTTGTTTGAGTTAAATTTTTAGTAGAAGTTTAAGGCAATTCCATAATACAAGGTTATGGAAATGCCTAAGAGGTGAGGATTTATGCTTATGGCCCATGAAGGGAGAAGCAACTCATTCAACCTAAATCTAAGGAGCTTTGGTGAGGGCCAAAAAAGCATGACCTAATTTAAGGAAAAAATAGGTATTGATTTCCATAAGAGAGGACAAACCACTCATTCGACTTAAATTGAGATGAACTAACTCCTATGATTAAATTTATGTAGGAAAGTCATATGTTTATGCAAGGTAGCTAGGCTGTTATTTTTTTTAGAAAGAGACTAAGTTCTTAAACTCATTCTCTAAAAGACTAGATCATGTAAGGGTATGAAAAATGACCTAGATCTAATGCAAAGCATATTACATTTTACTTTAATTTCTGGACAATCATTTGACTCAAGCTTATAGGATTCATATGCCTAATGCATGAGAAATAAGATTATATTAGACCAAATTTCATGTCATTTGAAGTTAATTTGGTTTAATTTTGGTTAATTTGACCCATTTGAGTCAAATTATAAAATTGTTTGGTAAATGGTCAAATTAAGAGTTGGCTCAAGTTTAAATGAATATTTGGAGTATGTTCAATTGGTTTTAATCAATTTGGTTTAATAGAATTGATTCTTGGATTAGTAATTGAAGTTTGTATTTATATTTGGATTCATGATTGTAGGATTGATTGAATCATGAAAAAAAATGAAGGGTTTGGCTTGATTTGAAATTGATTTGGCTAAGTTCAAGATTTAAACTTAAAGGCTTAGGTTGGACTTTTGATTAAATTTGGATTTGACTTTTGGATTTAGTTTTGGATATTTGAATTTCTATTTTATTTATATTTGTGAATATAAATGAGAATATAAATGATTTATGAGAAAATGTTTTGAATTTGAATTGATTTGGATTTGATTTGAGCTAAGTCCATAAGATAGAATCAAAGGGCTCAGGTAATATTTTTGGAATTTGAATTTGGTTATGGATTTCAATCATGGGTTTTAATTATTTGGAATTGATTCATGATTTAAGAAAATCCATTAAAATTGGTTTAAGGTTTGATTCAGAGTTGAAGTTGATATGATTTTGGAATTTGTCTTGAAAGAAGGAAATGAGGATTTGGTTTAGGCTATAAGGTAGGCAAATTTTCCTAACACCCCTAAGACATAACCTATTTCTATGGTTAAACCTTCTAAGTCTCTAGGGTTAGGTTAAGTGTTCACCAAATCACTAGAAGAGTGACTTAAGACTAAGGAACTTTGAATGCCTAAAAGGAGTCTTATGTCTAAGATGGAGGAGTTGAGAGCTCATTCTTAAAATGAGGTCAACATACCCCAGAGCAAATGGCCTAGCAGAAGCATTCAACAAAACTCTCATCTAAATACTAAAGAAGATGCTTGATGATAATAAATGATAGTGGCATGATCAGTTGGTTGAAGCCATGTGGGCATACTGCACCACATACAAAACTCTAACTCAATCCACCCCGTTCTCCTTAGTGCATGGGTCCGAAGCTATTCTACCTTTAGAAGTTCAACTCCCATCACTAAGGATAACATTGGGTAGCAAGATCACTATAGAGCAGAATGCAAAGTTGTAGTTAGAAGAGCTCAAAGGTTTATAGGAAAGACGGCTACGGGCATACCAGAACCTTGAGTTGTACAAGGACAAAATGAATCAAGCTCACAACAAGCTGGTCTGCCCTAGGGCTTATCAAGTAGGAGAACTTGTATTAGTCTTAAAACCAATTATTTCCTGTCGAAAGATAGGAGGAAAGTTTGAATCCACTTGGAAAGGCCTTTTTGTCATATTAAAGGCCTACCAAGGATGATCTTATCAGATCAGTTATTAAAAAGGGACAACACCCGATGTTTTCAATTAATGAGCTCTATTTGAAAAAATATTACCCATAAATCATGTTTAAAAATAATTATGAACAAAAGAACAAAAATTTTATTACAATTCATCAAAATCTTTTCTTCTTTCAAAGCGTTGTTTGCTTGTCTTGTGAATCTGCCATGACGTGTTTAGGATAAGTGTAAGAGAACCCAAGAGGCATCCTGTCCCTCTTCCACAATACATACACAATCAAACACAATTTCTCAGCACTACTAGAATAGGTGTGAGAGAACCCAAGAGGCATCCTATTTTGATTAGCACAACTAAGTTAAGTGTGAGAGAGCCCTAGTGACATCCTTTTGGTTGAATTAGATCTATGGCACCATTTCATCAAATTTCTCAAGTTGTTTAAGGTGTGAGAGAACCCAAGCGATCATATTTTTAGCACAAGCACAAAACAAACACAAATCTTTTATCTTGCTATTTTGATGTGGAGCATTTGGCACTCACTCATTAGTTGTTCTAGTCTGGTTGCATACTATTATTAGTATGTCATAGTCACTTGTTGCATGGATGTGAGTGCTTTCTTTCTTAAACTTGACCATTACAAATGAGCTTGTTATTTTGAGAATGTTTGAGTTACCTCATGTTGATTTTTTTAAGAAGATGTGAGTCACGCTTTCTTCTTTGAAGTAATCATCATGGTCTAACTAGGTTGAGTATATTTGAGGTTTAGGTAAGTCCTGAGGATCCTTTGACAACATTTGAGTTGATATAAGTCCTAGTGGATTCACTCAAGATCAGGTGGATAAATTGGCCAAAGACAAACTATCCCAACTATTAGTTCTGAGGATGAGTCCTCAACTTTCTTTGATTATTGCAAATCATGGGCAACTTAGGTTGGTTGATGTTTGCTATGGATAGAACTCTTTTGGATACACCACTTAGATGTGAGTTTGGTTTCTCTTTGAGTTGGCCAAATACTATGCATATTATCTTCTCCGATTTTGGATCAAGCCCTTAGCATTTCTGTGGCACTCTATTTTGATCACGTCCTTTGCAACCCCATTTATACACTACTCATGTTACTTTTGGATTGGACAGTCCCCCTTTCCTAATAGCCAACCCTGCGATTGGAGGATTTGTTCAACATATGTGCAGTTCTCCCTTGGTTCAGTAAATCTGAGATAGGTCTAGGCTAATATAAGCTCCTTCTCAGTGTGATCCCTCATAAACTAACAGGGTCCATGATAAACTAACTAACTAAATAAATAAAATATTTTCTTGTGAATAAGGAATTCAATCCCCCAAAGGGCCCCTCTTCCCAAGCATGAATCTATCTTTTAGGACAAGCTGAAGAATTGCGACAGAGTTGAGATAAGTCCCTTGCACTCTCCGTAGTCACCCTTTGGTTCAATCATTTTTTCATAAGGTTGAACAAGATTCCACTTTGGAAGAGGTATACAACGCTTTCTTTCCAAAGATGACTGCGAAAGATGTGCTCTAGTTGGTTTGATTTATTGCCCAAAGCAACCGATCACCCCATGGTCTTTGTAAAATGTGAGTCCCCATGCTTTCTTCTTGAATTGACCATTGAAAACCGGCACTCCTTTGTTAGATAGTTCTCCCTCGATTTGAAGCTACTCCCTTGGTTCAAGAATGGAAATAATTAAAAATTAAATTACTCTTGACTATCTTTGAGTCGATTTAAGTTTAATATTCACTCAATAGTCCGCCAGCTAACATGTTACCTTGTTAATATTTCACACTAGTGGAGTGGAAGATGAGTCCTCATTTTGTTCCCTAATTGACCATTGCAAACAAATGCACTCCTTTGGTGGATAGTTCTCCTGTCGGAAGCTTCCCTTTGGTTCAAGAATGAGGTGGGTCTAGGCTGATATAAGTTCCTTCTTAGTGTGATCCATCGTAAACCAGTGGAATCCATCAAAAATAATTAAAAAAATCAAATTAATCTTGACTATCTTTGAGCTGATTTAAGTCTCCCAGCGGCATTCACTCAATAATCAGCCCTAGGTAGGGTTAACATGTTACCTTGTTAATATGTCACCCCAGTGGTTCCTTATTTGGTAAGATGTGAGTTCTCACGCTTTCTTCTTAAACTTGGCCATTGCAAACCGAAAGGCACCCCTTTGGTTGGACAGTCCTACTGTGTGGTTGGTAGACTACTCCCTTTCGATTAGTAAATCTGTGGTAGACCAAGACCTCAATGGCCCCTACTCAGTGTAATCCATCACAAACTGATGGGATCAATCAAAAATAATTAAAAATGAAATTAATCTTGACTATCTTTGAGCTAATTTAAGTCCTAGCGATTCATTCATGTCGCTTAGGTTGTTCAATTGCTCACCAATGGATTACCTAGCAACTATCTTACTTTGAGGATGTAAGTCTACAACACTTTCTTCTAGTCGCAAATTGAAAAGAAATCTTTTGTTGGTCCCCTACGTGTTTAGTTACCCTGATTGTAAACTGAGTTAGGTTTAGACATGGCTCGCTAGTGCGATCCATCACAAACCAACATGGTCCATCTCAAAATCCCAAAATTAAAATTTGAAACAAAACTCAACCCTCCTCCTTCGGTGGAGTCAACTAAACAAATAAATCCAATCAACCCCCCTCAGTGGAGTAAAATCAAAATAAACCAAATAAATCCTATCAATCTCCCTCAGTGGAGTTAAATAAAAACAATCAAATCAAAATAATAAAAAAAGAACTAAATAAGTCAAAACAAATTAAACAATCAAAATAGTAAATCAAACCATTTGCTCCTCCTCAGGGAAATGCAAACCTTTCCAGTTCCACCAGCGGATGTCAAATTCTAATCCCTTAGCAGATTTCACGACCTCTCCTCCTTAGTGGATGACTTGAACTTGCTCCCCCAGTGGAGAGTTTACTTTTCTATCCCCAGTGGAGTCAAAACAAAAATAACTAAACAATCAAACAAATTAAATCAATTTCATTCCAGTGAGACTTAAATCAAATCAAACCTCTCATCCCTCTATGGATGACTTGAACCTATTTTCCTAGTGGAAGGTTCACACACTCTATCCCTAGTGGATTCCTCCCTCGCTCTCTTATGTCTTTGATGTGAGTAGAGTCACATTGCACCAAGCTCTTGATCCTTCTACACCTTGGGTTAGGAGTAGATTGTTTCTGTTAGTGCTTGTGATTTTGATGTTGATGATCATTTTGGCCAACATCAATACGTGCGGTATGCCTTGTTAGCCACACCTATTGGGTAACCTTTGTTGACCTCATTTTTAGGATGAGCTCTCAACCTCTCCATCTTAGACATATGACTCTTCTTGGACACTAAGAGTTTCCTTAGTCTTAAGACACTTCTAGTGATTAGGTGAACACTTAACCTAACCTTAAAGACTTAGAAGAGTTAGCCATAGGAATAGGTCATGCCTTAGGGGTGTTAGGAAAATTTGCCTACCCTATAGCTTGAAAAAAATCCTCCTCACTTCCTTCTTTCAAGTCAAACTCCAAATCAATTCAAAACAAACTCTAATTCAAACCAACTTCAAATCCAAATCAACTTCAAACTCAAATCAATTCTAACCTAATTGATTTTCTCAAATACAAATCAACTTCAAATCAATTCCAACTTAATTGATTTTCTCAAATCCAAATCAACTTCAAACTCAAATCAATTCCAACTTAATTGATTTTCTCAAACCTTAAATCAATTCCAATGGATTTTCCCAAATCATGAATCAATTCCAAATGATTGAAACCCATGATTGAATTCCAAATTCAAAAATCCTTCCTAAATCACTTTGATTCCATCTTATGGACTTAGCTCAAATCAAATTGAAATCAATTCAAATTCAAAAGATTTTCTCATAACCCATTTATATTCTCATTTATATTTATAAATATAAATGGAATATAAAGTCAAATACCCAAGATCAATTCAAAACTCAAATCCAAATTCAACCAAAATTCAACTTAAGCCTTTCAAGTCAAATTCTTGAACTTTGCCAAATCAAACTCAAATCAAGCCAAACCCTTGATTTTCCTTCATGATTCAATCAATTCTTCAATCATGAAACCAAATATAAACATAAACTTCAATCATCAAACCAAAACTAAATTCAAAAATCAAACCCAAATCAAACTCATGTTTACCCTTTGAACTTGAAATTGTCAAGTGAATCAAAACCCATTTGACTCCAAATCACTTGCAAATGGATTTATATTTTAATCATAAGTCCATATGTGAGTTCAACCAAACTTGATTCAAGCCTTGATTAAGTCCATTGACCCAATTTGGCTCACTTGACCCAAAGTGACTTAAAGTACTCTTTTTGAGCTAAATTCTAATCCTACCCAAATTGGATTGAATTAATCCCACCTAAGCCTCACATTGTGAGCAACAATCATCATGAGATGATCAATCACTCAAATTGGATCAAACCAAGTCAAACCTAAGGGTTGACCAAGTCAACACTTAGCCAAAATAAAACCTAAACTTGCCAAAATATACCATAGGCCAAATTGATTGAAACCATTGATCAAAACCAATTCATCAATGTTTGAACTTGACCAAAGCCTCAATTGGTCAACTAGACCTAACCTAGCTCAATTGACCATGAACCAAACTTGACCTAAAAGGTCAAATTGAGCCAAAATCAACACAAATAAAAATTGATTGAAACCAAAGCTTGCAACATATTTCAAATAACCAACCAAACTTAAACCAACCCATGACCTAGCCCAATTGAGTCAAATAGGTCAAATTGGTCAAATGAACCAAAATCAAATATAAACCAAATTGAACCAAACTAATCATGCAAACACATTTCAAATAGTTATATGAACTTGACCCAAACCCTTGGTTTGAGCCAATTTGACCAATTGGTCAACTTGATCGAAGTTGACCCATTTTGATCTAAATGGGTCAACATGACCCAAATGACATCAAATCAACTCCAAATTCTTTAAAATTTGGTCCAACCTAATTTCAAACTATTCTAAATCTGCCCAAAGTGAAATCAAAGCCAAATGACCATTTCTCGATTGAGCTAGGGAACTCAGAGCAAGCTTCTCCAAGTTCCTACAAGCTTCCTCAAGCATTTTCCATTTCTCCAATCTCGATTTCTTTAAGCCAAAAATAGGGGAGGTAGGAAGAAATTCCAACTTAGCTAATTCACAACCAAAGACAAATTCCTTCTACAAGCACCATCAGAGGGCTCAATCGAGCTCACCTAAATCAAATTCCAAGTAATCAAGCCACGGGAAGAGGGGTCTAGATCGCAAGCCTAGGAGGTGGAGTTTGGCCAATTGGAAGATCTACTCAACCCCAAACCCTCAAACCTTCAACAGAGCTTTGTCTCCACTAGACGAAGCTACCTTGATGGTTGGGAGGGCCGATGATAGCCTCCAGCGAGGTATTATTCAAAATTGAGCTTGCATTGAATTTTCTTTGGTCCTTTTTGAAGAGAATTGTAATCCCAAGTGATTTTAGATCTTCATCTCCTTGCTTGTTGATGGTGTGTGATCAATCCTAGCTCAATCCAAGCTTGATTGAGCTTAGATCAAGCCTTAAGGGATGGACGGTCATCGCCAGCAAGTGCGTGGATGAATCATGGACCATCCATCCCGCATGTTTTTTTATGGACGGTCCTGATTAAAACACGTGCGATCCCGTGACTAATTTTATTAGAACCATGGATTTAATCCTGACCGTCCAATCATTGATCAGATGATCTAGGGAGAAACCATGTAGCGCCACTAGCTAACATGACATATGATGTGACAACTTAAGTGACAAATCCCGTTATGCCATGTGAAAGTGCCACGTTAGGTCCATATGGTGCTGACGAGATTATTTATATAATTAGATATTATTTAATTATCCTTAATCACTCAAATTTCAAAAATACACAACTAATTAAAGAAAAATAAAAAAATATAAACTCAAATGCATTTTGAAGATATTACATTTGGGAATAATAAAAAATTAAGTTTAATTGATTTTGAATTTATGTTTCATGCAATTTGGGTTTTATTTGGTTTGTATTTATGTTAATTACCCCCTAATTATTCCATTGATTAATTCAAAACTTCTCATGTATGTTTAGTAGGATGTCTTCTACCTCTCCTAATTTTCTTGGAATTTATTAATGGTTTAATTAAGGGAATTGCTTGATTCATCTGTAATCACTCCCTTAATCAAATAAATGATTAATTAACCTATTAAATGATGGTAAATTCATCAATTAAATTTATTAATCACCCTAGAATAGTGGATAGACTTATGGAATGAGATTAGGATGCCTTTTTCTAAATCTTTTCCCCTAAGTCTATTTCATTTGAATGAAAACTTAATTAATTTATAAATTGATTAATGATTTAATCATTTCCTTAAATAACTTAATTAACCAAACTCAAAAGCAAAAATTAATCCAAAAACTTGATCATTTAATCAATTCTTTCTTTGGTAGATACTTAGGTGTTCAATAACCTAAGTAGTTTAAGAAAATCATATCTAACCCATTTGTATGGGAAGGGTTATGAAAGTACTTAAATTAATCCCTTTAGCTTAATTAAGTTTAATTGTGATCCAAAGGAATTAGGCCCCTTTTTTTCTTAGGTGCATTACTCATTTAAATTCCTTGTGGTTTTATGTCATACATTGGTGTAGTGAAATTTAATATCTCTGCTTTCATCTATCCCTTTGAAAAAAGAGAGAATATATGAAAATAGAAATTTATGCCTTTGTGTGGGACAACACGTAGATCTGCAGATGTTCTTATCAGGGTGATCGAGTATGAAATTGAGGAAAAGTGTACTATCTTGAAAGATAGAAGTCACCACCCTATAATGGACCTAATCACCTGAATAAGGATTCCTAAGGACCATGGGTCTTCGGAATGTACCAGAGATTCTTCCTGTACTTTACATGGAAAAGTAAAGCAGGGTTTATTTTAAATTAGGTTCGTTAAGTTCCCTATGAAGGTAAGCCCCATAGTTAATTACATCCCAAGGAACAGGATTCCTTAGAATACTATCGATTAAGGTAAATGATCGTTGTCCAAAGATTTTAAATATAGGACTATCAATCAATTTGTTTATTTTTAGAAAATTAAGTGGGCTTGATCAAGAGGAGGGAGTTATTATCAAAGCCAAAGGAAGATAAGTAGAGGATGCTTATGATACTAGGAAGCTTAGTAAGCATCTGAAACTATCCTATGGTTGAGCTTTATATTTTTGAAGTTGAGGGAAATTAATTGTTTAAGTTGAATTTTTGTTAGAAACTGTCAGACTTATTCCACGACACTTAATGTCTAGAGGTGATATGCTTGTAGCCCATGAATGGAAGTAGCAAAAACCTAAATCTAAGCTTTAGGGCCAAAGCATGATCTAAATCTAAGGCAAAAATGAGTATTTGGTTTACCTCCACAAGAGAGGATAAACCACTCGAATGTTTGGACTTACAACCGCATGGGAGTGGCCACCAACTAACTCCTCCTATGATTTTAAATACATGTAGGCAAGTTATATACTTTTGCAAGAAAGCCCAGCTGTTGTTTATTTAGAAAGTGACTAAGTCCTTAAACACACTCCCTAAGAGACTAGATCATGTAGGGCATGATTTAATGACTTAAATCTAATGTAAATTATTTTACATTTTATTTTAATTTTTGGACTATTGATTTGACACAAGCTTGTAGGATTCATATGCCTAATGCATGAGAAATGAGATTATGGGCCAAAACCAGCAAGAATGGAGGTGTGTTTCCACCATGGCTCTCAATGGTCAAGACAAGTTCTTTAGCACAGGTGGAAGTCCTCCAAGTCAAGAGTGAATCAATATGCTTTTTATGCATGATGTGAGAAAGAAAATACAACATCCAGCTAAGGGGTTGTTAAATCTTTTATCTTGCTTTATAACTTAAGCTTTAGGTGAGGCTATGAGTTATTTAATTTTTAGTTTTGAGTTGATTAATTGGATAGAGAATTTATTTTCCCCTAAGGGCCTAATCATCATACAGGCCATACATCAAAGCGAGGAAGAAACTAGGAAAACATGTCATCTTAATGCATAAGCTAAACAAACACCAATCAATTTATAAAGCTTGCGCAAGAGAATAAGAGGCCTTTTATGGTCGGGCTCCACCGTACAAACCCAAAAGCAAATTGGGTATCTGAGCTCAACCCTTATACAATTTGAATTATAAATAAATTAATTACAATCAAGGAGGAATTCATGTTATGGGGGTCTTCATTCTTCATTCTTCATTCTTCATTTCTTCTTCCTTCTTTCTTCTTTTTCTTTCTTCTTTCTTATTTCTTCTTTCTCCTTTATTCTTTCTTCTTTTAGTTGGTTGGGATGTGGTTGCTCTAAAGGCTTCACATGGTAGATAAGACATAGTCTTATGATCAATGTTCATCATAATCCCCCATAATAATAATTCAAAATCCTAATTGCAAAATTACATGAAAATGGGAAAAAAGAAATCGAACTAAAATCTGCAAAATAGAGATCAGCTAAATAAATCACACAATCCCAAGCATGTATTTGAATAAATTGGACTTAGCACCCCGTACATAGATAACCAAGTCCACCCTTTCCAAGTGTGATTTCCAACTTTTTTTTATTCATTTAATTAAGATTCGACCAAAATAGGATTTGGTTTGTATTATATATGTTAAGATGTAAAGTTCTTAGTCTTCCCAACACTTGTAAAATAACAAAAGCATTCTGTTACATCTATTTTTTTATTTCCCCATGAATTGTATACTTTTGACAATAGCCACAAAATTTTCTAAATTCTAGTCGATTGGGTGTATTTTGTTGATTCATATATATATATATATATATTACAATGCTCCTTACGCATAGTCCCTTGTAGAAGACAATGATTAGACTAAGATCACCCTATCATTCAGTCTACACACATATACCCTAACATCCAGATTAAAACATTACATCATAAAAAAAAAGTAAGCATAAAGCCATGCACCGCCCTAACATAAAGCTAAAAATGGTGACTTAGCCTAATGTGTGTGCTATTTAAGGTTTGTGTGGTATGTTTAGCTGGGATTTAAGGTTGAATTTTTCTATGTATGAAAAATATTCAACTTAGGGGGTGGTTTTATTTAAATGATTTAGTTAATTTGGTTGATTTTCTTTTTATGATTTGATTTTGGTTTGAATGAACATATAATTAATTACTAATAGTTGTAAAGAGAGGAAAAGAGAAGAAAACTTCTCTTTCCTCTTTACCTTAAGTAATTTCTAAGGTAGATTCATATTTGATTTTTGTTTAGTGAATATCTTATTATGTGTTTTAATTAATCTTAAGTTTAGAATTCAAAACTAATGAGATTTTCTTAAGCTATTTTTGGGGTGAAATGAAGGAATTCAAAACCCTAAACAAATTCACTTAATTTTCCACATTAGTTTTCCTAATTAAGGAAAATTCACTATTTAAAATCAATTAGAAATAATTTTCTATTATTCCTCACTGAATTATCTTTAAAATGAGCCATCATTTATATTTTTCTAATTTTTCAACATTTAATTATAAATTTAGAAAGTTTTAGTGATTAAGGATAATTAAATAGCCTAATTAGTTAACTAATCCGTCGATGCAATGTGGACTGCTGATATGGTGTGCGCTTTCTACATGGCATGACAAGATTTGTTATTTAAGTTTTAAAATCATATGGCCGGCGGTGTTATGCACTTTCTCCTTCGTCTGATCAAGGATTGGATGGTCAGGATAAAATTTGTGGCTCTAATGAAAATAATCAATGGATCTAGTGCATTTAATCAGGACCGCCCATCCAAAACACGCGGGATGGATGGTCCATGATTCATCCCTGCCTTTGTCTATGAGAGATGGAGATCATCCATCCTCCATGGCTTAATCTAAGCTCACTTGAGCTCGGATAAGGCTAGGATTCAACCCACACCATCTAAGAGCATAGAGAGGAAGATCTAATGGTGGAGGTTCAATGGGATTAAAAATCCCTTCGGAAAGGACCAAAGAATTTTCAACCTAAGCTCAATTTTGATTCATACCTCACTGAGGCTATCATAATAGTTTATTTGAGGTAATAGTGGAGATGAAGCACTGTTGAAGGTTGGAAGGTTCAATTTGCAGTGGATCTTCCAATTGACCAAATGTTGCTTCAATGGCTTACAACTTTGGACTAGGTGAGGCTTCCCATGGCTTGGAGACTTGGGAGAAGCTTTGGATGAGAACGACATGCCTCCCAGATGGTGCTTCCAAGAGATATTGGACTTTGGTGGAGTGGTGAGTGAGTTGGAAATTTCTCTTACCTTCTCTATTTTTAACTTAAGTAAAATCAGAGAAATGGAATGAGCTCTAGAATCCTTAGGGAAGCTTATGGATGCTTGCCTTTTATCCTCTAAGCTCAATCGAATGCAAGAGTCATCAATTGAATTAGAATGAGGGGGAGTATATCTCCCCCAACTTGAATTAGATGGCCAAGAGCCTTCTTGCCATTTTGATAAAATAGATCAAATTGAATTGGTTGTTTAGGTTGTTAGGCATCCCATATGGTTCAAATTTGGTAGAGGAGCGGAAATGTGGAGGTGCACATGTGTGAAAATGAGTGTGGGAGGTGATCCATGTGGAAAAATTTGAGTGGGATGGTCGATTATGGCCTTGGGTTGGGTTTGGCTGACACAAATGCATTGGGTCATGTGTACCACCTCCCTTGGTGTTTAAATGGTCCACTAGGAGAATGCTAAGTCTCCATGAAAAGGAATTGAGCAAATTCCAAGTTGATTTGGCCACAAGTTACCCTTTGACCTAGGGGTAAAATGATCATTTGGATTTATTTTTGATTTGTGCATATTTGGTATGATTGAAAAATGGTTGTGCTAATTTTCAATGAATTTGGAGTTTATATGATATGATTTGGCTCAAGTTTACCCATTTAGGTCAAAATGGGTCACTTTCAAAGTTGACCAATTATAATTAAGTAAATTAGGTCAAATTCATATGACCATTTGAAGTATTTTGGTATCTTTTATTTGGTTCAATTTGGTTTAGATTTGGTTTTGGTTCATTTGAATTCATTTAGGTCAAATGGGTCAAGTTGACCAATTTGAATTTTAATATTGGGTTTATGAGGTTGGTTTAGGCTTGGTTGATCATTTAAAATGATTTGCAAGCTTTAGTTTCAATCAATTTTGGCTTGGTTTTATTCCAAGTTGATTTGACCATTTAGGTCAAGTTGGGTTCATGGTCAATTGGGCTAGGTTGGGTCTAGTTAGCCAATCGAGTCTTTGGTTAAGTTCACCAAGTGATTTAGAATGAATTTGACCCATTGGCTGCAATCAATTTAGCTTAGATCAAGTTTTGACACATTTTGACTTTTTAGGTCAACTTGGGCCAACATAGGTCAAGTGGCCAATTATGCTAGGTTTGGCTCAAATGATGACTTGGTCAAGTGCAATCATTGATCATGAATTGGTTTAGATCAATGGTTTCAATCAATTTGATCTATGGTGAATTTTGGCTAGTTTAGGTTTCATTTGGGCTAAGTGTTGACTTGGTCAAAGGTTAAGTTTGACTTGGTTTTACCCAATTTGAATGATTGATCATTATATGATGATTGTTGCTCACAATGTGAGGCTTAGGTGGGCTTAGTTCAATCCAATTTGGGTAGGATTAGAATTTGGCTAAAAATGGTACTTTAGGTCACTTTGGGTCAAGTGAGCCTAAATGGGTCAATTGACTTAATCAAGGCTTGATTCAACTTTGGTTAAACTCACATATGGACTTATGATTGAAATATAAACCCAATTACAAGTGATTTGGAGTCAAATGAGTTTTGATTCATTTGACAATTTCAAGTTCAAAGGATGAACATGGGTTTGATTTGGGTTTGAGTTTTGAATTTAGTTTTGGTTTGATGATTGAAGTTTATGATTAAATTTAGTTTGTGATTAAAAGATATATTATTTGAAGAGAAAATCCAAAGGTTTGGATTGATTTGAGTTGGATTTGGCTAAACTCAAGAATTTGACTTGAAATAGTTTAGGTTGAATTTTGGTTAGATTTGGGCTTGAGTTTTGAATTTGGTTTTAGTCATTTGAATTTATACTTTATTTATATTTGTCAATATAAATGAGAATATAAATGGTTATGAAAATATTTTGAATTTGAAGTGATTTGGATTTGATTTATGCTAAGTCCATAAGATGAAATCAAAATAGCTTAGGAGATTTGATTAAATTGATCATGGATTTATCATTTGGAATTGATTCATGATTTGAGTTTTGGAATTGATTTGATTTGAAAAAATCAATTAGGTTGGAATTGATTTAATCTGATTTGGAATTGATTTGAATTTGAAGTTGATTTGAATTTGAAATTGATTTGAATTTGAAGTTGGTTTGGATTTAAAGTTGATTTCAATTTGAAGTTGGTTTGAATTTGAAGTTGGTTTGAATTTAAAATTGGTTTGAATTTGAAGTTAGTTTTAATTTGAAGTTGGTTTGAATTTGAGACTTGACTTGAAAGAAGGAAGTAAGGATTTGGTTCAGGCTATAGGGTAGGCAAATTTTTCTAATACCCCTAAGGCATAACTTATTCCTATGGTTAACTCTTCTAAATCTCTAGGGTTAGGTTAAGTGTTCACCTAATCACTAGAAGTGTCTTAAGACAAATGAACTCTTAATGTCTAAGAGGAGTCTTATGTCTAAGATGAAGAAGGACTAAGAAACTCTTAATGTCTAAGAGGAGTCCAATGTCTAAGATGAAGAAGTTGAGAGCTCACTCCAAAAATGAGGTCAACAAGTAGAGACGTTTTAACATAACTAGTGTTTTTGATTTGCTCGATGGGTGCTCATTTTGAACTATGTCACTTGAATCTTAGAAAACTTGGGATGTTACTTGGTTGATGAAATCAAAAGAAGAAATGTTGAATCAATTTTTCTCAAAAAAAACCTAAACCAAATTAAACTAAAACCTAATTTTAAAACCTCAAATAAAATATAAAACTAAAATGACAAAATAACCCAAATAAAACCTAAACTTAATAACATTCAAACTATAACTAAATGAATAATAAAAATTTTCAAAACTTAAATTTTAATTTTAAATAATTTTGATTTTATAATGATAAGATATAATTCTAAATAAATAAAAAAAACAATAAAATAAACAAGAGGACAAATTTTTTTAAATTTCACATCCTAAATGAAAATGGTTTACAAAAAACTCTCATACGTGAGTACAACTCCTAAAATATGTACTCTCCAAAGTACAAAATAAATTTTTCAACACAAAAAAATACAAAATAATAAATTTTGATAAAGTAAATCTCTCACAAATATACCAAGCAATCAAATTCAAAAGTGATCTCACAACTTATAAATGATCACTTTACAACTTAAAAAATTTGGCATGGCAAAATGCTCACTTAATAAAATAAATATCTTAAAGTGATCTTACTTGGATGTTTATGTTATTATAATTTGTAGAATAATACAAAATGATTTCAAAATAAATTCACAATATTATTTTCATAATAAAATAAATTTCAGCAAGGAGTAATTTATTTTAACCAAAAGATTCTTTCAATTAATGCTAATGATCACAAAATAAAAAAATAAGTATATGATAGATCTAAGTTGGCTAGTAAGCTTTCAATTAAAAGAGAGATCTAGCAAATATGAAAATAATTTCAGCACAATAATTTATTTTAAAATGCTTAAAATATACTTCTAAAATAGATCTAAGAATAAATGATCTTTCAAAATAAGACCAAAGAAGAAATATTTCAAGAAACCAAAAGAAATTTTTAGGAAGCTAAAAATTTCAGCAAGTTGAAATAGATCCTACAAATTATCACAAGAGTTTTTCACCAAAAAAAAATGATTGAGAAACTTTAATGTGAAAACCAATGTTCAAAGACTAATCCACCAAAAAGTATAAATTAGAAAGAAGAAATAGATGGAGAAAATAGCATGAACAACTAAGAAGTATTAGATCAAGAAAACAAACTCAAGTAATTTAAAAGGCTTGCTTGTTGAAGATGTTGAAGAAACCAAGGATTTGATCTTGCAATATTTGGAGAACACTTGGAAGGAACATTTAGGAGATTTTGTCTTAGATTTTCTGGAGAGATTTTGAATTTTGAATGAGGGATTCTTTCATGAAGAGAATGAGGGTTATTTAGAGGCAGGAAGGTCATTTAAAAAATTATTTCAAAGAAATATATTATACAAACCTAATGCTATCATGTGATAATTTAATATTCAATAAAAATATAATTTATATTAAACAAATGTTAAATTTAGGAGCAAAAATTCAGCTATTCACATTAGAAAGTCAAAAGTAATCAAATGTAGCTCTTAATATATTCAAAGCATGTAGCATGCATCCATTATTAAAATCAGGTAATGTTTAAAAAATCATAATAAATTCAATTTTAATGCAAAGTGGGTAATGTAACCACTTATTTTAAAGTAAAAAATCCAAGGAATCCTAAGGAGATAAAATCAGATATGAATTCTTTGATAAACAATGACTTTGGCTAAAATCCAAAATTTTATATATTTTTGTTAATTTTGACATGTGACATTTAAAAATTATGATATAATTTATATATAATCATAAATATGTTACTTATCATATAACCAGAAAATTAAATTAAAATACCTAATTACATTAAGTAAATAAAATAATTATACTTAATAGTTATGATTATTTATTACTTTGACAATTTTATTCGTAGAAAAAAACATATAATTGAATGTTAATTAAATAAAGATTTATATAAATTAACCTCATTAAAATAGTATGTTAGGTTGTGAGAAAATTGATTCATGCCAAAGAACTCATATGAATAGTCATATAACCTAAAATCATGAGCTTCACATTATCCCTTTCATTCTTTTATTCTTGCAATTTCTTCTAACAATTTGTGAGATGTATTGGATATGTAATTAGCAATTGATTTATAAAACACATAAAAATATTCATTAGAACATCCAAGCATTTGTGCTTTATCATCAAAATTAATCAAATTGAACATGAGGCTAATTAAGCCAACAATCTCCCCCTTTTTGATGATGACAAACTAATGTTAGGTATTGATTTTGATGAAGGTGCAAATTGACCTTTCATCATAGTTTTTGAAAGAAATTCTATTAAAAAAATTTATGCATATGAGATGAATAATGTTGCTCCCCCTAAATGTATGCATTAAATAGACTTAATATTAACCAACATTTTACTCTTCTCCCCCTTTTGACAACATCAAAAAGTGAGAACAAACTACATACAATTTTAAATATTAGGATCTAACATTCCAAGCATGCATCTTAAAGTACAAAACGTTCTTTACGGTAAGGGTTTTGTAAAATATATATAATTTGTAAATCGGTGCTAATAAAATTAATATTAACATCACCTTTCAAAACCTGATCCCTAATAAAATGATGTCTAATTTCTATATGCTTGGTTCACGAGTGCTGGATAGGATTTTTAGTCAAACTAATAGCACTAGTATTGTCACACTGAACTAGAATGTGATCTTGCTTAATACCAAAATCTTATAATTGTTTCTTTAACCAAAGGACCTGAGCAATAGAACTAAGAAGCTGTAGCACTATGCTGTGGATAAAGCTATAAAATTTTATTTCCTAGATGACCAAGACACAAGTGATGATCTAAAATGACATGTGCTAGATGTACTTTTCTATCTACTTTGCATCCGCAAAGTAAGCATCGAAATAAGCAACCAAATCACATGATAAGAATTTTTTGGATACCATAAACTAACCTAGTAGTGCCTATCAAATACCGAAAGATATGCTTGACTATTAAATGAGATTCTTTGGGTTGGCCTGAAAATGAGCACACAAATAAACAACAAACATAATATCAGGCCTACTAGCACAAGGTATAAAAGTGAACCTATCATACTCCTATAAAGTTTTTGATCAACGATTTTCCTAATTCATCTAAATCTAATTTTATAGATGGGCTCATAGGAGTTTTACTAGATTTAAATCTTTTCATGTCAAACCTCTCAAGCAATTCATTTATATACTTAGTTTGATAGATGAATATGCCATTTTCTTATTGCTTCACTTGAAGACCTAAGAAAAATTAAGTTCTCCCATCATACTCATTTCAAACTCTTTAGACATCAAAGATGAGAACTCATGGCATAAAGATTCATTTGTACTTCCAAATAATATATCATCTACATACACTTGTACCACAATCAAATCATCATCTATGCTCTTAAGGAATAAGGTGGTATCTACTCTGCCCTTTCTAAATCCATGATCTATCAAAAAGTTACTTAACCTATCATACCAAGCACGAGGAGCCTGTTTTAAACCATATAAGGCTTTCTTTAATTTATACGCATGATTTGGAAAATGAAGGCTCTCAAATCTAGGTGGTTGCTCTACAAATACATTTTGGTCAATAAATCCATTCAAAAATGCACTTTTGACATCCATTTGAAAAAGTTTAAAATTTCTAAAACAAGCATAAGCAAGGAGTAACTGATAGCTTCTAGTCTTGCTACGTGCAAAAGATTCTTCAAAATCTATACCTTCAACTTGTGTGTACCCTTGTGCAACTAACCTAGCTTTATTTCTAACAATACAACTGAATCATCTAGCTTATTCCTAAAGATCCATTTTGTTCCAATGACATTTTGATCTTGGGGTCTTGGGACTAATTCCCAAACATCATTTCTTACAAATTCATTCAACTCCTCTTCCATGGCAATAATGCAAAAATTATCATTTAATGGTTCTTCTAAATTTTTAGGTTCAACCTCAGATAAAAATGCTGAATGATCTACAACTTCTCTTCTTCTAGTCATAACTCCTTTTGAAGGATCTCCTATAATTAGTTCCTTTGGATGATTTTTATTATATTTCCATTCTTTAGGCAATGAATCATCCATATTATCTTCTAAAGATATTTTCTTAAAGTTATCAATCTCTTCATCAATCACTTCATTTCTAATAGGATCAATCAAATTTTCATCAAAAAATAACATGTATTGATTCTTCAATCATTTTTCTTTTATTGTAAACTCTATAAGCTCTACTAGAAAGAGAGTATCCTAAGAAAATACCATCATCGATTTGCAATCAAACTTACCTAAATGATCTTTTCCATTATTCAAAATAAAGCATTTACATCCAAATACATGAAAGTGTTCAATCTTAGGCTTCTTTCCAAAAACAATTCATAGGGTGTCTTCTTCAAAATTGGTCTAAAATAGATCCTATTCATTACATAACATGCAGTATTTTCGCTTTTGGCCAAAATATTTTTGGGCAATTTATACTCATCAAGCATAGATCTACTTAATTCAATTAATATTCTATTTTTTCTCTCTACTACTCCATTTTGTTGGGGAGTTCTAGGTGCAAAAAAATTATGTCTAATCCCATGTTCATCACAAAATCCTCAAATAATTTATTTTTTAAATTCGCCACCATGATCAGTTTGAACACTATTAATCAAAAGGCCTTGTTCTCTTTGAAATCATCAACAATCACAAAACCATAATTTTTTCCACCTAAGCTAGTGGTGCTAATAGGACCAAATAAATCCATGTGCAATAATTCTAGAGGTCTAGAAGTAGAAACAATATTTTTACTTTTAAATGAGCTTCTAGAATGTTTACCATGAATACATGCATCACAAACATAGTTTGAATGAAAATTTAATTTAGGCAAACCAACTACTAAATCAAGTTTAGCAATTTTATTAAGTGTGTGCATGTTAATATGACATAGTCTCCTATGCCATAACCATATATCATCATGAGTGCTTTTAAAACAAAGTAAGTTTAAATTTACATCATGAAAGCTATCTAAATCAATGACATAAATATTTTTGTATCTTTTCCCTACTAGCAAAACATTTTCATTATTTTTTATAATGCAATATGATGCATGGAATACTACATTCAAACCTTTATCACATAATTGACTTATAGAAATTAAATTATTTTTTAATCCTTCTACTAGAAAAAATTTGTCTAAAGTGATAGAATTCTTACAAATAGAACCAATGCCAATGATTTTTCCCTTCGCATTATCTCCATATGTAACAAATCCTCCATCACTTGATTCTAAAGTTGTGAATTTATCTTTATCTCCCATCATATGTCTTGAACATCCACTGTCCAAGTACCACATGCCTTCTTTGATTTTGCTTTGAAGGCATTCCTACAAAATAAACTCACATGTTAACTTTTGGAACCCAAACATGTTTGGGTCCACATTCTAAATTTGAAGTAAGATATTTAGCATGCATGGTTTGTGTAGTGCTTGTACCTTTTGGTACCCATACATAAGATGATTGCTTAGTATTTTGTATTTTACAGCATAGCAATCAAATGAAATATGCCCTTTTTATTGCAATAGTTGCACCAAACATTAGTGTTTGCATATGATTTAGAATGATAATTATAAGGTATATGAGTGGGATGTGTATGATGCAAATAATTTTATTAAATATTTTTCTTGATGAAGTATTATAATGAACTTGTGATTTTAAACATAATTCTAATCTTGCTTTTAATAAGATATTCTCTCTTTCAAGTTTACCTACAACTAAGGAACAATTTAATAAAGAAGTATTTTTACTTTTAAATTATCACATTCATTTTTAAATCACAAAATGCATATCTAAATTTTATGTTCTTTTCTAAGGTTTTGTATTTTCTTTTAATTTTTTATATTCAATAACTAAATCATTAAAAAACATCATCTAATTCATCATAAGATATATCATTACATACCTCTTGAGAATCTAAGTCGATTCTCCATTTGCCATAAGACATATGTTGACCTCTTCATCCGATGAGCTAGTACTTGATTCATTTGAATCTGGATTGTAAAGTATCTTCTTCTTCTTATGGTACTTTTCTCCTTCATATTTTTTTCTTTTGTTTACATCAATTTCTTTTTCTTTGATTCAACAAGTTGGACAATCACCTCTTATGTGTCCGGGCTTTTTTAATGATAGCAAATGATCCCTTCACACAGGAAATATCTTAGTTTGAAATTTATAATTTTTAGATTTTTTATACCTTTGATTCTTCTTCCTTAGCAAGTTCCCAAGCCTTTTGGAAAGCATGACCACCTCATCACAATCACCATTCGAGCTTGAGGTGTTATGCTCATCACTATCATCAACTTGTAGTACAATGGCTTTTCCTTTCTCCTTCTCCTTTTCTGCTGAGTTATCCATCTTATCCCTTTGAGCAATAACATGTTCATCTGCTATCAAAGAACCCAAAAGCTGATCAAGTGAATAAGTAGATAAATCTTTAGCTTCACTAATAGCTGTTACTTTAGCTTCCCATTCTTTTGGAAGACATCTAAGAATCTTATAAACTAAGTCTTGATTCTATATGTTTTTCCAAGAGAATGTAATGTGTTAATTATTTTCATAAATCTAGTATACATATCGAAATAGATTCTAAGGAGACATATGAAATAACTCATAATCATGAACAAGTCTATTTATGTGAGCATCTCTAACTTCACTAGTTCCTTCATAAGTTATAATAAGTTTATCCCATATTTCTTTTGCGTACTTAACATAGAAATTTTCATGTAATCATCAGGTAATAAAGCACAATGTAAAGTATTACAAGCCCTAGCATTTAATTCATCAAGTTCTCTCTATAGACCATTCCTCAAAAGGTTTTTCTACTTTAATGCCATTTACTTCTACCGTGGGTGTATGATATTGATGTGTCAACATATACCACATGCGTGCATCTTGACCTCTTAAGAATGTACTAATTCTATTTTTCCAATAATCAAATGGTACACTATCTAAAAGTGGAGGTCTATGAGTGGATTGTCCCTCCCAGAATGAACCCTCAGGAAATTGTGCCATAGTGAAAAGATTTATTCTTGGATGTTAAGACAAAAGAGCCTAGGCTCATACCATGAGACACTATAGCACCCAAGATGGGGTGAATTGGGTAATATTAAAATTTTCAAAACTTAAATTTTAATTTTAAATAGAAAATTAGATTTTGATTTTATAATGATAAGATATAATTCTAAATGCAAAAATAAAAATATAATAAAGTAAATAGAGACAAGAGGCACACATTTTACGTGGTTCGCCAAACCCCAAACCGCCTACGCCCACACCTTAGCCACCCCCGGCTAGAATCCACTAAATGAAAAATGGTTTACAAAAGTACTCTCCTATAACGGGCAGTACAACCCCTAAATAATATGTACTCTCCTACAAAGGGCAGTACAACCCCAAAATAAATTTTACAACAAAAAAAAAATACAAAATAATAAATTTTGATAAAGTAAATCTCTCACAAATATACCAAGCAATCAAATTCAAAAGTGATCTCACAACTTATAAATGATCACTTTACAACTTAAAAAATTTGGCAAGGCAAAATGCTCACTTAATAAAAATAAATATCTTAAAGTGATCTTACTAGGATGTTTATGTTATTATAATTTGTAGAATAATACAAAATGATTTCAAAATAAATTCACAATATTCTTTTTCATAATAAAATAAATTTCAGCAAGGAGTAATTTATTTTAACCAAAAAAGATTCTTTCAATTAATGCTAATGATCACAAAATAAAAAAATAAGTATAGATTTAAGTTGGCTAGTAAGCTTTCAATTAAAAGAGAGATCTAGCAAATATGAAAATAATTTCAGCACAATAATTTATTTTAAAATGCTTAAAATATACTTCTAAAATAGATCTAAGAATAAATGATCTTTCAAAATTAGACCAAAGAAGAAATATTTCAAGAAACCAAAAGAAATTTTAGGAAGCTAAAAATTTCAGCAAGTTGAAATAGATCCTACAAATTATCACAAGAGTTTTTCACCAAAAAAAAATGATTGAGAAACTTTGATGTGAAAACCAATGTTCAAAGGCTAATCCACCAAAAAGTATAAATTAGAAAGAAGAAATAGATGGTGAAAATAGCATGAACAACTAAGAAGTATTAGATCAAGAAAACAAACTCAAGTAATTTAAAAAGGCTTGCTTCGTTGAAGATGTTGAAGCTTCCAAACCAAGGATTTGATCTTGCAATATTTGGAGAACACTTGGAAGGAACATTTAAGAGATTTTCTCTTAGATTTGCTGGAGAGATTTTGAATTTTGAATGAGGGATTCTTTCATGAAGAGAATGAGGGCTATTTATAGGTAGGAAGGTCATTTAAAAAATTATTTCAAAGAAATATATTATACAAACCTCATGCTATCATGTGATAATTTAATATTCAATAAAAATATAATTTATATTAAACAAATATTAAATTTAGCAGCAAAAATTCGGCTATTCACATGGGAAAGTCAAAAGTAATCAAATGTAGCTCTTAATATATTCAAAGCATGTAGCATCCATTATTAAAATCGTAATGTTTAAAAATCATAATAAATTCAATTTTAATGCAAAGTGGGTCATGTAACCACTTATTTTAAAGGAAAAATCCAAGGAATGATGGAGATAAAATCAGATATGAATTCTTTGATTAAACAATGACTTTGGCCAAAATACAAAATTTTATATATTTTGTTAATTTTGACATGTGACATTTAAAATTATGATATAATTTATATATAATCATAAATATGTTAGTTATCATATAACCAGCAAATTAAATTAAAATACCTAATTACATTAAGTAAATAAAATAATTATACTTAATAGTTACGATTATTTATTAATTTGACAATTTTATTGATGTGTAGAAAAAACATATAATTGAATGTTAATTAAATAAAGATTTATATAAATTAACCTCATTAAAATAGTATGTTAGGTTGTGAGCAAATTGATTCATGCCAAAGAACTCATATGAATAGTCATATAACCTAAAATCATGAGCTTCACATTATCCCTTTCATTCTTTTATTCTTGCAATTTCTTCTAACAATTTGTGAGATGTGATATGTAATTAGCAATTGATATATCTGAAACACATAAAAATATTCATTAGAACATCCAAGCATTTGTTTGTTATCATCAAAATTAATCAAATTGAACATGAGGCTAATTAAGCCAACAAAACCCTAAACCATAAACCCTAACACTAAACCCTAAACCTATAAACCCTAAACCCTAAAACCATAAATCCTAAACCCTAAATGATAAACCCTAAACCCTAAACCCTAAACCCTAAAAACCTAAAAACCTAAACCTAAACTAAATAACACCTAATAATAAAATAAATAAATAAACCTAAACAAAAAGAAAATAAAATAAATCAAAATTAAAATAAAAATCCTAAACTAAAACCTAAATCTAAACCTAAAAAGAAAATAAAATAAAATAAAAATAAACTAAAATAAAATAAATAAAAACCTAAACTAAAAAAATAAAATAAACCTAAGAATAAAACCTAAATAAAATAAAAAGTAAACATAAAAAATAAAATAAAATAAACCTAAAATAAAATAAAATAAACATAAAATAAAAACATAAACCAAAAAATAAATTAAAAATAAAACATAAAGCCTAAACTAAAGAAAAACCTAAACCTAAAATAAAGAAAAAATAAACAAAATAAAATAAACCTAAACCTAAACTAAAATAAACTAAACTAAAATAAATAAAAGCTAAACCAAAACCTAAAATAAACTCAACCTAAACCTAAACCTAAACTAAATAAAATAATATAAACTAAAATTAAACCTAAATCTAAACTAAAAAAATAAAACTTAAAAGTAAACCTAAAATAATAACTTAAAACCTAAACCAAAAACTAAAAAATAAAAACCTTAACCTAAACCTAAAAATAAAACAAAAAACCTAAACCTTAAAAATAAAATAAAAATAAAACTCAACTAAAAAATAAACGTAAACTTAAAAAATAAACTAAAATAAAAAACCTAGACTAAAATAAATAAACCTAAAATAAATAAACTAAACTAAATAAAAATAAAAAATAAACCTAAATAAAAATAAAAAATAAAATAAACTCAAATAAATAACAAATATACTAAATAAACCTAAACTGACTCATTTACTTAATTTTATAAAAAACACTAAACCCTAAATCCTAAACCCTAAATCCTAAACTAACTCTAAACTTAAAAAAAAAACCCTAAACCTAAAACCTAAAAAAAACCTAAACCCTAAACCCTAAAACCCTAAATTAAACCCTAAACCTAAATAACTCAACCCTAAAATAAATAAATAAAAGCACACGTAACTGAACGAAGTATAAGCCTAATCCATAAACCCTAAACCTAAAACCCTAAATCCTAAACCTAAACCCTCACAACCCTAAGCTTTACAAAACTAAACCTAAACCTAAACCTTAAACCCTAAACTAGCCCTAAACCCTAAACCTTAAACTAACCTTAAACCTTAAGAATCGATAAAACCTTGATGGTGTGGAACATCATCAACCATATAGCTAGATCTTGGTGGAGAAGGTGAGGTGGGGCATCGAGTGGTGGTGGGGATCCGAGGTGCCGGGATATGAAGAAGGTGGTTAGAAGTGGTGGTGGAGAAGGAGAATGAGGTTATGTGGTGGTGGCGAGGGGAGAGGTCGGTGATATGATGGGAGATCCCGCTACTCAAGAGGCGAGGGTGGTTCTGATGAAAACTGGAGAAAGTGAAGAGAGACCGATCTGATCTGCTTCTTTTGGAACTATGTCTTTATAGTAGAGATGGTTCTAGTTATCTATGATTTTTGATTTTCTCTATGGGTGCTCATTTTAGTCTATGTCGTAGCTTGTGTCTTAGAAAAATTGGGGTGCTACTTGAATGATGAAATTGAAAAGAAGAAATGTTGAATCTAAATTTATTCTCTTTAAAAAAATCGTAAACCCTAAACTAAAACTTAAACCCTAAATCTAAAACCTAAACCCTAAACCCTACACCCTAAACCCTAAACCCTAAACCCCAAATCCTAAACCCTAAACCCTAAACCTTAAACTAACCGTAAACCCTAGACCTTAAAAAGCTAAAAACCTAAAACCTAATCCTAAAAAAATTAAAATAAAAACTTAAACCTAAACCTAAAAATAAAAAATAAAACCTAAACCTAAAATAAAAAAAATAAAACTCTACTAAAAATAAACCTAAACCTAAACAATAAACTAAAATAAAAAACTTAAAGTAAAATAAAAAACCTAAAATAAATAAATTAAACTAAATAAAAATAAAAAATTAACCTAAATAAAAAAAAACTCAAATAAATAAAAAATAAACTAAATAAACCAAAACCTACTCGTTTACTTAATTTTAAAAGAAACCCTAAACCTTAAATCCTAAACCCTAAACCCTAAATCGTAAAACTGACCCTGAACCCTAAATCTACAACCCTAAACCTATAACCCTAAACCCTAAATCCTAAAACCCTAAATCGTAAATCCTAAACCCTAAACCATAAACCCGAAACCTTAAACCCTAAAACCCTAAACCCTAAACCCTTAAACCCTAAACCCTAAACCCTAAAACCTACAACCATAAACCCTAAACCCAAAACCCTAAACCCTAAACCCCTAAACCCTAAACTAACCCTAAAGCCTAAACGCTAAACTAACACTAAACCATAAACCCTAAGAATAGGCAGATCCTTGACGGCCAGAACATGACTATCAACTAGCTCGCCTAGATCTAACAAGGAGTAAGATAGAGGTGGCTTATCACTGGTGGTGGGGATGAGATGGTGAATATGGAGGGGTGGCGATGAAGGTCAATATGGTGGCGGAGGAGCAACTGAGGATCTTGGTGGGTGGAGGGATGATTGATATGACTGAATCCCATCAAGAGCTGGAACTATGTCTTTATAGTAGAGACGGTTCTACTTATCTAGGGTTTTTGATTTGCTCTATGGGTGCTCTTTTGATCTATATCGTTGCTTATGCCTTAAAAAACTTTTGGTGCTACTTGGTTGATGAAATTGAAAAAAAGAAATGTTGAATATGAATTTTTTCTCTATTAAAAAAAACCTGAAACCCTAAACCATAAATCCTAAATCCTAAACTAAAACTAAAACCCTAAACCTAAAACCTAAACCCTAAACCCTAAACCGTAAACCTTAAACCCTAAATCATAAAAACCATAAACCTTAAACCATAAACCCTAAACCCTAAACCTTTAACCCTAAAACCCTAAACCCTAAACCCTAAACCCTAAACTCTAAAATCATAAACCCTAAACCCAAAACCATAAAACCTACAATGCTAAACCCTAAACCCTAAACCCCAAACCTTAAACCCTAAACCCTAAAGCCTAAAGCTTAAGCTAACTCTAAACCCTAACCCTAAACACTAAACCCTAAATCTTGTATAAAGATGTCATTAAGAGTAGATCTAAAGAATGACCTAATTCTAACATTATTATAGTAGCTAAAGAAAATGTCTTCAAATGACTTTTCCTTGACTATTAGGGATTTGAATACCCTAAACCTTAATCCAAAATAATATTATATTACCATATATTATAGTATAATGTAGCATCATATATTTGAGCATGTAGTGATTTGTTTTTGGATGTTATAAGATGTTTTGAAATGTTTTATAAAATTATAGTATTGTGGCCTATAGTCCATATTAATAAATTGTATCTTTTCAGTAGAGACATTTCTAGTTATCTAGGGTTTTTGATTTGCTCTATGCGTGTTCATTTTTTATCTATGTTATCGCTTGTGTCATAAAAAACTTGGTGTGTTACTTGGTTCATGAAATCGAAAAGAAGAAATGTTGAGTACGAATTGGTTCTCTGTTTAAAAAAAACCAAAAAAACTAAACCTTAAACAAAAACTTGACACTAAACCTAAAACATATACACTAAACTTTATACCCTAAACCCCAAAAACCCTAAACACTAAAAATCCTAAACCCTAAACCCTAAACCCTAAAACCCTAAACCCTAAACCCTAAGCCCTAAAACTTAAACCCTAAACCCTAAACCTAAAACCACTAATAAACCTTAAATTAAACCTTTAATAAAACCTAGAAACCTAAAACCTAAACCCTAAACCAAACTAAAACCAAACTCAAAACCTAAACTCTAAACTTAAACCTAAAACCTAACCCTAATCTAAACACTAAACTATAAACCAAAACCATAACATAACCTAAACTAAACTAAACCTTAAACCCTAACCCTAAACCCTAAACCCTAAACTTAAACTAAAAACCTACTAAACTATATCTAACTATAAACTTAACTTAAAACCTTAAACCCTAAATCTAAAATATAACCTAAAGTTTAAATAAACTAACTAAACCTAAACTAACCTAACTAAACTAAAACCCTTAAACCCTAAACCCTAAACTTAAACTTAAACCTAACCTAACTTTAATTAAATAAATATAATCCTAAGTTTACTACTAAACTATAATTAAACCTTAAACCTAAAACTTAAACCTAACTTAAATATCAAAGTAAACTAAAACTAAAACTAAACTCTAACTTAACTATTAACCCTAATTTAAACCAAACTAAACTATAAATTAAACCTACACTAAACTCAACTATAAACCTAAATCCTAAACTAAATTCTAAACTAAACTAAACCAAACCTTAAACTACAATCAGATACCCTAAACACTAAACCCTAAACTTTAAACTAACCCTAAACCTGCTAACCCTAAACTTAAACCTTAAACCCTAAAGCCTAAACACTAAACCCTGACTTAAACCCAAAACCCTAAACCCTAAAACTAAACCTAAACCAAAACCCTAAACCTTAAACCTTAAACCTAAACCCTAAAAAACTTAAAAAAACCTAAACCTAAATAAAGCCAAAAAATAAAATAAATAAATAAACCTAAATAAAATAATAAAATAAAATAAATTAAAAACCTAAACTGAATGAAAAAAAACCTAAGAATAAAAAACCTAATTAAAATAAAACATAAATGTAAAATAAAAATAACATAAACCTAAAATAAAATTAAATAAAAACCTAAACCTAAAAAATAAACCTGAAAATAATTAAAAAATAAAACTTAAGCCCTAAACTAAAAAAAACCTAAACTAAAAATAAAAATAAAATAAATAAAATAAAATAAACTTAAACCTAAACTAAAATAAACTAAACTAAAATTAATAAAACCTAAAGCTAAACCTAAAATAAACTAAACCATATCCTAAACTTAAACTAAATAAAATAAAATGAACTAAAAATAAACCTAAACCTAAACTAAAAAATAAAACCTAAAAATAAACTTAAAATTAAAACCTAAAACCTAAACCTAAAAAAATAAAATAAAAACTTAAACCTAAACCTAAAAATAATAAATAAAACTTAAACCTAAAAAATAAAAAAAAAATAAAAATCAACTAAAAAATAAACCTAAACCAAAACCTAACCCTAAAAAAAAATTAAAATGAAAACCCAAAACTAAAAATAAATAAACCTAAAATAAATAAACAAAACTAAATACAAATAAAAAATAAACCTAAATAAAAATAAATAATAAATAATGAAATAAAATAAATAATAAATAAAATAAATAAACTAGATAAACCTGAACCTACCAGTTTACTTAATTTAAAAAGAAAACCTTAAACCCTAAATCCTAAACCCTAAACCTATAACACAAAACCTTAAACACTAATATCTAAACCCTAAACCTTAAAAAACCCTAAACCATAAACCCTAAAAGCATAAACCCTAAAATTCTAAGCCCTAAACCCTAAACCCTAAACCATAAACCTTAAGCCCTAAACCACAAACCATAAACCTAAACATAAAGTAACTAAATAATATAAAAAATAAACCTAAACCATAAAACCTAATAAATCCTAAACCCTAAGAATAGGCAGAATCTTGACGGTGAGAACATCACCACAACTGCCCTAGATCCGACAAGTGGAGGCTAAGGAGATCTGAGGTGCAGGATGGAGGAGGAGCTGAGGTTATAGCCGTGGTGGTAGCGGAAGGAGAGATCGGGGATATGATGGTGGATCCCACTACTCGTGAGGTCGGTGTGTTTCTGATGGGAACTGGAGAAACTGATGAACGACTGATCTGATCTACTACTTATAGAAATGTGTCTTTATAATAGAGACATTTCTAGTTACCTAGGGTTTTTGATTTGTTCTATGCGTGCTCATTTTTTATCTATGTTGTCGCTTGTGTCATAGAAAACTTAATGTGTTACTTGGTTCATGAAATCGACAAGAAGAAATGTTGAATATGAATTGGTTCTCTCTTAAAAAAAACCAAAAACCCTAAGCCCTAAACTAAAACATGAACCCTAAACCTAAAACCTAAACCCTAAACCTTAAATTGTAAACCCTAAACCCTAAAAACCCTAAACCATAAACCCTAAACTCTAAAATCCTAAACCCTAAACCCTAAACCCTAAACCCTAAACCCTAAGCCCTAAACCCTAAACCTACAACTCTAAACCAACAACCTTAAATTCTAAACCCTAAACCCTAAACTTTAAAATGCCCTAAACCCTAAACCCTAAACCCTAACCCTAAACCCTAAGGTCTAAAAGCATAATTCCTAAAACCCTAAACCCTAAACCTAAACCCTAACTCTAAACTATAAACATTAAACCCCAAACCCTAAACCTAAACCTAAAGTAACTGAATAAATTAAAAAATAAACCTAAACCCTAAAACCTAATAAACGTAAACCTAAACCTTGTGAATGGGCAAAACCTTCATGGTAGGAACATCACCGTCAACCCGGCTTAGTCTAGATCTAGGTGGTGGATATTGACATGCTGGTTGAAGTAGTGGTGGTTATGGAGGCGGGAGGAGTGATGGAAGTTACAACAGTGGTGGTGGTGGTGGGAGAGAATGGGGATATGATGGTGGATTTCGCTACTCGAGAGGCTTGGGTGGTTCTGATGGGAACTAGAGAAACTGTGTCTTTATAGTAGAGATGGGTCAAGTTATCTAGGGTTTTTAATTTATGCTATGCGTGCTCATTTTTGACTTATGTCACCACTTGAGTCTTAAAAAACTTGGTGTGCTACTTGGTTGATGAAATTAAAAAGAAGAAATGTTGAATCAATTTGTACTCTCTTAAAAGAAACCAAAAACCCTAAACCCTAAAAAAAAACTTGAAACCTAAACCATAAACCTAAAACCTAAACCCAAAACCCTAAACCCTAACCCCTAAACCCTAAATACCCTAAACCATAAACTATAAACCCTAAACCCTAAAACCTAAACCCTAAGCCCTAAACCGTAAACCCTAAACCCTAAACCCTAAACCCCAAACCCTAAACCCTAAGCCTTAAACCCTAAACTAACCCTAAACCATAAACCCTAAACCTTAAACCCGAAAACCCAAAACCCTAAAATGCTAAACACCTAAAAACCTAAACATAAACTAAATAAAACCTAAAAAATTAAATAAAAAACCCTAACCAAAATAAAATTAAATTAAAACATAAACTAAAACCTAAAGCTAAACCTAAACCTGAAAAGAAAATATAATAAAAAATAAAAATTAAACTAAAATAAAATAAATGAAAACCTAAACTAAACTAAAAAAATAAAAAACATAAATAAAATAAAAACTAAACCTAAAATAAAACTAAAATGAACCTAAAATAAAATAAAATAAAAAGTAAATAAAAACTTAAACCTAAAAAAAATAAACCCAAAAAATAAATAAAAAATAAAACATAAACCCTAAACTAAAAAAAAACCTAAGCCTAAATTGATAATAAAATAAACCTAAACCTAAACTAAAATAAATTAAATTACAATAAATAAAACCTAAACCTAAACCTAAACTAAATAAAATAAAATAAACTTAAAAAACTTAAACCTAAACTAAAAATTAAATCCTAAAAATAAACCTAAAATAAAAACCTAAAACCTAAACCTAAGAAAATAAAATAAAAACCTAAACCTAAACCTAAAAATAAAAAATAAAACCTAAACCTAAACCTAAAAAATAAAATTAAAATAGAACTAAACTAAAAAAACTAAATCTAAACCTAAACCTAAACCTAAAAAATATACTAAAATAAAAAACCTAACCTAAAATAAATAAATTAAGCTAAATAAAAATAAAAATAAACATAAACAACAAAAACAAAATTAACTAACTAAACTAACTAAACCTAAACCTACAAGTTTACTTAATCTAAAAAATAAAAATTAATAACTAAAAAAAACTTAACCCTAAAACTTAAAACCTAAATCCTAAACCTATAACCTTAAACCCTAAAACCCTAAACCCTAAACCTAAACCCTAAACCCTAAAACTCTAAACCTAAAACTATAAAACTTATAACCGTAAACCCTAAACTTAAAACCCTAAACCCTAAACTCTAAACCCTAAAAACATAAAAACCTAAACATAAACTAAATAAAACATAAAAATAAAATAAATAAATAAAAACCAAACCTAAATAAAATAAAAAAATAAAATAAAATAAAAACCTAAACTAAAAGCTAAACCTAAACATAAAAATAAAATAAAATAAAATAATAATAATAAACTAAAATAAAATAAATAAAAACCTAACTAAACTAAAAAATAAAATTAACCTAAGAATAAAAAACCTAAATAAAATAAAAACTAAATGTAAAATAAAAATCAAATAAACCTAAATTAAAATAAAATAAAAACTAATTCAAAACCTTAACCTAAAAAATAAACCTAAAAATAAATCAAAAATGAAACCTAAACCCTAAACTAAAAAAAACTAAACCAAAAATAAAAATAAAATAAACCTAAACCTAACCTAACATAAACTAAACTAAAATAAAAAACCTAAACTATAATAAATAAACCTAAAATAAATAAAATAAACTAAATAAAAATAAATAATAAACCTAAATAAAAATATAAAATAAAGTAAACTAAAATAAATAAAAATAAACAAAATTTACTAAATAAACCAAAACCTACCAGTTTACTTAATTTAAAAGAAAATAAAACTATAAACCCTAAATCCTAAACCCTAAACCCCTAAACCCTAAACCTACAACCCTAAACCTAAACCCTAAACCCTAAACCCTAAAACCTTAACCCTAAACTCTATACTAACCATAAACCCTAAACCCTAAACCCTAAACCTTAAACTAAACCTAAACCTTAAAGCCAAAAAATCATACACCCTAAAACCCTAAACCCTAAAACCTTAAACCATAAACCTTAAACCTTAAACTAAATAATCGAAATAAACCTAAACCTACTACTTTATTTAATTTTTTTAAAAATAAATAATTAGTAAAAATAAAAAAACACTAACCCAAAAACTAACCCTAAACCCTAAACCATAAACCATAAACCCTAAACTCTAAAACCCAAAACTTAAACCCTAAACCCTAAAACCCTAAAACCTTAAACCTAAAATCCTAAAACCCTAAACTCAAAACCCTAAAACCTAAACCCTAAACCACAAATCGTAAACCCTAAACCCTAAACGCTAAACCCTAAACTTAAATAAAATAAAAAAAATAAAATGAAATAAAAACCTAAACTAAAACCTAATCTGAAACCAAAACCAAAACCTAAAAATAAAATAACTTAAAAATTAAAAATTAAACTAAAATAAAATAAATAAAAACCTAAAATAAACTGAAAAAATAAAATAAACCTAAAAAGAAAAAACCTAAATAAAATAAAAACTAAATGTAAAATAAAAATAAATAAACATAAAATAAAAAAAATAAAAAGTAAATAAACCCTAAACCTAAAAAATTAACCCTAAACCCTAAACCCTAAACCTTAAAACTTACAACCCTAAACCCTAAACCCCAAACCATAAACCTTAAACCCTACAACCTAAACCCTATCCCCTAAAACCTACAACCCTAAACCCTAAACCTTAAACCCTAAACCCTAAACCATAAAACCTAAAAACCCAAAACTAAACTAAATAAAACCTAAAAATAAAATAAATAAAGAACCTAAACCTAAACCTAAAAATAAAATAAACTAAAAAATAGAAATAAACTAAACTAAAATAAATAAAAACCTAAACTAAACTAAAAATAAAATAAACCTAAGAAGAAAAACCTAAATAAAATGAAAATTAAACTTAAAATAAAAATAAATAAACATAAAATAAAGTAAAATAAAAACTAAATAAAAACCTAAACATAAAAAATAAACATAAAAATAAATAAAAAAATAAAACCTAAGCCTTAAACTAAAAAAAATTAAAACTAAAATAAAAATAAAAGTAAAATAAACAAAATAAAATAAAGCTAAACCTAAACTAAAATAAATGAAACCTAAACCTAAACCATAAATAAACTAAAGCTAAACTAAATAAAATAAAATAAACTTAAAATAATCCTAAACCAAACTAAAAAAATAAAACCTAAAAATAAACCTAAAACCTAAACATAAAAAAATAAAATAAAAACCTAAATCTAAACCTAAAAATAGAAAATAAAACCTAAACTTAAAAAAATAATATAAAAGTAAAACTCAGCTAAATAATAAGCTTAAACCTAAAAAATAAACTAAAATAGAAAATATAAACTAAAATAAATAAATTAAACTAAATGAAAGTAAAAAAATAAAAAGAAAAATAAAAAATAAAATAAATTAAAATAAATAAATAATAAACTAAATAAACCTAAACCTACTAGTTTACTTAATTAAAAAAAAACCGTAAACCTGAAATCCTAAACCCTATACTCTAAACCGTAAACCCTAAAACTAACCCTAAACCCTAAACCAAAAAAAACACTAAACCCTAAACCTTAAACCCCAAACACTAAACCCTAAATGCTAAACCCTAAATCCTAAATCTTAAACCCTAACCCTAAACCCTAAAACCCTAAACCCTAAAGAATAAACCCTAAACATTAACCTAAGGTAACTAAATATATTAAAAAATAAACCTAAGCCTTAAAACCTAATAAACCTAAACCTAAACCCTTAGAATGGGCAGAACTTTGAACACACGAACATCACCATCATGCAGGCTCTGTCTAGATCTGGCAGTGGAGGCGAAGGATGAGGTGGCAGTTATCACAGTGGCTATGGGGGATCTGAAGGTGTTGGTGGATATGGAGGTGGTGGTCAGAGTAGTGGTGGTTTTGGAGGCTAGAGGAGCGATGGAGGTTAGATCCATGGTGGTGGCGGAGGAAGAGATCAAGGACAAGATGGTGGATCCCACTAATCTAGAGGCCAGGGTAGTTCTGATGAGAACTGGAGAAACTGAATAACAGAATATCTGATATGCTGCTTATCAAATTGTGTCTTTATGGTAGAGATGGTTATAGTTATCTAGGGTTTTTCATTTGCTCTATGCATGCTCAATTTTTATCTATGTCGTCGCTTGTGTCTTAGAAAACTTGGCGTGTTACTTAGTTGATGAAATCAAAAAGAAGAAATATTGAATCTAAATTTGTTCTCTTAAAAAAACCAAAAACTCTAAACCCTAAACTAAAACTTAAACCCTAAACCCTATAATCCCTAAACCCTAAATCTTAAACTATTAACCCAACTAAAACCCTAAACCCTAAACCCTAAACAATAAAACCTAAACACTAAACCCTAAACCCTAAACCTTAACCCTAAATTACAAACACTAAACCCTAAGCCCTAAACCCTAAAATAACCCAAAACCCTAAAAAGCAATAAACCTAAACCTAAACTAAAAAAAACCTAAAAATAAAATAAATAAATAAACCTAAAGAAAAATAAAATATAAAAATCAAATAAAATAAATGCATAAACTAAAACCTAAACCAAAACCTAAACCTAAAAAAAAAAACTAAACTAAAATAAAATAAATAAAAACCTAAACAAAACTTAAAAATAAAAACCTAAATAAAATAAAAACTAAACCTTAAAAAACCTAAAATAAAATAAAATAAAAACTAAATAAAATCCTAACCCTAAAAAATAAATAAGAAAATAAAACCTAAACCTAAACCTAAACCTAAACTAAATTAAATAAATTAAACTAAAAATAAACTAAACCTAAACCTAAACATAAACTAAAAAATAAAACCTAAAAATATCTCTAAAATAAAAACCTAAAACCTCAACCTAAAAAAATAAAATAAAAACTCAAACCTAAACCTAAATATAAAAAAATAAAACCTTAAACAAAAAATTTAAATAAAAATAAAACTAAACTACAAAAAATAAACCTGAAAAAAATAAACTAAAATAAAAATAAAAAATAAAATAAAATAAAATAAACTAAAATAAATACAAAATAAACTAAATAAACTAAATAAATTTAAACCTACCGGCTTACTTAATTTAAGAAAAAAATAAATATTAAAAAACACCAAAACTCTAGGCCTACAACCCTAAACCTTCAACCCTAAACCTACAACCCTAAACCCTAAAAAACCATAAACCTTAAACCTTAAACCCTAAACACTAAACCCTAACCCCTAAACTTTAAACCTTGAACTATAAACCCTAAACTAACCCCAAACCCTAAACCCTAATCCTTAAACCCTAAACATTAAAATGGGTGGACCTTGACGGCAAGAACATCACCGTCAACCAGGATCAACCTAGATGTTGCATTGGAGGTGAAGGCCGAGGCAGCGATTATTGCAGTGGTGGTGGTGGATCTAGAGGTGCTGGTGGATATGGAGGTGGCAGTTATGGAGGTGGGAGGAGCGATAGAGGTTACAACCATGGTGGTGGTGGAGGGAGAGATCAGGGATATGATGGAGGATCCCACTACATAAGATGCGAGGGTGGTTTTGATGGGAACGAGAAAAACTAAAGAACGGCCAATCTGACCTGCTACTTATGGAACTGTGTCTTTGTAGAAGAGACGGTTCTAGTTATCTAGAGTTTTTTATTTGCTCTATGTGTGCTCATTTTTTATCTATGTCATCGCTTATGTCTTAGAAAAATTGGTGTGCTACTTGGTTGATAAAATTGAAAATAAGAAATGTATTTGAATTTGTTCTCTTCTAAAAAATCCTAAACCATAAACTAAAACATAAAGCCCTAACCTAAAACCTAAACCCTAAACCCTAAACCCTAAACTAAAATATAAACCCTAAACCTAAAACCTAAACCCTAAACACTAAACCTTAAACCCTAAACACTTAAAATCTTAAACCCTAAACTCTAAACCCTAAACCTTAAAGCTTAAAACCTTAAACCCTAAACTTTAAACCCTAAATCCAAAAACCTACAACTCTAAACCCTAAATCCTAAACCCCAAACCCTAAACCCTAAACCCAAAACCCCAAACCCTAAACCCTAAAATCCCAAAAACCTGAACCTAAACTAAATAAAACTTAAAAATAAAATAAATAAAAAAACCTAAACTTAAATAAAATTAAAAAATAAAATAAAACCTAAACTAAAACCTAAACCTCAACCTAAACTTAAACCTAAAAATAAAATAAAATAAAAAATAAAAACTAAACCAAAATAAAATAAATAGAAACCTAAACTAAACTAACAAAATAAAATAAACCTAAAAATAAAAACAAAAATAAAATTAAAACTAAACCTAGAATAAAAATAAAATAAACTTAAAACTTAAATCTAAATCTAAAAATAAAAAATAAAATCTAAAAAATAAAATAAAAAATAAAACTAAAAAAATAAACCTAAACCTAAACCTAAAAAATAAACAAAAACAAAAAACCTAAATAAAAATAAATAAAACTAAAATAAATAAACTAAATTAAATAAAAATAAGAATAAACCTAAATAAAAATAAGAAATAAAATAAACTAAAATAAATAAAAATAAAGTAAACTAAATAAACATAAATTAACCAATTTACTGAATTTAAAAAATAAAATAAATAAAAAAGAAAAAACTTTAAACCCTATTCCCTAAAGCCTAAACCCCAAAAGCCTTATACCCTAAAGCCTAAAGCTTAAACCCTAAATCCTAAATCCTAAACCATAAACCCTACCCTCAACTAAACCCTAAACCTACAACCCTAAACCCTAAACACTAAACCCTAAACCCTAAATCGAAAACCTACTACCCTAAACCCTAAATGCTAAAAAACCCTAAACCCTAAATCCTAAACCCTGAACCCTAAAATCCTAAAACTATAAACCCTAAACTGTAAACCCTAAACCCAATCCATAAACCCTAAACTGTAAATCATAAACCTTAAAACATAAAACATAAACAATAAACCCTAAACCCTAAAACCCTAAACTCTAAACCCAAATTTAACCCTTAACCTTACACTAACCATAAACCCTAAAACCAATACCCAAAAAACCCTAAAGCTTAAATCCTAAACCCTAAACCCTAATCCCTAAACCCTAACCCTAAACCCTAAACCCTAATTCCCAATCGTTCTGATTTGGATTTCTCTCCCCAATATGCAAATCCATTTCATTAAAGATCAATTCCTTTTTGTTGTGGGTGCTTTATTCTATCGATCATTACAAATTGATTAAACAACGACTATGAAATCTCATCCTTCAGTGGCTAGAATCCTTGTTGAATTGGGCATTACTAATAAACACCCCAAAAAATGTAGTTAGGATCTAAAAATTATGGTTACATGCAAAGAATTGAATTTGAAAATTTCCCTGTCTTTGGTTCTCACTACAAAATCCACGGGCATGATAATTTTGAATATTTCATTCTTCATCCTCACCTAAAAAAGAAAATCCCTATTAATAAAACTTATGTTCCTAACCCTAGGCCAACCACTGTTAAATATCAAAAAACTACTTTGAAAAAAAAAGGATTCTTTGAATGTTCCAAATAAAGTTGATTTACCTTTCACTTCTTCTAAGCAATTGAAGGCTTCGAATGTGAACAATAATAGCTTTTCTAAACTTTTGAATGAGGATTATGTTTCCTTTGATTCGATCCTTGCATCCATGTTGGCTTTGATAGATAAAAATGAAGCTTTAATGTAGAACATAAATGAGGAATTTAATACTATACATCATTCTGATTCAATGGTGAATATGGTTTTAATACCTCATGATAATCAGGTTGATAAACCTGATTCCATATTCCAAATTCAGAATGATTTAGCTTCTCAAAAAGTTTTGCTTTTACCAAATAATTTGGCTAATGATGAGGAAGGGTTTGGTGTTCCCACTTTCCTTCTTAATAAATCAGTTTCTGCTCCCTCCCTTGTTATTTCTAAAGCTTATGTTTTTAATAAATCTAGTGTCTTGGAAGAAAGAGAATTCACTTCTCATCCTAAATCACTAATGTTTCTAAATTCTTTTGGATGATGATTCAAAGAAAATGGCTTCCAAACTTTATATTCAAATAGAAACCAAATTACTAAGAAACACTAGATTATTCCTCTCTCTCACACTTTACTCCCCACTTTTTCTTATGTTTAATTTTTTGGTTTTGAATGTTAGAGATTGGTACTCTCTCTATTCATAACTGTATTAGAAATCTTTGTCGTATCCATAATATTTTCTTACTTGTTATTCTTGAGCCACTTATTCATGCTAATAAAATTAACCATGTTGCTAGAATGATTAGTTTCAACAAAATTTTCTCTAATGTTAATAATAAGATTTGGTGTTGTTGGAATAACTTTATAGACGGTTATATTCTTGATGATTTTCATCAAGTTGTCAATGCTCAAATCTATTATTATGGTTATTGTGTTTTCGGCTCTTTTCTTTATGCATCTTGTAATAGATCTAGTAGAAATCTTCTTTGGGATAACTTGACTAATGTTGCCACCTCTGTCAATAAACCTTGGTTTGTTGGTGGTGATTTCAATAATATTTTGTTCTCTTCTGAACGAAATGGTGGTTTCTCTCCTAATATTCATTCCATGGAAGAATTTTCCAATATGATTCTTGATAGTAATTTGTATAATATTGGTTTTCAGGGTTCAAATTAAACTTGGCAAAACTCTAGACTTTGGCAAAGAATGGACCAGATTCTTTTTAATAATCATTGGATTACTCAATGTCCTATTACTTCTATAGATCATTTAAGCAGAACCTTGTCTGATCATAATCCTCTTTTGGTTTCTATTAAAAATAATTGTAATAGATTAAATAATTTCTCTCCTTTTAGATTTCAGAACATGTGGATTCCACCTAAACCCTAAACCCTAAACCCTAAACCCTAAACCTAAAACCAAAACCCTAAACCCTAAACCCTAAACCAAATCCTAAACCCTAAACCCTAATCCCTAAACCCTAAACCATAAATCCTAAACCCTAAACTTATATAAACCTTAAACCCTAAACTAACTTAAACCCTAAACCCTAAATTAACCTAAACCCTAAACCTTAAATCCTAAACCATAAACCCTAAACCCTAAACTAAAAAGCCTTAAACCCTAAAATCTTAAACCGTAAACATTAAACCTTAAAATAAACCTTAAACCCTAAAAACCCTAAACCCTAAATAATAAACTCTAAAACCTAAACCATAAACCCTAAAACACTAAACCATAAACTTTAAAACCCTAAAACCCTAAACCCTAAACCCTAAACCCTAAACCCTACAACCTTAAACCCTAAACCTTATACCCCAAACCCTAAACCCTAAACTAACCTTAAACCCTAAAGCCTAAACCCTAAACCCTAAACCCTAAATCCTAAAACCTAAAAACATAAACCTAAACTAAATAAAACCTAAAATTAAAATAAATACAATAACCTAAACCTAAATAAAATAAAATAATAAAATAAAATAAAAACCTAAACATATTCCTAAACCTAAAAACAAACTAAATTAAATAAAAAAATAAACCTAAGAAATAAAAAAAAACTAAAAAAAATAAAAACTAAATCTAAAAGAAAAATAAAATAAACCTAAAATTAAATTAAATAAAAACTTAAACCTAAAAAATAAACCTAAAAATAAATAAATAAAAACCTAAACCATAAACTAAAAAAACCTAAACCTAAAATAAAATTAAAATAAATAAAATAAAATAAACCTAAACTAAAAATAAACTAAACTAAAATAAATAAACATTAAACCTAAACCTAAAATAAACTAAATCTAAACCTAAATCTTGTCTAAATAAAATAATATAAACTAAAAATAAACTAAACCTAAACATAAACCTAAACTAAAATATAAAACTTAAAAATAAACCTAAAATAAAAACCTAAAACCTAAACTTAAAAAATGAAATAAAAAGTGAAACCTAAACCTAAAAATAAAAAATAGAACCTAAACCTAAAAAATAAAATAAAAATAAAATTAAACTAAAATAAATAAACCTAAAATAATATACCAAAATAAAAATAAAAAAATAAAATAAACTAAATAAACCTAAACCTACGGACTTACTTAATTTAAGAATAAATAAATAAATAAAACCCATAAAACCTAAACCGTAAACCCTAAACCTTAAATACCCTAAACCATAAATCCTAAACCCTAAACCCTAACCCCTAAACTCTAAACCCTAAACCTATCACCCTAAACCTCAACACTAAACCTGCAACCTTAAACCCTTAACCCTAAACCCTAAAAAAACCTAAACTTAAACCTAAACCTAAACCCTAAATCCTAACTCTAAACCTAAATCTTAAACTAAACACTAAACCTAAACTAACCTAAACACTAAACCCTAATCCTAAACTCAAAACCTAAATCATAAACTAACTAAAACTATAAACTCTAAATCAACTTAAACTATAAACCTAAATTCTAAACTAAACTCCTACAAATACTAAACCTAAATCTAAACTAAACCCAAAACCCTAATCATATCCCTAAACCCTAAGCTCTAAACCCTAAACCATAAACCTTAAACCTTGAACCCTAAACCCTATACAACCCAAAACCCTAAAACCCTAAAGCCTAAAGCCTAAACCCAAACCCTAAACCATAAGCCCTAAACCCTAAATTGTAAAACCCTAAACCCTAACTAACCATAAACCCTAAGCTAACCTTAAACCCTAAAGCCTAAACACTAAACCTGAAACCTTAAACCATAAACTATAAACCCTAACCCTAACCCCTAAAACCTTAAAACAAAAAAAACCCTAAACCCTAAACACTAATCCCTAAACCTAAACCTAAACCTAAAGTAACTAAAAAAAAGCTAAACCCTAAAAGCTAATAAACCTAATCATAAACTTAAATCCTAAGAATGGGTAGAACCTTGACAGCAGGAACATCACCATCAACCAGGCTTAGTCTAGATTTTGCCATGGATGCGAAGGGGGAGGCGGCGGTTATCATAGTGGTTGTGGGGGATCTAGAGGTGCTGTTGGATATGAAAGTGGCAGTTATAGAGGCAGGACGAGTGACGGAGGTCATAGCCGTGGTGGTGGTAGAGGGAGAGATTAGGGATAGGATGGCGGATCCCGCTAATTGAGAGGTGGGGGTGGTTCTAATGGGAACTATGGAATCTGAAGAACGATCGATCTGATCTACTACTTATGGAACTATCTTTATAATAGGGACAATTCTAGTTATCAAGGATTTGTTATTTTCTCTATGCATGCTCATTTTTGATCTATGTCATTGCTTGTGTCACATAAAACTTGGTGTGCTACTTACTTGATGAAATCAAAAAGAATAAATGTTAAATCTAAATTTGTTTTCTATTAAAAAAACTAATAAACCCTAAACGCTAAATTTAAACCATAAACTAAAACATAAACCCTAAACCTAAAACCAAAACCTTGAACCCTAAACCATAAACACTCAAACCTAAAAATGCTAAACTCCTAAACCCTAAACCCTAAAAACATAAATCGTAAACCCTAAACCCTAAATCTTAAAACTTACAACCCTAAACCCTAAACCCTAAACCATAAACTAACCCTAAACCTTAAATTCTAAACACTAAAAACCTAACAACCAAAATCTAAACTAAATAAAATTTAAAAATAAAATAAACCCTAAACCCTAAACTTAAATCTAATAAAAAATAAAATAAAATAAAAACCTAAACTAAAATCAAACCTAAACCAAAAATAAAATAAAATAAACTAAAATAAAATAAATAAAACCTAAACTAAACAAAAAAATAAAATAAACCTAAGAATAAAAAACCTAAATAAAATAAAACAAACGTAAAATGAAAATAAAATAAACCTAAAATAAGATAAAATAAAAACCTAAACCTAAAAATAAAAGTTAATCAAAAACCTAAAAGAAATAAAAAATAAAATGTAAACCCTAAACTAAAAAAAAGACTTAAACCTAAAATAAAAATAAAATAAACCTAAACCTAGACTAAAATAAACTAAACTAAAATAAATAAAATCTAAACCTAAAATAAACTAAACCTAAACCTAAATCTAAACTAAATAAAATAAATTAAACTAAAAATAAACTAAACCTAAACATAAACCTAAAATAAAAATTAAAACCTAAAAATAAACCTAAAATAAAAACCTAAAACCTAAACCTAAAAAAATAAAATAAAAACTAAAACCTAAATCTAAAAAGAAAAAAATTAAATCTAAACCTAAAAGATAAAATAAAATTAAAACAAAACTAAAATAAATAAACCTAATATAAATAACCTAAACAAAATAAAAATAAAAATAAACCTAAATAAATATAAAAAATAAAATAAACTAAAATAAATATAAAATAAACTAAATAAACCTAAAACTACTAGTTTACTTAATTTAAGAAAATAAATAAATAAATAAAAATCCCAAAACCCAAAATTGTAAACCCTAAACTCTAAAAACCCTAAACCCTAAAACCTAAACCCCAAACCCTAAATCCTAAACCTTAAACCGTAAACCTGCAACCCTAAACATTAAACCCTAAGCTTTAAACCCTAAAAAACCCTAAACCTTAAACCCTAAACCTTAAACCTAAACTAAGCCTAAACCTTAAACCCTAAACCCTAAACCTTAAAACCTAAACCTAAAACCTGCCTTAAACTAAAACTCTAAACTTAAACCTACAACCTAAATCCTAAACCCTAAACCCTAAACATTAAATCCTAAACCCAACAACCCTAAACCCTAAACCCTAAACCCTAAGCCCTAAATCCAAAACCATAAACCCTAAACTCAAAAACATAGACCTTAAACCCTAAATCATTAAAAACCTGAAACACTAAAAACCTAAACCCTAAACCCTAAACCCAAACACTAAACCCTAAACCCTAAACCCCAAACACTCAACCTAAAATAAATCTTAAACTCTAAATTGAAAACTAACCCTAAACCCTAAGCCAACCTTAAACCCTAAATGCTAAATCCTAAACACTAACCCTCAAACCCTAAACCCTAAACCCTAACCCTAAACCCTAAACCCTAAAACACTAAACCCTAAAACCTTAAACCCTAAACCCTAAACTCAAAATCATAAACCCTAATCGCTTAACCCTAATTCTAAACCCTAAATATAATCCTAAACCTAAAGTAACTAAATAAATAAAAAATAAACCTAAACCTAAAAGCTAATAAACTTAAAATAAACCTAAACCCTAAGAATGGCCATAACCTTGATGGCAGGAACATCATTGTGAACTAGGCTCAGGCTAGATCTGCCCGTGGAGGCAAAGGCAGAGGCATTGGTTATCGTAGTGGTGGTGGGGAATCTAAAAGTCTTGGTTGATATAGAGGTAGCATTTATGGAGGAGGGACGAGCGATGGAGGTTATAAACATGGTGGTGGTGGAGGGAGAGATCAGGGATATGATGGCAGATCCCACTACTCAAGAGGTGGGGGTGGTTCTGATGGGAACTAAAGAAACTAAAGAATGACCGATCTGAACCACTGCTTATGGAACTATACCTATATAGTCGAGATGGTTATGGTTATCTAGAGTTCTTAATTTGCTCAATGTGTGCTCATTTTTTATTTATGTCATCACTTGCGTCTTAGAAAACTTGGTGTGCTACTTGATTGAAGAAATTGAAAAGAAGAAATGTTTAATCTGAATTTGTTCTCTATTAAAAAAACCATTAACCCTAGACCCTAAATCCTAAACTAAAACATAAACCCTAAGCCTAAAACCAAAAATATAAACCCTAAACCCTACATCCTAAACCCTAAATCCTAAACCCTAAACCCTAAACCCTAAACCCTAAATCTTAAAACCTTCAACTCTAAACCCTAAACCCTGAACCTCAAACCCTAAACCCTAAACCCCAAACCCTAAACCTTAAATCATAAACCCTAAAAACCAAAAAACCTAAACCTAAACTAAGGAAAAACTAAAAATAAAATAAACCCTAAACCTTAAACCTAAATAAAATAAAATAAATTAATAAAAATAAACTAAAATAAAATAAATAAAAACCTAAACTAAACTAAAAAATAAAATAAACCCAAGAATAAAATACCTAAATAAAATAAAACTAAATGTATAATAAAAATAAAATAAACCTAAAATAATTAAAATAAAAAACTAAATAAAAACTAAACATAAAAAATAAACCTTAAAATCAAACCTAAAAATAAATAAAAAATAAAACCTAAATCCTAAACTAAAAAAAAACTAAACCTTAAGTAGAAATAAAATAAACCTTAACCTAAACTAAAATAAACTAAACTAAAATAAATAAAACCTAAACCTAAACATAAAATAAACTAAACTTAAACCTACACCAAATCTAAATGAAATAAATTAAGTTAAAAATAAAGTAAACCTAAACCTAAACCTAAACTAAAAATAAAACCTAAAAATAAACCTAAAATAAAATCCTAAAACCTAAACCTAAAAAATATAATAAAAATTAAAACCTAAACTTAAAAATAAAAAATAAACCTAAACATAAAAAATAAAAATAAAATAAAATAAAATTAAAACTAAAATAAAATAAATAAAACTAATATAAATAAACTAAACTAAATAAAAATAAAAATAAAATAAACTAAAATAAATAAAAAATAAACTAAATAAACCTAAACCTATCAGTTTTCTTAATTTAAGAAAAAACCAATAAAAAAACCCAATAAACCCTTAATTATAAACCTTAAACCTTAAAATTCTAAACCCTAAATCCTAAAGCCTAAAACCTAAACCCTAAATCCTAAATCCTAAAACCTAAACCTATAACCCTAGACCCTCAACCCTAAACCTGCAACCCTAAACACTAAACCCAAAATCCTAAAAACCATAAACCTTAAACCCTAAACCCTAAACCCTAACCCATAAACTTTAAACCTTAAACCCTAAACAAATCTTAAACCATAAACCCTAATCCCTAAAAACTTAAACCCTAAACCATAAACCCTAAAACCTTAAACCCTAACCTTTACAACCATAAACCCTAAACCCTAAACCCCAAATCAAACCCTAAACCCTAAACCATAAACCCTAAACCCTAAAACATAAACCCTAAAGCTTAAACCCTAAACCCTTAAACCCTAAACCCTAAACCCAAACCCTAAACTCTAAACCCTAAACCCTAAACACTAAGCCGTAAAACTTTAAATCCTAAACCCTAAACCTTAAACTAACCCTAAGTTGAAAGCTAATCCTAAATCCTAAACCCTAAATCCTAAACACTAATCCTTAAACCATAAACTCTAAACCATAAACCCTAAACCCTAACTCTAAATGCTCAACCCAAAACCCTAAACCTTAAAATCTAAAACCCAAAACCCTAAATCATAAACCCTGAACCCTAAACCATAAACCCTAATCCCTAAACCCTAACCCAAAACCTTAAAACATAAACATAAACATAAAGTTACTAAATAAATAAAAAATAAACCTAAACCCTAAAAGTTAATAAACCTAAACTGAAACCTAAACCCTAAGAATGGGCAGAACCTTGACGACAGGAACATCACCATGAACTAGGGTCAGTATAGATCTGGCATTGGAGGCAAAGGCAAAGATGATGGTTATCACTGTGGTGGTGGGGGATCTGGAGGTGCTGGTGGACACGAAGGTGGCGGTTATGGAGACAGGAGGAGTGACGGAGGTTACATCCGGGTGGTGGCAGAGGGAGAGATTAAGGACTTGATGGTGGATCCCTCTACTCGAGAGGTGGGGGTGGTTCTGATGGGAACTGGAAAAACTAAAGAATGGCCAATCTAATCTGCTGCTTGTGGAACTATGTCTTTACAATAGAGATGATTCTAATTATCTAGAGTTTTTTATATGCTCTATGTGTGCTCATTTTTTTTTCTATGTCATCGCTTGTGACTTAGAAAGCTTGGTGTGCTACTTGGTTAATGAAATCGAAAAGAAGAAATGTTGAATCTAATTTGTTCTCTATTAAAAAAAACCATAAACCCTAAACCTTAAACTAAAACTTTAACCCTTAACCTAAAACATAAACCCTAAACCCTAAATCCTAAACCCAAAATGAAAACATAAACCCTAACCCTAGAACCTAAACCCTAAACTCGAAACCCTAAACCCTAAATGCTGAAAACCCTAAACCCTAAACCCCAAAAAAAAAAAAAATCCTTAAATTCTAAACCTTAATGCTTAAAACCCTAAATCCAAAAACCTACAACCCTAAACCATAAACCCTAAATCACAAACCCTAAACCCAAAACCCAAAACCCTAAACCCTAAAAACCTAAAAACCTAAACCTAAACCAAATAAAACTAAAAAATATCATAAATACAAAACCTAAACCTAAATAAAATTAAAAAATTAAAATTAAATTAAAACCTAAACCTAAACTTAAACTTAAACCTAAAAATAAAATATAATAAAAATTTAAAACTAAACTAAAATAAAATAAATAAAAACCTAAAATAAACAAAAAAATAAAATAAACCTAACAATAAAAAACCAAAATAAAATAAGAACTAAACATAAAATAAAAATAAAATATAGTTAAAAAATAAAATAAAAACCTAAACCTAAATAAAAAATAAACCTAAACTTAAACCTAAACCTAAAAAACCTAAACAAAAATAAATAAATCTAAAGTAAATAAACTAAACTAAATAAAAATAAAAATAAACCTAATTAATAATAAAAAATAAAATAAACTAAAATAAATAAAAAATAAACTACGTAAACTAAATAAACCTATTCCTACCAATTTACTTTATCAAACAAAGCCCTTAAACCCTAAACCTTAAACCCTAAAACTCTAAAACCTTACCACTAATCCTTAAAATTTACAACCCTAAATCCCAAACCCTAAACCTAAATCCTAAACCCTAAACCCTAAACCTTAAACCCTAAAAACCTAAAAACCTAAACCTAAAATAAATAAAACCTAAAAATAAAATAAATAAATAATTCTAAACCTAAAGATAAGAAATTAATAAATAACCTAAATTAAAGCCTAAACCTAAACCTAAAAATAAAAATAAAATAAAATAAACAAACTAAAATTAAAATAAAATAAATAAAAACCCAAACTAAACTAAAAAATATAATAAACCTTAAAAATAAAAAACCTAAATAAAATAAAAACTAAACATAAAATAAAAATAAAATAAACCTAAAATAAAACTAAGTAAAAACCTAAACCTAAAAAATAAACCTAAAATAAATAAAAAAAATAAAACCTAAACCCTAAACTAAAAAAAACCTAAACCTAAAATAAACAAAATAAAATAAACCTAAACCAAAATAAAAATAAACTAAAATAAAATAAATAAAACCTTACCCTAAACCTAAAATAACTAAACCTAAACACTAAACTAAATAAAAGAAAATAAACTAAAAATAAACCTTAACCTAAACTAAAAAATTAAATCTAAAAATAAACCTAAAATAAAACATAAAACCTTAACCAAAAAAAATAAAATGAAAGCCTAAAACTAAAACCTTAAAATAAAAAATAAAACCTAAACCTAAAAAAAATTAAAATAAAATAAACTAAAAAATAAACATAAACCTAAACCTAAACGTAAAAAATAAACTAAAATAAAATACCTAAAATAAAATAAATAAACCTAAAATAAATAAACTAAATTAAATAAAAGCTAAAAATAAACCTAAATAAAATAAATTAAAATAAATAAAAAATCAACTAATTAAACTAAATAAACCTTAACCTACTAGTTTACATAAAAAACCCTAAACCTAAAGTAAACCTTAAACCCTAAACCCTAAACCGTAAAAAAATTCTAAACCTTAAATCCTAAAGCCTAATACCCTAAACCCTAAATCCTAAATCCTATACGTAAAAAATCCATAAACCTTAAACCCTAAACCCTAAACCCTAAACCCTAAACCTTAAACTAACCCTATGTCTTAAACCCTCTACAACCCTAAACCCTAAACCCAAACCTTAAACCCTAAACCCAAACCTTAAACCCTCAAAACCTAAACCCTAAACCTAAACCCTAAACCCTAAAACCTAAAGTTATTTTCACTCTTTAGCCTAAGCTGCATTATGTTTTTTACCTCTAGTTCTTGGGTTGGCCTAGTGGTTGCTACCAAAAGGTTCTTGTCTTTCCAGCCTAGGTTGGCTTGGATTTTTTATCCTGGTGGTTATTGTCTTCTCTGCCTTGTTACTCTAGTTGATGGTGGATGAGATGGTTTTTGCTCTTGCTTTATTCTATTTTTTGCACTAGTTGGTTTGTTGGCTCTCCTCTTGAACTTGAATTACATTTTGCTAGTTTTTTATGGTTGGATGGGTGGCCTTCCTAGTGGGAACTGCTGTTAGTTGTTGCAATTTTTGAACCTTCTTTTGTAGAATTTTCTGGCTACTTTTTTAGGTTTGCCTCCCAGTTCCTTATTGTTTATTACTGGATCTTTCTTTTGCCTTGGTTTTGCATTTGGTAATTTTCTTGAGGCTAGCCTCTATTGGGTGCATTATTTGTAGCCATTTTGTGTTATTATTATGCTTCCTATCGGGTTAGTCTTTGTTGTTGGGGAAGTTTGGTTTTTTGGCAAGTCCTGGCTAGCAACTATTGTTGCCTTTCTATGGTTGTTGTGCTTCTTTTGGACCTCTATTGTATGTTGCTTTCTTAGTTTTATTCTTTTTCTTGGCTACTTGGGATTCTTCCTTTGTTGGTTACTTATTATGGGATGTTCTCTAGTGGCTATTGGGGATGCTTCCTTTGTTAGTTTTATGCTTTTTCTTGGCTGATTTATGTAGTTGGTTTGGTTGGAGGACTTTTAGTTGTCCTTGGAATCTTGGTTGGTTGATTTTTTTTTCAAATTAATCTTTTCCTTATTCTTGGACAATTTGTTGGAGCCTTTCATTTTTTTGGCAATCCTTTGTTGATCTTTTTGGATTGGACTTTTTGGTTTCTGGTGGTTTGTGGCTTCCTTTGGCCCCCTTTTGTGTGACTGTTTTGTCTTCTATTGATTTGCATTTGTTGTAGCTTATGTTTCCTTCAGTTGATGCTTTCATTTCTGAGTTGTTTAGTCATTTGTGGTTTCTCACCCTGGTTTGGCTTGGAGAGTGCTACTTGTTGGGACTTTGGCTTGAGGGATCCTATCTTGGTTTTCTTGGATATTTCTCTATTAATTGGCATGGGTCTGGTGGTTGTGGACTATTGGTTCTAGGTTTTCCATGGTTTGGAGCTTGGATGGGTATTTGGAAAATGGTTGTTGTTGGGGTTTTGACTTTGTTCTAGCCTCTCTCTAGGTTATTGTGATTAGTCTATTATGGTTTTTGTTTGGTGGTTTGGCTACTAGTTGGTTGCTAGTCGGTTGCTCTTTGTTAAATGGTGCAGAATCTGGAACTCTATGGACTGTTGGCCCTAGATGTTTGCTTGTATCAAGTATGCTAGATATAATGGCTTTGATGTTACTCACATCTTCTCTCTAGTTGGTAACATTACATATAATTGTAACCCTTCTTTATGAAGTTTGGATGCTCATATGTATTGTTGCCCTTGAGATGATACTAACTGAGCTAGAGCCTTCTCTTTCCAAGCTCTCTCCTTTTTCGCTCTTTATCCTTATCCTTTATAGCTATGACTTTTATCATTGTAGTGTGTTGCAGATTAGTTTTATAGGTTGGAACTTTACAGAGGGAATGGTCGTTACTCAGTCAACCCAAGTGTTGTTGCTGTGGATCTTGCTTATATTGCTTTCTCAAAGAATTCATGAACTATTGTTGACTCATTCTTTTACTATTTCTGGATTTGTTTTAGTCTAAATATGTCTTTTTCTCTTATGCTTTTTAGCTATAGTATTTGCTCTTTTGTTTGGTTTTCTTTTTCTAATGTATTTAAATGGGTGTTTAGCTCTTTAGGTTTCTTGCAGCTCTAAGAGGAGTAGAATTTTAGAGCTTTATTACTTTTAAGGACATTGTATTTTTTCCTTCTATGGTAATAAAATTCACACACAAAAAAAACCCTAAACTCTAAATCCTAAACCCTAAACAACCCTAAACCCTAGAACCCTAAATGCCAAACCCAAATCTTAAACCCTAAACCCTAAACCCTAAATCGTAAACCCTAAACCCTAAAACCCTAAACTCTAAACCTTAAATCCTAAACTCTAAAACCTAAACCCTAAAGCATAAACACTAATCCCTAACCATAAACCCTAAAGTGTAAAAGCATAAAATCAAAAACCCTAAACCTAAACCCCCAACCATAAACCTAAACCACAACCCCAAACCATAAACCTAAACCTAAAGTAATTAAATAAATTAAAAATAAACCTAAACCCTAAAACCTAATAAACCTAAACCTAAACCTTAAGAATAGGTGGAGAAGATGACAAGAACATCACATCAGCTAAGTCTAGTCTAGATCGGATGGAAAAGAGGTGGCTATTATCATGGTGGGGGATAGGTGTTGGTGGATATGGTGGTGGTGGTCAAATATTTGCTTATGGAGGCGGAGGACCGGCAGAGGTTACCATCATGGTGGTGGAGGGAGATGGGGATATGATGGTGGATCCCACTTGAGAGGCTAGGTGATTGATGGGAATTGGAGAAGAATGGCTAATCGATCCTTATGGAACTATCTTTAGTAGAGTATTCTAGTAATCTAGGGTTTTGATTTGCTTTATGCGCGCTCAATTTTGATCTATGTTGTCTCTTGTGTCTTAGAAACCTTGATGTGTTACTTGGTTGATGTAATCGAAAAGAAGAAATGTAGAATCTGAATTTGTTCTCTGTTAAAAAAAACAAAATGTAAACCCTAAATTAAAACACGAACAAGCCTAGAAACCTAGCAAAATAAACCTAAACAACACAAACCAAAGCTCACAAACCATAACATAAACCTAAACCTAAACCCTAACCCCTAAAACCTAAACTCTAAACCCTAAACCCTAAAACCCAAACCCTAACCCCTAAACCCTAAACCCTAAACCCTAAACTAACTCTAAACCCTAAACCCTAAAAACCTAAAAACATAATCCTAAAATAAATAAAACTTAAAAAATAAAATAAATAAAATAAAAAAATAAAATAAAATAAAATAAAACTAAAACTAAACCTAAACCTAAACCTAAAAAAGAAAAATAAAATAAAATAAAATAAACTAAAATAAAATAAATAAAAAAAAACTTAAATTAACTAATAAATAAAAGACCAAATTAAAATAAAACTAAACCTAAAATAAAAAAGAAAATAAAATAAAAGCTAAAAAAACCTAAACCTAAAAAAACTAAAAAAATAAGTAATAAATAAAACTTAAACCCTAAACTAAAAAAAAAACTTAACTTAAAAAAAAATAAAATAAACCTAAACCTAAACTAAAATAAACTAAGATAAAATAAATTAAAACTAAACCTAAACCTAAAATAAACTAACCCTAAACCTAAACCTAAGCAAAATAAAATAAAATAAGCTAAAAATAAACATAAACTTAAACTAAAAAATATAAACTTAAAATAAATACCTAAAACCTAAACCTAAAAAAATAAAATAAAAACCTAAACCTCAACCTAATAAGAAAAAGTAAAACATAAACCTATAAAATAAAATAAAAATAAAACTAAACTAAAACCTAAACCTAAACCTAAAAAATAAACTAAAATAAATAAACTTAAAATAAATAAACTAAACTAAGTAAAAAATTAAAATAAACCTAAATAAACTAAAACTAATAAAACTAAACTAAATAAACCTAAACCTAAGAGTTTACTTAATTTAAAAAAAATAAAAAATAAATAAATAAATAAAAATAAAAATAAAAAAATCATAAACCTAAACCCTAACCCTAAACACTAAACCCTAAACTACAAAACCCTAAACCCTAAAGAGTAAAACCTACAACCCTAAACCCTAAACCCTAAACCCAAACCCTAAACCCTAAACCCTAAACCCTAAACCCTAAAAACCAAAAAATCTAAACCTAAACTAAATAAAACCTAAAAATAAAATAAATAAAAAACCTAAACCTAAATGAAATAAAAAATAAAATAAAATTAAAACCTAAACTAAAACTAAAACCTAAACCTAAACATAAAAATCAAATAAAATAAAAATAAAAACTAAACTAAAATAAAATAAATTATAACTTAAAGTAAACTAAAAAATAAAATAAACCTGAAAATAAAAAAACCTAAATAAAATAAAAAAATAAAAGTAAAATAAAAATAAAATAAACCTAAAATAAAATAAAATTAAATTAAATAAAAACCTAAACCAAAAAAATAAACCTAAAAAAAATAAAAATAAAACCTAAACCCTAAACTAAAAAAGAAACCTAAACCTAAAATAAAAAAATAAATAAACCTAAACCTAAACTAATCTAAATAAAGCCTAAACCTCAACCTAAAATAGACTAAACCTAAACCCTAAACTAAATAAAATTAAATAAACTAAAAATAAACCTAAACTAAACTAGAAAAATAAAACATAAAAATAAACCTAAAATAAAAACCTAAAACTTAAACCTAAAAAAATTAAAATAAAAACCTAAACCTAAACCTAAAAATAAAAAATAAAACCTAAACCTAAAAAAATAAAATAAAAATGAAACTAAACTAAAAAGTAAACATAGACCTAAACCTAAACTCAAAAAATAAACTAAAATAAAAAACCTAAACTAAAATAAATAAACTAAACAAAATAAAAAAATCATAAATAGAATAAAAAATAAAAAAACTAAAATAAATAAAAAATAAACTAAATAAACTAAGTAAACCTAAACCTTCCAGTTTACTTAATTTAAAAAATTAGCCCTAAACTTAAATTAAACCCAATACCCTAAACCCTAAACCCTAAACTCTAAACCCTAAAAAAACCTAAACCTAAACCCTAAACCCTAAAAAATCCTAAACCCTAAACTGACCTAAACCCTAAACTCTAAACTGTAAACTAATCTTAAACCCAAAACCCGAAACCCTATAACCCTAAACCCTAAACCCTAAACCTAAAACCTAAACCTAAACCAACACAAACCTAAACTATAAACCTAACCATAAAACCCTAAACCCTAAACTTATTTTCTTTCCCTAAACATTTTCACTCTTTGGGTCTGGTTCCTATCTTTCCAGGTTGTTGGTTTTTTGGCTTTTGTATCTTCTCTCTTTGTTTTGGTTGCTGGTGGATGAGATGTTTCTACTCTGCCTTTATTTTGTTTTCTACATTTGTTGGTTTATTGGCTCTCCTCTTGAACTAGAATTATTTTTTTGCTGGTTTCATTGAGTTATTTTGTCATTTATGGTTGTTCACCTAGTTTGGCATGGTGACTACATGTTAAGACTTTGCTTGGGGCTCCTATCTTAGTTTGGTTGGTTGTTTCTATGTTAGACATTGTTGGTACTTACTACTATTTTAGTTTTACTTGGTTTGGAGCTTGATGGGTATTTGGATAATGGTTGTTGTTTGTGTTCGACTTTGTTCTAAGCTCTCTGACTTATTATGATTTGTCTGTTGTAGTTTTGTTTGGTGGTATGCTACCATTTGATTGCTCTTGTTTAATGATGTAAGATCCGAACTCTATAGACTAGCCTTAGATGTTTGTTTTGTATCGTTACATGATGGCTTTGTTGCTACCTCTTCTCTCTCTAGTTGGTATCATTACATATGATTGTAACCCTTCTTTATGAAGTTTGGATGCACGCATATATATTATTGTCCCTCGAGATGATCCTAACCAAGCCTTTCTCCTCTCTCCTTTCTCTTTTATTCTTATCCTTTAGCTATGACTTTTTCCTTTGTTGTTTTATTTCTTTTGTGTTGGAACATTACAGGGAATGGCTAATCAAGCCAAGTGTTGTTGTGGATCTTGCTTATCTTGCTTTCTGAAAGGAATCATGAACTATTGCTGACTCATCCTTTTATTGATTTCAAGATTTGTTTTAGTCTTACTCTGTCTTTTTCTGTTATGCTTTTTAGCTATTCTATTTTCTCTTTTTTTTTTCTTTTTTTTTCTAATGTACTTAGATGGGAGTCCATAGGTTTCTTGTAGCTCTAAGAATATTAGAATTTTAGAGCTTTACCCCTTTAAGGACATAATATTTCTTCCTTTTATGGTAATAAAATTCTATCTTTCCTAAAAAAAAAGTCTATACCCTAAACCCTAAACCCTAAGCCTGAAACCCTAACCTAAAACCATTAACCCTAAACCCCAAACCCTAAACCTAAACCTAAAGTAGCTAAACAAACTAAAAATATAAAACCTAATAAATCAAACCTAAACCTAAACCCTAAGAATGGGCGTAACCTTGACGATAGAACATCACCGCCAACCTCGCCTAGATCAGTGGATGAGGCAAGGTGGAGGCTGGTGGTGGGGATCTGCAGTGTCTAGTGGATATGGAGGTGGTGGTTATGGGTGGTTATTGGTGGGAGGAGAGCATTGGTTGTGGGCAAAAGAGATCGGGATATGGCTTGATCTGCAAGAATGTGTTGGTTCTATGGGAAGAACCGGAGAAATCAAGAATCGATCTACTACTTATGGAACTGTGTATAGAGAGAATTATTATAGGGTTTTGATTTCTATGTGCTCATTTTATCTATGTTGCCGCCTATGTCTTAGAAAACTTGGTGTATTACTTGGTTGATGAAGTCAAAAAGAAGAAATGATGAATCTAGATTTATTCTCTATTAAAAGAAACCCTAAACCCTAAACTAAAACTTGAACCCTAAACCTAAAACCTAAACCCTAAACCCTAAAACATAAACCCTAAAAACCCTAAATCCTAAACCCTAAACTATAAACCCTAAATCCTAAACCCTAAAATCCTAAACCTAAGTCCTAAACCCTAAACCCTAAACCCTAAACCCTAAACCCTAAAACCCTAAACCATAAATCATAAATCGTAAACCCTAAACCCTAAATCCCAAACCCTAAACAAGCCTTAAACCCTAAACCTTAAACCAAAAACCCTAAAAAGCTAAAAACCTAAACCTAAATTAAATAAAACCCAAAATAAAATAAATAAAAAAAGCTAAACCAAAATAAAATAAAATAAATACCTAAATAAGCCTAAACCTAAAAAGGGAGATAAAAAAAATAAAAAATAAACTAAAATAAAATAAATAAATACTTAAACTAAACTAAAAAAATAAAAAACCTAAATAAAATAAAAACTAAACCTAAAATAAAACAAAATAAAAACAAAATAAAAACCTAAACTTAAAAAATAAATCTAAAAACAAAATCTAAAAATAAATAAAAAATATAACATAAACCCAAAATTAAAATAAAACTTAAACCTAAAATAAAAATAAAATAACATAAACCTAAACTAAAATAAACTATACTAAAATAAATAAAACCTAAACCCAAACCTAAAATAAACTAAACCTAAAGCTAAACTAAATAAAATAAAATAAACTAAAAATAAACTTAAACCTAAACTAAAAAAATAAAACCTTAAAATAAACCTAAATTAAAAACCTAAAACTTAAACCTAAAAAAATAAAATAGAAAACATAAACCAAAACCTAAAAGTAAAAAAAAGTAGGCCTTAACCTAAAAAATAAAATAAAAATAAAACTAACCTAAAAATAAACTTAAACCTAAAAAATAAAATAAAATAAAAAACCTAAACTAAAATAAATAAACTAAACTAAATAAAATAAAAAAAAACCTAAATAAAAATAAAAAAAATTAAATTAAAATAAAAAATAAACTAAATAAACCTAATCCTATGAGTTTAATTAATTTAAAATAATAAAAAATAGAAAAAAAATGCTAACCCTAAACCCTAAACACTAAAACTAACCTTAAACCTTAAACCGTAAACCCTAAAACCCTTAACTATAAACCCTAAACCCCAAAACCTAAACCCTAAACCCTGAACCCTAAACCCTAAAAACCTAAAAATATAAACCTAAACTAAATAAAACCTTAAAATAAAATAAATAAAAAACCCTAATGCTAAAAAAATAAAAACCTAAACTAAAAATAAAAATTCAAAATTAAAAATAAAAACCTAAACCTAAACCTAAAAAATAAAATAAAAACCTAAACATAAACATAAAAAATAAAAATAAAACCATAACCTAAAATATAAAATAAAAAAAGCTAAACAAAAAAATAAACCTAAACTTAAACCTAAAACTAAAAGATAAACTAAAATAAAAAACCTAAACTAAAATAAATAAACTAAACTAAATAAAAATAAAATAAAAAATAAACTAAAATAAATAAAAAATAAACTAAATAAACCTAAACCTACTTTTTTACTTAATTTAAAAAATAAAAAAAATTAAAATATAAACCCTAACCCTAAACCCTATTATTCTTTTGTCTTGGTTTTGTGTTATTCTAGATTAACCTCTATTGTGTGTTGTTTGACATTTTGTTGTTATTATGCTTCCTGTCGGGTTAGTCTTTGTTGCTAGGAAAGTTTTGTTTTTCGACTGCTCCTGGCTAGTTGCTATTGTTGCCTTTCTCTTGTGGGTATGCTTCTTTTGGACCACTATTGTGTAGTGCTTTGTTGGTTTTTTGCATTTCCTTGGCTGATGGGAATGCTTCCTTTGTTGGTTACTTATGATGGGTTATTCTCTGGTGGTTACCTTATGGTTGTTATACTTAGCTGGTTTGGTTGGAGGAATTTTAGTTGACCTTGGAATCTTGGTTGGTTGAATTTTTTTTCCTTGTTGGTCATTTCCTTCTTCTTGGACAATTTGCTAAAGCCTTTTATTGTGCTTGCCAAACCATTGTTGATCCTTTTGGATTGAACATTTTAGTTTTTGGTGGTTGGTGGCTGTCTTTGGCCCCCTTTTGTGTGGATGTTTTGTCTTCAAGTGATTTTCACTAGCTACAACTTATGTTTCCTTCAGTTGATGGTTTCATTTCTGAGTTGTTTAGTCATTTGTGTTTGCTCACCCTAGTTTGGCTTGGTGACTGCTACTTTTTGGGACATTGGCTTGGGGCTCCTATCTTGGTTTTTTTGGTTGTTTCTGTGTTAATTGGCATTGGTCCGGTGCTTGTTGATGGTCGGTTTTGGTTTTCCGGTGGTTTGCTAGTCGTTGTCGGGTCAGTCTCTTGTTTAATGGTGTATGATCTGGAACTCTGTGGACTATTGGCCTTGTATGTTTTCTTGTATTAGGCATGCTTGCTATGATGGATTTGATGTTACAAACCTCTTCTCTATGGTTGGTAGCATTACATATGATTGCAACCATTCTTCATGAAGTTTGGATGCTCATATGTTGCCCCTTGAGATGACCCTAACTAAGCCTGAGCCTTCTCGTTCTCAGCTCTCTCCTTTTCCTCTCTTTATGCTTAATCTTTTTAGCTATGATTTTTTCCTTTGAAGTGTTTTGCAAATTTCTTTTACAGGTTGGATCTTTATAGAGGGAATGGTTATTACTAAGCTGCCGTTGTTGTTATGGATCTTGCTTATCTTGCTTTCTCAAAGGAATCATGAATCCACTCATCATCGATTTCAAGATTTATTTTAGTCTTACTTCTATCTTTTTCATTATGATTTTAGTTGTTGAATTTGATCTTTATTTTCTTTTTTCTAATGTACTTAGATGGGGTTAGCTTTAGGTTTCAGAGGAGTAGAATTTTAGAGCTTTACCCCTTTTAAGGACATTGTATTTTTTTCCTTTTATGGTAATAAAATTCTAACTTTCCCAAAAAAAAACCCTAAACAACCATAAACCCTAAACCCTAAACCCTAAACCTTAAACCCTAAAACCTAAAACTCTAAAACCTAAACCTTAAACCCTAAACCATAAACTCTCTTAAAAAAAACCTTAAACCCTAAACCATTAACCCTAAGCCCTAAACTAAACCTTGAACCTTAAAAACCCTAAACCCTAAACCCTAAACCCTAAAACCCTAAAACCTAAACCTAAATTAAAAAATAAAATAAAATAAAATAAATACCTAAACTAAAACCTTAAATCTTAACCTAGCTACTTAAAAATAAAATAAAATAGAATATGAAACTAAACTAAAATAAATAAATAAAACCAAACTAAACTAAAAATTAAATAAACCTAAAATAAAAACCTAAATAAAATAAAAACTAAACCTAAAATAAAATAAAATAAACATAAGATAAAATAAAATATAAACTAAATAAAAAACTTAAACCTAAAAATAAACCTCAAAATAAATAAAAATAACACTAAACCCTAAACTAAAAACTAAAACCTAAAATAAAATAAAATAAACCAAATAAAATAAAAACCTAAACTAAAGGCTAACTAAAATAAATAAAACCTAAACCTATGTTAAATAAAATAAAATAAACAAAATAAACCTAAGCTAAACTAAAAAAAATGTAAAATAAACCTAAAATAACAACCTAAACTAAAAAAAAAATAAAATAAAAAATGAAACCTAAACCTAATAATTAAAAATAAACTTGCACCTAAAATAAAAAATAAACTAAACTAATAAATAAACCTAAAGCTAAACTTAAAAATAAATAAAACTAAAAGATAAATAAATAAACTAAAAAATAAAATAAACCTAAATAAAATTAAAATAAAATAAACTAAGATAAATAAAATAAACTAAATAACCTAAACCTGGGTTTGCTTAATTTTTTTTAACAAAACCCTATAACCAACCCTATCATGGGCTAAGCCAATCATAAAGGCCCTGGGCTCTCAACCCTGAGCCCTGACCTGGGCCCTGAGCCAACTGCAGGCCCTGAGCCCTGAGCCTACCTTACCAAATTGGGCCAAGGCCAACCCTGGGCCTAGCCCAGCCACAGCCACACCTAAATCACCACAGGCCCTCTGACCTAAAACAGGCCCTGGGCCCACCAGGCCCTGGGCCCCACCCTGACCCTAGGCCCTGGGCACCCCACTGAGCATACTCTCAATTGACACTGGGCCTACAACCTAAACCTGCACCCCAAACTAACTAAACCCTAAACCCTAAGCATGAGCAAACCATAAACCCTAAACCCCAAAACCTAAAACCTTAAACCCAAACTTAAAAACCAAACCCTAAAGCTAAACACCCAAATCCCACAAATCCACAATCCCACAACCCTAAACCCACAAACCCAAAAGCATAAAACCTAAAACCCTAAACCCTAAACCCTAAAGCCTAATGCCTAACCGTAAACCCTAAACCCTAAACCTTAAACCTTAAACTTAAACCTAAAGTAACTAAATAAATTAAAAAATAAACCTAAACCCTAAGAGTGGACTAAACTTTGATGGCAGGAACATCACCGTCAACCAGGCTTAGTCTAAATCAGGCGGTGGAGCGGCAGAGGCAATAGTTATTGTAGTGGTGGTGGGGGATCTAGAGGTGGTAGTGGATATGGAGGTGGTCGTTGGAGCAGTGGTGGTTATGGAGGTGAGAGGAGCGATGGAGTTACAGCTGTGATGGTGGATCCCGCTACTCGAGAGGCCATGGTGGTTCCAATAGGAACTGGAGAAACTAAATACTTATCGATTCGATCTTACGCTTATGGGCGTGTCTTCATGTAGAGCAGTTCTAGTTACCTAGGGTTTTTTTGCTCTATGTGCTCATTTTTTACTTATGTTTATCACTTGTGTCTTAGAAAAGTTGGTGTGTTACTTGGTTGATGAATTCAAAAGAAGAAATGTCAAATCGAATTTATTCTCTGTTAAAAAAAACTAAAACCCTAAACCCTAAAACTAAACCTAAACCTAAAACCTAAACTCTAAACCCTAAACCCTAATAATCCTAATCCCACAAAACCCAAACCCAAACCCTAAACCCAAACCCTAAACCCTAAACTTTAAACCCAAAATCCTAAACTAAATCCCCCAAACCTAAATCCTAAACAAAACCATAAATTAACCCTTAACCCTTAAAAGCTAAGACCAAAACCTAAACTAAAATAAAAAATAAAATAAATAAAACTAAACCAAATAAAATAAAATAAAATAAAATAAACTTAAATCTAAAGAAAATAAAATAAAATGTAAAACTAAACTAAAATAAAATAAATAAAAACCTAAACTAAACTAAAATAAAATAAACCTAAATAAAATAAAACTAAACCTAAAATAAAATAAAACCTAAAATAAAACTAAATAAAACCTAAACCTAAAAAATAAATCAAAATAAATAAAAATAAAACATAAAACCTAAAAAAAAACATAAACCTAAAATAAAATAAAATAAATAAACCTTAACTATCAACAAATTAAAATAAATAAACCTAAAAAAACTAAACTCTAAACCTAAATTAAATAAAATAAACTAAAATAAACAAAACCTAAATTAAAAATAAAGCCTAAAAATAAACTTAATATTAAAATTTAAACCCTAAACCTAAAAATAAAATAAAAAACCTAAACCTAAATCTAAAAATAAAAAATAAAACCTAAACCTAAAAAATAAAATAAAAATAAAACTAAACTAAAAAATAAACCTAAACTTAAACCTAAAATTAAAAAATAAACAAAAATAAAAAACCTAAACTAAAATAAATAAACCTAACATAAATAAACTAAAATAAATAAAAATAAAAATAAACCTAAATAAAAAAATGTAAAATAAACTAAAATAGATAAAAAATAAAATAAATAAATCTAAACCTACAAGTTTACTTAATTAAAAAAAATTAAAATTAAAAAAAATCCCTAACCTTAAACCCTAAACCCTAAAACTCTAAACCCTAAATCGTAACCCTAAACCTAAAAATAAAGTAAATTAAAAATAAAAGTTAAACTAAAATATAATAAATAAAAACCTAAACTAAATTTTAAAAATAAAATAAACCTAAAAATAAAAAACCTAAATAAAATATAAACTATATGTAAATTAAAATTAAATAAACCTAAAATAAAATTAAATTAAATTAAATTAAATAAAAACTAAGTAAAACCTAAACAGAAAAAACAAACCTAAAAATAAAACCTAAAAACAAATAAAAAAAAAAAACTAAATAAAATAAAAAAATAAAATAACCTAAATAAACTAAAATAAAAAATAAATAAACTTAAACCTAAAATAAACTAAACCTAAACTAAACTAAAATAATAATAAACTAAAAAATAAACTTAAACCTAAACTAAGAAATAAAACTAAAATAAAACCTAAAAATAAAACTAAACCTAAAAAAAAAAATAAAATAAACCTAAAACCTAAAAAACCTAAAAAAAGAAAAACATAAAACCAAAAAATTAATAAAAATAAATCTAAGCTAAAAAACATAAACCTAAAAAACCTAAAAATAAACTAAAATAAAATAAAACTAAAATATAAACATAAAATAAAATAGTAAATAAAATAAAAATAAACCTAAATAAAAAAATAAAATGAACTAAAATAAATTAAAAATAAACTAAATAAACCTAAACCTGCCAGTTTACTTAATTTAAAAAAAAACATAAACCTAAAATAAACCATAAATCCTAAACCCTAAAAATCCCTAAACCTTAAACTCTAAACCCTAAAAACCTAAACCCTAAGCCTTAAATCCTAAACCCTAAAAAACCATAAACCCTAAACCCTAAACCCTATACTAACCTAAACCCTAAAGCCTAAACACTAAACCCTAAACCCTAAACCCTAAACCCTAACCCAAACCCTAAACTCTAAATCCTAAATTCTAAACACTAAACTTATTTTCACTTTTTAGCTTGAGCTGGGTTTTGTTTCTGATCTCTTGCTTTTGGGTTGGCCTGGTGCTTGCTACATGGTGGTTCCTGTCTTTTCAGCCTAGGTTGGCTTGGTTTTTTCTCCCTGATGGCTTCTATCTTCTCTACCTTGTTACTTTGGTTGCTGGTGGATGAGATGGTTTCTGCTCTAGCTTTATTCTATTTTCTATGCTGGTTGGTTTATTGGCTCTCCTCTTGAACTTCAATTACTTTTGCTGGTTTTTCATGGTTGGATGGGTGGCCTTCTAGTGGGAACTATTGTTGGTTGTTCCCTTTTGGGCCTTCTTTTGTAGAATTTCTTGGCTTTTTGGGGTTGCCTCCCACTTTCTTATGTTTATTATTGGATCCTTCTTTTTCCTTGGTTTTGTATTTGATTATTCTCTTGGGATTAGCCTCTGTTGGGTGAGTTGTTTGCAGCACATTTTATGTTGTTATTATGCTTTTTATCAGCTTAGTCTTTATTGTTGGGGAAGTTTGGTTTTTTATCTAGTCCTAGCTAGCTGCTATTGTTACCTTTCTATGGTGGTTTTGCATCTTTTGGAACTCATGTTGTGTGGTGCTTTGTTGGTTTTTTACTTTTCCTGGGCTATTGGGATGCTTCTTTTGTTGGTTACTTATGATGGGCTATTCTCTGGTGGTTGCCTTATGGCTATTTTACTAAGCTGGTTTGGTTGGAGGACTTTTAGTTATCCTTGGAATCTTGGTTGGTTAATTTTTTACTTTTTTGTTGGCTATTTCTGTATTAATTTACCATGTGTCTGGTACTTGCTGATAGCTATTGTTGGTGTTCTAATTATGTTCTAACCTCTCTCTAGATGATCGTGATTAGTCTGCTGTGGTTTTTGTTTGGTGGTTTGCCTGCTAGCTAGTTATTAGTAGATTGCTCTTTATTTAACGATGCAGGATCTGGAACTCTATGGACTACTGGCCATAGATGTTTGCTTGTATCAGGTATGCTGGCTATGATGGCTTTGATGCTACTCACCTCTTCTATTTGGTTGGTAACATTACATATGATTGTAACCCTTCTTTATGAAGTTTGGATGCTCATATGTATTGTTGCCCTTTGAGATGATCCTAACGAGGCACCTCTTTCTCACTCTCTCCTTTTCCTCTTTTTATCTTTATCCTTTTTAGCTATGACTTTTGCCTTTGTAGTGTTTTGTATATTTCTTTTACAGGTTGGAACTTTACAATGGGAATGGTCATTACTCAGTCAACCCAAGTGTTGTTGTTGTCAATCTTGCTTATCTTGCTTTCTCAAAGGAATCATGAACTACATGTGACACATCCTTTTACTATTTTCAGGATTTATTTTAGTCTTACTTTGTGTCTTTTTCTCTTATGCTATTTAGCTATTATATTTGCTCTTTTGTTTTTTTTTTACTTTTTATAATGTACTTAGATAAGGGTTTAGCTCTTTAGGTTTCTTTTTGCTCTCAGGCGTGAATTTTAGAGCTTCATCCTTTTAAGGACATTATATCTTTTCCATTTATGATAATAAAATTCTAACTTTCCCCAAAAAACAAATCCTAACCATAAATAACCAAAACCCTAAAACTAAACCCAAACCCTACTAAACCTAAACCCTACCAAAAAACCCCCCAAACTCTAAACCCTAAACTAAGCCTAAACCACAAACCTAAACCCTAAACTAAAAAGCTAAAAAAGCCTAAACCTAAAAATAAAAAATAAATAAATAAAAAACTAAACCAAAATAAAATAATAAAATAAAATAAAATAAAAACTAAACTAACCTAAACTAAAATAAAAAAAAATAAGAAATAAACTAAAATAAAATAAATAAGAACCAAAACTAAACCTTAAAATAAAAAACATTAATAAAATAAAAATTAATAAAATAAAAAAAAATAAAATGAACCAAAATAAACCAAACCTAAAAATAAAATCTAAACCTAAACCATGGGCCCTAAAAGACCATGACCTTGGGCCAGGCCACCGGCCCTAGGCCTGGGCATGGGCCATGGGCCCACCAGGCCCTGGGTAGGCCTGGAGCTGGGTTGAGGCCAGGCTCAGACTTTGGGCCACAGAAGGCTGAGCCCCAGGCTAGGCCCAGGCCTGAGCTGGGCCCTAGGCCCCAGGCCCTGGGCTCCAGGCCTAGGCCTGGGCCCTGGGCCCTGAGCCCTGGGCCATGGGCCCAGGCCCCAGGCCCTGAGCCTGGAGTAAAGATAAAGATAAAGATAAGCTGAGCTAAGGCTAAACCTAAAAAATAAGATAGATAAAATACTAGATAAAGATAAAATATAAAACCTAAACTAAACTAAGAAGATAAAGAGAACCAAAAATAAAGCAAATAGATAAAAACTTAGATAAAATACTAGATGATAAAATAAAACTAAATAAATTTAAACTTAAAATAAAAAATAAAATAAATAACCTACTAAACTAAAAAAAACCTAAACTAAATAAAATAAAGATAAACAAAATAAAATAAAACCTAAACTAAAATCTAAAATAAAATAAATAAAACCTAAACTAAAAAAATAAACTAAAATAAACTAAACTAAATAAAATAAAACTAAACTAAAGAAAATAAACCTAAGCATAAAAAAAATAAACCTAAAAATAAATAAAATAACAAAACTAAAAAATAAAATAAAAAAAAACTAAACTAAAAATAAAAAAATAAAAAATAAAAAAAATAAAATAAAACTAAACAAAAAATAACTAAACCTAAAGGAAACTAAAATAAATAAAATAAAACACACTAAAATAAATAATAAAATAAATAAACTAAAAATAAAATAAAATAAACCTAAATAAAATAAAACAAATAAAAAAAATAAAATATAAAATCTAAATAAAGTAAAATAAACCTAAACTATTGGTTTGCTTAATTAAAGATAGACCCTAGCAACCACAGCCACAGATCCAGGCCCCAGGCCACGTCCCAAAACTGAGCCACAGGCTGGGCCTGAGCCAAACCCCCCTGGGCCTAACCCAGCCAGGCTTTGGGCTTTTAGGCCCTAGGCTGAACCCTAGGCCCTAAGCCCTGAGCTTGACTCATGGGCCAGGCCACTGGGCCACCAGGCCACTATCACCAGGCCTGCTGGGCTTTAGGCCCTAGGCTGAGCCCTGGAGCCTGAGCACAGGCTAAACCTGGGCCCTGGGGCCTAGGCCACAGACCTAGTGCTGGAGCCTGGGCCATAGATCCTGACCTAGGCTCCATCCACTGGGCCTACTAAACCCTGGGCCCCCCCAAACCCACAGGCTGAGCTAAACCCAAATGGCCCAAGATAACTAAATGACCCTGACCCTCTAAACCCTAAACCCCAAACCCTAAACCTAAAGTAACTAAATAAATTTAAAAATAAACCTAAACAATATAACTTAATAAACCTAAAGCTATACCTATAACCTAAGAATGGGTAGAACCTTGACGGTAGGAACATCAACGTCAACTAGGGTCAGTCTAGATATGGCGGTGGAGGTGAAGGCGGAGGTGACGATTATCGCAGTGGTGGTGGGGGATCTAGAGGTGATGGTGGATATGGAGGTGGTGGTCAGAGCAGTGGTGGTTATGGTGGCGGGAATAGTGACAGAGTTTATAGCCGTTGTGGTGGTAGAGGGAGAGATCGTGGATATGATAGTGGATCCTGCTACTAGACTGGCTGGGTTGGTTTTGATGGGAACTGAAGAAATTGAAGAACGACCAATCCGATCTACTTCATATGGAATTGTGTCTTTATATTAAAGATGATTCTAGTTATCTAGGGTTTTTATTTTGCTCTATGCATGCTCATTTTCTATCTATATTATTGCTTGTGGCTTAGAAAACATGGTGGGTTACTTGGTTGATGAAATCGAAAAGAAGAATTATTTAATCTAAATTTGTTCTCTATTAAAAAAACCAAAAACCCTATACCCTAAACTAAAACCTGAACCCTAAACCTAAAACCTAAACCTAAACCTAACTTAAACCCTAAACCTAACTAAAACCAAAAATAAAACCTAAACCTACCTAAACCATAAACCCTAAACCCCAAACCTAAACCACCCTAAACCCTAAACTGAAAACACAAATCTTGACCCAAATCCAAACCCAAAAAGCAAACCTACTAAACTAAATAAAACTAAATAAATAAAATAAATAAAAAAATGAACCTAAAGAAAATAAATAAAAAATAAAAAAAATCTTAAACTAAAACCTTAACCCAAAAAGAAAATTTAATAAAATTATAAACTAAAATAAAATAAATAAAACTAAACCTAAAAGGAAACCTCACCAAACTAAACCTAAAAATAACTAAAATAAAACCTAAACTAAAATAAATAAACCTAAAATAAATAAATAAACTAAATAAAAATAGAAATAAACCTAAATAAAAATAAAAATAAAATAAACTAAAATAAAACAAATAAATAAATATAAACTAAATAAACCTAAACTGCTAGTTTGCTTAATATTAAAAATAAAATAAAATAATAAAAAATAAAATAAATAAAAAATAACCATAAAATAAACCTTAAACCACGCTAAACCACAACCCTAAAACCCTAAAACCTAAACTACTTAAACCCTAAATCTTACCAGATCCTCTGAACACCCTAAACCTAAAACCACACCCTAAAACCTAAACCTAAACTACCCTAATGAAATCTAAAAAAAAATAAATAAAATGAAAAAATAATAAAATAAAATAAAATAAATAAAAATAAAATAAACCTAAAATCTAAACCTAAAAAAAAATAAAAGATAAAATAAAAAATAAACTACTAAAACTATAAATAAACTAAACTAAAAAATAAAATAAACCTAAAACTAAAACCTAAATAAAATAAAAAACTAAAATAAATAAAATAATTAACCTAAAATAAAATAAAACTAAATAAAACTCAACCTAAAAATAAACCTAAAAAATAAAATAAATAAAAACTAAACCCTAAACTAAAAAAACCTAAAATAAATAATAAAATAAAACTAAACAAATAAAATAAACTAAACTAAAATAAATAAAAATCTTAACCTAAACCTAAAATAAGCTAAACAAAACAAACTAAATAAAATAAAATAAACTAAAATAAACTAAACTTTAAAATTAAACCAAAATAAACCTAAAATAAAAACCTAAAACTTAAACTAACAAAATAAAATAAAACCTAAGCTTAAACCAAAAAATAAAAAATAAACCATAAACCTAAAAAATAAAATAAAATAAAACTAAGCTAAAAAAAATAGCATAAACTAAACCTAAACCTAAAATAAAAAAACTAAACTAAAATAAATAAACTAAACTAAATAAAATAAAAATAAACCTAATAAAATAAAAATAAAATATATAAATAAAAAATAAATTAAATAAAAACCTAAACACAGTTTAATTTAAAAAAAAAACCCTAACCCAAACCCTAAACCATAAACCATAAATCCTAAACCCTAAACCCTACTAACATAAACCCAAACCCCCAAACCCCTACAAAACCTAAACCCTAAACCCCACAACCTAAACCCTAAACCCACCAAAACTAAACTAAAAAGAAACACTAAACCCTAAAACAACCTAAACCCTAACCATAAACATAAACCCTAAACTCAATCTTAAACTTATTTTCACTTTTTTTTTGGTTGGGTAATGTTTTTTGATCTCTTGCTTTTGGGTTGGCTGGTTACTACACAGTGGTTGCTATCTTTTCATCCTTGGTTGGTTTTTTTATCTTGGTGGTTGTTATCTTCTCTCCTTGTTACTCTAGTTGTTCTTTGGATGAGATGGTTTTACTTTATTAAGTTTTCTACACTACTTGGTTTATTGGCTCTCTCTTGAACTCAGTTACTTTTGCTAGTTTTCATGGTTGGATGGGTGGCTAATGGGAACTGCTATTTGTTGTTGCCTTATGGGCCTTTTGAGAATTTTTTTACTTTTTGGGGTTGCCTCCCAATTCCTTATTTATTGATGGATCCTTCTTTTGCCTTGGTTTGGTGTTTGCTTATTCTTCTAGGATTAGCCTCTCTGGGTGCATTATTTGTAGCATGTTTATATGTTGTTATTATGCTTTTATCGGGTTAGTCTTTGTTCTTTGGGAAGTTTGGTTTTTGTCTGTACTAGTTTGTTGTTCCTTTTATGGTGGTTGTGCTTCTTTCGGACCTCTATTATGTGGTGCTTTGTTGGTTTTCTACTTTTCCTTAGGTGTTAGGGATGTTTCATTTGTTGGTTACTTATGATGGGTTTCTCTGGTGGTTTCCTTATGACTGTTTTCTTAGCTTGTTTGGTTGGAGGACTTTTAGTAGTCTTTGGAATCTTGGTTGGTTGATTTTTTTTCTTTGTTGGTCTTTTCCTTCTTCTTGGACAATTTGTTGGAGCCTTTGAAGGCTAAATCGTAAACCCTAAACCCTAAAACATAAAACCAAACCTAAACCCAACCCTAAACCACAAACATAAATATAAAACTAAATAAATTTAAAAATAAATCTTAACCCTAAGTCCTTTTAAACCTAAACTTAAACCTAAACCTGAAGAATGGGTAGAACCTTGATTACATGAACATCACCGTTAACCAGGTTTAGTCTAGATCTAACAGTGGAGGAATGTGGAGGTGGCGGTTGGTAGTGGTGGTGGGGATCTGGAGGTGTTGGTGGATATGGAGGTGGTGGTCGGAACAGTGGTGGTTATGGAAGTAGGAGGAGCGATAGAGGTTCTGGGTGGTGGTGGCGGAGGGAGATCAGATATGATGGTGGATAGCTCTTGGAGAGGTCGGTGGTTGGGATAGAACTAAGCGAGAAGAGCGAGATTCAATCTACTACTTATGGAACTATGTCTTTACAATAGAGATGGTTCTAGTTATCTAGGGTTTTGATTTTCTATCTCATTTTTATCTATGTAATCACTTGTGTCTTAGAAAGCTTGGTGTGTTACTTGGTTGAGGAAATCAAAGAAATGTTGAATCTGAATTTGTTCTCTAAAAAAAATCAAAAAAACCTAAACACTAAAGCCTAAATACTAAACCCTAGACCCACAAACCCTAAACCTAACTAAACCCTAAACCCCAAAACCCCAAACCCTAAACCCTAAACCACAAACCTTAAAAATCTAAAAACCTAAACCTAAATTAAATAAAACAAATAAAAAAACCTAAACCAAAATAAAATAGAAAAAATAAAATAAAATATAAACATAAACTGAAACCTAATCTTAAAATAATCTAAAATAAAAACTAAATTAAGTAAAATAAAATAAACAAAAAATAGAACCTAAAATAAAAGTAAAATAAATTAACCTCAATAAAATAAAAACTAAACCTAAATAAAAATAAAATAAACCTAAAATAAAAAAATTAAACCTAAATAAAATAAAAAAACCTAAATAAAAACCTAAATAAAAATCTAAAATAAAAATATAAACTAAAAAACTAAATAAAATAAAAACTAAACCTAAAATAAAAATAAAATAAACCAATAATAAAATAATATAAAAACTAAATAAAATCTAAACTAATAAAAAACCTAAAATAAATAAAAAATAAAACATAAACCCTAAACTAAAAAAACCTAAACTTAAAATAAAAAATAAAAAACCAAAATCTAAAGTAAAATAAATAAAACTAAAATAAATAAAACCTAAACATAAACCTAAAATAAACTAAACCTAAACATAAACCAAACCTAAATAAAATAAAATAAACTAAAAATAAACCTAAACATAAATGAAAAAAAAATAAAATTTAAAAATAAATCAAAAGTAAAATAAAAGCCTAAACTTAAACCTAAAAATAAAAAATAGAACCTAAAAATAAAAAATAAACCTAAACCCAAAATAAATAAAATAAAATAAACTAAAAATAAACCAAAACCTAAACTAAAAAATAAAATCTAAAAATAAACCTAAAATAAAAACAGAAAACCAAAACTTAAAAAATAAAATAAAATAAACCTAAACCTAAACCTAAACCTAAAAAATAAACTAAAATAAAAAACATAAACTAAATAAATAAATAAACTAAATAAAAATAAAATAAACCTAAATAAAATAAAAATATAAAATAAACTAAAATAAATAAAATATACTAAATAAACCTAAACTACCAATTTACTTAATTTTAAAAAAAAAATAAAAATAAAATAAAAAATAAAAAACCAACCCTAAACCTAAAACCCTAAACCCTAAACCCTAAACCCTAAAAATATAAACCCTAAACCACAAACCCTAAATAAAAAACCAAAGAAAAATAAACCACAGAAAGTAAAACAACACCATAATAATACCAATGCATAGCAAAAGGACCATGACCACCATCCAAACTAAGGTAGTGGAATACAAAACCGGAGAAAGAAAAGCCACAAAGGATCAATAAAAAACTGTGAGAGCCAAAACCATAAAGGGAAGAAAAAGTCGAGCCAAAACCTAAACAACTAGCTCAAAGAAACTAAAGGGAAGCAACACAAGAAAATAAATGGCAAAAGCCATAAATAAAACCAACAAAGCCAAAGAAGCCAACCACGAAATAAAATCAGCAGGGCCAAAGAAATACCTAAAAGTATGAGACAAGGCACCAATCACCCAAGTGCCCGAACAAAGGCCAACAAAATAACTAGGCCAAACCAGTAAAAGGAAAATCAAACAGCTAAAGAAAAATAACAAAAAATATAAAAGAAACTAATATATGGTAGACCAAATTTATCTAAATAAGACAAACCTCTTAAATGCTTAGGAATATTATCATTGGTAAACAAAGTAAAGTCTGAGAGATCGCACCCCAAACTTGCTAAAAAATTAGTAAAGTTACCTTCTCTTAAAATATGTGTAATTTTAAAAGAAAGTTTAGAGATAATAGCTTTAATATTTCTAATTAAAATAGAAAAGCCCAACATTACCCTTATGGCTAGAATTGATCACAGAACAACCATCTTAGCATAAGATTCCAACCAAATAGTCTAAAATTTTTCTCTAAACAAAGCTTAAGAGCATAAAAAATAGCCATCAATTCAGCAAAAATAACTAATTTAATAAAAGAGGAGTGGAAAATACCAAGATAATATTCCCATGATTATTTCTAAAAATGCCACCACAACCTGACTAGTTATGTGCAACAGAGCCATCAGTATTAATTTTAATACAACAATTAGGAGGCTTAATCCAATGAATAATTTTATATTTAGGAGATGAGTCACAATATGGAAAACTAATACCCAATTTAGAGGCAACAACCTTACACCATCTAAAATTAGTACCATTGAGAAGAGCAGCCTTATGTAGAGATAAAATCTTTTCTTTAGTCCTAGCAATAATCCTCTTATGGTTCATAGGCACATCACGATGTTTAGCATCATTTCTGTTAAGCCAAATAAACCAAATCAAAGTAACAACCACCATAATTTTGATATGCCCTTTAACAGTATTAAGAAAATAAGAATCCAGAAGTTGCATTAATGTTAAATTGCCATTAAAACAACTTAAGTTAAATAAATCCTTATACCAACCCCAAACTTTAGAGGCAATGGCACCATTAAAAAAAATTAACATTCTTAATATGGAAACAACACATGCATTTGGAAGGTATATAAAAATCTTTGTCCCAAAGTAAAGAGTCAACAATAATATAATCCTTTAAAATTCTCCACATAAGAATAGAGTAAGAAGTAGGAATAATATTATTCCAAATTTTAAGAAAAAAAAGAGAAGTTTTAACTTTAACATAATGCCAAGTATCTTTAAAAGAAAATTCTCTATTACTAGAAATTTTAAAAAGAATTTGATCCAAAAATTACCATCAATAGAAATATTAATGATGTTATTACTAATGAAATCAAGAATCAACTCATTTAAAGAGAAATTCCATTCCCATTATAAATAAAATGACTAACTTTCAAGAGAAGTACAATAGGTATAAGCAAAGAATCAATGAAAAGTCCCCATCTAGTTATCTTGCCAAAGAAGGAAGACCCATTATAAATACCCCAAAAAAATGAGAGGTTCCACTTTCCATTTAATATCATAGAGCCATTTCAAACAATAGAATCACCATGTTTATAATTGCAAATCAAATGATGCTTACCTTTGTAATATTTAAATTTCATGAATTTAGCCCAAAGACTTCCATTTTTTGAAAATTCCACCAAAGTTTATAAGAAAAACATTGGTGGAGTCCATCAAATATCTACACCCAAGGCCACCTTCATAAATAGTACCACACATATTGGACCAAGAGTCCAATGAAGCCTTTGGTGAATTCCTAGAAAAAAAACTTATTAAAAGTCTTTCAATCTAGGATAAGAATAAGGGAATTAGGAACAATATTAAACAGCAGATAAAAGGAAGAGAATAAAGAGTACTTTTAATAACAATTTATCCACCAAATGATAAAAATGAAATTCAAGGGTAGAAATTTTATTTTGAATATTATGAATTACCTCATTAAAGAGATGGGATCTCTTATGACCATAATATAAAGGGGAGCCTAAATATTTAATAGGAAGATTTTGATGAGAAAACTAGTAATATCCATTATTTTATTAATTCTATGAATAGAGGTAGAAGTAGAAGTGATAAAACAACTTTTATGAGTACTAATCAAAAGCCACTTTCCTTTTCAAATTTATTTAAAAAACCCTTAAGCATTTTAACATAATGTAATGAGCCATTACAAAATATTATGAAATCATCAGCAAAGCTTAAATGAGAGATAGCCAAACCACTAAGATTCCTGAAATACATACTAGAATTCTTCTAAAAAATATTAAGCCAACAAGACAAATATTCAATCATAATAAAAAGTGACAGAGAAAGAGGGTCACCTTCCTTGAGAGGAATTAAAGAAACCAAAGTTTTCACCATTGATAACAAATGAAGAAAACATTTCTAATTATATTGTTAACCCAAGAAACCAAATGATTAAAAAAACCAAATAAAAATAGAATGCAATTAAGAAAATCCCAAGAATTGTTATCATAAGCTTTTATGATGTCAAGCTTAAAAGTAAATTGTCACTTCTAGTTTTAACATTCAAATCATGAATCAATTCTTGAGCAAGCAAGATGTTATCCAAAATAGTTCTTCCTTTCATAAACCTAGTTTGATTCGGAGATAAAATCTTAGGAAAAAAAACTTATTAAGTTTATCAGTCAAAATTTTAGAAATCAATTTATTGAAAAAAAAAAAAAATAGGTCTAAAGCCATTCCAAAAGTAGATTATAATTCTTAGGAATATGAACAATACAAGTGCTAGTAAAATATTTAGGAATAGAATTCCTAAAAAAAAATCCTTAATAGCATTAACAAGATCAGCTTTAATAATAAACCAAGCTTTTTGAAAGAATAAAGTAGTGTAACCATCCAGCCCTGCAACAGAATCAACATTCATACCATTATGAATATTAAAAATTTTCTCATTAGAAGGAGGAGTAACCAAGCACTCATTATCCTCTATAGACATAATATAAGGGATGATAGAGGGATTGGATTAATGCTCAAGTTGACAATTTTTATTTAAAAGATCTTTAAAATAATTAAGAGCAGAAGAAAATATATCCTCTTTTTCGGTAAGCCAAGCACCATCAAAGTTATTGATTTTATGAATGCGACCAAGAACTCTTCTTTTCATTATAAAAGCATAAAAATATTTAGTGGTTCTTTCCCCCTCATAATGATGCTCAAAGGGAGCTTTTTGTCTCCAATAAGTATCCTCCATATTCTGAAACTTAATTAGATTATTTTTAGATTTAGCAAGATTAGAACAAAAAGGAGAATCGGTAATAACAAGTTCTTCCAAATATTTCACCTTTTGTTCCATATTCTTGATATTATCAAAAAGTTTTTTAAAATAGTTTCTACTCCACTAAGTGATATTATGCTTAACCTTTTAAGCTTAATCCAAAATCTCATCATACCAAATGTAGAATCATCAGGAGAAAGAGGATCACACCAATTGTAAGCAATAACATCAAGAAAACTTTATCTTGTAGCCACATATTTTGAAAACAAAAATTTTAATGATATTATTGTTATGAACAATATCCTTAATAGAAATCAAAAGAGGAGCATGATCCAAGAGAGTTCTACTTAGATGCTCCACCAAAGTTAATGGCCAAATGGTTTAACCAATAATTATTATATAAGGAATGATCCAACCGTTGCCACAATATATGATTATTCCAAGTAAATTGAGAACCAATGAAACCAACATCATGAAGATTACAATCCAAAATCATATTTGCAAAATCTTCCATTGAATGTAAATTCGATAAAGAACCCCTTTCATTCAAAGAAAGGACCATATTGAAATCCTCACCAACAATCCAAGAATCATTAACAATAGAAGAAAAACTAGATAATTGATCCCAAGAATTATCCTCTCTAACTTGTTACAAGCGCATAAACAAAAGAGCCAAAAGCATGATAATCACCAAATGAAATATCCACAATAATAACTTGATGAAAATCATTAAAACATAAATAGTAAGAGAATTATTCCAAAATAACCAAATCTTATTATTGCTGAAATAAAAGTTGCTAAAACCAATCATCCTTGCATGCATTATTTTAAAGAAAAAAATAAGAGGTTCAAGAATAACCAAGAAACCAACATTATAAATTTTACAAAGATTCCTAATTCTATTCTAACAAGAGTACCAATGCCCCTCACATTCCAAATAAGAAAGTTAAACATTATTTTTTATTAGGCAAAGAAGATGAAGAAGATCAGTAGATCTAGAAACTTTAGGAGGATAATTTTTAAACTATTTTTTCCTTTTCACAAAAATAGTTTGAAAATTGATCTCATTCTCCATTGATTCATCATCAGAAAAATATTTATCATCATTATTAACAATAGATTTAGGAGAAAATCCCATTTGACAAGAAGACAAATCCTCTTTATCCATTAAATGAGAATTATCACTAATCAAAGTACCATCTAGAATAATAGTTAAAGAATGGGAAAAATAGATTTATTAAGCAAACAAACACTTAGCTGCACTTTATCAACAAGCACCATACCATCATTCTTACCCAAATTCAAAGAAGATAAATAATATTTTCTTTTAAAATTTTTGAGGTGAAATAATAGAACCATTTTCTATAACATTTTTAGCAACATAAATCTTTTTAGAATCTGAAACTAAAACGTGAAAATCATCCACTTACAAATTTTTTGAATAATAAAATAATAGCAGAAACGATTACTCTCCAAAATAGTTTCATAAGCATTTTTAACAAGCTTATCACTACCACTTACATTGGGAACAACATTAGAAACATCAACAATATCATTCAAAACACCATGATCCTTTTCATTTAAAGTAGTTTTTGTTTTATCACTTTTTAAATCTCCAATTTTGCCAGCAACCTTAGGATCTTTAACCACTTTCTTTCGAAGATGTGGATGAGTAACAAAACATTCTGAGACATCATGTCCATGAGTTTGCAATGATTGTAGAATGCTCGGCTAGTTATTCAATATCCAAATCAAAACACATAATAGTAGAACACCTTTGAAGGTCATATGAACCGGGTTTAAAGAAATATCAAGAAGAAGTTGAAGAATCCTTGAGATAAAGCATCTTTGAAGGATTTAGAGGCAAAAGGTTTATCTATACCCAAAGAATTGGAAGCCCGAGCCAGAGCAACTGTAGCATTTGGTTTTCCCCAAGTATTCATAGAAACTGACACCATGGCAAATGGTACCACTTAAGAACAACATGGATCGCAAGGCCAAAGAAAAAGCCAAACTAGAAGAAATTTCTAGAAAACCAGCTCATAAATGATGAGAAAGAGAATGAAAAGGATTCAAGAATCATTAGAGCTTCGGGATAGGAGGGTTTTTCATTTTTGGTTTATTTTTTGGTTCATTTGTTTTTTTATTTTGTTTTTTTTTTGGGGTTTTAGTTTAGGGTTTAGGGTTGTAAGTTGTAGGTTTTTAGTGTTTAGTTGGAGCAACAAAATTTGGTAGATTGATGGCAGGTATTAGAACTTTCTTTGGTTATTGGTTATGGGTTAGCTCCATAGGAGGTAAGTTTGGTTGTGATGGTGATGTTTTCTTCATTTTATTTTGGCGGTATCATTATTTGTTTGTAACCCTTCAATTGGAGTTTGGATACTCATAAATTTTGTTGCTCCTTTAGTTGACTGTGATTGAGCCTGAGCCTTATCCATGGCTTTTATTACTTTTTTCTCTCTCTGTTCTTACCTTTCTTTTCATCTTTTCTCTTAGCTTATCTCTACTTAAGTTTCTTGCAAGTTTTTTTCAGATCTTGGGGTCTTACAGGTGGTTTGTGATCTGCTCAGAGGGCTTCAGTGCTCTTGCTAAGTTTTTTTTTCTTTTCTTTTTTGCTTTTCTTTTTCTCTTGTATGAGGGGATTTATCTCTTTAGGCTTTATTGTAGCTCTTTGAGCATTAATTTAGGAGATTTATCCACATTTAAGGACTTTATAATCCTTTTCTTGTGGCAATAAAATTTTCCATTTTTGAAAAAAAAACCATAAACCCTAAACCCTAAACCCTAAAAACTTGTAAACCTAAACCTAAACTAAATAAAAACTAAACATAAATAACATTAAAAAATAAAATAAATTAAAATCCTAAACCTAAACCTAAAAATAAAATAAAATAAATAATAAAAACTAAACTAAAATAAAATAAATGAAAACCTAAATTAAACTAAAAAATATAAAATAAACGTAAAAATAAAAAACCTAAATAAAAAAAACCTAAGCCTAAAATAAAAATAAAATAAACCTAAAATGAAATAAAATAAAAATTAATAAAAACCTAAACCTAAAAAATAAACCTAAAAATAAATATAAAATAAAACCTAAACCCTAAACTACAAAAGACTTAAACCTAAAATAAAATAAAATAAACAAAATAAAATCAACCAAAACTAAACTAAATAAACTAAGCTAAATAAAACTTAAATAAAAAATAAACTAAACTAAACCTAAACCCAAACTAAATAAAATAAAATAAACTAAAAAAAACTAAACCTAAACTAAAATAAAACCTAAAATAAATAAAATCTAAACCTAAAAAATATAAAACTTAAACCTACAATAAAAAATAAAACCTAAACATAAAAAATAAAATAAAATAAAACTCAACTAAAAATAAACCTAAACCTAAAAAATAAACTAAAATAAAAAACCTAAACTAAAATAAATAAACCTAAAATAAATAAAGTAAATTAAATAAAAATAAAAAGTACACCTAAATAGAAATAAAAAATAAAACAAACTAAAATAAATATAAAATAAACTAAATAAACCTAAACCTTCCTATTTACTTTATTTTTTTTTAAAAAAAAACATAAACCCTAAATCCTAAACCCTAAACCCTAAACCCTAAACCCTAAACCCTAAACCATAAACCCTAAAAAACTGTAAACCCTAAACCTTAAACCCTAACCCTAAACCTTAAACCTGAAAAGCATAAACCCTAAACATTAAAACCTAAACCCTAAACTCTAAACCCTAATCCTAAACCCTAAACACTAAAACCCAAACCCTAAACCAAAACCTAAACTAATTAAATAAATTAAAAAATAAACCTAAGCCCTAAAACCTAATAAACCTAAACCCAAAGAATGGGTAGAACCTTGATAAAAGGAACTTCACCATCAACCAGGCTTAGTCTCGGTGGAGGAAAAGCTAGGCGGCGATTATCCATGGTGGTGGGATCTGGAGGTGCTCATGGATATAGAGGTGGTGGTCAGAGCAATTGTGGTTATGGAAGCGGAAGGAGTGATGGAGGTTACAGCCATGGTGGTGGCAGAGGGAGAGATCAGGGATACGATGGTGGATTCACTGAGAGGCCAGGTGGTTCTAATAATGGGAACTAAATTGAAAGAATGGTTGATCGGATCTACTTATGGAACTATGTCTTTATAGTAGAGAAGTTCTAGTTATCTAAGGTTTTGATTTTTCTGCTCATTTTTATCTATGTCATCATTGTCTTAGAAAACTTGGTGTTACATGGTTGATGAAATGATAAATGTTGAATTTGAATTTGTTCTCTGTTAAAAACCAAAACCTAAACTCTAAACTAAACACAAACCTAAACTAAACACAACTAAACCACAAACACCTAAACCCTAAACCCTAAACCCTAAACCCTAAAACCTAAACCCTAAACCCTAAAATTCTAAAAACCTAAACTTAAACTAAATAAAACCAAAAAAATAAAAGAAATAAAAAAACCTAAACCTAAAAAAATTAAAAAAAATTAAATTAAAACTAAAACCTAAACTTAAACCTAAACTTATTAAAAAAAAAATAAAATATAATAAAATAAATAAAAACCTAAACTAAACTAAAAAATAAAAAAATAAAAAAGAATAGTAACTAAACCTAAATTAAACATAAAATAAACCTAAAATAAAATAAAATAAAAACTAAAAAAAAACCTAAACCTAAAAAATAAACCTAAAAATAAAATCTAAAAAAAAAATCATAAACCATAAACTAAAAAAAAAATCTAAACCTAAAATAAAAGTAAAATAAAACTAAACCTAACCTAAAATAAACTAAACTAAAATAAATAAAACTAAAATAAATAAAACCTAAACCTAAACCTAAACCTAAATTAAATAAAATAAAATAAACTAAAATAAACTTAAAACCTAAATAAAAAATAAAATAAAAAAATAAACCTAAAATAAAACCTAAAAAACTTAAAAAAATAAAATAAAACATAAACTTGACTTATAAATAAAAATAAACCTAAACCTAAACTAAACTAAAAATAAAAAATAAAAAAAATAAACTAAAATAAATAAATAAAATAAATAATCTAAATTAAATAAAATAAAAAAATAAAATAAAATAAATAAATAAACTAAATAAATTAAATAAACTTAAGCGTAGTTTACTTAATTAAAAAACCCTAAACCTAACCTAAACCAAACTAAACCTACCTAAACCACAAACCCTAAACCTGACCCTAAACCCTAAACAAACCAAACCTTAAAATAAAACTAAACCTTAAACCCTAAAACACAGAACCTAACCATCAACCTTAAACCCACCCCAAACTCTAACCCACAAAACCTTAAACTTAACCCCAAACCTTCCATAAAACCTAAATCAAACCCCAAATCCTAAACTCTAAAAACCAAACCTAAACCTAAACCCCAAGCCTAAACTAACACAAGCCCACAAAAACTGAACAAAACCTAACCTAAACCACAAACCTTAAACCTAAACCAAAACATTAAACTTATTTTCACTTTTGGCTAAGTTGGGTTATGTTTTGACCTCTTGCTTCTAGGTTGGCACGTGGTTTACTTGGTTCCTGTCTTTCCAACTTGGGTTGGCTTGGTTTTTTTAGCTGGTGGTATCTTCTGCCTTGTTCAGTTTGGTGGATGAGATCTCTCTGGATTTATTCTATTTTTTGCTTGGTTGGTTGTTGGCTCTCCTCTTGAACTCAAATTACTTTTGTTGGTTTTCATGGTTGAATGGTGGCCTTCCTAGTGGAACTACTATTGGTTGTTGCCTTTATGGGCCTTCTTTTGGAGAGTTTCTAGCTACTTTTTGGGGTTGCCTCTTAGTTTTTTTTTTTGTTGATCCTTTTTTCTTTGGTTATTCTCCTGGGATTAGCCTCTACTGGGTGTGTTGTTTATAATAGGTTTTATGTTGTTACTATGCTTCTTGTCAAATTAGTCTTTGTTGCTGGGGAAGTTTGGTTTTTTGGATGGACCTAGCCAGCTGCTACTATTGCCTTTCTATGGTGGTTGTGCTTCTTTTGGACCTCTATTATGTGGTACTTTGTTGGTTTTCTACTTTTCCTTGGCTGCTGGGGATGCTTCCTTTGTTGGTTACTTATGATGGGTTGTTCTTTGGTGGTTACCTTATGGCTATTTTACATAGTTGGTTTAGTTTGAGGACTTTTACTTATCCTTGGAATCTTGGTTGGTTGGTTTTTTTCTTATTGGTCTTTTCTTTCTTCTTGGATAATTTGCTGGAGCCTTTTACTGTGCTAGCCGAACCTTTATTGATCCTTTTGGATTGGATTTTTTGGTTTCTAGTGGTTGGTGGCTTTTGGTCCCATTTGTGGTTGTTTTTTATCTTGTGATTTACTGCTGACTTATGCTTCCTTAGTTGATGGTTTCATTTATGACATGTTTAGTCATTTATGGTTGCTCACCTGGTTTGGCTTGGTGACTACTACTTGGGACTTTTCTTGAGGGCTCCTATCTTGGTTTTGTTAGTTGTTTCTCTATTAATTGGCATGGGTTTGGTGCTTGCTAATGGCTGGTTCTAGTTTTCCCTGGTTTGGAGCTTGGATGGATATTTGGATAATGGTTGTTGTTTGTGTTCTGACTTTGTTCTAGCCTCTCTCTAGGTTTTTATGATTAGTTTATTATGGTTTTTTTGTGGTTTGGCTAATAGCTAGTTGTTGGCATTGTCTCTTTGTTTAATGGTGCAAGATCGGAACTCTGGACTGGGCTTGGATGTTTGCTTGTATCGTATCTTGGCTATGATGGCTTTGATGTTACTCACCTCTTCTCTCTAGTTGGTAGCATTACATATGATTGTAACCCTTCTTTATGAAGTTTGGATGCTCATATGTATTGTTTCCTTAAGATGATCCAAATTGAGCGAGCCTTCTCTTTCTCAACTCTCTCCATTTCCACTCTTTGTCCTTATCCTTTTAGCTATGACTTTTGCCTTTGTAGTGTTTTGATTTCTTTATAGGTTGGAACTTTAGAGGAATGGTCATTACACAAAAAGTGTTGTTGTGGATATTGCTTATCTTGCTTTCTCAAAGGAATCATGAACTGTTGACTCATCCTTTTACTATTTTTAGGATTTATTTTAGTCTTACTCTGTGTCTTTTTCTCTTATGCTTTTTAACTATTATATTTTCTCTTTTGTTTTCTTTTCTTTTTCTAATGTACTTAGATGGGGGTTTAGCTCTTTAGGTACCTTATAGCTCACGAGCAATATAATTTTAGAGCTTTACCCTTTTAAGGACATTGTATCTTTTCCTTTTATGGTAATATAATTCTAAGTTTCCCTAAAAAACACTAAAAAATAACCAAAACCCTAAACCCTAAACCCTAAACCTAAACCCCTAAAACTAAACCCTAAACCTAAACCTAAAAAACTAAACAAACCTAACCCTAAACCTTAAAACTAACACAAACCTAAACCTAAAGCATAAAACCTAAAAACCCTAAACCCAAAAACCTAAACCACGACCCAAAACCTAAAACCCTAAACCCCAAACCTAAACCTAAACTTAAAGTAACTAAATAAACTAAAAAATTAACCTAAAAGCTAAAACCTAATAAACCTATAAACCTAAACCTAAACCCAGAATGGGTAGAACCTTGACAACAGAACATCACCTTCAACTGTTCATCTAGATGTAATGGAGAAGCGGTAGTGATTATGCGGTGGTGGTGGGGATTTAGAGGTGTTGGTGGATATGGAAGTCATGAAGGTGGTTATGGAAGAGGGAGGAGCAATGAAGGTTACAATCTTGGAGGTGGTGGAGAATAGATGGATATGATGGTGGATCGCTCTAGAGCGTGATTGGCGAGTAATGAAGGATGGCCAATCCGATCTGTTGCTTATGGAACTATATCTTTATAGTAGAGATGGTTCTAGTTATCTAGGATTTTTGATTTTCTCTATGCATGCTCATTTTTTATCTATGTCATCACTTGTGTCTTAGAAAACTTATGTGTGGTGTTTATTTTTTGAGATGTGGGACACCACCAAATCTTAGGGGTACTTATTGAAATGATGGTACAACATTAAGAAAAGATGCACTATCTCAAAATATAGAAATCATCACCCATGATGGACTAATCACCTAATAAGACTCTAAGGCATGATGGGTCTTGAATGTACAGAGATCTTTCCCCAACTTTGCATGGAAAAGTAAAGTAGGGTTTATATTAAGGTTCATTAAGTTCCTATGGAGGGCAAGCCTCCATAGCTAATTACTTTCTAAGGGATGTGAATCCCTTAAGAATACTCTTAATTAAAGTAGCAATTAAAGTCTTCAAAGATTTTAAGGCTATATCAAAAGATTAGTTGTATTGGAAAATCAAGTGGAAAAACTCAAGGAGAAGACTAATTATCAAAGGAAATGAGTAGAATGCTCTTGATACTATGAAACCTAGTGAGCATTTCAACCTATCCTATAATTGGGCTTTGTAATTTTGAAATTGAAGACAAGATCAATTTTGTTAAAGTTGACATTTGATTAGAAAGCTAGGACTTATGTAACAACACAAGATTATGGAGATGCCTAAAAGGTGAGGATTTATGCTTATAGCTTGAAAGAAATAGTCACTCGGATCTTAAATATAGGGAGCTATTATAAGCCAAAGTGCAACCTAAATCTAAGCAAAAATGGCCATATGGTTTAACTCCATAAGAGGATAAATGTGACCTGGACTTACAATCACCTAGAATGGAAGCTAGCTAATACCTCCAACACTTTAAATTAAAGAAGTTGGTCATATGATTTGCAAGATTAGTTTGGCTATTTAATTAGAGAGAAACTAAAGTCCTTAAACCCACTCCCTAAGTGACTAGAGCATGAGTGGTATGAGCATATTAGTCTAATCTTTTCAAATTTTATTTATTTTAACACTTCATTTAGACAAATGCTTCGGGTTTTTGATGCCTACATGCATGATAAAATAAGGTTGTTAGATAAATCAGTAAGAATGGGGTGTTTTCCAACATAAAGAATGCCCTCACAGGTCAAGCATTCCCTTATCGTGTAAGGATGGAAATCATATTCAAGAGTGAAATAATATGATATGCATGTTGTTGGCCATTCAACATTTAGCTAAGGGGTTGCTAAATCTTTTAATTATCTTGATTTAGGCTTTATGTGAGGTTATTAATTATTTAAAATTTTAGTTATGAGTTGTAGTTGGGTAGAAAGGTTAATTTGTTTTCTAAGAGACTAATCGCATTCAAGGCCACATTCAAACATCAAACATATAAAGAAATTAAGAAAAGCATGCCATCCTAATTGTGCACTTTAAACACAACATCAAATAATTTTATATCTAATGCAAAAGAATAATAGGCATCGGTGGGTGTTTGTCTACCTTAGAAAAAAGAAAAATGGGTAATTTGAGCTCTACCCTTATAAGTATAAAGAATAATTTTCAATTTACATGGCTACTAAGCCTTCTAACAATTCATCCTTATCCCCCATAGCACTAATCCTAATTCTTAATATAAAACTACATTAAAAATAGGAAAAGTAAATCTAACTACACTTGTAAGACAAGTGTTAGCTAAACACACACAACCAACCAGTTATATTTATAATTTGGACTTGGCACCTGCATGGGCAACCAAGCCCTATCTAACTTGGATTATGCTTAGGGGCTTAAGCAACCTATAAAAGAGCATTTATATTTATTTTTAAGCGACCCCTTAAACATAATCCCTACAAAATATGATTAATCTAATCACCATCATCTAGTTTATGAAACATACACCCTAACATCAGTCTAAAATAATACATCACAAAATAAAAATACATCACACCATGCACCATCCTAACATAAGGCTAGAAGTGGTGACTTAATCTAATGTGTGTATTAAGGCTTATTGTGTTATGTCCTAACTAGGCTTTAGAGTTAAGAGTTTCTAAGTGTAGAAAGATAAAATTTAAAGGGTGGTTTCACTTTAAGTGCTTTAATTGATTTGCAAGATTTAATTTGTGTTTTCTTTTGTTTCATATGACCTACACTTAGCAACTAAGTGTTGTAAAGAGATGAAAAGAGGTTGCCCTCTTTCATCCCTACCATAAACCACTATCTAAAGCATGTTAATTTGATTTAGTTCTATTTAGTGAATGGCATATTACACATTTTAGATTAATCCTAAGTTTAGGTTTTCTTTAAATAATTTTATTCAATGTGAAAGGCTCATTATGATTAATCTAATTGAAATACTATCACATGATACATGCTAAATCATTCCTTTCCATCACATGAAACATGCATATGATTAAGTCCTAAGTATACCTACACATATTATTTATTTTAGCACACTTGAATGATGTGAGTATGTACATTTGAAGCTTTATATTTCCCCTCGATTGAATTATTTTATCATATTAATTTAAGGCTCTATCTAAATTCTTATGCAAAAATACATGGGATGAAATTAAGCAGATGTGTAATTTTTAACCCGGGAAGCAGGTAATCAAATGACCTCTTTGGGGCTAGCTAAAGCCTCATATTCCTAGGCTGTCCAGACTAGATACCACTACATTCAAACCACATGTAAATTTACATGCATGAACATAACAAAGAGAGCTGCAAATCACATGATCAATTCAATCACCTGAACAATTGCAAATGCATGTATTTTTTAATAAAAATGAAGGATTGCCATTCTCTAATTAAATACACACATGCATGTATATAAGACATAAGCAAGTACGTGCCTTTGTTAAACTAGGGAAGTGAGGTAATAAAATGACCTCCTTAGGCTAACTAAAGATTCATATTCTTGGGATGTCCTATATACCCTTTAACATTCTAACTTACATAAATTAATACATGAATAAAAAAAAGGAGCTTCACTTCATACAATTAAGCTATAATCACATGCATCTCTTATGTATTTATAACTAGCATTCATATCATATGTAACCATTCATTTATAAGATTTGGAAATTACGTTTGGATTTAATAGTGATAATAGCCACACATATAGATTAAATCAACACATGCAAGCTTGACATATAGGAAAACCATTTGATTTAATTAATTTTGAAAAGAAGAATGTATGATTTCAAATGACATACAACATTTAACATTATTTGGAAAAATGAATGAATAAGCATAAACATGTGATTTCATTCAATTAAATTAATTCCAGGACAATCAAATCAAATAAAAGCTTTTAAAGAAAACCAAATTTTAATTATCATTTTCAATTTCATATTTGATTTGGTTTGAAGAAATGAGGGAAAGTTTACTGATCTTAACCCATTCATATATTTGTAATTTAATTTGGTTTAATGAAAAATAATTAAGTTGATTTTATGGGTTAATTTGGTTGTACTATGCATTAAATCCATTAATTAGCCCTTACCTATGTTGCCTTAAGTTAATTAACCAAGTAATTATGATCCAACATGATATGTACATACATTGGAAATTAAATAAGTAATGGACCTAAAAAATGAAATAGGCCTAATGCAATTGGCTCATAATTAGTGATTAATTAAGTTAAGAAACTTAATTAAGTACTTCATGGTTTTCCACACACATGGGTTAACCATAATTTCCTTAAATGCCTTTAGATATTGAACACCTAAAGATCTACCAATGAATTGATTAAAGATTCCATGTGATTATAGTTTCAAATTTATTAATTAAGCAATTTAATTAATGAATTAAACCATCAATTAATCCCAAATTAATTAATTTCCATTCAAGTGAAATGGACTTAGGGAAAAGATTGGGAAAAAGGTCCCAATCTCATTCCCCATGCCCATTCACTATTTCATAATAATTAACAATCTTAATTAATGATTTTCTTACTATTTAGAATATTAATTAATTGCTTAATTAATTAGGAAAGTAATTAAGGTTAAGATAACCAATTTCCTTAATTAACCAAGCAATAAATCCCAAGAAAATTATGGGAGGTAGAGGTCATCCCATTAATAAACCTCAAAAGTTTGGGAAATAATTACTTATTAATTAGAGAGTAATTAAGCTAATTAAGTTTTTAATTAAACTCAAATTAAGCCTTAAGTATTGTTCAAAATTAATTGGGATAAATTTTAATTGAATCTCCTCTAAAATAACTTCAAAATAAATATTTACTTGCATTTTTCTGATTTTTCTATGATTTGTTATAATTTTCTAAATTCTCAGTTGATTTAAATGATTTTCCATGATTTTTATAAAATCCATTAATTTATTTCAACTATTTGAAGTCAGAATGCAATATCTCCCAATCTAGAAATCCTTTTAACTTGAAATTTTTTTGGTAAGTAGACTTTTGCTCAATTTTAATCTAAAATTTCAAATCAATCGATGTGTCTTTTGATTTAATTAATGAAATTTGATTTTCTAAAACTTAAATTAAGCTCAAAATATTAGTAAAATTTTTGGCTTTTGGCTTCATTAGATTCCTCTGGAAAGACAAATCCAACAAACCTTTATTTGCAAATTTTAGTTAAGTATTTTATTTTCTATGAATTTTTTAAGTTTAGGTGTTTTAAGTAATTTTAAAAAGCAAAAAAAAACTAATTTCTTACCACAGTCGGCACTTGCAATGTTGATTGGACCACGGTGCCATTGGCACCATGACGTATGATGTGGTGTGCCTCAGAAGCGAGAATACAGACAGGGATCATAAATCGAATGGCCCAAATCGATACCTATGATCTGCGTGATCAAAACCACATAATTCATCAATCAAAGCCACATGATCTGCATGATCTAAGTCGTCCATCTCCACGAGCATCGGACACTTAGCGATCCACAAGAGCGAATGGAACACTATTTGGTTGGATTTTTTGTGATTCTTATGAAAATTGAATGGAAAACTTCATTTTAAGCATAATTTTCTAGCAATCTTTGCTGAAAATCACTCCAAATGCTTGGGGATAATGTAAAATAAAAAAAATGCAAGGGTAATCTAAAGAAAATTCCTAAAATTGACCAAAAACTGTCATAAATAAAAGAACCTAATACCGACTACAATTTTTGAAAATTATCTCACCAGGGATGATTTTTTATGGATGAAGATCGCATTCTGTAAGAAGATGCTTTGGAATGGGTTCGGGCTCTTATTTCACTTCAAAATAATGTATCCACCAATGGCTGCTACTTCCTCATCGAAATCCACTTGATTTTGATGCATTTTGCTCAAAAACTATGTGGGAATCATTATTTTGGTTTGGGAGCTCTAGGAGAGTGAAATGAGTGTGTGAGGAAGAGTTTTTGCCTTTTTATTTTCTGTCTCCTTGCAATGGCCGAAAATCACCTCATTCATGGTGATTTTTGGCTCCAAGTGGGTGTCCTTGGCTTGGGTGGTTGGGATTCTCCTTAGGTGGCTTAATTTGATCGCCAAAGGCATGGAACATGGTTGCTATGATGGATAAGTGGACATCCTAGCAAAGGGAAGTAGAGGTCCTTCATGCCAAGTGTTCTAATGGGGGGAGGGCAGGTGATTTCACCTCTCCATAAGTCATGGATGACCCCAACCTCTTTGGTCAGGTTGGACAGTGTCCTTTAGGTGGACCAATGGATGAGTGCCAAGTAGCCAAGGAAAATAAGAAGACCATTTACATGGGTGTTTTATCTTATGTGATACCCTTAGCCCATGGTAGAGTGGTCATTTGATATTGAATTTGATTTGGATAGATTTGAAATGAGTCAAAAGTGAGTTGGACCAAATTTCATGTCATTTGGAGTTCATTTGATTAGGTTTGGCTCAATTTGACCCAGGTTAAATTGGGTTGAAACAGTTAGGTTGACCAATTGCCAAACTGGTCAAACCAAGGGTTAGGTCAAGTTCATATGACTATTACGGATTGTATGCTTTGGTTTAATTTAATTTGGTTTAGTCTAATTTGACCCTTTATGTCAATTTGGGTCAACTTGGGTCAGAGGCTAATTGGGCTAGGTTTGACTCAATTGAAGGTCAAGTCATGTTTAAATGTTGATTTTGGGTTGATTTGAATCATTGGTTTCAAGGATTTTGGCTTAGGTTGCAATTTGGCTAGTTTGGGTTCATATAGGCTAAAGGGTTGACTTGGTCAATGGGCTAGGTTGACTTGGTTTGACCTAATTTATATTAATTGATCGTCTAGGGTGATCCAGCGATCATGACAGAAGTTTGGATTAGCTTAATTCCCTTTGATTTGGATTGAATTGGATTTTGGTTTGTGTAGGTCAAATTGGCCACTTTGTCAAGAAGCAATTGTTTAGTTGGCTTGATTTTGGGTTGAGTTTGATTTAGTTGAGTTTATATATAGATTTGAGATTTATATATAAATTCAATTACAATGGTTTGGATTCAAATGAATATCCATTCATTTGAATATTCCAAGTCAAAGGTTGGGTTGATTTGGGTTTATTTTGGTTTGATGGATGGTTGTTTCATTTATATTTGGATAGATGATTGAAAGAATGATTGATTTAAGAGAAAATCCATTGATTTTGGCTTGATTTAGATGGGTTTTGGCCATGTTCAAAGAAATGGCTTAAAGGATTTAAATTGTGTTTCAATTTGATTTTGGATTTGGTTTTGGCTATTTGAATTTATATTACATTTATATTTGAGAAGATAATTGAAGGTACAATTGATTTATAAGAAAATTAATTGAGTTTGGATTGAATTTGATGGAAATTTGGCTAAGTTCATGAAGGTTGATTAAAGGGCTTAGGAAAGATTTCAAGTTTAGATTTGATCTTGGGTTTCAATCATTTGGAATTCAATTGGACTTAGATTTGGATTTGAAATTGAGTTTGAGGTTTGGTTGGAAATTTGGATTTGAATTGAATTTAAGGTGTACATGGATTGGATTTAGTCTATTGGGTAGATAATTTTCTTATGTCTCTAAGGCATGGTCTAATCCTATGATTAACACTTCTAAGTCTCTAGGCTTAGGATAAGTGTTCACCTACTCTCTAGAAGCATTTTATGACTAAGGAAACCTTAATGCCTAGAAAGTTCTTAGGTATAATAAGAGGAGTTTGAGAACTCACTCCAAAGGTGAGGTCAACAAAAGGACCCACCAATAGGTGTGGCGTAACTGACAAGGCACACCGCTCACATTGGCGTTGACCGAGATGATCGACAATGTCCTAAAGACTACAAACACTATTGAAAATGATTTATACCTAAACATGAAAGGTTGATAGAATCAAGATCTTAGGGCAAAGTAGCTCTAGTTATGCCAAGGGCATAAGAGAACCAGATGAAATCCATGGGGGATTGAGTATGTGAACCTTCCACTAGGTAAGCAGGTTTAACCTCTCCACTTGGGATATGGATTTGAGTTTTATTATGAATATGATTTATTTGGGTATGTATCCACTGGGAATTTGAGTCTGTAATCTGCTAGGGATTGGGAATGTGAGCCTTCCACTGGGGAAGTAGGTTCGGGCTATCCGCTGGGGATAAGAGTTTGATGGTATTTCTTATGGCTCCATTGGGGAGATTAATTTGATTTGCGCCTCGCTGAAAATAAATTTGGTTTGTTCGATATGTTTTAATTTTACTCCACTGGGAAGGTTGGTTTTAAATTTAGTTGGTTATGGACCATGTCAGTGTGCGATGGACCCACTGAGAAGGGGCTAAGTCACCTTAACCTATCTCATTTACAAATCCAAAGGGATAGTCTACCGCAATAAGGTAGGACTATCCTGCCAAAGGGGTTGTCTATTAGTGCAACGGCTGTACTTAGGCAAAAAGCATAGTAGACTTACATCTTCTAAAGCAAGGATCATCCACTAGGGTGATCTATTGATCCAGAACAAATCAAACCCAACCTAGGGGTGAATACTGAGTGAATGTCGCTGGGGGACTTATGTCAACTCAAAAGTAGTCAAAATTAATTTCATTAATTTTATTGATTTGTTTAATTTGATTTTATTTATTTTCATTTGTTTTACTTTCATTTGATGGATCGCCGTAACGATGGACCACATTAAAAAGGGGCTATGTCATCTTTGGCCTATCTCAGATTTACTGATCCAAAGGGGTAGTCTACTAGCCAAAGGGTAAGACTATCCAAAATAAGGGGTGCCTTTCAGTGTGCAACGGCTATGCTGGGCAAAGCGTGGCAGACTTACATCTCCAAAGAAAGGAACAACCACTGGGGTGACCCATTGGATGCATAATAAATCATACCCGACCTAGGGCTTCCTTTTGGTGTGCAATGGTCATGTTGGAAAGAATGAGTAGCAGACTTACATCTTCCAAAGCCAGGATGATCGCTCGGGTAACCTATTGGTGGCAGAACAGATTGAACCTGACCTAAGGGTGACTATTCAAAGAGTGTCATGGGGGACTTATCTCAATTCATGAGTAGTAAGGCGATTCCTATAGGGAGTTTTACTGACACTTCCCTAAAGATAGGATGCCTGCTTGGGAAAGGTACCGCTAGGAGCATTAATTCCAAATCCACAAGAAAATATATATATTATTTGTTTGTTATTGTGGACCCTATTATTGTGTGAGGGACCACATTGAGAAGGAGTTATGTTGGCATGGACCTATCTGTTGACCTCATTTTTAGAAAAGATCATTTTAGCAATAAAATGATACCACAATAACAAGCCTTTATCCCACTAAGTGGGGTCAGCTACATGAATCCTTCGTCTCCATTGATTCCTATTATTTGTCAAATTCTCATTTAATTCAAGTATACTTAGGTCATTTTTAATACATCTTAACCAAGTCTTTTTGGGTCTACCTCTACCTTTCTTAACATAAGGCAAATCTAATGCATCTAATCTCCTAACCGGGTCATTAGACGGTTGATGCTTTATGTGGCCAAACCATCTAAGGTGACTCTCTCTAATCTTATCTACCACTAGCTACTCCAACTTTTTCCCGAACATACTCATTTTGCATTTTATTTGTAAGAGTAAAGCCACTCATCCACCTGAGCATCCTCATCTCTGTAACACTTAACTTAGTCTTATGCTCCTCTTTTATTGGCCAACATTCTGCACCATAAGTCATTGCAGGTCTTAACACCATCTTATAAAATTTTCCCTTAAGTTTAAGTGGAACTTTTCTATCACACAATAGGCCAGATGTATTCCTCCACTTCAACCATCCAACTTAGATTCTACTAATAACATCTCCATCTATTTCACCATCATTTTGAATAATAGAACCTAAATATCTGAATTGCTCACTCTTATTAATGACTTGTTCACCTAATGTCAAAACACTACCACTAGAGCTTCTACAACTAAAATTACACTCCATATATTCAATTTTAGATCTACTTAAATGAAAACCTTTAGACTCTAATGTTGACCTCCATAATTCAAGTTTCTCTTGGACTCCCTCTCTAGTCTTATCAACAAGAAGAATGTCATCAACCAAAAGCATACATCAAGGTACATCTTCCTGTAAATGCCTAGTAAGAACATTCATAACTAAAGAAAAAAGATAAGGGCTTAAAGTTGATCCTTGATGTAATCCAACTGAAATAGGAAAATATTTTGTCAATCCTCTTTGTGTTTGGACACAAGTAATAGCTCTAGTATACATATCCTTAATTACTTGAATATAACTAATATTAACTCCTTTCTATTCTATAACTCTCCAAAGAACATCTCTTCATACTTTATCATAAGCTTTCTCTAAATCAATAAATATCATATGTAGATCTTCTTTACTTTCTCTATACTTCTCCATCAAACCTCTTAACAAATGTATAACATCCATAGTAGATCTACCAGGCATGAAACCAAACTGATTGTGAGAAACTTTTGTATCATATCATAACCTACACTCAATTACTCTCTCCCATAATTTTAATGTATGACACAACTTAATTCCTCTATAATTTGCACACTCTTGTGCATCACCTTTATTCTTAAATATAGGAACCAACAAACTCTTTCTCCACCCATCTAACATCTTTTAGTCTTATACAACATTTAAAAGATTTGTAAGCCAAGAAATTCCTTGATCTCTAAACATTTCCACACTTCTATTGGAATATCATCAGGTCTCTGCTTTTCCATATTTCATTTTTTTTTAGCAATAAAATGATATCAAGTTCAAATAGGGATTTCTTACTTCAAAATTCAAAGTCACTATGTTTAATAACTTAGGAAATACATTTTGAGCTAAATCCAATTTACTTAGTTTAATGCAAAACAAAATCAAACATGCTACATAAATTAAATCAAATGAATTAATGTAAACAAATGAAAATTTAAAGTCAAACCTAAAGTCAACTCTAGTCAACCTAGAGTTGACTTTAAATAATTTAGTCAAAAAAAAGTGAACCCACTAAAATTTGACTAAATTAAATCACCAAAAATATTTAAAAATATCAAATGAATATGTATGATCATAATAACAAAACAATTTAAGTCTATGAAGGCCTAGAATAGGTCAACTAAATCTCTTAAATCAAAATAATCTAAATAAACCACATTAAACTCAAATTTAAGAAAAATCAAAATAACTTTAATTTGATTGTCCTAAATCATATGGGAATGATGAGAGGACATAACTAAACTCCCTATTGGGTGTAGTTAGGTCAAATGTCAAATGGGTCATTTGACCCATAAAAAATTATGTTTAAATCACTTAAGACAATTTGGGTAAAGTGAGTTAAGCAAGACAAAACAAATAAGAAAACACCAAACCACTTCCAACCAAATCATGTGGGATGGGGGTAACACTTCCTTAAACATTTCTAATGAAGGTTTACATCCCTAATCAAGATACTTAGGCTTCACTTGCATTGCATTAAATCCAAATAAGGAAAACTAATACAAGCAAAAGAATTGGAGAAGTCAAATTCCTTCTCCCTTCTTCCCACCTCTTCACACAGGACAACTGTGGGATGGAGAAAGAGTGCACTAGCTAGCTTCCAAAGCCTCCCATCATCAAACAAGGGATAGCCAAAGGAGTAATATAACTCTAACCATATAGGAAAACACATATAGACACTTCCCGATGATATTTGAACTTACATACATCTTCACACATCAAAACCGAAGCTAAACGAAACATCCCCATCCCTCGAACTGCCCTTAACCACAACAAATCATCAAAGCTGAAAAGGGCATTCAAGGGTTGGTCTAGGGATCAAACTACAAAGAATTGGCTCAATTCCTCTAGCACAAAGCTTTCTCCCGAAGAAACGAAGCTATTGGATTTGATTTCAACCTTTGAAACTCCCTCAATCAAGGTATGCCATTGATGACTCCCATTTTTTTAAGCATTTATCCTTGATCATTTTCATATAAAGCTTAATATCTAGTGAGATCAAGCCATATGGATTGAAAGAAGAGCTTTCAATGATCGTGTAGCACTTTAAATCATGTGATTTCATTGTCTATATTAAAAGTTATTGGCAAAACACCATGGATGGTCCTTGGCTCCCGCAAAGGTTGGGGAAGATGAAATCAGGACCGTCCGTTTCTTTTAAAAGAAATGGATAGTCTAGTTCTAGGCACATAAATTGATTTAAATTCCTTAAGGATCACGGGGGTGATCCGGTCAATCACAATCGGCGTTAGAGTCATTTTCATCTCATGCGACCGCGACTCACCACGCGACGCTACCACGTTGGACGGGATCCCTATGGACTATTTGATCTTTGATGGACGGTGATAAACAATCCTCATTTTAATCGCGTGGGACCCCTCACTTAAAAGCTGAAGAAGATTACTTAACGGTTTAATTACTTAAAAACTTGAAAACTTTAAAAAATTATAAAACATCAAAGAAAACTCAGAAAATTACAAATAAGAGCTCCATGGATTCTTCTTGATCAAAGCATTCCACAGAAATTAAAATCCCTAATTTTTATTAGGTACTTTTTCCTTAATTTGGTTTTAATTAAAAAAAAATTAAACCTTAATTATTCTCAAATTAATAATCCAATTAATTTGAAACTTTGGGGAAATGAAACTAAGATTAAAACATATCTTAGGTAAATTTTTGGAGATTAAATTCTCTAAATTAAAGTGAAATTATAATTTTCTGTGTTTAAATTTTAAATTAATTAAACTAAGTACCCTTTAATGAAATAATTATAAAACTTTAATCTAATAACCTTAAATCAACATAATGAATATTAATGAATATTAGAATATTAATTAAACCTAATCAAACCTATATGAACCTAATAGATCACTAATTAATTCAATTAGGTAATTAAAAGAATTAAATAATTTAATTAATATAACAAATTATAATAAATCAATCAATGAGTTAACCAAAATTATAAATAAACCCTCATTGGAAGGTATTTCAGTGAAGAATAAGTGAAAAATAAAATCTTAATGAATCTTAATAAATTAGGCTTAATTTACATTTTAATGAAATAATTAAAATCTTAATTACACACTAATTACATCTCTAATCAATGAAAGTTTAGAAACATAAAATTGGCATGTAACCCACTTTCCATAATTATCTCAAACCTAATTAATCTATAAATTTGGAATTCTTGATTTTCCAAATCTTTGGGTCAATATGAACTAAATAATAATTAAAAATAATCATTAATTCATTGAATCAACAAATAAATTGAACTAATAAAATAAACATAAATACTTAAGGTAATTCATCAAAATTTTCTAAGTAAAAAAAAATAATCAAATATCTAAATTATAAGAAAATCAATACTTAATAAACAACTTAAGTTAAGTTTAATGAAACTAATCATCCTTACTGAATTTAAATAACGAATCAAAAAATTAGGTTAATTAAATCATTAATAATCTATGAACAAATTTAAGTATTAATTTATATTTATAAATTCAAACCTTAAGCTTACAAATCCATGATTTAATATCTTAAGTTAAATTAAATGAAATCATACTTAAATGAAATCCTTTAAATTAGCATAAGCCAAATCAAATGAAATCCATATAACTTAATTTAAAATGAAATAAATCAAATAAATTAAATCAAATAAAGCAATTCAAATAAAGAAATAATACAAATCAAATCCAAACATTAATAAAATCAAAAGGATTAATTAAAATACTTAAAAATTTTAGTTAGACTTTTGAAAACTTAGGATTAGGATGTTGAATGGAAGAGCTCCATCCAAAATGGAATCATTCCATTCTTCATTCTTGAAAACCTATACAACTTTAACCACATAAAATGAACATAAAAATGGAAATTAAATGACTAAACCATTTGAATTGAAACCAACCAATGGTAAAAATTAAACCAATTCAAACTTCAAACTTAAACTTAAAGGCATAGCAAAGACTTGCCACACAAACCCTACTACTACACACACTAGATTACTTTGGTCACAGACTCTAGATCTAAGTTAGATCATTCTGTGATTTTCTTTTAATCTTCTGTGATATGTTGTGTTGTGCTTCACATGTATGTGTGGTGTATTGCTTTAGATTGGATGCCTAGGCTTGATTGTTCATTAGGCGGATGTTAGGAGTTCTTCTAGATTTAACATTATTTTCTATGGGGTGTGTTAAAGGAATCATTGTAATAAATAAATCATAAATATATTATTATTTTCTTGCAGTACTAAAATCCCTTAACATAGTCCATAGGATAGGTGGGCTAGCAAGCAACTAATGTTAAGCCCATATTTGTATATAAACGCTTTATGTGTGTGTGTATTTCCCATCTATTTTGAGCTTAGGATTTCCTTTGAATTTTAAATGTAAATTTGAGATTAGAATTAGGTTAGGATCTATGGGGTCTAGGATTAGCTGACCCAACTAGGAGATGGTGCGGTGGTCCCCCATAGGGCTAGACGGATGTCCCTGAAGAAGGAGACTTTCCTGGAAAGAAGACACATAGATCTGAACTTCTAATTCTAGGCCGGGTTGTATAAGGGCAGAACTCGGCTGCTCATTTTTGTTTCTTTTGGAGTGTAAAGTAGTACCTAGCTGCATTGGCCTTTTTCTCATATAATTTAACTTGATTTATTTTGGGTGCGTAATAAAAACAACATGCTCTTCTTAGTTTTCTTTATGTGCTATGTTTGTGTTGTGATGTATGCCTGGACGTAGGCTCATAGGATAAACTAAATTTTATACCCAACTAAATCAATTGAAACATAAAATAAATACAACTCATAATCTTCATAAAAAAGCCTAGGTATTAAAGCAAGATAAAATATGTAGCAACCCCTTAGGATGTTTTAATATCATGCATAATCATATTTCACTCTTGATGAATGAAGGAATTCTATCTTTGCGAGAACGGGCTTGACCTTTGAGAGCCTATGGTAGAAGTACACCTTCTTCTATTCTGATTCGGCCCATAATCATTTTCTAATTGAATGCATTAGTCATAAATTGTATTCCTATGACCTAAATGAATTCTGAGTCAAAAACTATAAAAATTTAAAAAATATGCATTAGTTAGGTACATCTTCATACCCTACATAATCTTAGGGGTTAGGGAGTAAGTCAAGGTTCATAGATTTCTTTCCTAAAATTGCAATAGCCCAGCCAACTTGCATTCATATGACTTAGCCTCATGGTTTTAAAATGTCCTTAGGTGGTGTTAGCCTTCTCCAGGTAGGTTGTAAGTCCAGAAGTGTCAGGGATAGGTTAGTTCCTTCAAGTGAAGAGAATGACCAATGATTTCCAAGAATATAACTAGGTTATCGACATGTTTCTAAAGCACCACAGACTAGGTTCTAAAGAATCCTTTTAGGAATAAGTCTTCAACCCTCTCGCATTTCTACAATCTTGTCTTTGCTAGAATCTAACTCTAGATTTCTAAGAAAAGATAACTTCAATTCTAGAATTAAATCCCAAATTTGAAGGTGAATTATAGGATAGTTGAAATGTCTACTGGGCATCTCATTATCAATAGACATTTCCTACTTTTTTTTATTTGACTCATGAAAATAACTCTCTCCAATTTGGACCTCTCCCAATTGAATTTCTAAAAATCAATCCTTTGAAAGCTACCTTAGTAATCTTTAAGAATAACCACTTGTTTCTTTAATCGAGAGTATTCTTAGGAAGAGACCCTTCCTAAGATGTAATTAACTATAGAGGCTTTCCTTTATAGGGAACCATGATCCCAAGATAAAATAGACCCTGTTCTACTTTTCCATGTAGCTCAGGGGAAAATACTCAGGAAAGACCCATTAGCCTTAGGAGTCTTTTATTGAAATGATTGAATCCATTACAAAAAAGCATGTTTATCTTTTGAGATAATATGCTTATTCCTTAATGGAATATTTGGTCATCTAAATAAAATATTCTAAACTCTATGTGGTGTCATTTCTTTTCTCTATTCCAAAGAAAAGAACCAACAAATTTTTTTGGCGACTCCACTGGGGAATGGTTCCTCTCTCCATATTTAGAAATAGGTGGATATTTCTATATATGTCTTACTAGTGCCCCTGGTGCCCTTTGTTTCTATTGGATACCTCTCCATTTCATTCTTGGTTAATCTTATCTAACATCTTGAATAGAGTTCTAGAACACTTCATTTGTCATAGTTAAATGATTGGGTCCTAGAACCAAATCTCAAAATAAAATGAGAGGTGAGAGATAATCTTGGCCATATTATTGGCTAAAATTTCTTGAAAGGTCAAAAAAAATTATTTTGACCATATCCTGGTTATTTTACATTTTTAATAAGATTAATTTTTATTTCTATAAATAGGAAAATGGTTGGCTAGTTGATCTTTACAGCCACTTCTGGTATTTGCTTTTGTTGATAGTAGTCACTTACCTGATGGCTCCATCATCAAATTTGGGGCTGGATTTGAAAACCTCAACATTACTGCCAATGGAGTGACTCTTGCTCCTGTCGCTAAAGGAACTCTGAAAAATAAGCAACCTATTCTAGAATTTTCTAGTATTTCAGATCCTATTGGAGATAAGATGCTTACTAGCCAGACTGTTGAAAGGGCCCAACAGGGACCTGTTCAAAAGAAATCAAATCTTCCCACTTCAGAGGCATTCCCTGCTCTAGTCCCCTTTAACACCTTTGAAGTAGGTTCCACCTCTAAAACATCTGAAATGACTAAAAGTAAAAAGAAAAATAGAGGGAGGAGACTCAAGATGATAGCTCTTAGGGAGCGGAGGCAGAGAGATATGCTAGATATGAAACTAGCTATGAAGAGGAATGGATATGCTCTTCCTGACACTTCCCCACTCTTAGGTGGAAGCATATTCTACCCTTTGTCTTTTTCCCTCGAGGAGGAGGATGCAATGAGGATTGCTTGTTCCCACCCCATCCTTTCATCCATCCTGAAAAGAAAAGCTTTAAGCAGGTAAATAGGGAATCTTATGGTCAACTTCACCAAACCTTACATAAGATACCTAGATCTTCTTCCTACACTAAAAAAGATCTATTGAGAACCATGAAACATCAGGCTTCTCAAAATCTAGCTAGAAAACTATCAAGAAGACACACCACCTTCCATCAAAAGAAATGGAGGGTGGTCATGTTTTATAGGAAAAGACCTCCTTACCCTGTGCCTATAGTATCAGGGCAATATTCTCATCATTTGCACTCACTCACATGGCATAAAGATCAAACTACTAGGTCAAAAAATGATAGGACTTATCCTAAGAAGAAGAATAAAAGAGTTTCTTTTAGGATTCCTTCTACCTCTGAGCATAGGATTCCTTCACCAACCTTACCTTCTTCACCTTTAAGATCTTCTGTTAGACCCAGTTCAGATAAGCCTTTACTCTCATCACGATTGCCTCAGGCTGAAGTACATTCACTAGATGCTCATAGTAAAGGAATGGATTCTTCTTATACATCTCCTTATGTTAGGAAAACTACTGATGATAGTCACTTAGGCTTGGGAGCCTTCATTGAGAGTATCCATATATCCTAGGGAAATATGAATGAACCATTTGAATTGAGGCATATGGAAATTGGTGAACCAACAGATGTCATCTTAGATAGTAATGGTGTTCCACTCTCTTTGTCCAAAGAAGAGATAAAACATCATTAAAGAAGATGAAGAAAAAGAAAATTTGAAAACAAGTTCTGAATATTTTGATCATGAGAAAGATGACATGTTAGATGATGATTTAAGGTTAGCAGTAGCACATATATATATGGTTGACACTAGATCATCTAAAAAATGTAGGAAGAGACACAAGAAGAAACTTCTTTAACTTCAAACCAACAGCTTATCCTTCAGCTTCAAAAGAAGGATGAGCAGATTGATTCTATGAGCAAGAAGATGGAGGAGATGATTGCTACCATGCAATCACTCCAAAGTATGATTCCATCACCTTCTCGACCCCATCAGATTGACGCTTCAGATTAATTGCATACTACCGATGATTTGAGGTCCAGTTTGTAAGTGTACCGACAGAAATCAAAACCTATAGTCATAGTACCTTCCAACACTGAACTAAAGACGTTGGTATAACAACAAGTGAAAAAGGCATTTGCACAAACTTGGGGCACAACCCTGATTCCAAGGGGTAGGTCATACCCTAGGGAATTTAATTACATTCCTTATCCAAAGGGGTTTGTGTCCCCATCTTTTAAAATATTTGATGGGGCTAGAAATAAAAAGAAGCATTTGGCTCACTTCCGTGCAATTTGCTATAATGCCGGAGGGAGCAATGCTCTTTTATTTAGATAGTTCATTAGCAGCTTGAGCGGAGTTACTTTTGACTAGTATGTTGATTTGCCAAATGATTTGTTACGCACTTTCACCGAATTGGAAGAGATGTTTGTGAAGAGATTCATAGGTGTTCAACATCATGTTACTGTAGGAGACCTAGTGGTAGCACAACAGAAGCTTGGAGAATCTCTAGTAGATTATATTCAAAGATGGAGAATCCTCAGCTTAAAATGTGAACCTCACCTACAAGAGCAACATGCTGTAGAGATCCTCCTTAGGAATATACATGGTCCTATGGCCTTTCTGCTCAAAGGCTTTACTATTAAAACCTTTGGGAAACTTTTAAATAAAGCCTATAGTTTACAAGAGGATGCTCCTAGGATGTCATTCTTAAAAGACCAATCTGAGTCATCCAAGCCTAGGAAGCCTTTAGAAAAAAGAGTAGGTAGTGACTCTGCAGTGGATAAAGGGAAATCTCCTATGCAAGTACAACCAGAGTGAGCTTCATCTTATGAACCACCGCAACAATAGCAGTCATCATCTCTTAGGAATTTTTCAACTAACACTTTCTCAGAAAGGATGAACCAGACTTATTCCTTTAAGAAAGGTGAAAATTTTTAAAATCGATAAAAGCCGGACTTTAAACTCCCCACATCCAAAAAAAAAAGCGGAGGAGGTAAATGGTAAATGATCCCAATTGCCCATATCATCGATGTTGGGGAATACTATTTAGGATTGTTTTCTTTCAAAAGGCATGAAAGGATTGGTGACTATTCCAAAGGTACGATGGACCCTAGACAAGGATCCATTAAGGTTATAACAGGTAGCTCTTCTTCCAGTTCTTCATTTCTAAATGAATGGGATATAGGTTTATCCCATTCTACAAAGAAACATATGATGAAAAATTTGAAACTTGCCATGAAGGATCAGAGTCAGACTCGAGAGGTGATCACCTAGGTTGATCCACTGGAGTCTAGAGTATGAGTTCCACCTCAGCCCAGTTCAGCATTTTCAACTACACAGAAGATCAAAAAGTGTGGTGAGGGAGAGACATCTATATCTAGCAATAGAATTCTATATGATAAAGATGGAAAGACGGTACCATATAAGCCTTTATATTTATGTACTTATCTCAAAAGAATGAATAAAAGATCTATCTCTGGTGACATTTCTTATATTCATACTATTTCTGATGAAAATGAGAATGAAAATATTAAAAAATTAAATATCAAAAAAGAAGAATCTCATGATGACTCAATGTCAGAAACTTACATGGAAGATTTACATGGTGACCCACTTATCATAGATATAGAAATGTCATAATCTGATTATTCATCAAAAAAGGATAATAAAAATGAGGAACAGGTTGATTCAAACCCTGGAGATATTGCCAAAATAAATCTCTGTAATGGAAGAGTCTTATTGCCTTGCTTACCTCCTGCTTGTCAAGGAAGAGGGAAGCAAATCATGAATGAAAGCACAAGTTTAGATTCTTTACTTAAAGAGATACCAACAGAAATAAAGGTTCCCAAAGTAGATTATAATGTTCTATCCCATCTTAGGAAGCTCTGAGCTAGATTAAGCATTTATGATGCTCTCATTCTTTCAAAAGAAATGAGAGAGTCAATAGTACAGACATTACTTGATCCAGAGATATGCTTGACTCAACTAGCAGCTACTTCCTCAGAAGAGGCTTATAACTTTAAGGAGATCCCAAGGGTTACTTTCTCTGATGAGGATATACTTTTGAGTACCAGTGACCATAAGTGTCCTCTCTATATTACTGTAAAAATTGAAAATACGAGATTATCAAGAGTTCTGGTAGATCCTAGTGCATCTGTTGACATCATGAACTCTAGACCATTGGCATTCTTAAAAATTGATAGCGAAAGACTTAGTTCTGATAAGATGTTGTTAAGGGGCTTTAATGAAACAGGTGAAAAAGCTTTAGGTTCATCACTCTATTATTAGAAGGATTGAAAACGCTAAATTTTACATTATAGATTCAGAAACTTCCTTTAATGCTCTCTTAGGCAGACCATGGTTCCATGAGTATATAATGGTTCCATCTTCACTTCACCAGTGTATTAAGTACAATAGGGATGGAGTGGAATATTTTTTAAAAGGAGATATACAACCATTCACTATTCATGAGAGATGTTATTTATTATATTTATATTCTAGAAACCATTGATTATTTGAAATTTGGAATTACAATTCCCATCATGAAAGAAAAAGTTTGAGATTTCCTTAGAATGGACTATTGAGGGAAGAAATCAAAGCATTAAAGGAAGAAGAGTCTATCCACATATGAAAAATTTATGTGGATACTTTAACTTTGACTCCTCTAAATCAAAATAAAATATCTCAATTAGAGGTCAAAGTATCCCCCTAACTTATCAGGAGAAGTGGGGAGGTCAACAAAATTTTATTCTCTACCCGGTCCTTCAAGCTTAAAAGGAGATGTAAAGCTTGAAGTACCATCATTCAATGAAATAATAGAACTTCATTTTGATTGGTATTCGACTTGTGTAAAGAATTCTATGAAACATGGTTTTATCACAAATATTTGGCCCAAAGATAAAGCCCAATGCATGGAGAGCTTATGGAATCAAAAACATAGAAATTTCCACTCCAAAGCAGGCATTGGGTTTGTTACTATTGAATCATTTAATGATATAGAGCATTATTTAATAATAAGTAATCATCAAATAGATCAACTCTTTGAAGTCTCTTCTACTCTTCTAGGAGACACATTCATAAAAACTATAGAGGAATCCAAAGATGATTCACTTTAGAATGCACCTCCTGAATATGGGGAAGAGATAAAATCTACTATAGATGAATTAAAGGAGGTTAACCTAGGAGTTCACAGTGACTTTTATTAGCTCTTTGTGGGTCCAGAAGATTTTGAAGAGTTAATCACTTTACTCTTTGAGTATAAAGATTGTTTTGCTTGGAGTTATGATGAAATGCCAGGTTTATCCGAGGATGTGGCTATAGGAATTAAACATGCCATGAAGAAGCTTCTAAGTGAATGCACTTAGAAGTAGAACAACAAGTGATCATTGAAAAAAAGAAACTAATTGAAGCTGGCTTTATATGAGAAGAACAATACCCTGATTGGGTAGGCAACATAGTTCTAGTTGAAAAGAAGAATGGTCAAATACGCATTTGCGTTGACTTTAGAGACTTATATAAAGCTTGTCCCAAAGATGAGTTCCCTTTGCCTATACCTGAACTCATGGTCAACATAGCTTCCTCGCATGAGATCTTTTCATTTATGGATGGATCATGTTATAATCAAATTAAGATGTCCCAGATGAAAAGCGATGTTGAACTCAATAGAGATTTTACATTACGGTCATGCCATTTGGTCTCAAAAATGCTGGACCTACTTATCAAAGAGCTATGACTAGAATATTTGATGACTTGATTCATAATCAAGTTGAATGTTATATCGAAGATTTAGTCATCAAAAGCAAAATAAATTAAGAACATTTTTATGATTTACGGGTCATTTTTCAACGATTGCACCACTATAACTTAAAGATGAATCCTCTGAAGTGTTCCTTTGGAGTGACTTTAGGGAAATTCTTAGGGTTCATAGTGTGGCATTGTGGGATAGAAATTGACCTAGAAAAGATAAAAGCTATTATAGAAATGCCACCACCTAGAAGTCTTACACAACTAAGATCATTCCAAGGAAGGCTTGCATACTTAAGAAGATTCATATCAAATTTATCTGAAAGGTGTCAACCCTTTTCAACATTATTAAAAAAAGACTCCAAATTATTTGGGATGAAAAATGTCAGGATGCCTTCAAAAATCTAAAGCAATATTTAATGAATCCTCCTATTTTGGCTTCCCCAATTCTAGGAAAGCCATTAATCCTCTATACCGATTATGGATGAATCTCTTGGGGGAAGGAAAATTCCCTCTATTATCTAAGTCACAAGCTTATCCCATTAGAAAAGAAGTATCCTCTATTAAGAAACATTATTTAGCCTTAGTTTTTGCTGCTCAAAAATTGAGGCATTATATGCTTTCTCATAAGGTCAACCAAATTTCAAGGGTGAATCCTTTGCAATATCTCATGACCCGTTCGATGCTGTCTGGGCATCTAGCATGATGGTCAATGATTTTATTACAATTTGAGATCACTTATATTCCTTTTTGTCTGTAAAAGGACAAATAGTGGCAGGTTTTCTAGCACACATTTGAAGGGTCTCTTTTAAATGATGATCTCCCAGATGAAGAGATCATAACATTAGAAGGTGAACCTAGTACCACCAGAATTATATTTTGATGGTGCATCATGATCAAGAAGAAATAAAGAATCAAATTCATCTATCCTAGAGAAGGAAGGAATTGGGTTAATCTTTATAACCCCAGAAAAGGGAATGATGAGATATTCATATCATTTGGTTGAGCCTTGCATAAACAATGAAGCTGAATATGAAGCTCTAATTACTGGTTTAGAGTTGGCAATCCTTATGGAAATTAAAAATATAAGAATATTTGGGGATTCCCAACTAGTTATAAACCAAGTAAGCAGAATCTATAAGGTTTTGAATCCAAAACTCTTCAATTATCATGAATATACAATGAAATTACTTGAAAAGATTCCATATGTATCACTGTGTAGAATATCTTGCCAAAAGAATACAATAGCAGATGCTTTGGCTAAATTAGCTAAAGAAATCATATGTCTAGAAAAAGAATTAATTTCTATAGAAGTTCAAAATCAATAGGTTTTGTCTCCTATAGATTTAGACTACATTAATAGGCAAGAAGAAATGCAAAGGATAGCCACTCTTACTGAAGGTAAAAAAAAATGTGATTGGAGGCAACCGTTTATTGACTATTTAAGCAAAGGGAGGCTTCTTGAAAATAAATCTTTAGCAAATCAAATAAAGAAGCATGCTTAATCTTATGCATTAATTAATAATGATTCATATCGTAGGTCATTCGACCAAATGTGGCTCCGTTGTTTAGACAAATTCGAAGCTCATAAGGTTGTGACTGAGATACACTCTGATTGTGTGGAGCACACCAATCTGGGCCCAAAATGAAATTAAAAATCAAGAGACTTTGGTATTATTTGCCATCGATACTAAATGGCATGGAGGTTGCATTATTATGTCAAGTACATGGTGTGGTATTACATCAACCACCCAATGTATTACAGCCTTCAATTACCTCCTGGCCATTTGAGAGTTGGGGTATCGACATCATAGGGCCTATCGATCCTCCTTCTTCAAAAGGTCATCATTTTATTTTAGCTGCAACGGATTCTTTTTCCAAATGGGCTGAAGCGGTACAGCTGAAAGAGGTTAAAGCATATCTTGTGTTAAAATTCTTTTGGAAAAAATTTTGTATATCCTCATTTGGTATATCTACATATTGGTTTGTCTTTTAGGTCCACAAAAATAAATCACTTTGTGGCTAAACACAAAATTGATTTGAGATACTCGACCATCTATTACCCTAGGGTGAATGGATTGGTTGAGGCATTTAATAAAATATTGGTAAAAATTCTAAATAAGATACTTGATGAAAATAAGCGCCAATGGCATGAAAAGTTGGTTGAAGCCTTATGGGCCTATCGGATTACATATAGGACACCAACTCAGTCTTCACCATATGCTTTAGTTTTTGGGACTGAATTGGTTCTTCCATTAGAAGTGCAACTACCTCCATTAAGAATATCTATTTATAATAATGTTACATTAAATCAAAATCATAAGATTCTCTTGGAAGAACTAGATAATGTTGAAGGAAAATAATTAAAAGCTCAACAAAACCTTGAACTGTACCAATCACGTATGGTTCAAACACATGATAGATTGGTTCATCCTAGAACTTTCCAAGTAGGAGATTTGGTCTTAGTTCTTAGATGAGCAATCCTAGCTCAATGAAGAATCGGCAACAAATTCGAGCCAACATGGGAAGCACCATTTGTAGTGGAAAAAGCTTATGAAGGAGGTTCATACCAACTTATTACCTATGATGGTGAACGTCCAATACCACCTATTAATGGATGTTACTTAAAGAAATATCATGTGTAACTTGTAACTTGTTGCCAAAATAAAGATAAATAAAATAAAAGCTTATTTCTCTTTATTGCTTTTGCTTCAACTTGTATCATTTAGCTGAAATTTTGGAAACTCATTTGTAAATGTACTTAGAAATGGAAGCAAACTTTCCATCACCCTTTCATCAAGTTAGACTAATCAAGTAAGGATTAAGTCCGTGAGACTCTTGCTTATTAGTCAAAACCTCTGAAGATTAGGAATAAGTCTGTTTGACCCCTTTTCCTCATCCATATCACCTATAGGATAGGATCAAGCCCTTTGTGGCACCTTTCTTATACATAACCTGAGATGAGAGCAAGCCCTCTGTGGCACCTTTCTCATGTCTTTCTGGGTTTGGAGCGAACCCTTTGATGTATTCAAGAGACTTTTCCTTGACTATCAAAGATTTGAATACCCTTAACCCTAACCCTAAATCATATTATAATACCATATATTATAGTATAATGTAGCATCATATATTTGAGCATGTAGTGATGTGTTTTGGATGTTATAAGATGTTTTGAAATTTTTAGTATATTATGGTATTGTACTATAGTCTATATTAATATAAATCATAAAAATATTGATTTAATAAATCGGATGATTAAATTTGTTAAATTTGAAGTGGGAATTATGTTGTAGTACCAAAGGTGCTATACTTGTACTCGAAAAGTAAGATTTTATGTTTAAAATAAATATTATATGTTGTAGCATAGTATATCATCATATATCAAAATATATTGTTCTACACATTTTAAATTATTTTAGTATTTTACAATCATGCGGTTGAGCCTACTCTAAAAATACTAATTTATAGGCTGAGATGATGGGATTTGGCCAAATTTAAGGTAAACTTTAGGGAACATCATTGGGGGTGTGCTATGGTGTGTGATTTAATCAAAAGAATGGAATTTTGCATCCAAAATAAATGTTCATTTTTCAGCCAAATTTTATAAATATTTTGCTTAAAGTGATTTATTTTAAGGTGTAATGTAAGATAATATATTATAGGAAAGCATATTAAAATATAATGTACATAAAAATATAACTTCACATATATATGAATGTTGTAGTGTGTTACTAAATGTTATTGTACATTTTAGTCTATTTTACTTTTGTTATATACATTGGGTCAAAACTCATAAAAATGTTAAATTAAAGGTTGACATGGAAGAATTTGGCCAAATTCATGACACACACCATGAAGCAACACCAAAATTATGCTATTTTGTACCATTTCTAATTAAAAATAACAAATTTACATTCAAAATGAACATTATTCATATTTTGAGAAAAATTTATTATTTGTTACTTTTAAGTTATTCTAATGAGGTGTAATGTTAGACAATATATTATATTATAGCAAATTATAATATAACATCATATATTATAATATAATATAGTGTGTTAATTCACACTATAATATGTTTAGCATGATATTGTATAGTTAGTTTGATCTTACACAATCAAAAATCATAAAATGTTGATTGCAATGTTAAGATGATGTAATTTGAACGAATACATTATTAGGCTTTTGGTTAAAGTATTAAAGGTGTGCATAAGAGAAGAAATAAGATTTGATGAGAATTTGATGTCAAGGACATGGAGGGGGATCCCTTAGGGGATCACACATGCATTGGACATAACATGTGAGGGGTCTATGTCGAGGGCATAAAAGAGGAAAATCTACTAGGGATAAAGTTTGAATTTGATTTGATTATATGATTTATGGAAAGAAGATTCATTGGGGATAAGAATCTAGAATCCATCAGGGATTAAGATCGAATCAACTTTAATTTATTTTGTTTTAATTGATGTGGAAGCAAATCTGCTAGAGATATGGGCTCGAGTTCATTGGGGATCGGGTATATGAGCCTTCCACTCGGGAAGCAGGTTCGGGATATCCACCAGAGATTGGGATTTGAGTTTGATTTCATAGAATTGTTTGGGGATTTATCCACTAGGGATAAGAGTTTGGCTAGATTTCTATGATTTAGACTCTACTAGGGGAGTTGGTTTAATTTGGCTCCATCGGGGAGGTTTTTTTTTAATTTAATTTGTTCACTTAAATTGTTTATATATGATTTGAGGCTCCACTGGGGAGAAGGGTGTGATTTAACTCCATTGGGGAAAATCAAATTGAGTTTAATTTAATCTGAGTTAATATATGAAACACATGGTGTGCGATGGACCCCGAGAAGCTATATGAGCCTACCAGTTCACAAATCCAAATTGATAGTCTACCGGTTGTGGGGTAGAGCTAGCCAACCTAAGGGGTTTTCTTTTGATGTGCAATGGCTGTGCTAGGAAGAAGGCGTAGTAGACTTACATCTTCCAAAGCAAGGAACAACTGCTGGGGAGACCTATTGGATGCATAATAAATCAAACTTGATCTAGGGTGACTACTGAGTGAATGTTGCTGGGGATTTATGTCAACTCAAAAGTAGTCAAGATTAATTTTATTTTAATTTCATGTGATTTGATATGACTTGTTTGGTTTAGTTTGATTTCGAATTGAGGGCATATCCGTTGGGGGTGTGAGCTTGATCAAATTTAATAGATTTAATTTATGGATCATGTCGGTGTGCAATGGGCTGACTGAGAAGGGGATATATCGACTTGTCCTACCTCAAATTTACAAATCCAAAGGGATAGTCCACTAGCCGTGGGGTAGACCTAGCCAACCTAAGGGGTTTACTTTTAGTGTGCAACGACTGTGCTAAGAAGAAGGTGTAGCAGACTTACATTTTCTAAAGCAGGGAACAATCGCTAGAGTGACCTGTTGTTAGCACAATAAATCAAACCCGACTTAGGGTTGACTACTAAGTGAATGCCTCTGAGGACTTATAATAACCCAAGCGTATTCAAGCGATTCCAATAGGGAGTTTTGTTGACACTGCCCTAAAGATAGGATGTCTGCATAGGGAAAAGTACCATTAGGGGTGTCCTCCAAATCCACAAGTGAATATATATTTTGTTTATATATTTATGTGGACCCTGTTGGTGTCCGAGGGACCACACTGAGAAAGGGCTATGTCGACCTTTACATCTTATTATGGACCAAGGGAGAATCGCATCCATGGATGGATTCTCTAAACCATGTTCTGGAAAGGATCCATTAGTAACCCTAGTAGTGTCTAAATAGGGTCAGAAAGGATGTGATCCAAATATAGTGCCCACAAGGGAGGTGCTACTAGGGGCATTATCCTGAGCCCAGAAAAGAAAGCTTATAGGTGTACGGTGGCCAACTCAAGGAGAAAGTGTAGCAGACTTACATCTATCATGAATGGTATATTCTAAGGCACGAGAACCAACCAACCTAATGTGTATCAGTTAACATGAGTGGTGTATCCATTAGCATAATAAGAACCAACCAACCTAACATGCCGGTGTACAATGATCAATCTAGAAAGCATGTAGGCTTACAACTTTCCAAGTGGGCGATCATCAAGATAACTGTCATCGTGGACAGATGTTTTCTGACCTAGAGCGACTACTAAGCGGGTTGCCCTGAGGAAGTACTAGACCCATAGTCAAAATGAATGGAGCCACAAAGGGACTTATCATAAACTTCAAATATACTTAACCCAATCAGTTCATGAAGGCTAATCTAAGAAGAAAGGATAGCAGACTCACATCCTTTTAAATGAAGCCAACATGAGGTAGCTTACCGGCCATGTAATAAGGCTTACCAAACTAACAAGGTGCTCATTAGTGTGCAGTGGCCAAGTAAGGAAGGAAAGCATAGCTAACTTTCATCCTCCAAAGCAAGAAAACCATTGGGGTGACACACTAGCAGGGTAGTACCTTGACCTAGAGCAGCTATTGAGTGAGTGTTACTGGGAGCATTATAACAACTCAGAGTAGCCCAAGAGAAAAGATATGTGTTTATTTTATATGTTTGTGTGTAGTTTGTGTTTGTGTTATGTCGATGATGGATAAGATGCCACTCGGGTTCCTTACACCTACCCTAAACACATCATGGTGAATTCACAAACGAGAATACTGTCAACATGGAAGAGATTGAATTCAAAAAGGAATTTTAATTGATGATAATTATTTTCAAACATGATTTATAATATTTTTTTAAGTAGAGCCCATCGATTGGAAGTATTGGGAGCTCTCCCTTATGATTAATAAGCTAATAAGATCCTCCTTGGTAGGCCTTCTTTATGGCAAAAGGACCTTCCCAAGTGAGTTCAAACATGCCTCCCATCTTACGATGGATAACAATCAGTTTCCTTAGAAATAAATTAAGCTCTCTACTTGAAAAGCTTTAGGATGGACCAACTTAATGTGAGCTTGAATCATTTTGGCATGCCCACAAGCATCTCTCCTCCAAACTTTCAAGCTTTTCTAATCACAACTTGATATTTTGCTCTATTGTGATCTTTCTACCCACAGCTATCCTTAGTAATGGGAGTTGGATTTCTAATGGTAGAACAGCTTCAGACCCATAAACTAAGTAGAAAAGAGTAGACTAAGTTGGAGTTCTATATGTGGTGTGGTAGGCTCATAAGGCTTCAAATAAATGCTCATGCAACTATTACTTGTTATTGTCGAGTATCTTCTTCAGTATTTGTATGTTAGTTTTGTTGAAGGCTTCTGCTAAGCCATTTACCCTTGAGTAGTTGATGGTAGAATATCTCCAATCTATGTTATGTCTCCGGGCAAAGTTGTTGATCTCGGTGCTCTTGAATGCAGTACCATTATCAAATATAATTCATCGAGACACTTTGAACCTATATACGATATGGTTCCTAAATTATTAGAGCACATGCTAAGTTGTGACCTCTCCGAGCAGAATCACCTTCCCCCATTTGGAAAAGTAATCAGTAGCATCTAAGATGAACCGATGACCCTTGTAGGAAGGAGGATCAATCGGACCCACTATGTTGATACCCAAACACTCGAATGGCCATGAGGCCAATGTAAGATGTAAAATGTTGGGTGCTTAGTGTAGGACCACACTATGTATTTAACATTGGTGGCATCGCCTAGATATCCATGCAATCTTTGATCATCGACGGCCAATAGTATCCTAATCTCTTAATTTTGGATTTGATCTTCAAACCAGAATGGTTGGCTCCACATAATCTTGAGTGTACTTTGGTCACGATCTTATGGGCTACATGCTTGTCTAAATAATGTAACCACATATGGTCAAAAGATCACTGGTACAAGACACCATTTACAAGAGCTTAGAAAAGTCCTCTCTTCTTCATCTGATGGGCTTGGGACTTCTATTGAGGTAGTTTGCCTTTATTTAAATAATACATGAATGGTTGCCTTCAATATAACTTCTCGTCCTTCTTTATAATGGCAACCACTCCTTCAAGAGAGTACTTTTTTGATGAGTTCAATATCAATAAGGGATAAGACTTGTCTATTTTAGACCTTTATTTATATGGACTCATCCTCCGGACAGGCCAACTCCTTGGCAAGCTTGGCTAAAGCATACGCTATGATGTTCTTTCCTCAAAGAATCTTATCAATGGTAACCTTTGGGATTTGCACCAACAACTCCATGGTGTACTTATGGCAGTGATGGAGCTTGGGTTTTATAACCTTATAGGACCCAATGATTTGGTTGATAACTAGCTGAGAATCCCAGAAGCTGTTGATGTTTTGGATGGTTAGAGAAATGGCTAACACTAGACCGGCAATTAGAGCATCATATTCGGCTTCTTTATTAGTACAAGGATTGGATAGATAATATGAGAATCTCATCACATCACAATCCAAAGTAAATAGAACTATTCCTACCCCTACCTTTTCTAGAATAGTAGATTATGGTTCTTCTCCTTTTTGAGAGGAGGTCGCACCATCAAAGTAAATATCTAGGTGGTTAATTCTAGTATCCCCTTAGTTCATGATTTGTTCATCGAGGAGATCATCACTAAGTAGAGAGTCATCAAGAAGTGGGTGTGTTGCTAAGAAATCTGCTAGCACTTGTTCTTTTACCGCATGGAGGGGAACAAAGGTAATGTAAAACTATGAGAGGATCATGGACCATTGTGCCAACCATCCAGATAGCGTCGCCATGTCATGAGATACTGTAGTGGATTGATCCTAAAGATTAAGTTCACCTTATGAAGAAGCATGTAATGTTATAGCTTTTGGGATGCAAAGATTAAAGCTAGGCAATGCTTCTCAATGGCTGGATAATTAGCCTCCGTAGAGATTAAACGATAGTTGCGGTAGTAGAGTGCATTTTTCTTCCCTTCGTCATTGGCTTGAGAAAACAAAGCACCAAGGGAGTCATCTGATGTAGTAGTGTAATGTTTGAGCGGCTTGCCGGGTATAAGGGCTACTAGAACCAGCGACATCATCAGGTAATGGTTGATGTCTTTGAAGGCATGCTCACACTTATCATCCCATTTAAACTTGGCATACTTTTTGGCAAGTGCTAAGATTGGACATCTTCCTGATAGGTTGGATATAAAGCATTTTAGATACGCCAACCATCTTTAGAATGATTTGAGTTGAGTTAAACTTTTAGGGGGGGCATTTCTAATATCGCCTTGATCTTCACTGGATCGATTTTGATTCTCTGGTGTCGTACAACAAATCCAAGGAATTACTCTTAAGCTACTCCGAATGAACACTTCAAAGGGTTCACTTTGAGGTTAAATTATCTTAACTATTCGAAAACTACTCTCATGTCAAAGAGATGGTATTCCTTTTCTGAACTTTTGACCACAAGATCATCGACATAGCACTTGACTTGATGATGAATGAGTTCATTAAAGATTTGAGTCATAGCTCACTGGTATGTAGCACAGGCATTTTTAAGGCTAAAAGGCATGACCTTATAACAATAGATTCTGATCCGTGTTCCAAAAGCAGTGTTTCTTTCATCTTCAGGGGCCATCATTATTTGGTTATATCCAGATGAGCCATCCATGAAAGAGAAAGTTGTATGAGATGAGGTAATGTCTACCATCATCTCTGGGATTGGTAGTTGAAATTCATCTTTTGGATATGCCTTATTTAAATCCCTAAAATCACCGTATATGTGAATTTGTCCATTCATTTTCTTAACTGGGACAACATTGGCTAACTAGGAAGGGTATTTTTCTTCCAAGATGAAGCCAACATCGATCAGTTTCATGACTTTAGAAATGACCTCTTGTTCTATTTCTATTCACATGCATCTAGGCGCTTGCTTGATAGGGTTAGCAGTAGGCTCTATTGGTAGTTTAAGGACCACTCTATTAGGAGCCAATCCAGGCATCTCTTCATAACTCTATGCAAAACAGTCCTTAAACTCAGTCAATAGCCTAACTAAGTCATTGGTTTCAATTTCATTTAATAAAGAATTAATGTATGTCAGAAGTGGATCTTCTTCAATTCTTTAGTTGATTTCCTTAATCTCGTCGATGGTTGAGTTGATCTCTTCTTCGAACTTTGGTAGTGCACCTTTGACTTTAAAATTGTCTAGATCATTTGAAGTTTTTAAGCACAACTCCTCATATGATTTAATGTGACTTGAAAATAACCTATTAGATTCCAAATGATTGAAAATGACTAAGTAGTAATTGACATCTTTGACTGGACCCACTATACCGAATCCTAGTCCGATCTTGATTGAGAGCTTTTGAATTTATTCTTCCATATTCTTTCGAAGTAGTCTGACCTATGCTTTGACCAAGTATGTGGGATTAACCCTTTTTTTGCTAAATTATGAACACAAGGAAAGTACCATTAAAATGGTAATTCTATTAAATCGTTATATGAATCATCCGCAAGTTTTACATTAACTTCTTGACTTGAGGATGATGCTCCTAGAAAGAATCTCTGAGTGTTCACACCTGTGGATGACCTATTGGATTCCTTAACTAACAAACCCTCAACTTTTTTAGAAGAAAGTGGGGTTAGAGCTAAGGTTCCCAACTGATGCCTAACTGCTTCACATATAGACTTGGATACACTTATGCTTTGCTTTGGAGCCTGGTATTCCTCGCTATGTGGCTCAATTGTCACCTCCAAGGTAATTTACTACTGAGAAGACCTGGCCAGTGTGCTAACGATATAAAACTGATCTTATGAACTAGATTCTAAGTCTATATGGATAGCAGATGTACTCTTGGTAGTTGGGATATATCTTTTATTGGGTGGCTAATAAAAAGGTTTTCCACCCCTGAGACTGCCTTTGAACTGGCCTCTTCCTCTACCTGGTGGAAGTCAAGTCATCCTACCCATATGTTATAATATAGTAACGAACTGTGGGTGGAATCTAATGTTAGGCTCCACCTCTTCCTCCAAGTCTATTTTCGCTCCCTTTTATTTTCCTTTTTCATTTGATCTTTTATTTTCTTTATTTTTCTTTTTCTTTATATTTTCTTTTTATTTTATTTTTAAACTTTGGCCAAGTTTGCTAGAATAGACTTGTTAATTTTGAGCGAGGTAATAAGCCGTCTCCTCATATATGTTGACCTCATGAACTATAAATGGCTTGGGATCTCCTTTGACATAGTAGACGATCCCACCTCTCACAAGCTTCATATATTAGTGTAGAGAAGATGGAACTATGTTGTTCTCATGTATCGATAGTCTCCCAAGCAAAGCGTTGAAAGATGTCTCAGAGCTTATAATGTGAAACTTGCTGGCCTCTAATCATTTATCTCTAAGGAAACACTATAGATCCTAAGGCCTATTGACCTTCCTATGGAGTGGATTCAATCTTCCCATCATAGACTTAGGACTCTTCTAGACACTACTTCCTAGATATAAGATACACTTCTAACATTAGGTAAACAATTAACCTAGGCAAAGACTTAGAAGGGTTAACTATAGGATTAGGTTATTCCTTAGGGATTAGGATAATCCACCTAGCGTACATCCCAAATCCAATCCATATTCACCTTCTCAAACCAAACCTCAAGTTCAATTCAAACATCAGATTCAAATCCAAATCCAAACCCAAATTCCAAAAGTAACTGATTGAAGCCCATGATCAAATCCAAATTTTAAACCTTTCCTAAGCAATATGACCTATCCCATGGACTTAGCCAAATCTTAATCCAAATCAATACAAAATTAATTGATTTTCTCATAATAAATTTATATCACCAATCATCTTCCAAAATATAAATTAAATCTACATTCAAATGATCAAAACTAAAGTAAACTAAATCAAATTGGATCAAAGCCTTTTTTTAGGCATATGACCTATTCCTTGGACTTAGCCAAATCTTAATCCAAATGAAGTCAAACTAAATTGATTTTCTCACAACTTAGTCATATTTTCAATCATCTTCACAAATTTAAATAAAATATACATTTAAATCTTCAAAAATAAATCAAACTAAATAAAAATCCAAACCTAAGCCACAGGGCCCAACTCCATGGACTTAGCCAAATTCCTTCATTCAAAAACCAAAATTCAATTGATTTTCTCATGAATCAATCGTACCTTCAATCATATTCATAAATACAAATGAAATCTACAATCATCAAGCTAAACCAAAATCAACCCAAGTCAAACCCAACTTAACCCTTTTAACTTGAAATGTTCAAATGAACCAAAACCCATTTGAACCCAAGCCAATTGCAATTGAATTTATATATTAATCTCAAATCCATATATAAACTCAACCTAAAATCAAGCCAACTAAATTCAATTGGTCCACTTGACCCAAAGTGGCCAATTTGACCTATTTGTACCAAATTCTAATCCTACCAAAATTGAATTGAACCAAGCCCATCAAAACCTCTCATCATGATTGTTGATCACCCTATGTTGATCAATTATCACAAATTGGGTCAAAACTTGTCAACTTGGTCATTTAACTAAGTCAACTTAGTCATTTGACCCAGTCAACCCCTTAACCTATATGAATACAAACTAGCCAAATTGTAACCTATGCCAAATCTATTGAACCAAATGATTCATACCAAATCAAAATAAATATTTGAATATGACTTGACCTTCAATTGAGTCAAACCAAATCCAATTGGCCCTCTTGACCCAAGTTGACCCAAATTGACCTAAAAGACCAAATTGGGTCAAATCAAAATATAAACCAAATTGATTGCAACTAATGGCTCAAGTTCATTCCAAATTGATTGTTGAACTTGACTAAAGCTATCGCTCCAATTGAACCCAAATTGACCTACTTAGCCTAAAATGACCTAATGGTTCAAGTTGGCCTAAATAAAAACCAAATCCAAATTAATTGAAACCAAAGCCTACAATCAACTTCAATTGGTCAACTAAACCCAAACCAACACCCAACCTAACCCAATTTGGCCAGTTTGGTTAAATTGGTCAACTTAACCCATTTGACCCAAATGAATTCAAATGAGCAAAAATCAAGAAACTAAACTAAACCAAACCAATTGAACCAAAATATCCCAATGATCATATGAACTTGACCCAACCCTTAGTTTGACCCAATTTGACCAATTAGTCAACTTGACCCAACCTAACCCAATTTGACCTAAATTAGTCAAATTGAGCCAAACCTAACCAAATCAACTCGAATTGACTTGAAAATTGGGCTAACACACTTTTGGCTCATTTCAAATCTACCCAAATTAAATCCAATGCCAAATGATCATTCTAGCCTTGGGTGAAGGGAATCACATGAGACAAATCAACCATATAAGTGGTCATTACCATTCCTTGGCCACTTGGTACTCTCCTAATGGTCCCCCTTGGCACTTAGGACACTGCACAACCTGACCCAAGGGGTGGTTGGGTCAGCCATGACCCATGGGTGGTGAAATCACCTCACCCTCCCCATTGAAGGATTTAAAACCCATAGGACACCCATGATTTTTTTCTTGGAAGCCACCTCCACACCTTCAACCAACCAAGCCAAGCCAATTCACCTCCTCCTTGCCACCCACAATTCCTTGAGATGGTCGGACAACCACTGGAAGCCAAACATGATCCCACCATCCGATTAAGATGAAGGGTGTATATACCCCCTCATTTCAAGTTAAACACACACAAAAATCATTCCTTAGAGCCCTAGCTACCCAAGATGAGCCACTAGAGCCATTTCCTAAGCTCCCAAACTCATTCCTCAATCAAAAAATGCCATTCATGTTTGCCCTAAAATAAGACACTCTCATTTCTGACATAACTTCCCCATTTCTCCATCAAAATCAAATTAACTTTGCACGCACCTTCCCTAGGACTCATCGAGCAAGAACAAATCTTCTCCCAAGCTTCCCGGGCACCGGAGGTGGGACTTTGATCAAAGTTGAGCTCCAAATCATTAGTTCATGGCCTTCCAAGCGAACGTTGAGGAATTGAACCAATTGCTTCTCAACAAGGCTTCGTCTCCACTTGATGAATCTTCCTTAATCGTACGAGCCACTGGTCTTGAGCTCTTAGGATGTATGCTTCCATAACTGATCCTTAGGCAAAAATGGGATTGAGCTTTTGAAGAAAACTTGCATCTTGTGTGATCTTGACCGTTTGATCCCCTCTAATTGATGTCGTGAAGGTGTGGATCCTTTTGAGTTGACCCAGCTCGGGTAAGCTCGAATCAAGTGAGCAATGGTGGACAAACTCCATTCTCCTCACTAAGTGATGTTAGATCACATCCATGCATTTCACATAATCAAAATAAACAATCATGATTAGATCTATTAGGTTTATCTGATTTAATTATATTAAGCTGTGGGATCTAAGAAAGTGTGTCCGTCGCCACCACGTAGTTGTTGAGTTGGATAAGTTTTAAGTATCTAATGCGCCACGTGAAAAGTGCATTGCGTCAGTGCGCCATGTGGTGCCACCAGGATTAAGCTTTAATTAGGCTTAATTAATCATTTTTAATGACTGAAACTTCTAAAAATTATAAAAAAATCATAAAGAAAGAAAAAAATGCAAATAAATACTCATTTTAAAGGTATTTCAGAGGAGAATTAATTAAAAATGATCTTAACTAATTTTGAATAGTAATTAAGGTTTAATTATAAAATTAATTAGCTTAATTATATTTTAATTACTTGAGCAATTAATCCCAAATTTTATGGGTTATTTTAACGGGATGACGTCTGCCTCCCAAGATTTTCTTGGGATTTATTGCTCACTTAATTAAGAAAATTGACTAATTAAAATTTAACTACTCTTTTAAGTTAATTAATGATTAATTAATCCCATGAACAGTAACAAATTAGTTAATTAAGTTTATTAATCATTGTTCAACAATAAGTGAACTAAGGAATAGGGTTGGGAATGAAATTAATTAAGATTTAACTAATTAATTAAATCACTTAATCAAATTGAAATCATAATCACATCAGGCATTAATTAATTAAATCATGGGGTAGATCTTTAGGTGTTTAATAACTTAAAGGAGTTTAATGAAATTATTATTAGTCCACATGTGTGAGAAAACCATATGAGTAATTAATTAAGTTCCTTAATCTAATTAACTATTAATCATGAGCTAATTGCATAAGGCCCCTTTTATTTCCTATGATCATTGTAAGTTTATTTTCCATGCATACCATGTTGGCTCATAATTATTTAGTTAATTACTTTAAGGGGACATTAGTAAGGGTAATTAATTAATCTAATTAAGGGTTCAACTTAATTAACCGATAAAATCAACTTAATTACATTTTCTTAAATAAAATCAAATCAGTAATGTGGTAATGGGTTTAAAACAACAAGTGATGATTTCTCTTCTCCTCTTTAAATCAAATCAAATCCAAATCTTAATTAATAAAGATGCTTTGGTTTGCTTTAAGTAATCTTATTTGATTTGATTGTCCTTAAGAACTAGTTTGGTTGAATGAATCACATGCTTATATTTGATTGTCTTCTTTCCAATCATGTTAAATTTGGTATGTCATTTGAATTCATCCATCCATCTTTTCAAAATCAAGTAAAATAAAATTGATTTCCTTTATGTAAGCTTGTATGTGTTGATTTAATTTAATATATGCGTGTCTATTATCACTATTAAATCCAAATGTATTTTTCAAAAGCATATACATGAATAATAATATGTGTTATGATGCTAGTTATAAATACATAAGAAATGCATGTGTTTATAGCTTAAGTGTATCAATGTTGAGTTATCATTCCTCTATTCATGTGTTGATTTATATAAGATTGAATGGTAATGGGTATATAGTCTAGACATCCCGGGAACACAAGGCTTTAGCTAGCCCAAAGGAGGTCATTTGATTACCTCACTTTTCTAGTTTATTACTTGGTTGATGAAATCGAAAAGAAGAAATGTTGAATCTAAATTTATTCTCTATTAAAAAAAACCCAAAACCCTAATTCCTAAACTAAAACCTAAACCCTAAACCCAAAACCTAAACCCCGAACCCTAAACCCTAAACCCTAAACCCTAAACCCTAAAGCCTAAAGCCTACAAACCTAAACCCTAAACTCTAAATCCTAAACCCTAAACCCTAAACCCTAACCGTAAACCCTAAACCCTAAAACCCTAAACCCTAAATCCTAAACTATAAACCCTAAAAACTTAAAATCTTAAACCTATACTAAATAAAACCTAAAAATAAAATAAATAAAATACCTAAACCTAAATAAAATAAGTAAAATTAAATTAAAAAACCTAAACAAATACTTAAACCTAAACCTAAACCTAAACTTAAACCTAAACCTAAAAAAAAACTAAAATAAAATAAAATAAATAAAAACCTAAACTAAACTAAAAACTTAAATCAAAATAAAAAAACTAAAATAAATAAACTAAATAAACCTAAACCTACCAATATACTTAATTTTAAAAAAATAAAAAATTAAAAAAATAAATAAGTAATAAAAGAAACCCTAACCCTAAACCCTAAAATAAACCCTAAACCCTAAAACTAACACTAAGGCCTAAGCAAACACTAAACCCTAAAACCTAAACCCTAAAAACCCTAAACCCTAAACCCTAAAGTATAAACCCTAAACTTTAAACCCTAAAACTTAAACTAACCTTAAACCCTAAGCTAACCCTAAACCCTAAACACTAAACACTAAACCCTAAACCTTAATCCCTAAACCCTAAAAACCTAAAAACTAAAACCAAAACTAAATAAAACCTAAAAATAACATAAATAAAAAAAACATAAACCTTAATAAAATAACATAATAAAATAAAAGAAAACCTACACTAAAACCTAAACCTAAACCTAAAAATAAAATAAATTAAACTAATAAATATAAATTAAATTAAAATAAATAAAAACCTAAACAAAACTGAAAATAAAATAAAATAAACCTAAGAATAAAAAACCTAAATAAAATAAAAACTAAATGTAAAATAAAAATAAAATAAACCTAAAATAAACCTAAATAAAAAAAATAAAAACCTAAACCAAAAAATTAACTTAAAAATAAATCCTAAAAAAATAATAAACTAAACTAACTAAACCTAAAACCTAAACATAAACCCTAAACCCTGAACCCCTAAATGTAATAAAAAATAAAACTAAATTAACTAAAAATTGAGTTTAGGGGTTTAAGCTTTTATGTTTATGCTTTTATGAGTTTAGGAGTTTAAGGTTTTATGGTTTATGCTTTTATGTTTATTTTTTAATTTTTAGTTAATTTTTATTAATTTTATGGCCTTATCGTCCAGTCTATGTATGATGATGGTTTAGTGTTCAGTCCTGAGGTGCTTGACCTCACTAAAGATGTTCTCATCGAGAATTTTTTGGCAACCCTTTTAATGATCACTTCTCTTTCACTAGCCCTCTCTTATCCCACCCTTGTTGTAGCATCCCACATGTTCATCAACGCTTACAAGAATGTGCTCACCATCATGATTGCCACTGATTACACATACCCACAGGCCAAGAAGGTTAAGGAGCATTTAAAAGATCCTAGTAAATTTGATGTGGCTACTACGCCTGATGTTTCTACTACTCTGACTGCTGCTATTGGTCCGGCTGCTATAATGGAAGAGAAGAAGGAAGAGCCTGCTGAGCAATCTGATGATGATATGGGTTTCTGCTTGTTTGACTAAACTTTGTTGTCCTTCTATAAAATCAAATTTTATTATCTCTAGGAGTTAAATTAATTTTTGAAATACTATTTTTATGAATTTTTTAATTACATTTTATTTTATTCCATTTTATAAGTTATTAGAGGAAAATGTCTTATTTGATTTGTTAATTTCTTATCTATTATGGAATCATTTGAGTTTAAAATTAAAAAAAAGCCTAAACCCTAAACCCTAGGCCTTAACAGTAAACCATAAACCCTAAACACCAAACCCTTAACCTAAACCTGAAGTAACCAAATAAATTAAAAAATAAACTTGAAGCCTAAAACATAATAAACCTAAGCCTAAATCGTAAGAATGGGCAGAACCTTGACAACAGGAACATCACCGTCAACCAAGCTCAGTCTTGATCTAATGGTGGAGGTGAAGGCAGAGGCGGCGGTAATTGTAGTGTTGGTGGTGGATCTAGAGGTGCTGGTGGATATGTAGGTGGTGGTCAGAGCAGTGGTGGTTATGGTGGGAGGAGCAATGAAGGTTACAACCATGGTGGTGGCGGAGGGAGAGATCGGGGATATGATGGTGGATCCCTCAACTCGAGAGGCCAGGGTAGTTTTGATGGGAACTAGAGAAATTGAAGAAAGGACGATCTGGTATGCTGCTTATGGAACTGTGTCTTTATAGAAGAGATGGATCTAGTTTTCTAGGGCTTTTGATTTGGTCTATGCGTGCTCATTTTTTATCTATGGCATTGCTTATTTCTTAGAAAACTTGGTGTGTTACTTGGTTGATGAAATGAGAAGAAGAAATATTGAATTTGAATTTGTTCTCTATTAAAAAAAACTAAAATCCTTAAACCTTAAACCAAAACTTGAACCCTAAACCCTAAATCCTAAACCCTAAACTCTAAAAATAAAAATAAAATAAAATAAAACCCTAACCCTAAACCCTAAGCCCTAAAACTAACCCTAAGCCCTAAACCCTAAACCTACAACCCTAAACCCTAACTCCTAACCCCTAAAACCCTAAATCCTAAACCCTAAACCCTAAACCCTAAACCTTTAACCTGAAAACCCTAAACCCTAAATAGCAAACTCTAAACCTTAAACCCTAACCCTAAACCCTAAACCCTAAACCCTAAACCTTTAACCTGAAAACCCTAAACCCTAAATAGCAAACTCTAAACCTTAAACCCTAACCCTAAACCCTAAACCCTAAAAGCATAAACCCTAAACCCTAAACCCTAAACCCTAAACTCCAAATACTAAACCTAAACTTAAAGTAACTAAAAAAATTTAAAAATAAACTTAAACACTAAAACCTAATAAACCTAAACCAAAACCCTAAGAATGGGCAGAACCTTGATGGCAGAACATAACCATCAATCCCTAGATCGATGGTGGAGGCTAAGGTTGACGAGCTATCAAGTGGTGGTGGGGATCTAGAGGTGCGGTGGATATGGAGGTGGTGGTCTGAAGTGGTGATATGGAGGCTGATGAGAACAGAGGTGTGGTGGTGGAGAGAGGATCGGGATATGATTGTGGATCCCTCTAATAGGTAGGCTAGGGTGGTTTTGATGGGAACTGGAGAAACTGAAGAACGGCTTATGGAACTATGTCTTTACAGTAAAGACAGTTCTAGTTATCTAAGGTTTTAAATTCGCTCTATATGTGCTCAATTTTTATCTATGTCATTGCTTCTATCCTAGAAAACATGGAGTGTTACTTCATTGATGTAATCAAGAAGAAGAAATGTTGAATATGAATTTATTCTTTGTTAAAAAAAATAAAAGCCCTAAACCCTAAACTAAAACCTAAACCCTAAACCTAAAACCTAAACCATAAACCCTAAAAATACATAAAAAATAATAAAAAAACTCATAACCCTAAAACTAACCCTAAACCATAAACCTTAAAACCCTAAACCCTAAACTCAAAACCCCTAAACCCTAAACCATAAACCCTAAACCCTAAAAACCTAAAAACCTAAACCTAAACTAAGTAAAACATAAAAATAAAATAAATAAAAAAACCTAAACATAAAAAAATAAATAAAATAAAATAAAATAAAAACCTAAACTAAAACCTAAACTTACAAATAAAATAAAAATAAAAATAAAAACTAAACTAAAATAAATAAATAAAAACATAAACAAAACTAAAATAAAAAATAAACTTAAAAATAAAACCAAATAAAAAAAAAACTAAACAAAAAATAAAATAAAATAAACATACAATAAAAATAAAATAAAACAAAATAAAAACTTAAACCTAAAAATAAACCTAAAATAAACCTAAAAATAAATAAAATAAAACTAAACCCTAAACTAAAAAAACCTAAATCTAAAATAAACAAAATAAAATAAACCTAAACCTAAGCTAAAATAAACTAAACTTAAATAAATAAAGCCTAAACCTAAACCTAAATTAAATTAAACCAAAAAACCTAAAAAAATAAATAAAAATAAAGCCCAAACCTTAAACTAAAGAAAACCAAAACCTAAAATAAAGAAAAATATAATAAACCTAAACCTAAACTACAATAAACTAAACTAAAATAAATAAATAAAACCTAAACCTAAACCTAATATAAACTAAACCTAAACACTAAACTAAATAAAATAAAATAAACTAAAAATAAACCTAAAACTAAACTAAAAAATAAAACCTAAAAATAAACCTAAAATAAAAACTTAAAATCTAAACTTAAAAAAATAAAATAAAAACCTAAACCTAAATCTAAAAATAAAAAAACCTAAACCTAAAGAAAATAATAAAAATAAAACTAAACTAAAAAATAAACATAAACCTAAACCCAAAAAAGAACTAAAATAGAAAACCTAAACTAAAATAAATAAACCTAAAATAAATAAAATAAACTAAATTAAAATAAAAAACAAACCTAAAAAATAAAATAAAATAAAATAAACTAAAATATATAAAAAATAAACTAACTAAACAAAAAATAAACCTAAACCTACTAGTTTTTTTAATTTTAAAATAAACCTTAAATCCCTAAACCTTAAACCATAAACCTAAACCTTAAATTTTAAACCTTAAACCCTAAACCCTAAACCTTAAACCCTAAACCCAAAACCTTAAATCCTAAACCTTAAACCCTAAACCCTAAACCCTAAAACAAACCCTAAACCCTGAATACTAAACCTACAACTCTAAACCTACAACATTAAATTTTAAACCCTAAACCCCAAAAAACTCTAAACCCTAAACCCTAAACCCTAAACTAATTGTAAACCATAAACCCTAAACCCCAAAAACCCTAAACCCTAAACCCTAAAGCCAAAACCCAAAACCCTAAACCTTAAACCTACAACACTAAACCTACAAAAATAAACCCTAAACCCTAAAACTTAAACCCTAAACCTAAACTAACCTAAATCATAAACCTAAAGTAAGAAATAAAAACTAAACTAAACCCAAACCTAAACTCCTAAACCTACAACCCTAAAACTAAAATCATAAACCCTAAACCAAACTATAAAACTATAAATACTAAACCTTAAAAACCTAAACTAAAATACTAAACCCTAAAACCTAAACCCTATGTAAATAAACTATAAACTTAACCTCCAACCCTAAACGTATAAACCCTAAACCCTAAACCTAAGCTAAACCATAAACCTAAACTTAAATCTACACATAAATTAAACCCTAACCCTAAACCCTAAATCTTAAAAGAATAAACCCTAAAACCCTATACCCTAAACCATAAATGCTAAACCCTAAACTCTAAACCCTAAACTCTAACCCTAAATCTTAAACCCTAAATCTCAAACCCTAAACCTAAACCTAAAGTAACTAAAAAAAAAAAAAAAGCCTAAACACTAAAACCTAACAAACCTAAACCTTAAACATAAGAATGGGCAGAACCTTGCTGGAAGGAACATCACCGTCAACCATGCTCAGTCTAGAGTTGGTGGTGGAGGGGAAGGCAGAGGTTATCGCACTAACGGTGGGGGATCTGGAGGTGTTGGTGAATATGAAGGTGGTGGTCAGAATAGTGGTGGTTATGGAGGTGGGAGCAGCAATGGAGGTTATAGCCATGGTCGTGGCGGAGGGAGAGATCGGGGATATGATGGTGGATCTCGCTACTCTAAAGGCCGGGGTGGTTTTGATGGGAATTAGAGAAACTGAAGAATGGCTGATCCGATCTGCTGCTTATGGAACTATGTCATTATAAAAGAGATGATTCTAATTATCTAGGCTTTTTATTTTTCTCTATGTGTGCCCATTTTTTATATATATCATCGCTTATGTCTTAGAAAACTTGGTGCGTGATTGATGAAATCAAAAAGAAGAAATGTTGAATCTAAATTTATTCTTTGTTAAAAAAAAACTAAAAATGCTAAGCCCTGAACTAAAAACCTGAACTCTAAACCTAAAACCTAAATCCTAAAGCATAAAAATAGAAAAATAAAAATATAAAATAAAAAATCCCCTAACCCTAAACCTACAACACTAAACCCTAAACCCTAAACCTTAAAACCCTAAACCCTAAACTCTAAATCCTAAATGCTAAACCCCAAACCTTAAAACCCTAAACCCTAAACCCTAAAACCTACAACCCTAAACCCTAAACCTTAAACCCCAAACCCTAAACAATAAACCCTAAACCATAAACCCTAAAAACCTAAAAACCTAAAAACCTAAACATAATCTAAATTAAACTTAAAAATAAAATACATAAATAAATTTTAACCTAAATAGAAAAACCTAAACTAAAACCTAAACCTAAATCAAAACCTAAACCTAAACCTAAACCTAAAAATAAAATAAAATAAAAAATATAAACTAAAATAAAATAAAAACTAAACAAAAATAAAATTTAAAATAAACCTAAAATAAAATTAAATGAAAACCAGATAAAAACCTAAACCTAAAAAATAAACCTAAAAATAAATAAAAAATAAAACCTAAACCTTAAACTAAAAAAGAACATAAACCTAGAATAAATAAAATAAAATAAACCAAAACCTAAACTAAAATAAACTAAACTAAAATAAATATAACTTAAACCTTAACCTAAAAAAAATTGAACCTAAACCCTATACTAAATAAAATAAAATAAACTAAAAATAAACCTAAATGTATACTAAAAAATAAAACCTAAAAATAAACCTAAAACCTAAACCTAAAAAAAATAAAATTAAAATATAAACATAAACCTAAAAATAAAAAATAAAAAACCTAAACCTAAAAAATAAAATAAAAATAAAACTATACTAAAAAAATAAACCTAATCCTAAACCTAAACCTAAAAAATAAACTAAAATAAAAAAACTTTAAATAAATAAACTAAACTAGATAAAAATAAAAATTAACCTAAATAAAAATAGTAATAAAATAAAATAAAATAAAAAAATAATAAACTATATAAACCTAAGCCTATGAGTTTACTTAATTTTTTTAAAAAGTAAAAAATTAAAAATATAAAAAAATAAAAAAATTTGTAACCTTAAACCCTAAACCCTAAAACTAACCTAAACACTAAACCTATAACCCTAAACCCTAAACCCTAAACTTTAAAACCCTGAACCCTAAACCCTAAACCCTAAACCATAAACCCTAAACCATAAAACCCTAAATCGTAAACCCTAAACCCTAAACTCCAAAATTAAACCCTAAAACCAAAAAAATCTAAACCTAAACTAAATAAAACTAAAAAGTAAAATAAATAAAATAACATAAAAAAAAACCTGAACCTAAACATAAAAATAAAAAAAATAAAAAATAAAAACTAAACTAAAATAAAATAAATAAAAACCTAAACTAAACTAAAAAATAAAATATACCTAAAAATAAAGAGCTTAAATAAAATTGAAACTAAACATAAAATAAAATAAAATGAACCTAAAATAAAATAAAATAAAAACTAAATAAAAACCTAAACCTAAAAAATAAACCTAAAAATAAATTAAAAAAAGCTTAAACCCTAAACTAAAAAAAAACCTAAATCTAAAATAAATGTAATCAAATAAACCTAAACCTAAGCTAAAATAAACTAAACTAAGATAAAAAAAGCCTAAACTAAAACCTAAAATAAAGTAAACCTAAACCCTAAACGAAATAAAATAAAATAAATTGAAAATAAACCTAAACCTAAACTGAAAAATAAAACCTAAAAATAAACCTAAAATAAAAACCTAAAACTTAAACCTAAAAAAAATAAAATATAAACTTAAACCTAAAAATAAAAAATAAAGCTGAAACCTAGAAAATAAAATAAAAATAAAAATAAACTAAAAAATAAACGTAAACCTAAACCTAAACATACAAAATAAACTCAAATAAAAAACCTAAATAAAAATATAAAAACTTAAAATATATCAACTAAACTAAATAAAACAAAAGAATAAACCTAAATAAAAATGAAAGATAAAATAAGCCAAAATAAATAAGAAAATAAACTAAATAAATTAAAAAAATGCTAAAGATCGATTTACTAAAACCTAAACCCTAAATACTAAACCCTAAACTAAACCTAAACCCTAAACCTAAACTAAGTATAAACCCTAAACTATAAAACCCTAAAGTTTAAACTAAACTTAAAATCAAAACCCTAAACTAAACCTAAACCCTAAACCCTAAACCTTCAAAACCCTAAACCCTAAAGCCTAAACAATTAAACCTAAAACCTAAACCCTAAACCCTAAACCTTAAAATCCTAAACCCTAAAACCATAAATCCTAAACCCGAACCATAAACCTTAAACCCCAATAGCATAATCCCTAAAACCTTAAAACCTAAACCCTAAACCCTACACTCTAATCCTTAAGCCCTAAACCTATACCTAAAGTAACTAAATAAATTTAAAAATTAAACTAAAACCTAAAACCTAATAAACCTAAATCCTAAGAATGGCAGATCCTTGATGGCAGGAACATCATTATCAACTAGGCTTAGTCTAGATTTGGCTGTGGAGGCTAAGGCGGAGGCGACGATAATCACAGTGGTGGTGGGGGATCTTGAAGTGTTGGTGAATATGGAGATGGTGGTCGGAGCAGTGGTGGTTATCAATACGGGAGGAGCATCAACGGATACAGCCATGGTGGTGGCAAAGGGAGAGATCGAGGATATGATGGTGGATCCCGCTACTCCAAAGGTCGGGGTGGTTCTGATAGGAACTATAGAAATTGAAGAACGATCGATCCGATCTACTGCTTATTGAACTGTGTCTTTACAGTAGAGACAATTCTAGTTATCTAGGGCTTTTTATTTGCTCTAGGCATGCTCATTTTTTTGTCTGTATCATCGCTTGTGTCTTACAAAACTTAGTGTGTTACTTGGTTGATGAAATCAAAAAGAGGAAATGTTGAATCTAAATTTGTTCTCTGTTAAAAAAAACCAAAAACTCTAAACCATAAACTAAAACCTAAACTTTAGACATAAAACCTAAACCCTAAACCCTAAACACTAAAACATAAAACTAACCCTAAACCCTAAACCTAAAACCCTAAACCCTAAAGCCAAAACCCAAATATCATAAACTATAAAACCCTAAACCCTAAATCGTAAACCCTAAATCTTAAACCCAAAATCCTAAAACCTACAACCCTAAAGAATAAACTATAAACCCTAAACCCTAAAAACCTAAAAATCTAAACCTAAACTAAATAAATAGAAAAACCTAAACCTTAACAATAAACCTAAAAATAAAACCTTAAAAATAAATAAAAATTAAAACCTAAACCCTAAACTAAAGAAAAACCTAAAACTAAAATAAAAATAAACTTAAACCTAAACCTACACTAATCTAATCTAAACTAAAATAAATAAAACCTAAACCTAAACCTAAAATAAACTTAACCTAAACCTAAACCTAAACCTAAAATAAAATAAAATAAATTAAAAATAAACCTAAACTAAAAAATAAAACTTATAATTAAACCTAAGATAAAAACCTAAACCTTAAACCTAAAAAAATAAAATAATAATCTAAACCTAAAAAAATAAAAATAAAAATAAAAATAAACTAAAAAATAAACCACAACCCAAACCTAAACCTTAAAAAAATAAAAATAAAACCTAAACTAAAATAAATAAACTAAACTAAATATAAGTAAAAAGAAACCTAAATAAAAATAAAAAATTAAATAAATAAATAAATAAATAATAAACTAAATAAACTAATAAGCCTAGACCTATCAGTTTACTTAATTTAAAGAAAATAAATGAAAAAAAAAACAAAAAAGACCCTAACCCTAAAACTAACCATAAACCCTAAATCCTAAACCTGAAATCCTAAACCTTATACCTTAAAACACTAAACCTTAAACCCTAAACCCTAAATCGTAAAACCTTAAACCCTAAACCATAAAACTTAAAACCTATAACTCTAAACCCTAAACCCAAAACCCCAAACCCTAAACCCTAAACCCTAAACACTAAAAATCTAAAAACCTAAACCTATGCTAAATAAAACCAAAAAATAATATAATTAAAAAAGCCTAAACCTAAATAAAATATAAAAAAATAAAATAAAATAAAAACAAAACTATGACCTAAACCTAAACCTAAATGTAAAAATAAAATAAAATAAAAATTAAAAACTAAAAGAAAATAAAATAAATAAATACCTAAAGTAAACTAAAAAATTAAAAAAAAACCCAAAAAAAAACCTAAATGAATTAAAACTAAACATAAAATAAAAATAAATAAAATTAAATGAAAAGCTAAACCTAAAAAATAAACCTAAAAATAGGTAAAAAATAAAACCTAAACCCTAACCTAAAAAGAAAAACATAATCCTAAAATAAATAAAATAAAATAAACCTAAACCTAAACTAAAATAAACTAAACTAAAATAAATAAAACTTAAACCTAAATGTAAAATAAACTAAACCTAAACCGTAAACTAAAAAAAATAAAATAAACTAAAAATAAACCCAAACCTAAACAAAAAAAAATAATATGTAAAAATAAACCTAAAATAAAAACCTTAGACCTAAACCTAAAAAAATAAAATAAAAACCTAATCCTAAACCTAAAAATAAAAAAATAATACTTAAACCTCAAAAATAAAACTAAATTAAAAAATAAGCATTAACCTAAACCTAAACCTAAAAACAAATTAAAATAAAAAACCTAAACTAAAATAAATACACCTAAAATAAATAAACTACACTAAATAAAAATTAAAAATAAACTTAAATCAAAATAAAAATTAAAATAAATTAAAATAAATAAAAAAATTAAACAAACTTAAACTTACTAGTTTACTTAATTTAAATAAATAAAAAAAACCTAAACCCAAAATCCTAAACCATAAACCCTAAACCCTAAACCTACAACCCTAAACCCTAAGTGCTAAACCCTAAACCCTAAATCCTAAGCTAACCCTAAACCCTAAACCCTAACCCGAACCCTAACCCCTAAACCCTAAACCCTAAACCCTAACCCTAACCCTAAACCATAAACCCTAAACCATAAACCTTAAAACCTTAAAGCCTAAAGCATAAATGAACCCTAAACCCTAAACACTAAAACCTAAACAAACCCTAAACCCTAAGCTAACCTTAAACTCTAAACCCTAAATCCTAAACCCTAATACCCTCAAAACCCTAAACTCTAAAGCCTAAACATTAAACCATAAACCCTAAACCTTAAACCATAAAACCTAAAACCCTAAACCCTAAAACCCTAAACCCTAAACCTCAAACCCTAAACACTAAACCCTAAACCCTAAACCCCAAACCCTAAACCCCAAACCCTAAACCTTAAACCCTAAGCCCTAAACTTGTAAAACCTAAACTAACTACAACCTTGAAATAAAATAAATAAATAAACCTAAACCTAAATAAAATAAAATAAATAAAAGAAAAGGAAAACCTAAACTAAAACCTAAACCTAAACCTGAAAAAAAAATAAAATATAAAATAAAAATAAACTAAAATAAAATAAATAAAAATCTAAGCAAAACAAAAAATAAAACTAACCTAAGATTAAAAAACTTAAATAAAATAAAGACTAAATGTAAAATAAAAATAAAATAAACCTAAAATAATATAAAATAAAAACTAAATAAAAACCTAAACCTAAAAAATAATCCTAAAAATAAATAGAAAATAAAATCTAAACCCTAAACTAAAAAAACCTAATCCTAAACCTAAAATAAAAATAATTTAAACTAAAATAAACTAAACTAAAATAAATAAAACCTAAACCTAAGCTTAAAATAAACTAAACCTAAACCTAAACTTGAACTAAATAAAATAAAATAATCAAGAAATAAACCTAAACCTAAACTAAAAAGTAAACTTAAAATAAAAACCTAAAACCTAAACCTAAACCTAAAAATAAAAAATAAAACGTAAACCTAAAAAATAAAGTAAAAATAAAACTCAACTAAAAAATAAACCTAAACCTAAAAAATAAAGTAAAATAAACAAACCTAAACTAAAATATATAAACTAAAATAAATAAAAATAAAAATAAACCTAAATAAAAAAGAAACTCAAACAAATTAAGATAAACTTAATAAACCTCAACTAACCTCTATACTTAATTTTAAAAAAAATCCTAAACACTAAACCCTAAACCCTAAACCTACAACTCTAAACCTACAATCATAAATCCTAAACCCTAAACCCTAAACCTTAAATCCTAAACCCTAAACCTTAAATGCTAAAACCCTAAACCCTAAATCCTAAACCCTAAAACCCTAAACCCTAAACCCTAAACCCTCAGCACTAAAACCTACAAGCCTAAACCCAAAACCCTAAACCACAAATGCTAAACCCTAAACTAACCCTAAAATCTAAACCCCAAACTAACCCTAAACCCTAAACTGACCCTACACCTTTAACCCTAAGAATGGGCTGAACCTTATCGATAGGAACATTACCATTAACTAAGCTTAGTCTAGATCTGGTGATGGAGGTGAAGGCAGAGGAGGTGATTATCGTGGTGGTGGGGGATCTGGAGGTGCTGGTGCATATTGAGGTGGTGGTCAGAGCAGTGGTGGTTATGGAGGTGGGAGGAGCAACAGAGGTTACAGCCATGGTGGTGGAGGAGGGAGAGATCGGGGATATGGTGGCAGATCCTGCTACTTGAGAGGCAGGGGCGATTATGATGGGAATTAGAGGAACAAAAGAATGGCTGATTCGATCTCCTGCTTATGGAACTATCTTCACAGTAGAGATGGTTCTACTAATCTAAGGTTTTTCATTTGCTTTATGGGTGCTCATCTTTTATCTATGTCATCACTGGTGTCTTATAAACTTGGGGTATTACTTGGTTGATGAAATCGAAAAGAAAAAAATGTTGAATTTGAATTTATTTTTTATTAAAAAAAATCCTTAAACTCTAAACCCTAAACCACATACCCTAAACCATAAACTAAAACTTAAACCCTAAAACTAAAACTTAACCCTAAACCCTAAACCCTAAACCTTAAACCATAAAATCCTAAACCCTAAACCCTAAAACCCTAAACCTTAAACCCTAAACCCTAAAACCTACAACCCTAAACCTTAAACACTAAGCCCCAAACCCTAAACCCAAAATTAACTATAAACCTTAAATCCTAAACCATAAACTAACCTTAAACTAACCCTAAACCTTAAACCCTAAGCCTTGAATAAAGATATCATTAGCAGTAGATCCAAAGAATGATGTAATCCTAACATAGTTTTGGTAACTAAAGAACTTATCTTCAAGAGATTTTCCCTTGACTATTAGAGATTTGAATACCCTAAACCCTAACCCTAAATCATAATATAATACCATATATTATAGTATAATGTAGCATCATATATTTGAGTATGTACTAATGTGTTTTCGGATGTTATATGATAACTTAAAATGGTTTAGTATATTATGGTATTGTGCCCTATAGTTTATATTAATATAAATAATAAAAATATTGATTTAATAATCAGATGATGAAATTTGTTAAATTTGAAATGGGAATTAGGTTGTAGTGCCAAAGGTGTGCTACACCATTTGTAGTCTAAAAAGTAATATTTTATGTTCAATACAAATATTATATGTTTTAGCATAGTATAGCATCATATATCATAATATATTATTTCAATTTAAAATAGTAAGTGATATGAATAAAATATAAAATTTTTTATTGTTTAGACTAATTTTATGATTTTTTATCTTAAGCAATCCCTTGTGATATAATATGCAATATAGTATAATATAATATGTTATAGTGTATTATAATATAGGATGCCATAACATAGTGTAGCATCATGCATTATAGCATACTATTATGTATTGCTACTTATTGTTTAACATATTTTAGTTTGTTATAGCATGGTGTAGTAGAGTATGTACTGGTATAATTCATAAAAATTTTGATTTATAGGCTTAGATGATGGGATTTGGTCAAATTTAAGGTAAGCTTTAGAGAACATCATTGGGGGTGTGCTATGGTGTGTCATTTAATCAAAAGAATGGAATTTTGCATCCAAAATAAATGTTCATTTTTCAACCAAATTTTATAAATTTTTTGTTTAAAGTGATTCATTTTAAGGTGTAATGTAAGATAATATATTATATGAAAGCATATTAAAATATAATGTACATAACAATATAACTTCACATATATAGGAATATGGTGGTGTGTTACTAAATGTTATTGTACATTTTAGTATGTTTAACTTTTGTTATAATACATTGGGTCAAAACTCACAAAAATGTTAATTTGATGATTGAGATGAAGAATTTGGCCAAATTCACGGCACACACCAAGAAGAAACACCAAAATTATGCTATTTTGTACCATTTCTAATAGAAAATTAACAATTTTACATCAAAATTTAACATTATTCCTATTTTTAGAAAATTTTATTATTTGTTCCTTTTAAGTGAGTCTAAAGAGGTGTAATATTAGACAATATATTATATTATAGCAAATTATAATATAACATCATATATTACAATATAATATAGTGTGTTAATTCAATATATATATGTTTAGCATGATATTGTATAGTTAGTTTGAGCGCACCATCACAAATCATAAAGGTTGATTACAATGTTAAGATATGTAATTTGAAAGAATACATTGTTAGGCTTTTGGTTGAAGAAATAAGAGAAGAAGATTTGATGAGACTTCCATGTCAAGGACAAGGAGGGAGATCTGGGATCACACATGCATTGGACATGACATGGGGTCTAGATGGCATAGATAAGAAAATCGCTATGGATAAGGTTTGAATTTGATTTGATTATATGATTTTGGAAAGAAGATCCATTGGGATAAGAATCTATAATCCACGGATTAAGAGAATCGAATTTTAATTTTTTTTTATTATAATTGATTGGAGGCATATCTACTAGAGATATGGGCTCGAGTCCACTAAGGATCTGGTATATGAACCTTCCACTAAGGAAGCAGGTTCAGGCTATCCATTGGGGATTGGGATTTGAGTTTGATTTCATAAATTTTTTTGGAGATGTATCCACTATAGATAAGAGTTTGGTTGGATTGCTTTGATTTAGACTCTACTAGGGGAGTTGGTTTAATTTGGCTCCACTAGGGAGGTTGGTTTTTAATTTAATTTGTTTGTTTGACTTATTTATATATGATTTGGGGCTCCACTAAGGAGAAGGGTGTAATTTAACTCCACTGGGGAAAATTAGAATGGGTTTAATTTAATCTAAGTTAATGTATGGGCTTTGTCAATGTGTGATGGACCCACTAAGAAGGGGCTATATCAGCCTTAACTTACCTCAGGTTTACAAATCTAAAGGGATAGTCTACTGGCTGTGGGGTAGAGCTAGCCAACCTAAGGGGTTGCCTTCAGTGTGTAATGAATGTGCTAGCAAGAAGGCATAGCAGACTTACATCTTCCAATGTGAGGAACAACAGGGTGACTGTTGGATGCACAACAAATCGAACCTAACCTAGGGCGACTACTGAGTAAATTTTGCTAGACTTATGTCAACTCAAAAGTAGTCAAGATTAATTTTATCTTAATTTCATGTGATTTGATATGGTTTGTTTGGTTTAGTTTTATTTTGAATTGAGGGCATATCCGCTGGGATGTGAGCTCCAAATTTGATAGATTTAATTTATGGATGATGTTGGTATGCAATGGACCCACAGAAGGGCTATATCACTTGTCCTATTTAAAAAATCTAAAGGGATAGTCTAATAGTGGGGTAGAGCTAGCCAACCTAAGGGGTTTCCTTTGATGCAATGGTTAGAAGAAGGTGTAGCAGACTTACATCTTCTAAAGTAGGGAACAACCACTGGGATGACATGTTGGTAGAAAAATAAATAGAACCCGATTTAGGGGTGACTAATGAGTGAATGCCACTAGGGACTTATATCAACTCAAGAGAAGTTAGGTGATTCCTATAGGGAGTTTTGTTGACATTGACCTAATGATAGGATGTCTGCCTGGGAAAAGGTACCGCTAGGGTGTCCCTTAATCCAAGTGAATATATATTTTATTTATATTTTTGTGTGGACCCTATTAGTGTGAAAGGACCACCGAAGGGGCTATGCCTACCTATCTCGATTTATCGGACCAAGGGAGAATCTGCACATCCACAAGATGGATTCTCCAACCACAGGGGTGGTTACTAGGAAAGGAGAATTGTCCAATCCGATAGTAACCTATGGACGTGATCCAAATATAGTGCCCATAGTGGAGGTGATGCTAGGGGCATTATCCTGAGCCCTGGAAAAGAAAGCTTATAGGCATACGGTGGCCAACTCAAGAAGAAAGCATAATACTTACCGCCATCGAGGTGTATCCTAAGGTGTGAGAACCAACCAACCTAAGATGTATCCGTCAGCATGAGTGGTTTGTCCATCAGCATAGTGAGAACCAACCAACCTAAGGTACCCGTCGGTGCGAAATGATCAATCTGGAAAGAAAGCATGTAGGCCTACAACTTTATAAGTAAAATTGATCATCAAGATAGTCTGACATCAGCGGGATAGGTGATATCTAACCTAGAGCAACTACTAAGCTGGGAGCCGGATGGACTGGACCCAGACTTGAATCAGTTAGAGGGAAGGAGCCACTAGGGGACTTATCCTAAACCTCAAATATACTCCACCCAATTAGTGTACGAAAGCTAATCTAAGATGAAAGCATAGAAGACTCACATCCTTTTAAATGAAGCCAACATGAGGTATTTACCGCCACGCAAGAAGCCTACCAAACTAACAAGCACAAGGTGTGGATAAGTAAGGAAAGAAAGCATGGCAGACTTACATCCTCCAAAGTAAGAAGATCACTGGGGTGACATATTAGTTGGGTAGCACGTCACCGACCGGAGAGCAATCGAAAGTGAGTGTCATTGGGGGCATTATCTCAACTCAAAGTAGCCCGAGATAAAGGATATGTATTTGTTTTATATATTTGTGTGTACTTTCTATTTTTATTGTGTCGATGAAGGATGAGACACTACTCGGGTTCCTTACACCTACCCTAAACACATCATGGTGAATTTGCAAACAAAAATAATTTCAACATGGAAGAGATTGAATTCGAAATAGAATTTTCATTAATGATAATTATTTTTAAACATGATTTATAATATTTCTTTAAGTATTGATTGGAAGCATTGGGTGCTCCCTTATGATTAATAAGCTAATAAGATCCTCCTTAGTAGGCCTTCTATGGAAAAGGGCCTTCCCAAGTGGGTTCAACTTGCCTCCCATCTTGGACAAAATCGGTCTCTTAGAACTAAAATAGGATCTCCTACTTGAAAAGCTCTAGGATGGACCAACTTTTTGTGAGCTTAAATTATTTTAGCTTTGTTGAACTCAAGTTTCGGCATGCCCGTAGGCATCTCTCCTCCAAACTTTCGAGCTCTTATAACCCTAACTTGGTGTTCTGCTCTATTGTGAGCTTGTTACCCAAAGCTATCCTTAGTAATGGGAGTTGGACGTCTAATGGTAGAATGAATTCGAACCCATACACTAGGGAGAAAGGAGTAGACTGAATTAGAGTTCTATATGTGGTATAGCTAAACTAACGCCAAGCCACTATCACTTATTATTGTCGCCTTCTTCAAGATTTGGATGAGAGCTTTTTTGAAGGCTTCTGCTAAGCCATTTTCCCTCGGGTAGTTGATGGTAGAATATCTCCAATCTATGTTGTATCTTTGACAATGTTTTTGATCTCAATGCTCTTGAATGTAGTAACATTATCATATATAATTCATCAAGGCTCTCCGAACCTCTATACGATATGGTTCCTAAAAACCTGGAGCACATGCTGAGTTGTGACCTCTTTGAGTAGAATTGCATTCACCCATTTGGAAAAGTAGTCAGTAGCAACTAAGAGGAATCGATGACCCTTGAAAGAAGGTGGATCAATCGAACCCACTATGTCAATACCCCAACACTCAAATAGCCATGAAGCTAATGTAAGATGTAGAATGTTGGGTTGTTGGTGTAGGTCCACATTGTGTATTTGACATCAGTCGCCTCACCTTGCCGTATCCATGCAATCTTTGATCATCGACTGCCAGTAGTATCCTAATCTCTTGATCTTGGTATTCATCTTCGGACTAGAATAGTTGGCTCCACATAATCCTGAGTGTATCTCGATTATGATCTTACTGGCTTTGTGCTTGTCTAAACAACATAACCACATATGATTGAAAGACCACCGGTACAAGACACCATCCATAAGAGTGTAGGAAAGTGCTCTGCTCATCTAATGGCTTGGGACTTCTTGAGGTAGTTTTCCTTTACTTAGGTAATCCATGAATGGTTTCCTCCAATCTAAGCCCTCATCCTTCTTGGCAATGGCAACCTACCCTTCAGGAGAGTACTTTTTGATGAGTTCAATATCAATAAAAGATAAGACTTGTCTATTTTGGATCTTTATTGATATTGACTCATCATCCAAACATGCTAACTCTTTGGCAAGCTTGGCTAAAGAATATGCTACGATGTTCTCTTATTGAGGAATCTTATAAATGGTAACATCTATGATTTGGGCCAATAACTCCATGGTGTACTTATGGTAGTGATGGAGCTTAGGCTTTATAACCTTGTAGGATCCAGTGATTTGGTTGATAAATAGCTGAGAATCCCTGAAGATGTTGATATTTTGGATGCTTTGAGTAATGAATAACTTATCGAGCAATCGAGCCTCATATTCGGCTTCATTGTTGGTGCAAGGATTGGACAGATGATATGAGAATCTCATCACATTATGGTCTAGAGTTAAGAGAACTATTCTTACTCTTGCCATTCCTAAAATAGTAGATTATGGTTCTTCTTCTCTTTAAGAAGTACATTTTCCAACGATGAATGCTAGTATCCCATAAGTTCATGATTTGTTCATCGAGGAGATCATCACTAAGTAGAGAGTCAGTAGAAAGCGGGTGTGCTACTAACAAATCTTTTAACGTTTATCCTTTCATCATGCAGAAGGGTATGAAGATAACATCAAATTGCAAGAGGATCATGGACCATAGTGCCAACCGTCTGGATAGCATCAGCCATGTCATGAGATACTGTAGTGGATTGATCCTAGAGATTAAATTCACCTTATGAAGAAGCATGTAGTGATGTAGCTTTTGGGATGCAAAGATTAAAGCTAAGAAATATTTCTCAATGAGTGGATAATTAGCCTCAATAGAGATTAGATGACGACTGAGGTAGTAGAGTGCATTTTCCTTCCCTTCAGCTTTGGCTTGGGCCAACAAAGCACCAAGGAAGTCATCTAACAATAGTGTAAAGTATGAGCGACTTCGGATAGGGGCGCTAGAACTGGCCATCACCTAATGCTTGTCTTCAAGGCATGCTCACACTTATCATCCCACTTGAACTTGGCATTCTTTTGCCAAGTGTTCAGAATGGTTGACATCTTCCTAATAGGTTGGATATAAAACATCTTAGATAAGCCAACCACCCTTAGAATGATCTGAGTTGAGTTAAACTTTTGGAGAGTGGCATTTCTAATATCACTTTATTCTTGTCTAGATCAATTTTGATTCCCTAGTGTCGGACAACAAACCAAAGGAATTTCCCAGAAGCTACTCCAAATGCACACTTAAAGTGGTTCATTTTGAGGTTAAATTGTCTTAACTGTTTGAAAACTACTCTCAAGTCAAAGAGATGGTCTTCCTTTTCTCTACGTTTGACCATGAGATCATCAACATATCACTCAACTTGATGATGAATGAGTTCATCGAAGATTCAAGTCATAGTCTATTGGTATGTAGCATCGACATTTTTAAGACTGAAAGACATGAACTTATAGTAATAGATTTCTAACTGGGTTCTAAAAGAACTGCTTATTTCATCTTTATTTGGTTATATCCAGATGGGCCATCTATGAAAGAGAAGGCTGCATGAGATGAGGCTATTATTTTTCATAACTAGGATGATGCTGACTAACCAGACAGGATATTTTTCTTCCCAGATGAAGCCATCATCGATCAATTTCTTGACTTCATAATGTCTTTTTATTCTATGTCTAATCGCATGCATCTAAGAGCTTTCTTGATACGATTAGCAGTAGGCTCTATTAATAGTTTATGGATCGCTACGTCAAGATCAAATCCAGGAATCTCTTCAAAACTCCATGCAAAGTAGTCCTTAAACTTAGTTAATAGCCTAACGAAGTCATTGGTTTCAATTTCATCCAACAAAGAATTGATGTATGTCAAGCGTGGATCTTCTTCAGTTCCTAAGTTAATTTCTTTGCACTCATCGATGGTTGACTTGATCTCTTCTTTGAACTCTGGCAATGCATCTTTGACTTCAAAGTCATCTAGATCATCATAAGTTTTTAATCATAGCTCCTCATATGAGTTAATGTGATTTGAAAAGAACATATCTAATTCCAAATGATTGGTGATGACTAAGCACTAATCACCATCATTGACTAGACCCACTATACAGAATTCTAGTCCCTATCTTGATTGAGAGCTTTTTCATTTATTCTTCCATATTATTTCAAAGTAGTATGACCTATGCTTTGACCAAGTATGTGGGATTAACCCTTTCTTTGCTAAATTATGAACACAAGGCAAGTACAAATCAAAAGGTAATTCTATTAAATCTTTATATGAATCATCCTCAAGTTCTACATCAACTTCTTGACTTGAGGATGGTGCTCCTGAAAAAAAAATTTGAGTTTTTACACTTGTGGATGACTTAGAGGCTTCTTTACCTACCAAACCCTGACTTTTTTAGAGGAAAGTGGGGTTAGAGCTAAGGTTCCCAATTGATGCCTAACTATTTCACATATAAGCTTTGATACATTTATGCTTTTCTTTGGAGCTGGTATTCATCACCATCTAGCTCAAGTGTCACCTCTAAGGGAATCTACTATTGAGAAGAGCTGGCTAGTGTGCTAACCATATAAGACTCATCCTATGAACTAGATTCTAAGTCTATATAGATAGTAGGTGTATTCTGGTAGCTAGGATATATCTTCTATTGGGTAGCCAATAAAGTGGTTTTCCACCCCTGGGACTACCTCTGAACTAGCCTCTTCCTCTACTTGGTGGATGTTAGGTTGTTCGATCCATATGTTCGAATAGGGTAATGAACGGTGGGTGGAATCTAATGTCAGGCTCCACTTCCTCCTCCAAGTCTATTTTCTCTGCCTTTTATTTTCTTTTTCATTTTTTCTTTTCTTTTCTTTTTATTTTTTTCTTTCTTTTTCTTTTTTTTTTCCTTTACTTTTTTAAACTTTGTCCAAGTTTATGATAATAGACTTGTTGATTTTGATGGAGGTAGTAAGCCGCATCCTCATATATGCTGACCTCGTGAACTATAAATGGCTTGAGATCTCCTTTGACATAGTAGATGATCCTACCTCTCATGAATTTCATACACTGATGTAGAAAAGATGGAACTATGGTGTTCTCATGTATCCATGGTCTCCCAAGCAAAGCGTTGAAATATGTATTTGAGTCTATAATGTGAAACTTGGCTTCGGTCTTCCAATCATTTATCTCTAAGGGAAACACTATGGAGCCTAAGGCCTATTGACCTCACTTTTGGAATGTGAATTCAATCTTCCCATCTTAGACTTAGGAGTCTTGTAGACACTAAGACTTCCCTAGCCATAAGACACTTCTAACAATTAGGTAAACACTTAACCTAAGCCTAAAGACTTAGAAGGGTTAACCATAGAATTAGGTTATGCCTTTGGGATTAGGATATTCCACCTACCTTACAACCCAAATCCAATTGTTCACTTTCTCAAACCAAACCTCAAGTTCAATTCAAACATCATATTCAAATCCAAATCCAAAGCCAAATTCTAATACCAAATGATTGAAGCCCATGATCAAATCCAAACTTGAAACCCTTCCTAAGCCATATGACCTATCCCATGGACTTAGCCAAATCTTCATCCAAATCAATACAAAATCATTTGATTTTCTCATAATCAATTTATATCTTTAAACATATTTCCAAATATAAATCAAGTCTACATTTAAATGATCTAAACTAAATAAAACTAAATCAAATTAAATCAAAACCCTTCCTAAGCCATATGACCTATCCTATGGACTTAGCCAAATATTAATCAAAATCAAGTCAAACTCAATTGATTTTTTCACAAATCAATCATATTTTCAATCATCTTCACAAATTTAAATAAAATATATATTTAAATCATTAAAACTAAATAAAACCAAATCAAAATCCAAACCTAAGCCACATGACCCAACTCTATGGACTTAGCCAAATTCCTTCATTCCTAAACTTAAATTCAATTGATTTTCTCATGAATCAATCATACCTTCAATAATATTCACAAATATAAATAAAATATACAATCATAAAACCAAACTAAAATCAACCCAAGTCACCAAAACTTAACCTTTTGACTTAAAATGTTCAAATGAACCAAAACTCATTTGAACCCAAGTTAATTGCAATTGAATTTATATATCAATCCCAAATCCATATATAAACTCAACTAAATCAAACTCAACCCAAACTCAAGCCAACTAAACCCAATTGTCCACTTGACCCAAAGTGGCAAATTTGACCTATTTGAGCCAAGTTCTAATCCTACCCAAATTGGATTGAACCAAACCCATCAAAACCTCCCATCATGATTGTTGATCACCCTAGTTGATCAATTGTAACAAATTGGGTCAAACAAGTCAACAACAACTTGGTCATTTGACCAAGTCAACCCCTTAACCTATATGAACCCAAACTAGCCAAATTGCAACCTAAGCCTCTCTTGAAACCAATGATTCATACCAAATCAAAATCAATATTTGAATATGACTTGACCTTTAATTGAGTCAAACCAAACCCAATTGATCCTTTTGACCCAAATTGACCTAAAAGACCAATTTGGATCAAATCAAAATATAAACCAAATTGATTGCAACCAATGGCTCAAGTTCATTCCAAACTGATTGTTGAACTTGACCAAAGCCATGATTTCACCCAATTGACCTACTTAGCCCAAAGTGTCCTATATGTTAAAGTTGGCTTAAATCAAAACAAAATCCAAATTAATTGAAACCAAAGCCTACAATCATCTTTAATTGGTCAACTAAACCCAAACCAACACCTAACCAATTTGGCCAATTTAGTCAAATTGGTCAACTTAACCCATTTGACCCAAATGAATTCAAATGAGCCAAAATCAAATCTAAGACAAACTAAACTAAACCATTTATACTAAAACATCCCAAATGATCATATGAACTTGACCAACCCTTGGTTTGACCAATTTGACCAATTGGTCAACTTGACCCAACCTAACCCAATTTGACCTAAATGAGTCAAATTGAGCCAAACATAACTAAATCAACTCCAATTGACTTGAAATTTGGGCTAACCCACTTTTGTCTCATTTCAAATCTGCCTAAATTAAATCCAATGCCAAATGATCATTCTACCCTTGGGTCAAAGGCATCACTTGAGATAAATCACCCATGTAAGTGGTCATTTTCAATCATTGGCCACTTGGTACTCTCCCAATGGTCCACCTAGGCACCTAAGACACTGCCCAACTTGATCCAAGGGGTGGTTGGGTCGGCCATGATTGATGGGAGGTGAGATCACCTCGCCTTCCCAATTGGAGCATTTGAAACCCATAGGACACCAATGATTCTTCCTTGGTAGCCACCTCCACACCTTCGACCAACCAATCCGAGCAACTCACCTCCTCCCTACCACCCATAACTCCCTGAGATGGCCGGACGTCCATTTGAATCCAAACCCGATCCCACCAATTGATCAAGATGAAGGGGGGTACACACCCTATCATTTCCACTCAAACATACACAAAAATCAATCCTGAGAGCCCTACCCAAGATGAGCCGCTAGAGCCATTCCCTAAGCTCCTAAGTTTGTTCCTCGATTAGAAAATGCCATTCCAATCCATCCCAAAATAGGACAATCCCATTTTGACCTAACTTCCCATTTATCCATCAAACTCAAATTAACTTTGAACGCACCTTCCTAGGCCTCATCGAGCAAGAATGTATCATCTCCCAAGCCCCACCCAACCACTCAAGTGGTTTTTCCATCATGAATTGATCCTCAATTGTTCAAGCTTCTTCCACTGAGCTCAAAGGTATGCTTCCAAAACAAATCCTTAGGCAAAAATGGGTTGGAGCTTTTGAAGAAACTTGCATCTCGTGATCATGACCATTGATCCCTGATCGATGTCATGAAGGTGTGGATCCTTGAGTTGATCGAAGCTGCAAGCTTGATTAAGTGAGCAATGGTAAACCTTCTTCCTCACTCCATGATGTGCACCATCGCATGGATCAATGGATGGCCATGAGATCCACTGATTGACTATTTAAGTTGGATTAATCATATATTCATCTTAGATCGACATGACGAGAAAGTGCATCCGCCACCACCATGTTCCTAAGTCGATAAGTTTTAAGTAGCCAATCACGCATGTGGAAAGCGCACATTAGTGCCATGTGCCAATAGATTAGTTTTAGTTAGCTTATTTAATCATTTTAATGGCTAAAACTTTTAAAAATCATAGATAAATCAAAAAATGCAAATAAATACTCATTTTAATGGTATTTGAGAGGAGAATTAATTAAAAATGATCTTAACTAATTTTGAATAGTAATTATGATTTAATTATAAAATTAATTAGCTTAATTACTCCTTAATTACTTGAGCAATTAATCCTAAATTTTGTGGGTTAATTTAATGGGATGATCTCTTCCTCCCATGATTTTCTTGGGATTTATTGCTCACTTAATTAGAAAAATTGACTAATTAAACCTTAACTACTCTTTTAAGTTAATTAATGATTAATTAATTCCATGAATAGTAATAAATTGGTTAATTAAGTTTATTAATCATTATTCAATGAACTAAGGAATAGGTTGGGACCCCTTTCACCAAGTTCATTTCACCCTTTTAAAATGAAATTAATTAAGATTTAACTAATTAATTAAATCACTTAATCAAATTGAAATCATAATCACATCGACCTTAATTAATTAAATCATGGAGTACATCTTTAGGTGTTTAATCCTAAAGGAGTTTAATGAAATTATTAGTCCACATGTGTGAGAAAACCATAAGAGTAATTAATTAAGTCCCTTAATCTAATTAACTATTAATCATGAGCCAATTGCATTAGCCCCTTTATTTCTTAGGATCATTGCAGTTTATTTTCCATGCATAGCATGTTGGCTCATAATTATTTAGTTAATTACTTTAAGGTGACATAGGTAAGGGTAATTAATTCATCTAATTAAGGGTTCAACTTAATTAACCGATAAAATCAACTTAATTTTATTTCCTCAAACTAAATCAAATCACTAATATGGGAATGGGTTTAAAATAGAAAGTGATGATTTCTCATCTCCTTTTTAAATCAAATCGAATCCAAAACTTAATTAACAAAGAAGCTTTGGCTTACTTGAAATAATTGTATTTTATTTGATCATCCTTAAGAACTAGTTTGATTGAATGAATCACAAGCTTATATTTCATCGTCCTCTTTCCAATCATGTTAAATTTAGTATGTCATTTGAATCCATGCATCCACATTTTCAAAATCTAGTAAAATAAAATGGATTTCCTTTATGTAAGCTTGCATGTAAATTAATTTAATATATTATTATCACTATTAAATCCAAATGTTTTTTTTTCAAAAGTTTATAAATGATTAATAATGTGTTATGATGCTAGTTATAAATACATAAGAAATGCATGTGCTTATAACTTAGGTGTATGAATGTTGAGTTCTCTTTCCTCTATTCATGTGTTGATTTATATAAGATTGAATGGTAATGGGTATATAGTCTAGACATCCCGGGAACATGAGGCTTTAGCTAGCCCCAAGGAGGTCATTTGATTACCTCACTTCCTTGGTTTAACAATGGCATGTACCCATTTGATTTCATTTCTATGTATTTCAACATTAGAATTTAGATAGAGTTTTAATTCATAAATATAGATGATTCAATCAAAAAACATATACAATCTTTGCATGGTATTCTTTCCCTCATTTATGTATACATCCATGTGTGTCCAAGAAAAGCAAGTGTATAGTCTAGACATCCTGAGGATACGAGGCTTTAGTTAGCCCCAAGGAGGTCATTTGATTACCTCACTTCCATCGCTTAACAATGACATGTACTTTCCTATATCTTTGTACATCTATATGTATATGTGATTATTGAATGAAAATCCTATTTTGCATTAAAATTGCATGCATTCATAATTGACTAAGTGGTTGAATTAATTAGCCATATGATTTGGAGATTACTTCTTATGTTCATGTATACGAATTTACATATGTTTGACTGCAAATAGATATATAGTTTTGATATCCCGAGAATATGAGGCTTTAGCTAGCTTCAAGGAGTTCATTTCATTACCTCACTTCCCTGGTTTAACAATAGCACATGCCTATTTAATTTCATTCTTATGTCCTTTTTTTATAAGAATTTGGATAAAGTTTTAAATTAATATGTTTAAATAATTCAATCAAATAAAATATAAATTCTAAACATACACATACATTCATCATTTAAGTGTGCTAAAATATGTTGCATGTATAGATACACTTAGGATTAAATCATGCATGTTACATGTGATGGAAAGGAATGATTTAATATATGTCATGTGGTAGTAATTCAATTAAATTAATCTTAAGATGCCTTTCATTTTGAATAGATTATTTAAAGTGAACCTAAACTTAGGATTAATTAAATCATTTAATAATCCATTCACTAAAGAGAACTAAATGCTTATAAAGTGACTTAAGGGGATGAAAGAGGGCAATCCTCTTTTCCTCTTTTATAACACTTAGTTGCTAAGTGTAATCAAATGAAATAAAAGAAAACACAAATTAAAATTCTCAAATCAATTAAACTACTTCAAGTGAAATCAACCTTTCATGTTAAATTGAATCCTTCTACACTTAGAAAATACAACACTAATGCCTAACAAGACTTACCACACAAGCCTTAATACACACATTAGAATTAAGTCACCACTTCTAGCTCTAAGTTAGATGGTGTATGATGATGCATGTTTTATTTTATGATGTATTATTTTAGATTGATGTTAGGATGTATGCTTCATAGATGATGATAGGCCAATATTAGCCTAATCACATTTTTCAAGGGATTATGCTTAAGGGATGCTTAAAAATAAATGTGAATGCTTTTTGTAAGTTGCTTAAATCCTTAAGCATAATCCAAGTTAGATATTTTATTTAGCCATGTGGTGCTAAGACAAAATTATAAATACAATTGAATACATATATTTAGCTAACCTCTATTTTACTGTGTATAGTTAGATTTACTTTTCCCACATAAATGTAATTTTGTAATAGAATTAGGATTAGTGCTATGGGGATTGGGATGAGTAAAGGGCTGAATGCTTTATCTTGGGTGCCCTGTGATGCCTTTGAAGCAAGCACCATTCAAATCAAAGAAGGAACCAAATGGAGATAAGAAGAAAGAAGACCCCAATAGCATTTAATACAATTATAATTACTCTTTCATATTCCAGTTGTATAAGGGTAGAGCTACCCATCTTTTCTCTCTCAGACGTGGTACAATCGACTGCTTTTTTTATTATTTTATGATAGTTTATATAATTGTTTGATGTTATGTTTACATTATGCATTAGACTACATGCTTTTCATTATTTCTTAAATGATTGATGCTTTAATGTGTGCTTGATACCATTAGGCTAAAAAATAAAACCTTAACCAAAAAAGATAAAAAAAACCTAAACCTAAAAAAAAATAAAATAAAAATAAATTCAACTAAAAAATAAACCTAAACCTAAATCTAAACTTAAAAAAACTAAAATAAAAAACCTAAACTAAAATAAATAAACTAAACTAAATAAAAATTAAAATAAATTAAAATAAATTAAAATAAATGAAAAATAAATTAAATAAACAAAATAAACTTAATCCTATCGATTTGCATAATTTAAAAATAATAATAATAAACCCTAAATCCTAAACCCTAAACCCTAAACCTACCACTGTAAACCCTAAACCCTAAACCCTAAACCTACAACCATAAACCTTAAACCCTAAGCCCTAAAAGCATAAACCTTAAACCCTAAACCCTAAACCCTAACCCCAAACTCTAACCCCTAAACCCCAAACCATAAACCTAAACCTAAAGCAACTAAATAAATTTAAAAATAAACCAAAACCCTAAAACCTAATAAACCTAAACCAACACCTAAACCTTAAGACTAGGCAAAACCATGACAGTAGGAACATCACCATCAACCAGGCTGAGTCTAGTTCTGGTGGTGGAGGTGAAGGTAGAGGTGGCGGTTATCCTAGTGGTGGTGGGGGATTTAGTGATGCTGGTGGATATGGAGGTGGTGGTCAGAGAAATTATGGTCGTGGAGGTGGGAGGAGCAATAGAGGTTACTGCCATGGTGGTGGTGGAGGGAGAGATCGGGGATATGATGGTGGATCTGCCAGAGAGTGGTTCTAATTGGAACCGAGAAACTAAAGAATGGTTGATCCGAATCTGCTTATGGAACTGGTCTTTATAAGAGAAGGTTTGAGTTATTTAGGGTTTTGTATTTACTCTATGAATGCTCATTTTTGATCTATGTCATCCTGTGTCTTAGAAAACTTGTTGAGGAAATCAAAAGAAGAAATGTTGAATAAATTGTTCTCTTAAAATAAAACCAAAAAAACCCTAAACCCTAAACTAAAACTTGAACCCTAAACCTAAAATTTAAACCTTAAACCATAAACCTTAAAACCTAAACCTTAAGCCTTAAAGACTAAATCTTAAACCCTAAACCCTAAACCCTAAACCTTAAACCCTAAAAAGCTAAAAACCTAAACCTAAACCAAAATAAAATAAAAAAATAAAACATAAACTAAAACCTAAACCTAAACCTAAAAAAGAAAAAATAAAAAATAAAAACTAAACTAAAATAAAATAAATAGAATCCTAACTAAACTAAAAATAAAAAAAACTTAAATAAAATAAAAAATAAAACCTAAAATAAAAAATAAAATAAACCTAAAATAAATGAAATAAAACTAAATAAAACATAAACCAACAATAAACCTAAAATAAAACCTAAAATAAATAAAATAGAACCTAAACCTAAACATAAACTAAATAAAATAAAATAAACTAAAATAAACTAAAAATAAACCTAAACCTAAATTAAAAACTAAAACATAAAAAAAAAACCTAAAATAATAACCTAAAACCTAAACCTAAAAAAATAAAATAAAAGCTTAAACCTAAACATAAAAATAAAAAATAAAACCTAAACCTATAAAATAAAATAAAAATAAAAGTAAACTAAAAATAAAGCTAAATCTAAACCTACACCTAAAAAGTAAACTAAAATGAAAAACCTAAACTAAAATAAATAAACCTAAATAAATAAATTAAATTAAAAAAAGTAAATCTAAATCAAAATAAAAAATAAAATAAACTAAATAAAGGTGACTACTGAGTGAATGTCGTTGGGGACTTATATCAACTCAAGAGTGGTCGGATTCTATAGGGAGTTTTACACCGCCTAACGAATAGCTTGGAAAAGGTACCACTGGGGTGTCCTCCCAATCCATAAGTGAATATATATTTTATCAAGTGGTATCTTAAGAGACCAACCAACCTAAGGTGTATCCATCAAAAGCATTGGTGTATCCACAAGATAGTGAGAACCAACCAACCTAAGGTGCCCACAATGTGCAATGATCAACCTGAAATAAAGCGTAGTCTTACAACTTTCAAGAAGATCATCGAGATAATCTATCATTGGGACAAATTCTATTTGACCTACACTACTAGGGGAACCCCGAGAGACTAGAGACTTGAAGCAGTTAGGAGGGAAGGAGCCACTAGAGGACTTATCCTAAACCTCAAATATATTGGACCCAATTAGTGCACTAAGGCTAATCCCAGAAAAAAGTGTAGCAGACTCACACCCTTTTAAACGAAGCCAACATGAGGTAGGTTACCGGCCACATAGTAAGGCCTACCAAACTACAAAGTGCTCGTTAGTGTGCAGTGGCTAGGTAAAGAAGGAAAGGGTAGCAGACTTGCATCCTTCAAAGAAAAAAGACCACTGGGATGACACACTAGCAGGATAGCATGTCAGCTCGACGTAGAGCAGCTACTGAGTGAGTGCCACTGGGAGCATTATCTTAACTTAGAGTAGCCCACAGTCGTCTCTCCTCTAAACCTTTGAGCATTTCTAACCACAACTTGGCGTTCTACCCACAACTATCCTTAGTGATGGGAGTTGGATTTCTAATGGTAGAATAGCTTCGGACCCATATACTAAAGAGATAGGAGTAGACTGAGTTGGAGTTTAATATGTGGTATTGTAGCCCCACAAGGCTTCAACTAACTACTCATGCCACTATCATTTGTTGTTGTCGAGTATCTTCTTTAGTATTTGGATGAGAGTTTTATTGAAGGCTTCTGCTAAGCCATTTTCCCTCGGGTAGTTGATGGTAGAATATCTCCAATCTATGCTATGCAAAAGTTATTGATCTCGTTTCTTGAATGCAATACCATTATCGATATAATTCATTAAGGCAACTTGAACCTATATATGATATGGTTTCTAAAAAAACCAATTGAAGCTATGACCTATTTGAGCAGAATCTCCTTCATCCATTTAGAAAAGTAGTCAGTAACAGCTACGATGAACTGATGACCCTTAGAAGAAGGAGGACCAATTGGACCCACTATGTCGATACCCCAACACTCGAATGCCAATGATGATGATGTAGGATGTTGAATGTTGGGTGGTTTGTGTAGAACCACACCATGTATTTGACATTGGTGGCATCTCCTAGCCGTATCCATATAATCTTTGATCATCGATGACCAGTAGTATCTTAGTCTCTTGATCTTGGCTTTTATCTTCAGACAAGATTGGTTGGCTCCACACAATCCTGAGTGTTCCTCAGTCACGATCTTAAGGGCTTCATGCTTGTCTAAATAATGTAACCACATGTGATCAAAAGTCTGCCAGTACAAGACACCATCCACAAGAGCATATGAAAGTGCTCTCGGCTTCATCCAATGGCCTTGGGACTTCTCTTGAGGTAGTTTGGCTTTATTTAGGTAATTCATGAATTGTTTCCTCCAATCTAACTCCTCGCCCTTCTTGGTAATGGAAACCTCCCCTACAAGAGAGGACTTTTTGATGAGTTCAATATTAATAATGGATAAGACTTGTATATTTTGGACCTTTATTGATATGGACTCATCCTCCAAACATTCCAACTCTTTGGCAAGCTTGGCTAAAGAATATGCTATGACATTCTCTCCTCGAGGAATCTTATAAATTGTAACCTCTGGGACTTGGGCCAACACCTCCATGGTGTACTTGTGGTAGTGATGGATCTTGGGCTTTATAACCTTATAGGACCCATCAATTTGGTTGATAATTAGCTAAGAATCCATGAAGATGTTGATGTTCTGGATGCTTAGATAACGACTAACTCTAGACCAACAATCAAAGCCTCATATTCAGCTTCGTTGCTGGTGCAAGGATTGGACAGATGATATGAGAATCTTATCACATCGTAGTTTGGAGTTAATAGAACTACTCCTACCCTTGTCTTTCCTAGAATAATAGATGGTTCTTCTCCTCTTTGAGAGGAAGCCGCACCATCAAAGTACATCTCCCAGTGGTGAATGCATGTATCCCCTAAGTTCATGATTTGTTCATCAGGGAGAGCATCATTAAGCAGAGAGTCAACTAGAAGTGGTTGTACTGCTAAAAAAGCCGTTGGCGCGAATGGGTACAAAGGTAATGTCAAATTTTGAGATGATTATGGATCATCGTGCCAACCATCCAGATGGAATTGGTCATGTCATGAGATATTATAATAGATTGATCCTAAAGACTAAGTTCACCTTATGAAAAGTATGTAGTGTTGTACCTTTTGGGATGCAAAGGTTAAAGCTTGGCAATGCTTCTCAATTGGATAATTAGCCTGAGGGAGATGACGAATGAGGTACTAGAGTGCATTTTTCCTTCCCTTCATCATTAGCTCCAAACAAATAACTTAAAGGAGTTAACATAAACTTAAAGTATGAGTACCCATAAACAAAAACCCTCATCGTAATGTTTGATGTAGTAATACGTAAATTGAACGCTCACACTTGTCATCCCACTTGAACTTGGCATCCTTTGGACAAGTCGAGAATGGTTGACATCTTCTAGATAGTTGATATAAAGCATCTTAGATAACCAAACCCTAATGATCTAAGTTGAGTTAAACTTTAGGGGTGGCATTTCTAATATCGCATTGATCTTTTCCTATCGATTTCACCTTGGTGTACAACAAACCCAAGGAATTTCCCTTTACTCAATAAAACACTTGTGGGGTTCATTTTGAGGTTAAATTGTCTTAACTGCTCAAAACTACTCAAGTTAAAGAGATGGTCTTTTTCCACTTTTGATAGATCATAATAAGCACTAGACTTGATAATGAATGAGTTTACCAAAGATAAGTTTAAAATAAAATAAAACCTAAACTAAACCTAAACCTAAACCTAAAAAAAAAAATAAAATAAATAAACTAATAAAAAATAAAATAAAATAAAATAAATAAAAACCTAAATTAAACTCAAAAATATAATAAACTTAAGAATAAAAAACCTAAATAAAATAAACACTAAACGTAAAATAAAAATAAAATAAACCTAAAATAAAATAAAATAAAAACTAAAAAAACCTAAACCTAAAAAATAAACCTTAAAATAATTAAAAAATAAAACCAAAACCCTAAACTAAAAAAAACTCTAAACCTAAAATAAAAATAAAATAAACAAAATAAAATAAATCTAAACCTAAACTAAAATAAACTAAACTAAAATAAATAAAACCTAAACCTAAACCTAAACTAAATAATATAAAATAAACTAAAAATAAACCTAAACCTAAACTTAAAAATAAACCTAAAATAAAAACCTAAAACTTAAACCTAAGAAAATATAATAAAACCTAAACCTAAACCTAAAAATAAAAAATAAAATTTAGACCTAAAAAATAAATAAAAATAAACCTCAACTAAAAAATAAATGTAAACCTAATCATAAACCTAAAAAAATAAACTAAAATAAAAAACCTAAATTAAAATAAATAAAAGTAAAATAAATAAACTAAACTAAATAAAAATAAAAAATAAAATAAACAAAAATAAATAAATAAACTAAATAAACCCACCTTTACTTAATTTAAAAAAAAAAACCTGAACCCTAAATCCTAAACCTAGAACCCTAAACCCTAAATCCAAAAACTAACCCAAAACCCTAAACCAATAACCCTAAACTTACAACCCTGAACCTACAACCCTACACCCTACACCCTAGAAAACCTAAACCCTAATCCTTAACCCTAAATCGTAAGAGCATTAACCCTAAAACCCTAAACCCTAATCCATAAACCCTACTCACTAAACCCTAAACCGTAAACCCTAAACCCTAACCATAAACCCTAAACCCTAAACCCCAAACCCTAAACCTAAACCTAATGTAACTAAATAAAATAAAAAATAAACCTAAACCTTAAAACCTTAAAAACCTAAACCTAAACCTAAACCAAAAAAAATAAAATCTTAATGGAACATCAAACCAAACCCCAGATCTAGCTAGGCTAAGGAGGAGGCAACTTATCATAAGGTGGTGGGGATGGAGGTGCTAGTGGATATGGAGGTGGTGGTTAGCATTATGGAGGTAAGAGCATGGAGGTTACAAACAAAGTGGTGGAGGGAGATGGTTCAAGTTATCTAGAGTTTGCTATGCTTACATTTTATCTATGTCAATCTTAAAAACTTGATGTGTTACTTGTTTGATGAAAAAAAAGAAGATATGTTGAATCTGAGTCTTTGTAAAAAGAAAAACCATAAACCCTAAACCCTAAACTAAAACTAAAAAAAAATAAATAAACCCTAAACCATAAACCCTAAAACCCTAAACCCTAAACCAAACTAAACCATAAATAAAATAAAATAAACCTAAACCTAAACCTAAACTAAAACCTAAAACCTAAATTAAAACCCTAAACCTAAACTAAAACTAAAACCTAAAATAAAAAACCTAAAACCCTAAACCCTAAACCCTAAAACCCTAAACCCTAAACTATAAACCCTAAACCTAAACAACTAACCCTAAACATTAAACTAAACACTAAACCTAAAAGCTAAAACCTAAACTAAATAAAACCTAAAATAAAATAAACAAAAAAACCTAAACCAAAATAAAATATAAAACCTAAACTAAAACCTAAACCTAAACCTAAACCTAAACTTAAAAAGAAAATAAAATAAAAAAAAACTAAACTAAAATAAAATAAATAAAATCCTAAACTAAACTAAAAAAATAAAAAATTTAAAATTAAGAAAACTAAACCTAAACTAAAAATAAAATAAACCTAAAATAAAGTAAAATAAAAACTAAATAAAACTTAAACCTAAAAAAATAAACCTAAAAATAAATAAAAAATAAAATTTAAACCCTAAACTAAAATAATAACCTAAACCTAAAATAAAAATGAACCTAAACCTAAACCTAAAATAAAATAAACTAAACTAAAATAAATAAAACCTAAACCTAAACCTAAACCCTCAATAAAATAAAATAAACTAAAAATAAACCTAAACAAAAACTAAAAAAATAATACCTAAAAATAAACCTAAAATAAAAACCTAAAACCTAAACCTAAACCTAAACCTAAAAATAAAAAATAAAAATAAAACCTAAACCAAAAATATAAAATATAAATAAAACTAAACAAAAAAAATAAACTTAAACCTAAACATAAACCTAAAAAATAAACTAAAATAAATATACTTAAAATAAATAAACTAAATAAAATAAAAATAAAAATAAAAATAAACCTAAATAAAAATAAAAATAAAATAAACTAAAATAAATAAAAAATAAACTAAATAAACTATATAAACCTAAACCTACCACTTTAATTAATTTAAGAAAATAAAAAATAAAACAATTAAAAACAAATAAAAAAACCCAAAACCTTAAACCTACAACCCTAAACCCTAAGCCTTAAACCTTAAAACGCTAAACCCTAAACCCTAAACCCTAAAACCCTAAACCCTAAAGCCTACAACCCTAAACCCTAAACCTAAACCCCAAACCCTAAACCCTAAACTTTAAACCTTAAACCCTAAACCCTAAACCCTAAAACTTAAAACCTAACCCTAAACTAAATAAAACCTAAAAATAGAATAAATAAAAAAAAATCTTAACCTAAATAAAATAAAAAATTAAATTAAATTAAAATCTAAACTAAAACATACACCTAAATCTAAAAAGGAAATAAAATAAAAAATAAAAATAAACTAAAATAAAATAAAGAAAAATCTAAACCAAACTAAAATTTAAAATAAACCTAAGAATAAAAAATAATAACAAAATTAAAACTAAACTTAATATTAAAATAAAATGAACCTAAAATAAAATAAAAACTAAAACCTAAAAAAACCTAAAAATAAAATGTAAAAATAAATAAAAAATTATACCTAAATCCTAAACTAAAAAAAAAACTGAAACTTAAAATAAAAATAAAATAAACCTAAACCTAAACTAAAATAAATAAAACCTAAACCAAAACCTAAAATAAAGTAAACCTAAACCTAAACCTAAACCATAAATAAAATAAAATAACCTAAAAATAAACCTAAACCTAAACTAAATAATAAAATCTAAACATAAACCTAAAAAAATCCTAAACCTAAAAATAAAACTAAACTAAAATATAAACATACACATAAACCTAAACCTAAAAATAAACTAAAATAAAAAACCTAAACTAAAACAAATAAACTTAAATTAAACAAACTAATCTAAAAATAAAAAATAAACCTAAATAAGAATAAAAAATAAAATAAACTAAATAAACCTAAACCTACTTTTAATTAATTTTTTTAAAACACTTAAACCTAAACCCTAAACTTACCTAAACCCTAAACCCTAAAAAAAAACTAAACCTAAACTAAATACTAACCTTAACTAACCTAAACACTAAACCTAAACTTAAACCTAAACCTAAACTCAAACTAAACTAAACTCTAAACCCTAAACCTAAACCTAAATTCTAAACCTAAAACCTAAACAAAACTAAACTTTAATCTTAAATTAAACCTAAACTTACTAAACCTGTAACTAAACTAAACTTAAAACTAAAATCTTTAAAACTAATCTAAACCTTAAACCCTAAACCCAAAAAACCAAAAACCCAAAACCCAAAATCCTACTAAAACCCAAAACTCTAAACCCTAAAACCATAAACCCTAAACCCTAAACCCTAAACCCTAAACCCTAAACCCTAAACCCTCAGCTAACCCTAAACCTTAACCACTAGAAAGCTAAAAACCTAAACTTAAACTAAATAAAACCTAAAAATAAAATAAATAAAAATACCTAAATTGAAATAAAATAAAGAAATAAAAATACAATATAAAACCTAAATTAAAACCTAAACCTAAACCTAAAAAGAAAATAAAGTAAAAGATAAAAACTAAACAAAAAGAAAAATATAATTAACCTAAAAATAAAATCAAAACTAAATATAAGCTTGAACCTAAAAAATAAACCTAAAAATAAATAAAAAATAAAACATAAACCCTGAACTAAAAAAAAAACCTAAACCTAAAATAAAAATAAAATAAACCTAAACCTAAACTAAAATAAATAAAACCTAAGCCTAAACCTAAAATAAACTAAACCTAAACCTAAAGCTAAACCCTAAATATAATATAATAAACTAAAAATAAACTTAGACCTAAACTAAAATATGATACCTAAAAATAAACCTAAAATAAAAACCAAAAACCTAGGCCCTAAAAAAATAAAAGGAAAACCTAAACCTAAAAATAAAAAAATAAATCCTAAACCTAAAATATAAAATAAAAATAAAAATAAACAAAAAAATAAACTTAAACCTAAACCTAAACTTAAAAAATAAACTAAAATAAATAAACTAAACAAAATATAAAGAAAAATAAACCTAAATAAAAGCATATAATAAAATAAACTAAAATAAACAAAAAAATAAACTAAACTAACTAAATAAACCTAAACATAGGACTTTAATTAATTTCAAAGAAATAAAAAATATAAAATAAAAAAAACCTAAACCTTAAACCTAAAACCCTAAACCCTAAAACCATAAAACCTTAAGCCTAAGCCCTAAAATCCTAAACCCTAAACCCTAAAACCTACAACCCTAAACTCTAAACCCTAAACCCCAAACCCTAAACTATAAACCCTAAACCCTAAACCCTAAAACTAAACTCTAAAGACCTAAAAACCTAACTCGAAACTAAATTAAACCTAAAACTAGAATACATAAAAAACCTAAACATAAATAAAATTAAAAAATTAAAAAAATTCAAACCTAAACCTAAATCTAAAAATAAAATAAAATAAAAAATAAAATAAAGAAAAACCTAAACCAAACTAAAAAATAAAATAAACCTAAGAATAAAAAAATAAAAAATTAAAACTAAATGAAAAAAAAAAATAAAATAAAATAAACCAAAAATAAAACAAAAACTATAGAAAAACCTAAACCTAAAAAATAAACCTAGAAATAAAACATAAAAATAAATAAAAAATAAAACCTAAATCCTAAACTTAAAAAAATCAAAACCTAAAATAAAAATAAAATAAACCTAAAACTAAACTAAAATAAACCAAAAATAAAAACCTAAAACCTAAACCTAAAAAAATAAAATAAAAATATAAACCTAAACCTCAAAAGAAAAAAATAAAATCCAAACCTAAAATATAAAATAAAAATAAAACTAAACTAAAAATAAAACTGAACCTAAACCTAAACTTAAACCTACAAAAATAAACTAAAATTAATAAACTAAACTAAATAAAAAAACAAAATTAAAAATTAAAAATAAAAAATAAAAATCAAAAATAAGAAATAAACTAACTAAACTAAATAAACCTAAACCTATGAGTTTACCTAATTTAAAAAAAATAAAAAAAATAAAAAAATAGAAATAAATAAAAAAAAAACACTAAACCTTCAACACTAAACCCTAAACCTACAACCCTAAACCCTAAACCCTAATCTTTAAAACCCTAAACCCTAAACCCTAAACCCTAAACCCTAAACCCTGAAACCCTAAACCCAAAACCCAAAACCCTAAACCTCCAACTCCAAATCATACAACCCTAAATCCTAAAGCCCAAACCTTAAACCCTAAACCCTAAACCCTAAGAACCTAAAAGCCTAAACCTAAACTAGATAAAACCTAAAAATAAAATAAATAAAAAAACAAAAACCTAAATATAATAAAAAACTAAAATAAAATAAAAACCTAATCCTAAATCTAAAAATAAATTAAAATAAAAAATAAAAACTAAACTAAAATAAAATAAATAAAATCTAAACTAAACGATAAATAAAATAAACCTAAAATAAAAAACCTAAATAAAATAAAAAACTTAATGTAAAATAAAAATAAAATAAACCTTAAATAAAATAAAATAAAAACTAAATAAAAACCTAAGCCAAAAAAATAAAAAATAAAATCGAAACCCTAAACTAAAAAAAAATCCTAAACAAAAAATAAACAAAATAAAATAAACGTAAAGCTAAACTAAAATAAAAATATATAAACCTAAATCTAAATTAAACTAAACCTCAACCCTAAACTAAATATAATAAAATAAACTAAAAATACTCCTAAACCTAAATAAAAAAATAAAACCTATGAAAATAAAGCTAAAAAAAACAAATAAAACCTAAACCCAAAAAATAAAATAAAAATAAAACTAAACTAAAAAAATAAACATAAACCTAAACCTAGACCTAAAAAATAAACTAAAATAAAAAACCTAAATTAAAATAAATAAACATAAAGTAAATAAACCAAACTAAATAAAAATAAAAAATAAAATAAACTAAAATAAATACAAAATAGAGTAAATAAACAAAAATAAATACAAAATAAAGTAAATAAACTAAATAAACCTAAGCGTACTAGTTTACTTTTTTTATTAAAAAAAACCCCTAAATCCCAAACCCTAAAACTAACCCTAAACCCTAAACACTAAACCTACAGTCTTAAAACCTAAACCCTAAACCCTAAACCCTAAAAACCCTAAACACTAAACCTTAAACTAACCCTAAACCCTAGACTCTAAATCCTAAACCTAATCCCTAAAATATAAACCCTCAAGTAACCCTAAACCCTAAAATGCTAAAAACCTAAACAAAATAAAAAATAAAAATAAAATGAATAAAACAACCTAAACCAAAATAAAATAAAATAAAAATAAAATAAAAACCTAAAGTAAAGCCAAAACCTAAACCTAAACCATAAAAAGGAAATAAAATAAAAAATAAAAAATAAACTAAAATAAAATAAATAAAGACCTAAAATAAACTAAAAATTCAAAAACCTAAAAAAAATAAAAACTAAATAAAAACCTAAACCTAAAATAAAACCTAAAAATAAATAAAAAAATAAAATTAAAGCCCTAAATAAAAAACCTAAACCTAATATAAAAATAAAATTAACCTAAACCTAAAACTAAAATAAATTAAATGAAAATAAATAAAACCTAAACCTAAAATAAACTAAACCTAAACTTAAATCTAAACCCTAAGTAAAATTAAATAAACTTAAAATAAACTTAAACCTAAACTACAAAGATATAACCTAAAAATAAACCTAAAATATAAACCTAAAAAAATAAAATAAAAACCTAAAGCTATACCTAAAAATAAAAATAAAACCTAAACTAAAAATAAAACCCAAAAATAATAGATGGTGGTGGTGGTGGAGGGAAATATCGAGGATATGATGCTGGATCCTGCTACTCGAGAGGTCGGAGTGGTTCTTATGGGAACTACAGAAACTGAAGAATGATCGATCCAATCTGCTGCTTATGTAACTACGTCTTAAAGTAGAGACGATTCTAGCTATCTAGGGTTTTTGATTTGCTCTATGCGTGGTCATTTTTGATCTATGTCGTTGCTTGTGTCTTATAAAACTTGGTGTGTTACTTGGTTGATGAAATCAAAAAGAAGAAATATTGGATTTGTATTTATTCTCTCTTAAAAAGAAAACCAAAAATGCTAAATTCTAAACTAAAACATGAACCCTAGACCTAAAACTTAAACCCTAAACCCTAAAATTCTAAAACCTGAACCTAAACTAAATAAAAAATAAAAATAAAATAAATAAAAATACCTAAACCAAAATAAAATAAAAAAATAAAATAAAATAAAAACCTAAACTAAAACCAAAACCTAAACCTACACCTAAAAAGAAAATAAAATAAAAAATAAAAACTAAACTAAAATAAAATAAATAAAAACCTAAACTAAACTAAAAATAAAAAAAAAACTTAAATAAAATAAAAACTAAACCTAAATAAAAAAATAAACATAAAATAGAATAAAATAAAAAATAAATAAAAATTAAAATAAAAAATAAACCTAAAACTAAATAAAAAATAAAACCAAAACACTAAACAAAAAAACTTAGACCTAATATAAAAATAAAATTAACTTAAATCCAAAACTAAAATAAATTAAACTAAAATAAATAAAACCTAAACTTAAACCTAAACATAAATCTAAACCTTAGATAAAATTAAATAAACCTAAAATAAACCTAAACCTAAACTCGAAAAATATAACCTAAAAATAAACCTAAAATAAAAACCTAAAACCTAAACCTAAAAAAACAAAATAAAAACATAAACCTATCCCTAAAAATTAAAGTAAAATCTAAACCTAAAAAATAAAATAAAAATAAAACTAAACTAAAAATAAAACCCAAAATTAATAGATGGTGGTGGTGGTGGAGGGAAAGATCAGGGATATGATGGTGGATTCCGCTACTCAAGAGGTCAGAGTGGTTCTGATGGGAACAAGAGAAATTTAAGAATGGTCGATCCAATCTGTTGTTTATGGAACTAGGTCTTAAACTATAGACGGTTCTAGTGATCTAGGGTTTTTGATTTCCTCTACACGTGCTCATTTTTGATCTATGTCATTGCTTGTGTCTTAGAAAACTTGGTGTTTTACTTGGTTAAAGAAATCAAAAAGAAGAAATGTTTAATATGAATTTGTTCTCTCTTAAAAAGAAAAACAAAAAACCCTAAACCCCATACCCTAATCCTTAAAAACCTAAAACCCTAAACCTAAACTAAATATAACCTAAAAATATAAATAAAAAAATGCAAACCTAGATAAAATAAAAAATAAAATAAAATAAAAGCCTAAACTAAAACCTAAACCTAAACCAAAAATAAAAAAAAATAAAAAATAAAAATAAATAAAATAAAATAAAGAAAAACTTAAACTAAATTAGAAAGTAAAATAAAACTAAGCATTAAAAAACCTTAATAAAATTAAAACTAAACATAAAATAAAAATAAAATAAACCTAAACTAAAGAAAAATAGAAACTAAATAAAAACCTAAATCGATAAAATCAACCTAAATGTAAAACCTAAAAATAAATTGAAAATAAAACCTAAACCTTAAAATAAAAAAAACTTAAACCTAAAATAAAAATAAAATAAAATAAACCTAAACCCAAACTAAAGTAAATTAAACCTAAACCGAAACCTAAACCTAAACATAAACTAAATAAAATAAAATAAACTACAAATAAACCTAAACCTAAACTAAAAAATAAAACCTTAAAATAAACCTAAAATAAAAACCTAAAACCTAAACCTAGAAAAATAAAATAAAAACCTAAACCTAAACCTAAACCTAAAATATAAAATAGAAAACTTAAACCTAAAAAATAAAATAAAAATAAAACTCAACTAAAAATAAACATAAACTTAAGCCTAAACCTAAAAAATAAACTAAAATAAAAAAAAACTAAAATAAATAAACTAAAATAAATAAAAATAAAAAATAAACCAAAATAAAAATAAAAAATAAAATAAACTAAAAAAAATAAAAATAATAAAAAAATAAACTAAATAAACCAAAACCTACTAGTTTACTTAATTTTAAAAAAAAAACCTTAAACACTAAATCCTAAACCCAAAACCTTATACCCTAAACCCTAAACCCTAATCCCTAATCCTAAACCCTAAAAGCATAAACCTTAAAACCCTAAACCATAAATCTTAAATCCTAAACCCTACACCCTAAACCCTAAACCCAAACCCTAACCCGTAAACCCTAAATGCCAAACCCTAAATCCAAACATAAAGTAACTAAATTAATTTAAAAATAAACCTAAAACCTAAAACCTAATAAACCTAAACATAAACCCTAAGAATGGACAGAACCTTGACGGTAGGAACATCATCGTCAATGAGGCTCAGTCTAGACTTGGTTGGAAAGGCGAAGGAGGAGGCGGCAGTTATTGTAGTTGTGGTGGGGGATCTAGAGGTGCTGGTCGATAGGGAGGTGGTGGTGAGACCAGTGGTGGTTATGGAGGTAGGAAGAGTGACGGAGGTTACAACGTCGTGGTGGTAGAGGGAGAGATCAGAGATATGATGGCGGATCATGCTACTCGAGAGGTCGGGGTGATTTTGATGGGAACTCAAGAAACTAAAGAATAATCGATCCAATCTGCTGCATATGGAACTATGTCTTTACACTGGAGATAGTTTTAGTTATTTAGGGTCTCTAATTTTATCTATGCATGCTCATTTTTTATCTATGTCATGGCTTGTGTCTTAGAAAACTTGGTGTGTTACTTAGTTGATGAAATCAAATAGAAGAAATATCGAATCTGAATTTTTCTCTATTAAAAAAAAAACCAAAAACCCAAAACCCTAAACTAAAACCTGAACCTTAGACCTAAAACCTGAACCCTAAACCTTAAATCCTAAAACCTTAAACCTTGAACCCTAAACCATAAAACCTAGGAATTAAAGCCTAAACCCTAAACCCTAAACTCTAAACCCCAAACCCTGAACCCTAAACTAACCCTAAACCCTAAAAAGCTAAAAAGCTAAATCGAGACCCTAAACCCTAAATCCAAACCACAAACCCTGCACCCTAAACCTAAAATCCTAAACCCAAAATGTTAAACCCTAAACCTTAAACTATCCTAAACCCTAAACCCTAAAAACCCTAAGCCCTAAACTAATTGTAAACCCTAAGCTAACCCTAAACCCTAAATCCTAAACCCTCAAAATCTTAAACCCTAAACCCTAAACCCTAAACCCTAAAACCTAAAAACCTAAACCTAAACTAAATAAAAACTACTAATAAAATAAATAAATAAAACCTAAACCTAAAAAAATAAAAAAGTTAAAATAAAATAAAAACCTAAACTAAAACCTAAAGCTAAATGTGAAAATAAAAAATAAAAAAATAAAAAAAATTGAAATAAAAGAAATAAAAACTTAAACTAAATTAAAAAAATTAAAATAACCTAAGAATAAAAAACATAAATAAAATTAAAACTAAACATAAAATATAAATAAAATTAACCTAAAATAAAGTAAATTGAAAATAAATAATAAACTTAACAATAAATAAGAAATAAAACCTAAATCATAAATTAAAAAAATGTAAGCCTAAAATAAAAATAAAATAAATAAGATAAAATAAACCTAAATAAACTAAAATAAATAAACTAAACTAAATAAAAAATAAACCTAAACAAAAATGAAAAATAAAATAAACTTAAATAAATAAAAAATAAACTAAATAAACTAAATAAACCTAAACCAACCGATTTACTTAATTTAAGAAAAAAACCTTAAACCCTAAACCCTAAACCCTAAACCATAAACCCTCTAACCTAAAACCCTAAATCCTAAACCATAAACCCTAAACCCTAAACCCTAAAACCCTAAATCCTGAACCCTAAACCCTAAACCCTAAAACCTTAAACTTTAAACCCTAAACCCTAAACCCTAAGCCTTAAAACCTACAACCCTAAACACTAAACCCCAAAACCATAAACCCTAAACCTTAAAACTTAAACTAACCCTAATCCTTTAACCCTAAACTAATCCTAAATCCTAAGAATGGGCACAACCTTGACAGTAAGAACATCACCGTCAACCAGGCTTAGTCTAGATCTGGCGGTGGAGGCGAAGGAGGAGACAACGGTTATCGCAATGGTGGTGGGGGATCTAGAGGTGATGGTGGATATGGAGGTGGTTCGATGGGAATTGGAGAAATTAAAGAACAACCGATCTGATTTGCAACTTATGGAACCATGTATTTATAGTAAAGATGGTTCTAGTTATCTAGACCTTTCGATTTGTTGTATGAGTGCTCATTTTTTATTTAAGTTGTCACTTGCATCTTAGAAAACTTAGTGTGTTACTTGGTTGATGAAATCAAAAAGAAGAATTGTTGAATCTAAATTTGTTCTCTATTAAATAAAAAAGCCAAAAATCATAAACCCTAAACTAAAACCTGAATCGTAGACCTAAAACCTAAACCCTAAACCCTAAAGCTTAAACTCTAAAAAGTCTGCACCCTAAACATTAAACCCTAATCCCTAAACCCTAAAGCAATAAACCCTAAACCCTAAACCTTAAACCCTACATCCTATACCCTAAACCCTAAACCTTAAACCCTAAACCCAAAACCCTAAACCTTAAACCCTAAATCCTAAACATTAAACCCTAAACCCTAAACCCTAAACCCTAAACCCTAAAAAGCTAAAAACCTAAACCTAAACTAAATAAAATGTAAAAATAAAAAAAATAAACCTAAGCCAAAATAAAATAAAATAATAACCTAAAGTAAATCATAAACCTAAACGTAAACTTAAAAAGAAAATAAAATAAAAAATAAAAGAGAACTAAAATTAAAAATAACCAAACTAAACTAAAAAATAAAAAACTTAAATAAAATAACAACTAAACCTAAAATAAAAATAAAAAAAAACCTAAAATAAAATAAAATAAAAACTAAATAAAAACCTAAACCTAAAACATACACCTAAAAGTAAATAAAAACTAAAACTTAAACCCTTAACAAAAAAAACTAAACCTTAAATAAAAATAAAATAAATAAAATAAAATAAAGCTAAACCTAAACTAAAATAAAATAAACTAAAATTAACAAAACCTAAACCTAAACCTAAATAAAATAAAATAAAATAAACCAAAAATAATCCTAAACTTAAACTAAAAAAATAAAACCTAAAACCCACACCTAAAAAATTAAAATAAATTAAACCTAAACCTAAAAATAAAATATAAAAATTAAACTTAAATGATAAAATAAAATTAAACTAAACTAAGAAATAAACCTAAACCTAAAAAATAAATTTACATAAAAAACCTAAACTAAAATAAATAAACATAATATAAATAAAGTAAAATAAATAAAAATAAAAAGTAAACTTAAATAAAAAAGCTAAAATAAAAAATAAACTAAATAAACCTATTCCTATCGGTTGACTTAATTTTAAAAAAAACCCTAAAATCTAAATCCGAAACCCTAAAGCCTAAACCTTCAGCCCTAAAACTAATCCTAAACCTTAAACCCTAAATTGACAACCCTAAATGTACAAACCTAAACCCTAAACCCTAAACCCAAAATCTTAAACCCTAAAAAACATTAAACCCTAAAAAACAATAAATGATAAACCCTAAACTAAGAAAACTAAATAAACCTAAACCCACTAGTTTATTAAAAAAAACCCTAAACCCTAAATCCTAAACCCTAAGTCCTAAACCCTAAACCTTACACCCTAAACATTAAACCCTAAAACTAACCCTAAACCGACGGAGGTTACAACCGTGGTGGTGGCAGAGGGAGGGATTGGGGATATGATGGCGAATCCTACTACTCGAGAGGCCTGAGTGGTTCTGATGGGAACTAGAGAAATTGAAGAATGGCCGATCTGATCTACTGCTTATGGAATTTTGACTTTATAATAGAGACGGTTAAAGTTATCTAGGGTTTTTGATTTTCTCTATGTGTGCTCATTTTTTATCTATGTCATTGCTTTTGCCTTAGGAACCTTAGTGTGTTACTTGGTTGATTAAATAGAAAAGAAGAAATGTTAAATCTGAATTTGTTCTCTGTTTAAAAAAATCCTAAACCCTAAATAATAAACCCTAAAGCCCTAAACCCTAAACCCTAAACCCTAAACCCTAAACCCTAAACCATAAAACCTAAACCCAAAACCTTAAACCCTAAACCCTAAACATTAAACCCTAAGCTCCAAACCCTCAACAAACCCTTAACCCTAAGCCCTAAAAAGCTAAAAACCTAAACCTAAACTAAATAAAACCTAAAAATAAAATAAATAAAAAACCTAAACAAAAATAAAGTAAGAAAATAAAATAAAATAAAAGCCAAAACTAAAACCTAAACCTAAACTAAACTAAACTAAAATAAAATAAACAAAAACCTAAACTAAATAAAATAAAATAAAACTTAAATAAATAAAATAAAAACTAAACCTAAAATAAAAATAAAATAAACCTAAAATAAAATAAAATAATAACAAATTTAAAACCTAAAACTAAAAAATAAACCTAAAAATAAAACCTAAAAATAAAAAAAAAATAAAACTAAAACCCTAAACTAAAAAAAACTAAACGTAAAATAAAAATAAAATAAACCTAAACCTGAACTACAATAAAAAAATAAAACCTAAACCTAAACCTAAAATAAGCTAAACATAAAACTAACCCTAAACCCTAAATGAAATAAAATAAACTAAGAATAAACTTAAACATAAACTAAAAAAAATACCTAAAAATAAACCTAAAATTAAAACCTAAAACCTAAACCTAAAAAAATAAAATAAAAACATAAACCTAAACTTAAAAATAAAAAATAAAATTTAAACCTAAAATATAAAATAAAAATAAAACTAAAATAAAAAATAAACCTAAACCTATAAAAATAAACTAAAATTAATAAACTAAACTAAATAAAAAAATAAAAATAAAAATAAAAAATAAAAAATGAAAAAATAAAAAAAAAACTAATTATGCTAAATAAACCTAAACCTATGAGTTTACCTAATTTAAAATAAAATAAAATAAATAGAAATAAATAAATAAAACACTAAACCTTCAACCCTAAACCCTAAACCTACAACCCTAAACTCCAAACTCTAATCTCTAAAACCCTAAACCCTAAACCCTAAACACTAAACCATTAAACCTTAAACCCTAAACCCTAAACCCTAAACTTTAAACCCCAAAACATACAACGCTAAACCCTAAAGCCCAAACCATAAACCCTAAACCCTAAACCCTAAAACCTAAAAACCTAAACCTAAACTAGATAAAACCTAAAAATAAAATAAATAAAAAAACCTAAACCTAAATATAATAAAACTAAAATAAAATAAAACCTAAACCTAAATCTAAAAAATAAATTAAAATAAAAAATTAAAACTAAACTAAAATAAAATAAATAAAATCTAAACTAAATTAAAAAATAAAATAAACCTAAAAATAAAAAACCTAATTAAAATAAAAAACTAAATGTAAAATAAAAATAAAATAAAATAAAAACTAAACAAAAACCTAAGCCGAAAAAAATAAGAAATAAAACTGAAACCCTAAATGAAAAAAAAAACCTAAACAAAAAAAAAACAAAATAAAATAAACGTAAACCTAAAATAAAATAAAATAAAACCTAAGCCAAAATCTAAAATAAACTAAACCTAAACCCTACACTAAATGTAATAAAATAAACTAAAAATACACCTAAACTTAAATAAAAAAAATAAAACCTAGGAAAATAAAGCTAAAATAAAAACATAAAATCTAAACCTAAAAAATAAAATAAAAACATAAACCTAAACCAAAAAATAAAAAATAAAACCTAAACCCAAAAAATAAAATAAAAATAAAACTAAACTAAAAAATAAACATAAACCTAAACCTAAACCTAAAAAATAAACTAAAATAAAAAGCCTAAATTAAAATAAATAAACCTAAAATAAATAAACCAAACTAAATAAAAATAAAAAATAAAATAAACTAAAATAAATAAAAAATAAACTAAATAAATTAAACCTAAGCGTACTAGTTTACTTTTTTTAAAAAAAAAAAACCCTAAACCCTAAACCTTAAAACTAACCCTAAACCCTGAACAGTAGACCTACTGCCCTAAAACCTAAACCATAAACCCTAAACCCTAATCCCTTAACCCTAAAAAACCTTAAACTCTATACCCTAAACTAACCCTAAACCCTAATCTCTAAATCTTGAACCTAAACCCTAAACTATAAACCCTCAAGTACCCCTAAACCCTAAAATGCTAAAAACCTAAACCTAAATAAAATAAATAAAAATAAATAAAAATAAATAAAAAACCTAAACCAAAATAAAATAAAAACCTAAACTAAAACCAAAACCTAAACCTAAATAATAAAAAGAAAATAAAATAAAAACTAAACTAAAATAAAATAAATAAAAACCTAAAATAAACTAGAAATTAAAAAACCTAAAAAAATAAAAACTAAACCTAAATAAAAATAAAAATAAAATAAACATAAAATAAAACAAAATAAAAGTTAATAAAAACCTAAACCAAAAATAAATAAAAAATAAAATCAAAACCCTATATAAAAAAACCTAAACCTAATATAAAAATATATTTAACCTAAACCTAGAACTAAATAAATTACACTAAAATAAATAAAACATAAACCTAAACCTAAAATAAACTAAACCTAAACTTAAATCTAAACCCTAAGTAAAATTAAATAAACTTAAAATAAACCTAAACCTAAACTATAAAGATATAACCTAAAAATAAACCTAATGTTTAAACCTAAAAAACCAAAATAATATCCTAAACCTATACCTAAAAATAAAAATAAAACTTAAACCTAGAAAATAAAATAAAAATAAAACTAAACTAAAAATAAAACCCAAAAATAATAGATGGTGGTGGTGGAGGAGGGAAATATCAGGGATGACATGCTTGATCCTGCTACGTGAGAGGCCGGAGTGGTTCTGATGGGAACTAGAGAAACTGAAGAATGATCGATCGAATCTACTGCTTAAGGAACTAGGTCTTAAAGCAGAGATGATTCTAGTTATCTAGGGTTTTTGATTTGCTCTACGTGTGCTCATTTTTGATCTATGTCATTGCTTGTGCCTTAGAAAACTTGGTGTGTTACTTGGTTGATGATATCAAAAAGAAGAAATATTGAATCTGAATTTATTCTCTCATAAAGAAAAACCAAAAACCCTAAATTCTAAACTAAAACTTTAACCCTATACCTAAAACTTAAACCCTAAACCCTAAAATGCTAAAAAGCTAAACATGAACTAAATAAAAAATAAAAATAAAATAAATAAATAAACCTAAACCAAAATATAATAAAAAAATAAAATAGAATAAAAACCTAAACAAAAACAAAAACCTAAACCTAAACCAAAAAATAAAATAAAATAAAAAATAAAAACTAAACTAAAATAAAATAAATAAAAACCTAAACTAAACTAAAAATTTAAAAACCTAAATAAAATAAAAACTAAACCTAAATAAAAAATAAACATAAACTAGAATAAATAAAAACTAAATAAAAATCTAAACCTAAAAATAAACGTAAAATTAAATAAAAAATAAAACGAAAACCCTAAACAGAAAAAACTTAAACCTAATATAAAAAATTAACCTAAACCCAAAACTAAAATAAATTAAACTTAAATAAATAAAACCTAAACCTAAACCTAAAATAAACTAAACCTAAACCTAAATCTAAACCTTAAATAAAATAAAATAAACTTAAAATAAATTTAAACCTAAATTACAAAAATATAACCTAAAAATAAACCTAAATCTAAAAAAAAAATAAAAACATAAACCTATACCTAAAAATTAAAGTAAAACCTAATCCTAAAAAATTAAATAAAAATAAAACTAAACTAAAAATAAAACCCAAAATTAATAGATGGTAATGGTGGTGCAGGGAAAGATCGGGGATATGATGGTGGATCCCGCTACTCGAGATGTCGGAGTGGTTCTGATAGGAACTAGAGAAATTGAAGAACGGTCAATCCAATCTGCTGCTTATGGAAGTAGGTATTAAAGTAGAGATGGTTCTAGTTATCTAGGGTTTTCGATTTGCTCCACGTGTGCTCATTTTTTATCTATGTCATTGCTTGTGTCCTAGAAAACTTGGTGTGTTACTTGGGTGAAGAAATAAAAAAGAAGAAATGTTGAATATGAATTTGTTCTCTCTTAAAAAAAACCCTAAACCCTAAATGCTCGACCCTAAACCCTAAACCCTAAATCCCTAAACCCTAGAACCCTAAACCCTATTCCCTAAACCCTAAAAACCTAAAAACCTAAACCTAAACTAAATATAACCTAAAAAAATATAAATTAAAAAATGTAAAGCTAGATAAAATAAAATAATAAAATAAAATAAAATAAAAACATAAACTAAAACCTAAACCTAAACCTAAAGTAAAATAAAGAATAAAAATAAATAAAATAAAATAAAGAAAAACCAAAACTAAACTAAAAAATAAAATAAAATTGAGTATTAAAAAACCTTAATAAAATTAAAACTAAATGTAAAAATAAAATAAACCTAAACTAAAGAAAAATAGAAACTAAATAAAAACCTAAATCGATAAAATAAACCTAAATGTAAAACCTAAAAATAAATAAAAAATAAAACCTAAACTTTAAAATAAAATAAAAAACCTAAACCTAAAATAAAAATAAAATAAAGAAAATAAAATAAACCTAAACCAAAAATAAAATAAATAAAACCTAAACCTAAAACTTAAATAAACTAAACCTAAACCTAAACTTAAACTAAATAAAAATAAATAAACTACAAATAAACCTAAACCTAAACTAAAAAATAAAACCTAAAAATAAACCTAAAATAAAAACCTAAAACCTAAACCTACAAAAATAAAATAAAAACCTAAACCTAAACCTAAAAATAAAAAATAAAACTTAAACCTAAAAAATAAAATAAAAATAAAACTCAACTAAAAAATAAACATAAACTTAAGCCTAAACCTAAAAAATAAAATAAAATAAAAAACCTAAATTAAAATAAATAAACAAAAATAAATAAAAATAAAAAAACCCTAAATAAAAATAAAAAATAAAATAAACTAAAATAAAAAAAAACTAAATTAAATAAACTAAATAAACTAAATAAACCAAAACCTACTGGTTTACTTAATTTAAAAAATTAAACCCTAAACACTAAATCCTAAACCCTAAACCTTAAACCCTAAACCTTAAACCCTAAACCCTAATCACTAATCCTTAACCCTAACCCCTAAAAGCATAAACCTTAAAACCCTAAACCATAAACCCTACACCCTAAACCCTAAACCCAAACCCAAACCCTAAAACCTTAAACGCCAAACCCTAAACCCTAAACCCAAACCTAAAGTAACTAAATAAATTAAAAATATACCTAACCCCTAAAACCTAATAAACCTAAACATAAACCCTAAGAATGGGTAGAACCTGAGTGAACATCATCCCAAGGCTGCCCAGATCGGTGGTGAAGGCAAAGGCGGAGGCAATAGTTATTGTAGTGGTGGTGGGGGATCTAGAGGTGTTGGTGGATAGGGAGGTGGTGGTGGGACCAATGGTGGTTATGGAGGCGGGAGGAGTGATAGAGGTTACAACCGTCATGGTGGAGGAGGGAGAGATCACGGATATGATGGCAGATCAAGCTACTTGAGAGGCCGGGGTGATTTTGATGGGAACTGGAGAAACTAAAGAGCAACTGATCCAATCTGCTGCTTATGGAACTATGCCTTTACAGTGAAGACAATTCTAGTTATCTAGGGTTTCTAATTTGCTATATGCATGCTCATTTTTTATCTATGTCGTCACTTGTGTCTTTGAAAACTTGGTGTGTTACTTGGTTGATGAAATCGTATCGAAGAAATATCAAATCTGAATTTATTCTCTATTAAAAAAAACCAAAAACCCTAAACTCTAAATAAAAACCTGAACCTTAGACCTAAAACCTGAACCCTAAACCCTAAATCCTAAAACCTTAAACCCTAAACCCTAAACTATAATACCTAGGCCCTAAACCCTAAATCTTAAACCCTAAACTCTAAACCCTAAACCCCAAATCCTAAACCCTAAACTAACCCTAAACCCTAAACCCTAAACCTTAGAAAGCTAAAAAGCTAAACCTAAACAAATTAAAACATAAAAGTAAATTAAATAAAAAACCTAAACCTAAACCTAAACCTAAAAAGAATATAAAATAAAAAATAAAAAACTAAACTAAAATAATATAAATAAAAGCCTAAACTAAACTAGAAAAAAATAAAAAACCTAAATAAAATAGAAACTAAACATAAATAAAAATAAGAAAAACCTAAAATAAAATAAAATAAAAATTAAATAAAATCTTAAAACTAAAAAATAAACTTAAAAATAAATAAAAAATAAAACATAAACCTTAAACTAAAAAAAACCTAAACTTAAAATAAAAATAAAATAAACCTAAACCTAAACTAAAATAAGTTAAACTAAAATAAATAAAACCTAAACCTAAACCTAAAATAAACTAAACCTCAACCAAAACCTAAACCCTAAATAAAATTAAATAAACTTAAAATAAAAGTAAACCTAAACTAAAAAATATAACCTAAAAATAAACTTAAAACTTAAACTTAAAAAAATTAAATAAATACCTAAACCTAAACTTAAAAATAAAAAAAATGAAATTTAGACGTAAAAAATAAAAGAAAAAGATAACTAATCTAAAAAATAAACCTAAACGTAAACCTAACCCTAAAAAAATAAAGTAACACAAAAAAACTTAAACTAAAATAAATAAACTAAACTAGATAAAAATTAAAAAAAAAATCTATATAAAAATAAAAAAATAAAATAAACTAAAATAAATAAAAAAATAAACTAAATAAACTTAAAGCTACAAATTTAATTTATTTAAAAAAATAAAAAATTTAAAAAAAAACCTTAACCCTAAACCCAAAAAACTAAAACTAAACCCTAAACCCTGAACCCTGAACCTTAAACTCTAAACCTATAACTCTAAACCCTAAACTATAAACTCTAAAACCATATACCCTAAATTGTAACCCTAAACCCTAAAATTCTAAACCCTAAATCGTAAACCCTAAACCATAGCCCCTAAACCCTAAACCCTACACACTAAACCCTAAAACATTCAAAGCTAAACCCTAAACCCCAAACCCTAAACACGAAACCTTAAACCCTAAAAACCTAAAAACCTAAGCATAAATTAAATAAAACATAAAAATAAAATAAATAAAAAACCTAAACTTTAACCTAAATGTAAAAATAAATTAAATAAAAAATGAAAACCTAAAACTAAAAATAAAAAAACTAAATAAAATAAAAACTAAATGTAAAATAAAAATAAAATAAAATAAAAACTAAATAAAAACATTAACCTTAAACCTTAAACCTTAAACCTTAAATCCTAAATCGTGAACTTAAATTTAAAGCAATGAAATAAATTAAAAAATAAACCTAAACCCTACGAATGGGTAGAACCTTTATAACAGGAACATCACTATCAAGGGCCGAAGATCTCATGTAGGATGGCGATCGATGATTATCGAGTGGTGGTGGGGATCTAGAGGCCGGGTGGATATGGAGGAGGTAAAGGTAGTTATGGAGGCGGAAGGAGTGATAGAGGTTACCACCGTAGTGGTGGAGAAGGGAGAGATCAGGGATATCATAGTGGATCTCGCTACTCGAGAGGTCGGGGTGGTTTTGATGAGAACTAGAGAAACTGAAGAAGGGATGATCCGATCTATGGCTTATGGAGCTGTGTCTTTATAGTGGAGATGATTCTAGTTATCTAGGGTTTTCTATTAACTCTATGCGTGCTCATTTCTTATATATGTCATCTCTTATGTCTTAGAAAACTTATTGTGTTACTTGGTTGATGAAATAAAAAAGAAGAAATGCTGAATCTAAATTTATTATCTATTAAAAAGAAATAAAAAACTTTAAGCCCTAAATTAAAAGCTGAACCTTAGACCTAAACCCTAAACCCTAAACCCTAAACCCAAAACACTAAGTCCTAAAAGCCATAAACCCTAAACCCTAAAACTAACCCAAAACCCTAAACCCTAATCCTACAACCCCAAACCTATAACCCTAAACCATAAACCCTAAACCTAAAACCCTAAACCTAAAAAAACCATAAACACTGAAACCCTAAATCCTAAAAAACCACTTAAACCCTAAATCCTAAACTAACCCTAAACCCTAAACCTTAAATACTAAACTTTAAACCCTAAACCATAAAACCTAAACACTAACCCTAACCCTAAACCCTAAACCCTAAAACCTTAAACCCTAAACCCTAAACTTACCCTAAACACTAAACCCTAAAAACCCTAAAACCTAAAGCATAAACCCTAAACCTTAAGTTAACCCTAATCCTTAAACCCTAACCCCTCAAAACCCTAAACCCTAAAGCCTAAACATTAAATCCTTAACCCTAAACCCTAACCCTAAACACTAAACCCTAAACACTGAAACCCTAAACCCTAAAACCCTAAACCTAAACCCTAAAAAAGTAAAAACCTAAACCTAAATAAAATAAAACCTAAAAATAATATATATAAAAAAACCTAAGCCTAGATAAAATAAAAATATTAATAAAATAAAAACCTAAACTAAAACATAAACCTTAACATAAACCTAAAAATAAAAAAAAATAAAAAAATAAATTAAAATAAAATAATGAAAAACCTAAACTAAACTAAAAAAATAACATAAAACTAAGAATAAAAAAGCTTTGTAAAATTAAAACTAAACATAAAATAAAAATAAAATAAACCTAAAATAAAATTAAATAAAAGCTAAATAATAACCTAAACCTAATAAATAAATCTAAAAATAAATAAAAAATAAAACATAAACCCTAAACTTAAAAAAACCTAAACAAAAAATAAAAATTAAATAAACAATATAAAATAAACCTAAACCTAAACTAAAAGAAACTAAACTAAAATCAATAAAACCTAAAGCTAAACCTAAAATAAACTAAACCTAAAGTTAAACCTAAACTAAATAAAATAAAATAAACTAAAAATAAACATAAACCTAAACTAAAAAATATAACCTAAAAAAAACCTAAAATAAAAACCTAAAACTTAAACCTAAAAAAAATAAAATAAAAAGCTAAACCTAAAAATAAAAAATAAACCTAAAAATATAAAATTAAATAAAAATAAAACTCAACTAAAAAATAAACCAAAACCTGAAAAATAAACTAAAAAACCTAAACTAAAATAAATAAACCTAAAATAATTAAATTAAAATAATTAAAAATAAAAAATAAACCTAAATAAATAAAAAAATAAACTAAATGGAACTGTAGTGGTGGTGGAGGGAGAGATCAGGGATATGATGGTGGATCCTCTTACTCGAGAGGTAGGGGTGGTTTTAATTGGAACTAGAGAAACTGAAAAAGGGTCGATCCGATCTGCTGCTTATGGAATATTGTTTAAAGTGGAGACAATTCTAGTTATCTAGGGTTTTTGATTTTCTCTATGAATGCTCATTTTTTATCTATGTCATCGCTTGTGTCTTAAAAAACATGGTATGTTACTTGGTTGATGAAATTGAGAAGAAGAAATATTGAATCTGAATTTATTCTCTGTTAAAAAGAACCCGAGAAACCCTAAACCCTAAAATAAAACTTAAACCTTAGACCTAAACCTAAAACCCTAAACCCTAAGCCCTAAACACCTAAACCTTGAACCTTAAACCCTAAACCCTAAAATTAAACATAAACCCTAAACCCTAATCTTACAACTCTAAACCTACAACCCTAAACCCTAAAATCTAAACCCTAAACCCTAAAAAATTATAAATCCACCCTAAAGTAACCCTAAACCCTAAACCTTAAACTTTAAACCCTAAACCCTAAACCTTAAACTCTAAACCTTAAACCCTAAACCCTAAACCCTAATCATTAAACCCTAAACCCCTAAACACTACAACCTTAAAACCCTAAACCATAAATCCTAAAACTCTAAAGTTACTGTGAACCCTAAACTCTAAACCTTAAAAACTATAAACCTTAAAGCCTAAAGCCTAAACCTTAAGTTAACCCTAAACTCTAAACCCTAAAAACCCTAAACCCTACAGCCTAAACCCTAAACCCTAAGTTAACCCTAAACCCTAAACCCTAAACCTTAAACCCTCAAAACCCTAAACCCTAAAGCCTAAACACTAAATCCTAAACCCTAAACCCTAAACCTTCAAAACCCTAAACCCTAAAGCCTAAACACTAAACCCTAAACCCTAAACCTCAAAACTTGAAACCCTGAAACCCTAAACCCTAAATGTTATACCCTAAAAATCTAATAACTTAAACCTAAACTAAATAAACCATATAAATAAAATAAATAAAAAACCTAACCCAAAATAAAATAAAATAAAATAAAAAATAAAAATAAACTAAAATAAAATAAATAGAAGCCTAAACTAAATAAATAAATAAATTAAACCTAAGAATAAAAAACTTAAATAAAAATAAAAACTGAAAAAATAAACTTAAAATAAAATTATAAAAACTAAATAAAAACCTAAACCTAAAATAAAGCTAAAAATAAAACTAAAAAATAAATAAAAATAAAACTTAAACCTAAACTAAAAAAGTAACTAAAATAAAAATAAAATAAACCTGAACCTAAACTAAAATAAACTAAACTAAAATAAATTAAATCTAAACCTAAACCTAATGTAAAAAAACCTAAACCTAAACATAAACTAAATAAAATAAAATAAACTACAAATAAACCTAAACCCTAACCTAACTAAAAAATAAACCTAAAATAAAAACCTAAAACCTAAACCAAAAAAAAGGAAATAAAAACATAAACCTAAACCTAAAAATAAAAAATAAAACCTAAACTTAAAAAATAAAATAAAAAAAGCTCAACTAAAAAATATACCTAAACCTAAAAAATAAACTTAAATGAAAAACCTAAACTTAAATAAATAAAACTTAACTAAATAAACTAAACTAAATTAAAAAAACCTAAATAAAAAATAAAATAAACTCAAATAAATAAAAAATAGACTAAATAAACCTAAACTTATTGTTTTCTTTATTATTTTTTTAAAAAAACCCTAAACCCTAAATCCTAAACCTTAAACCTTAAACCCTAAACCCTAAACCCTAAAACTAACCCTAAACCCCAAACACTAAACCTACAACCCTAAATCTATAAACCTAAACCCTAAAACCATAAACCCTAAACCCTAAACTCTAAACCATAAACCATAAATCCTAAAAACTAAACCCAAAAACCCTAAATTATAAACCCTAAACCCTATACCCTAAAACCTACAACCCTAAACCATAATCCTGAAACCCTAAACCCTTAACTAACCCTAAACTAACCATATACCCTAAGAATGGGCAGAACCTTGACAACAGGAACATCTCCGTGAACTAGGCTCAGTCTAGATCTGGCGGTGGAGATGAAGGCGGAGGTGGTGGTTATCGCAGTGGTGGTGGGGGATCTAGACATGCTAGTGGATATGGAGATGGTGGTTGGAGCAGTGGTGGTTATGGAGGCGGGAGAAGCGATGGAGGTTACAGTTGTGGTGGTGGTGGAGGAAGAGATCGGGGATATGAATGGCAGATCCCATTACTCGAGAGGTGGTGATGGTTTTGATGGGAACTAGAGAATCTAAAGAATGGCTGATATGATTTTCTACTTATGGAACTTTATCTTTACAGCAGAGATGACTTTACTTATCTAGCATTTTTGATTTACTCTAATGGTACTCATTTTTTATCTATGTCATCGCTTGTGTCTTAGAAAACTCAGGGTGCTACTTGGTTAATGAAATCAAAAAGAAAAAATGTTGAATCTTAATTTATTCTCTATTAAAAAAAATAAACCTTAAACCCTAAACCCTAAACCTTAAACCCTAAACCCTAAACTAAAACATAAACCCTAAACCTAAAAGAAAAACCCTAAACCCTAAACCCTAAACCCTAAACCCAAAACACTAAACCCTAAACCCTAAACCCTAAACCCTAAATCCTAACCCCTAAAATTGTAAACCCTAAACCCTAAAACCTACAACTCTAAATCATAAAGCCTAAACCCCAAATGCTAAACCCTAAACCCTAAATTAACCCTAAACCCTAAAACTAACCCTAAACCCTAACCCTAAACCCTAAAACCTAAACCTTGAATAAAGATGTCATTAGGAGTAGATCTAAAGAATGACCTAATCCTATCATAGTTATGGTAGCTAAAGAAAATGTCTTCAAGAGACATTCCCTTGACTATTAGAGATTTGAATACCCTAAACTCTAACCCTAAATCATATTATAAACCATATATTAAGTATAATGTAGCATCATTTATTTGAGTATGTAGTGATGTGTTTTTGGATGTTATAAGATATTTTGAAATGTTTTAGTATATTATGGTATTGTGCCCTATAGTCTATATGAATATAAATAATAAAAATATTGATTTAATAAATCACATGATGAAAATTTTTAAATTTCTAGTGGGAATTACATTGTAGTTCCAAAGGTGTGCTACGCCACTAATAGTCTAAAAAGTAAGATTTTATGTTCAAAATAAATATTATCTGTTGTAGCATAGTATAACATCATATATGATAATATATTATTCTACAAATTTTAAATTCTTTTAGTAGTTTACAATCATGTAATCAAGCCTACACTAGCATTATTTATAAAAATGTTGATTTAGACTTCAAAATAGTCGAATTTGACCAAATTCATAATTGGTAGAGCATGGCATCATAATATATTATTTTAATTTAAAATATGTAAGTGATATGACTAAAATATATAGTTTTTTATTGTTTAGACTAATTTTATGATTTTTTATGTTAAGCAATCCCTTGTGATGTGATATGCAATATAATATAATATAATATAATATGTTATAGTGTATTATAATATATGATGCCATAACATAGTGTAGAATCAAGCATTATAGCATATTATTGTGTATTACTACTTGTTGTTTAACATATTTTAGTTTGTTATTGTATGATGTAATAGAATTTGTATTGGTATAATTCATAAAAATTTTAATTTATAGGCTAAGATGAGGGGACTTAGCCAAATTTAAGGTAAGCTTTAGAGAACATCATTGGGGGTGTGCTATGGTGTGTCATTTAATCAACAGATTAGAATTTTGCATCCAAAATAAATGTTCATTTTTCATCCAAATTTTATAAATTTTTTGCTTAAAGTGATTCATTTTAAGGTTTAATGTAAGATAATATATTATATGAAAACATATTAAAATATAATATACATAATAGTATAACTTCACATATATATGAATGTGGTGGTGTGTTACTAAATGTTATTGTACATTTTAGTATGTTTTACTTTTTTTATAATACATTGGGTCAAAACTCACAAAAATGTTAATTTGAAGGTTGAGATGGAAGACTTTGGCCAAATTCATGGAACATACCAAGAAGAAAAACAAAAATTATGCTATTTTGTACCATTTCTAATAGAAATTAACATCTAAAATGAACATTATTTAGATTTTGATAAAATTTTGTTATTTATTTCTTTTAAGTGATTCTAATAAGGTGTAATGGTAGACAATATATTATACTATAGCAAAGTATAATATAACATCATATATTATAATATTATATAGTGTGTTAATTAACAATATAATATGTCTTGCATGATATTGTATAGTTAGTTTGAGCTTGCACCATCATAAATCATAAATTTTGTGTACAATGTTAAGATGATGTAATTTGAAAAAAAAATACATTATTAAGCTTTTGGTTGAAGTATTAAAGGTGTGCATAAGAGAAGAAATAAGATTTGATTAGAATTCCATGTCAAGGACATGGAGGGAGATCTACTAGGGGATCACACATGCATTGGACATGACATATGAGGGGTCCATGTCGAGGGAATAGAAGAAGAAAATATGCTTGGGATAACGTTTGAATTTGATTTGATTATGTGATCTATGGAAAAAAATCCTCTAGAGATAAGAATCTATAATCCAATAGGTATTAAGATCAAATTAACTTTAATTTATTTTATTTTAATTGATGTGGAGGCATATCTACTAGAGACCGGGCTCCACTGGGACGGTATATGAACCTTCCACTAGGGAAGCAGGTTCAGGCTATCCGCAGGGGATTGCGATTTAAGTTTGATTTCATAGATTTGTTTGGGTATGTATCCACTAGAGAGAATAGTTTTGTTGGATTTCTTTGATTTAGACTCTATTAAGGGAGTGGTTTAATTTAGTTCCATTGAGGAGGTTGGTTTTGAATTTGATTTATTTTCTTGACTTGTTTATATACAATTTGGGGCTCCACTAGGGAGAAGGGTGTGATTTAACTCCACTGGGGAAAATCAGATTTGGTTTAATTTAATTTGAGTTAATGTATGGACCTTATCGGTGTGCGATGGACCCACTGAGAAGGGATTATATCAGCCTTGACCTACCTTAAGTTTACAAATCCAAAGGGATAGTCTACCGATTGTGAGGTAGAGCTAGCCAACCTAAGGGGTTTCCTTTCGATGTGCAATAGTTATGCTAGGAAGAAGGCATAACAGACTTACATCTTCTAAAGTGAGGAACAACCACTAGGGTGACCTATTGGATGCATAAAAAATTAGATCTAACTTAGTGAGACTACTGAGTGAATGTCGTTGGGGACTTATGTCAACTCAAAAGTAGTCAAGATTATTTTTATCTTAATTTTTTTCATGTGATTTGATATGGTTTGTTTAGTTTAGTTTGATTTTAAATTGAGGGCATATCTACTAGGGATGTGAGCTTGATCAAATTTGATAGATTTAATTTATGGGCCATGTTGGTGTGCGATGGATCCTCTAAGAATGGTCTATATCAAACTTGTCATATCTCAGATTTACAAATCCAAAGGGATAGTCTACTGGTCATGGGGTAGAGCTAGCCAACCTAAAGGGTTACCTTTCGGTGTGCAACGATAGTGTTAGGAAGAAGGTGTAGTAGACTTACATCTTCTAAAGCAAGGAATAACCACTAGGGTGACTTGTTGGTAGCAAAACAAATCTAACTCGACTTAGGGGAGACTATTGAGTGAATGCCACCAGGGACTTATATCAACTCAAGAGTTATCAGGTGATTCCTATAGGGATTTTTACTGACACTGACCTAAAGATAGGATACTTTCTTAGGAAAAGGTACCACTAGGGGTTTCATCCTAATCCACAAGTGAATATATATTTTGTTTATAAGTTTGTGTGGACAATGCCAGTATGCGAGGGACCACACTGAGAAGGGGCTATGTCGACCTTGACCTATCTCAGATTTACTAGACCAAGCGAGAATCTACACATCCACAAGATGGATTCTCCAACCATAAAGATGATTACTAGGAAAGGGGAACTATCCAATATGATAGTAACCTAGGTAGTGTCTAAATGGGGTCGTAAAGGATGTGGTCCAAATATAGGGTCCACAGAGGAGGCACTGCTAGGGGCATTATCCCGAGCCCTGGAAAAGAAAGCTTATAGGTGTACTATGGCCAACTCAAGGAGAAAACATAGCAGAGTTATATCTACTATGAGTGGTGTATCCTAAGGTGTGAGAACCAACCAACCTAAAGTGTATCCATCATCATGAGTGGTGTATCCATCATCATAGTGAGAACCAACCAACCTAAGGTGTCTGTCGGTATGCTACTGGAAATCTGGAAAGAAAGGATGTAGGCTTACAACTTTCCAAGAAAAATTGATGATCAGAATAGTCTGTCATCGGTGAGACATATGCTATCTAACCTAGCGACTATTAAGCGGGGAGCCCCGAGGAAGTATTGGACTTAGACTTGAAGTATTTAGGAGGGAAGGAGCTACTAGGGGACTTATCCTAAACCTCAAATATACTCGACCCAATAAGTGCATAAAGGCTAATCCAAGAAGAAAGCATAGCAGACTCACATCCTCTTAAACGAAGCCAACATAAGGTAGCTTACTAGCCATGCAGTAAGGCCTACCAAACTAATAAGGAGCTTATTGGTGTGCAGTGGCCAAGTAAGATAGGAAAGCGTAGCAGACTTAAATCCTCCAAAGCAAGAAGACCACTAGGGTGACCCACTAACAGGGTATCACTTTAGCCCGACCTAGAGCAGTTACTGAGTGAGTGCCGTTGAGGGAGTTATCTCAACTTAGAGTAGCCCGAGACAAAAGATATGTGCTTTTTTATATGTTTATATATAGTTTGTATTTATGTTATGTAGTTGAAGGATTGGACACCGCTCAAGTTTCATACACCTACCCTAAACACATCGTGGTAGATTCACTAACAAGAATACTTTCAACATGGAAGAGATTGAATTCAAAATAGAATTTTTATTGATGATAATTATTTTTAAACATGATTTATAATATTTTTTAAGTAGATCCCATTGATTAGAAGCATTGGGCCCTCTCCCTTATGATTAATAAGTTGATAAGATCCTCTTCGGTAGGCCTTCTCTATGGAAAAAAGACCTTCCCAAGTGGGTTCAAACTTACCTCCATCTTATGATGGGCAAAAATTGATCTCCTTAGAAGTAAAATAACCTCTCCTACCTGAAAAGCTCTAAGAAGAATCAACTTGTTATGAGTTGAATCATTTTAGCTTTATACAACTTGAGGTATTAGCATGCTCGCAGGCATTCTTTTCTAAACCTTCGAGCTCTTCTAACAGCAACTTGGCATTATGCTCTGTTGTGATTGTGCTACCCTAAACTATCCTTAGTGATGGGACTTGGACTTCTAATGGTAGAAAGACTTCAGACCCATACACTAAGGAGAAAGGAGCAGGCTAAGTTGGAGTTCTATATGCGGTGCAGTGTGCCCACAAGGCTTCAACTAACCGCTCATGCCACAATCGCTTATTATTATCAAGTGTCTACTTTAGTATTTGGATGAGAGTTTTTTTGAAGGCTTCTGCTAATCTGTTTGACCTCAGCTAGTTGATGGTAGAATATCTCTAATTTATGTTGTGTCTTTGGGAAAAGTTGTTGATCTCAGTGCTCTTGAATGCAGTATCATTATCAAAAATAATTTATTGATGCACTCCAAACCTATATACGATATGGTTCCTAAAAAACTAGAGTACATGCTGAGCTATGACCTCTCTGAGCATAACCACCTTCTCCCATTTGGAAAAGTAGTCAGTAGCAGCTAAGATAAATTGATGACCCTTGGAAGAAGGAGGATCAATCGGACCCACTACCATTCCAAGACTCGAATGGCCATGAGGCCAATGTAGGATGTAGAATAGGGTGGTTGGTGTAGGACCTCATCGTATTTGACATTGGTACGCCTAGTATCCATGTAATCTTTAATTATCGGTGGCCAGTGGTATCCTATTCTCTTGATCTTGGCTTTCATCTTCAGATTGGACTGGTTGGTTCCACATTATCCTGAGTGTACCTCGGTCATGATCTTACGAGCTTCATACTTGTCTAAATAATATAACCACATATGATCAAAAAATCACCGGTACAAGACACCAACCATAAGAGCATAGGAAAGTGCTCTCTACTTCATTTGACAGGCTTCAAACTTCTCTTGAGGTAGTTTATCTTTATTTAAGTAATCCATGAATGGTTGCCTCCAATCTAACTCCTCGTCCTTCTTGGAAATGGCAACCTCCCCTTCAAGAGAGTACTACTTGATGAGTTCAATATCAATAAGGGATAAAACTTGTCAATTTTGGACCTTTATTGATATGGATCATCCTCCAGACATGCCAACTCCTTAGGAAGCTTGGCTAATGCATATGCTATGACATTCTCTCCTTGAGGAATCTTATAAATGATAACCTTTGGGATTTGGGACAATAAATCTATGGTATACTTATTATAGTGATGGAGCATAGGCTTTATAACCTTAAAAGGCCCAGCAGTTTAGTTGATAACTAGCTTAGACTCTCCAAAAATGTTGATGTTTTGGATGCTTACAGTAATGACTAACTCTAGACTGACAATTAGAACTTCATATTCAACTTTGTTATTAGTGCAAGGATTGGATAGATGATACGAGAATCTCATAACAAAATGGTCTGAAGTTAAGATAAATATGCCTACCCTAATTTTTCCTAGAATAGTAGATTATGTTTCTTCTCTTCTTTGAGAGGAATTCGCACCCTAAAAGTACATCTCCCGGCTGTGAATGCTAGCATGCCCTAAGTTCATGATTTGTTCATCGGGGAAATATTAACTAAGCAAAGAGACAACAAGAAGTGTGTGTACTGCTAAGAAATGCAGCTTTTCCATTCACGTATAGAGTACAAGTGTGTAGAGGATCATGGACCATCATACCAACCATTTGGATAGTGTCGGACGTGTCACTAGATACTATAATGGATTGCTCCTAGAGATTAAGTTCACCTTATGAGGAAGCATGTAGTGTTGTAGCTTTTGGATGCAAAGATTAAAGCTAGACAATGCTTTTTAATGGGTGGATGATGTCTCAGTAGGGATTAGACGGCGACTGAGGTAGTAGAGAGCATTTTCCATCCCTCCGTCATTGGCTTGGGCCAACAAAACACAAAAGGAGTGGTCTAACACAATAGTGTAAAGTGTGAGCAGCTTGCCCAGGATAGGGGCTGCTAGAACCCATGGTGACATCAGGTAATCCTTGATGCATTTGAAGGCATGCTCACACTTATCATCCCACTTAAACTTGGCAACTTTTTTGACAAGTACTGAGAATGGCTGACATCTTCCCGATAGGTTGGATATAAAGCATCTTAGATATGCCAACTGCCCTTATAAGGATCTAAGTTGAGTTAAAATTTTAGGGAGTGGCATTTCTAACCGCCTTGATCATCTCTAGATTGATTTTGATTCCCTGGTGTCAGACAATAAACCAAAGGAATATCCCTGAAGCTACTCTGAATGCACACTTTTGGGTGTTCATTTTGAGGTTAAACTATCTTAACTATTTGAAAACTATTCTCAAGTCAAAGAGATGGTCTTCCTTTTCTCTACTTTTGACCACGAGATCATCGACATAGCACTCAATTTGATGATGAATGAGTTCATTGAAGATTCGAGACATAGCCTGCTGATATGTTGCACCGGCATTTTTAAGGCTAAAGGCATGACCTTATAGCAATAAATTCTGATCGGGGTTCTAAAAGTAGTGTATCTTTCATCTTCAGGGGCCATCTTTATTTAGTTATATCCAAATAAGCCATCTATGAAAGAGAAGATTGCATGAGATAAGGCAATGTGCACCATTAGCTCCGAAATTGGTAGTGAAAATTAATCTTTTGGACATACCTTATTTAAATCCCTAAAATCGATGCATATGTGAATTTGCCCATTCTTTTTTAAACTGGGATGGCACTGGCTAACTAGGTAAGGTATTTTTCTTCTTAAATGAAGCCGGCATCGATCAATTTCTTGACTTGAAAAATGATCTATTATTCTATGTCTAATCGCATGTGTCTAGGAGTTTGCTTGATAGGGTTAGCAGTAGGTCTATTGCTAATTTATGCACTGCTATGTCAAGAGCCAATCCAGGCATCTCTTCATAACTCCATGCAAAGTAGTCTTTAAACTCATTCAATAGCTTAACTAAGTCATTGGTCTCAATTTCATTCAACAAAGAACTAATGTATGTTCGTGGGTCTCTTCTTCGCTAAGTCGATTTTCGAGTCGATGGTTGACTTGATCTCTTCTTTGAACTCTAGCTGTGCATCTTTGACTTCAAAATCATTTGGATCATCTGAAGTTTCTAAGCATAGCTCCTCATATAAGTTAATGTGATTTGAAAAGAACTAATCTGATTCTAAATGATTGGTGATGACTAAGCAGTAATAGTCATCATCGACTAGACCCACTATACCGAGTCTTAGTCCCAGTCTTGATTAAGAGCTTTTGCATTTGTTCTTCCATGTTCTTTCAAATTAGTCTGACCTGCGCTTTGACCAAGTATATGGGATTAACCCTTTCTTTAATAAATTATGAATATAAGACAAATACCAATCAAAAGGTAATTTTATTAAATCTTTATATGAATCATCCTCAACTTCTACATCAATTTCATGACTTGAGGATGATGTTCCCTAAAAGAACCTCGAGTTCACACCTATGGATGACTTAGGGGCTTCCTTAACTACCAAACCCTCAATTTTTTTGAGAGGAAAGTGGGTAGATCTAAGGTTCCCAACTGATGCCTAACTATTTCACATATAGACTTGATATACATGCTTTGCTTTAGTTTCATTTCACTCAAGATTTACCTCCAAGGGAATCTACGAGAAGAGTGGGTTGTGCTATAAGGCTCATCCTATGAACTAGATTCTGTATATGGATAATATACCCGTAGTAGACATATCTTCTATTGGGTGGCCAATAAAGAGGTTTTCCACCCCTAGACTCCAATGCCTCTTCCTCGGTGTGAGGTCGGTCATCATACCCATATGTTCGAATGGAGTAAAGAACTGTGGCTAGAATTTAATGTCATGCTTCACTTCCTCCTTCAAGTCTATTTTTGCTCCCTTTTATTTTGTTTTTCAATTTCACTTTTCTTTTCTTTTTCTTTTTCTATTTCTTTTCCTTTTTATTTTACTTTTTTTATTTTTAAACTTTGGCCAAGTTTGTAAGAATAAACTTGTTGATTTTGAGGGAGGTAGTAAGCTGCATCCTCATATATGTCAACCTCGTGAACTGTAAATAACTTGAGATCTCTTTTGACACCATAGACGATCCCAACTCTCATAAACTTCATACACTGATGTAGAGAAGATGGAACTATTTTGTTCTCATGTATGCATAGTCTGCCAAACAAATTGTTAAAAGAGGTATTCAAGTCTATAATGTGAAACTTGGCTTCGGTCTTTCAATCATCTATCTCGAAGGGCAACACTATGGAGCCTAAGGATTGACCTCACTTTTGGAGTGTGGATTCAATCTTCCCATCTTAGACTTAGAGTCTTCTAGACACTAAGACTTCTAGTCATAAGACACTTATACTAAACAATTAACTTAAGCCTAAAGACTTAGGTTAACTATATGGATTATGTTATGCCTTGTGGGTTAGGATAATCCACCTACCCTACAACCCAAATCCAATCCATGTTCACCTTCTCAAACCAAACCTCAAGTTCAATTCAAACATCAAATTCAAATCCAAATCCAAACCCAAATTCCAAAACCAAATGATTGAAGCCCATGATCAAATCCAAACTTGAAACCCTTCCTAAGCCATATGACCTATCCCATGGACTTAGCCAAATCTTAATCCAAATCAATCCAAAATCAATTGATTTTCTCATAATAAATTTATATCTTCAATCAACTTCCTAAATATAAATCAAATCTACATTCAAATGATCAATAGTAAATCAAACTAAATCAAATTAAATTAAAACCCTTCCTAAGCCATATGACCTAACCCATGGACTTAGCCAAATATTAAACCAAATCAAGTCAAACTCAATTGATTTTCTCACAAATCAATCATATTTTCAGTCATCTTCACAAATTTAAATAAAATATACATTTAAATCATCAAAACTAATTAAAACCAAATCAAAATCCAAACCTATGCCACATGACCCAACTCCATTAACTTAGCCAAATTCCTTCATTCCAAAACCCAAATTGAATTGATTTTCTCATGAATCAATCATATTCAATCATATTCACAAATATAAATGAAATCTACAATTATAAAGCCAAACCAAAATCAACCCAAGTCAAACCTAACTTAACCCTTTTGACTTGAAATGTTCAAATGAACCAAAAACCATTTGAACCTGTTAATTGCAATTGAATTTATATATCAATCCCAAATCCATATATAACTAAATCAAAGTAAACCCAAAATCAAGCCAACTAAACCCAATTGGTCCACTTGACCCAAAATGGCCAATTTGACCTATTTGAGCCACATTTTAATCCAACCCAAATTAGATTGAACCAAGCCCATCAAAACCTCCCATCATGATTATTGATCACCCTAGGTTGATCAATTGTCACAAATTGGGTCAAACCAAGTCAACTTGGTCATTTGACCAAGTCAACCCCTTAACCCATATGAACCCACACTAGAAAAATTGTAACCTAAGCCAAAACCCTTGAAACCAATGATTCATACCAAATCAAAATTAATATTTGAATATGACTTGGCCTTCAATTGAGTCAAACCAAACCCAATTGGCCCTCTTGACCCAAGTTGACCCAAATTGACCTAAAAGACCAAATTGGGTCAAATCAAAATATAAACCAAATTGATCACAACCAATGGCTCAAGTTCATTCCAAATTGATTGTTGAACTTGACCAAAGCCATGATTGGACCCAATTGAACCCAATTGACCTACTTAGCCCAAATTGACCTAAAGATTCAAGTTAGCCTAGACAAAACTAAATCCAAATTAATTGAAACTAAAGCCTACAATCATCTTCAATTGGTCAACTAAACCCAAACCAACACCTAACCTAAGCCAATTTGGCCAATTTGGTCAAATCGGTAAACTTAACCCATTTGACCCAAATGAATTCAGATGAGCCAAAATAAAATCTAAGCCAAATTAAACCAAACCAATTGAACCAAAACATCTTAAATGATCCTATAAACTTGACCTAACCCTTAGTTTTACCCAATTTGACTTAAATCAGTCAAATTAAGCCAATCCTAACCAAATCAACTCCAATTGACTTGAATTTGGGCTAACCCACTTTTGGCTCATTTCAAATCTACCCAAATTAAATCCAATGCCAAATAATCCTTTTACCCTTGGGTCAAGGGCATCACATGAGACAAATCACCCATGTAAGTGGTCATTTCCATTCCATGGCCACTTGGTACTCACCCAATGGTCCACTTAGGCACCTAAGACACAGCCCAACCTAACCCAAGGGGTAGTTGGGTCAGCAATGACTCATGGGAGGTGAATCACCTCACCCTTTCAATTGGAGGATTTGAAACCCATAGGACACCCATGATTCCTCCTTGGCAGCCACCTCCACACCTTCAACCAACCAAGCCGAGCCAACTCACCTCCTCCCTGGCATCCATGACTCTCTGAGATGGCTATATGACCACTAGAAGCCAAACCCAATCCCACTATCCGATCAAGATGAAGGGGGTATACACCCCTTCGTTTCCACTCAAATACACACAAAAATCATTCCTCAAAGCCCTAATTACCCAAGATGAGCTGCCAGATCCATTTCCAAAGCTCTCAAGCTCATTCGTCGATCAAAAAATGCCATTCCCGTCCGTCACGAAATAGGACACTCCCATTTCTGACCTAACTTCCTCATTTCTCCATCAAACTCAAATTAACTTTGCATGATTGGTAAGGGTAATTAATTCATCTAATTAAAAGTTCAACTTAATTAACCCATAAAATCAACTTAATTACATTTCCTTAAATTAAATCAAATCACTAATGTGGGATTGGGTTTAAATCAACATGTAATGATTTCTCTTCTCCTCTTTAAATCAAATCAAATTGAAAACTTAATTAATAAAGAAGCTTTGGTTTGCTTTAAATAATCTTATTTGATTTGATAGTCCTTAAGAACTAGTTTGGTTGAATGAATCACATGCTTATATTTGATTGTCCTCTTTCCAAATTCTAAACCCTAAACCCGAAACCCTAACCCTAAACCTAAACACTAAACCCTAAAACCATAAACCCTAAAATAACCCTAAACCCTAAACCCTAAATGCTAAAAATCCTAAACCTTAAAGCCAAAACCCTAAACTTTAAACTAACCCTAAACCATAAGCAAAAAAAAAATGTAAACATAAAATACACAAAAAAAATAAACATAAACCTCTAAAAAAAAAAAACCAAAACCAAAACCAAAAATAATTCAAACCTAAACCCTAAACTAAATAAAATAAAATAAACAAAAAATAAACCTAAACATAAACTAAAAAACTTAAAATAAACTGAAAATAAAAATAGAAAACCTAAAGCTAAAAAAATAAAATAAAAACCAAAACTTAAACCTAAAAAATAAAATAAAAATAAAACTAAACCAAAAAATAAACATAAACCTAAAAAATAAACTAAAATAAATAAACCTAGAATAAATAAACTAAACTAAATAAACATAAAAAATAAACATAAATAAAAATAAAAAATAAAATAGGCAAAAATAAATAAAAACAAAAACTAAATAAACTAAATAAACCTAAACCTACTGGTATATTTAATTTAAAAAAAAAAACCCCTAAACCCTAAACCCTAAACCTAAGCTCTAAGTCCTAAAAGCTCAATCCTAAACCTTAAAACTAACCCTAAACACTAAACCCTAAAATACTTAAACCCTAAAGTAACCCTAAATCTTAAACCCTAAACCCTAAACCCTAAACCCTAAATCCTAAACCCTAAACCCTAACCCTAACCCTAAACCTTGTACCTTAAACCTTAAACCCTAAACCCTAAACTAACTCTAAACCCAAAGCTAACCCGAAACCCTAAAACTTAAACACTAAACCCTAAGCCATAAACCTTAAACTGTAAACCCTAAACCCTAACCCTAAACCTTAAACCCAAAAACCCTAAACTCTAAAACTCTAAACCTTAAACCCTAAACCCTAAACCCTAAAAACCTAAAAACTTAAACCTAAACTAAATTAAACTTAAAAATAAAATAAATAAAAAAAATTGAAACCTAAAGAAAATAAATATAATAAAATAAAATAAAAATGTAAACTAAAACCAAAACCTAAACCTAAAAATAAAATAAAATAAAGTAAAATAAAATAAAATAAAACCTAAACTAAACTAAAAATTAAAGTAAACCTAAGAATAACAAACCTAAATAAAAATACTTAACGTAAAATAAAAATAAAATAAAAACTAAATAAAAACCTAAACCTAAAAAGTAAACCTTAAAATAAAGCCTAAAAATAAATAAAAAATAAAACCTAAGCCTAAACTTAAAATAAACTAAACCTAAACTTAAACCTAAACCAAATAAAATAAAATAAATTAAAAATTAACCTAAACCTAAACTAAAAAATAAAACTTTAAAATTAATATAAAACCTAAACCTAAAAAAATAAAATATAAACCTACACCTAAGCTTAAAAAAATAAAAATAAAACCTAAGCCTAAAAAATAAAATAAAAATAAAACTCGACTAAAAAAATAAACCTAAACCAAAAAAATAAACTAAAATAAATAAAATCTAATATAAAATAAATAAAATAAAAATAAAATAAACTCAAAGAAATATAAGTTAAATAAACTTAACCAACTGGTTTACTTAATTTAAAAAAAATCCTAAAACCTAAATTCTAAACCTTAAACACTAAACCCTAAAACCACCCTAAACCCTAAACCTACAACCACCTAAACCCCACTACCCTAAACCCACCACTAAACCCTAAACCTTATTGCCCTAAACCCTAAACCCTAAACCCTAAACCTTAAACCCTAAACTGTAAAACCTACATCACTAAACTCTAAACCCTAAACTCTAAATTAACCCTAAAATTTAAACCATAAACTAAACCTAAACACTAAGAATGAGCAAAACTTTGACGGCGGGGACATTAGCATCAACTAGGCTCAGTCTAGATCTGGTGATGGAGGCGAAGGCGGAGATGGCGTTTATTATAGTGGTGGTGGGGGATCTGGAGGTCCTGGGGGATATGGAGGTGATAGTCAGAGCAATGGTGGTAATGGAGGCGAGAGGAGCGATGAAACTTACAGCCGTGGTGTTGGCTGAGGTAGAGATCAGGGATATGATGGGGGATCCCAGTACTCGAGAGGCGGGGGTGGTATTGATCAGAACTGGAGAAACTGATCAACGATCAATCCGATCTACTGCTTATGAAACAGTGTCTTTAGCGTAAAAATGATTGTACTTATCTAAGATTTTTGATTCGCTCAATGGGTGCTCTTTTTTGATCTATGTCGTCACTTGTGTCTTAGAAAACTTGGGTCTAATTGAAAATAAAAAAAAAGAAAATGAATCTAGATTTATTCTCATTAAGAAAAACCTTACCTTAAACCCTAAACTAAAACTTAAACCCTAAACCTAAGACCTAAACCCTAAATAAACCCTAAACCCTAAACTCTAAAGCCTAAAAACCTAAAAATCTAAACCAAACTAAATAAAACCTAAAAATAAAATAAATAAATAAACCTAAACTAAAATAGAATAAAAAAATTAAATAAATTAAAAACCTACTAAAACCTAAACCTAAACCTAAACTTAAAAATTAAAAGAAAATAAAATAAAAAATTAAAACTAAACTAAATAAAAACCTAACCTAAACTCTAAAATAAATAACCTAAATAAAATAAAAACTAAACCTAAAATAAAAATAAAATAAACCTAGACTAAAATAAAATAAAAACTAAATAAAAAACTAAACCTAAAAAATAAACCTAAAAATAAAACCTAAAAATAAATAAAAAATAAAACCTAAACCCTAAATTAAAAAAAAAAGCCTAAACCTAAAATAAAAATAAATTAAACAAAATAAAATAAACTTAATCCTAAACTAAAATAAACAAAACAAAAATAAATAAAACCTAAACCTAAACATAAAATAAACTAAACCTAAAGTAAATAAAATAAAGTAAACTAAAAAGTAAACATAAACCTAAACTGAAAAGAAAACCAAATATTATACCTAAAATAAAAACCTAAAACTTAAAAGTAAAAAAATAAAATAAATACCTTAACCTAAAACTAAAAATAAAAAAATAAAATCTAAACCTAAAAAGTAAAATAAAAATAAAGCTCAACTAAAAATAAAATTAAACATAAAAAATAAACTAAAATAAAAAAATCTAAATTAAAATGAATAAACCTAAAATAAATAGACTAAACTAAATAAAAAAATAAACCTGAATAAAAATAAAAAGTAAAATAAACTCAAATAAATAAGAAATAAACTAAATAAACTTAAACATAACAGTTTACTAAATTTTTTTAAAAAAGGCCTAAACTCTAAATACTAAACCCTAAACCCTAAAACTATCCCTAAGCCCTAAACCCTAGACCTTAAACCTACAACCCTAAACATACAACCCTAAACCCTAAACCTTAAACCCTAAAACCCTAAATCCTAAACCCTAAACTAACCCTAAACCCTAAACTCTAAACTAACTATAAACCCATCACAACCTGACGCCAAGAATATCATCAAACTATGCTCAGATTGTGGTAGGCGTGGAAAATAAATGGTGGTTAACATTAACCCAAAACCATAAACCCTAAACCCTAAACCTAAAACCTAAACCCTAAAACCTAAACCCTAAAACTTAAACCTTAAACCCTAAACCCCAAACCCCAAACCCTAAACCCTAAAAAGCTAAAAACCTATGCATGCGCATTTTTTTTTTTATGTTGTAGCTTGTAGAAACTTGTGTTATTTGGTTGATCAAATAAAAAAAAATGAAATGCTAAATCTTACTATGTTAAATAAATAAAAAATGAAAAACCTAAACCCTAAACTGAACATTGAATCCTAAACCTAAAACCTAAACACTAAACCCTAAATCCTAAAAATAAAAAATAAATAAAAATAAAAAATTAATAAATAACTAAAAAATAAACCTAAATATAAAACCTAAAAATAAATAGAAAATAAAACATAAACATTAAACTAAAAAAAACTATCCCTAAAATAAATAAAATGAAATAAACCTAAACCTAAACTATACTAAACTAAACTAAAATAAATAAACTAAACCTAAACCCTAAACTAAATAAAGTAAAATAAACTAAAACTAAACCTAAACTAAAAAATAAAAGCTAAAAATAAACCTACAATAAAAACCTAAAACCTAAAACCTAAACCTAAAAAAAATAAAATAAAAATGCAAACCTAAACCTAAAAATAAAAAATAAAACTTAAACTTATAAAAAAAACAAAAAAAAAACTAAATTATAAAATAAACATAAACCTAAACCTAAACCTACAAAATAAACTAAATAAGAAACCTAAACTAAAATAAAAAAACCAAAAATAAATAAAATAAACAAAATAAAAATTAAAAAAATCTAAATAAAAATAAAAAATAAAATAAAATAAATAAATAAAAAATAAACTAAATAAACTAAAAGAAGCCTAAACCTATCGGTTTACTTAATTTAAAAAAAATCCTTAAACCTTAAAGCATAAAGCCTAAACCCTCAATCCTAAACCCTAAACCCTAAAACTAATAAAACCCTAAACCTAAACCTAAACTATAAACCCTAAAAGACTTAAACTTAAACCCTAACCTAAACCCTAAAAACCCTAATCCCTAATCTAAACCTAAACACTAAACTAAACTCTAAACCCTAAACCTAAACTCTAATTTCTAAACCTAACCTTAAACCCTAAACCCTAAACCCAAAACTAAACCCTAAACACTAAACCCTAAAACCTAAACTAAACCCTAAATAAAATCTAAAACTATAAACCCTAAACCCTAAAACCCTAAAGCCTAAACTAAAAATTAAACGCTAAACTAAGTTAATAAATCCTAAATCCCTAAACCATAAAAATCCTATACTCTAAAGCCTAAAAACTAAACCCTAAACTAAACCCAAAACCCTAATGCTAAACCCTAAACCCTAAAACCCTAAACCTTCAAACCCTAAACCCTAAACCCAAAACCCTCAACCATATACCCTAAACTCCTAAAAATCTAAACCTAAAGTAAATAAAATCTAAAGATAAAATAAATAAAAAATCTTAAACCCACATAATATAAAAAATAAAATAAAATAAAAGCCTAAACTAAAACCTAAACCTAAACCTAAAAATAAAATGAAATAAAAAATAAAAATAAACTTAATGAAAAGAAATAAAAACTAAAACTAAACTAAAAAATAAAATAAACCTGAGAATAAAAAACCTAAATAAAATAAAAACTAAAAATAAAATAAAAATAAAGTATACTTAAAATAAATTAAAATAAAAACTAAATAATAACCTAAACCTAAAAAATAAACCTCAAAATAAAACCTAAAAATAAATAAAAAATAAAACCTAAACTCTAAACTAAAAATAAAAACTTAACCAAAAATAAAAATAAAATAAACAAAATAAATTAAACTTAAACCTAAACTAAAATAAACTAAACTAAAATAAATAAAACCTAAACATAAATTTAAAATAAACTAAACCTAAACCCTAAACTAAATAAAAAAAAATAAACTAAAAATAAACCTAAACCTAAACTAAAAAATAAATCTTAAAAGTAAACCTAAATAAAAAGCTAACCTAAACCCTAAACTCTAAACCTTAAAAGGCTAAAAACCTAAACCTAAACTAAATAAAACCTAAATATAAAATAAATAAAAAAACCTAAACCAAAATAAAACAAAAAAATAAAATAAAATAAAAACATAACTAAAACTTAAACTTAAACCTAAACCTAAAAAGAAAACAAAATAAAAAATGAAAACTAAACTAAAGTAAAATAAATAAAAATAGAAACTAAACTAAAAAAATAGAAAACCTAAATAAAATAAAAACTAAACCTAAAAAAAAAAAAACTAACCTAAAATAAAATAAATTAAATTAAAATAAAAACTAAATAAAAACATAACCATAAAAAATAAAACTAAAAATAAAACCTAAAAACAAATAAAAAAATAAAACCTAAGCCCTAAAGTAAAAAAAACCTAAAACTAAAATAAAAATAAAATAAACCTAAACCAAAACTAAAATAATCTAAACTAAAATAAACAGTGCCTACCACTAAACATAAAATAAAGTAAACCTAAACCTAAAATAAATAAAATAAAATAAAATAAATAAAAAAAAATCTAAACCAAAACTAAAAAATATTACCTAAAAATTAACGTAAAATAAAAACCTAAAGCCTAAACCTAAAAACATAAAATAAAAACCTAAACCTAAACCAAAAATAAAATAAAAATAAAACTCAACTAAAAAATAAACATAAACCTAAAAGTAAACCTAAAAAATTAACTAAAATAAATAAACCTAAAATAAAAATGCTAAATTAAATAAAAATAAAAGATAAACCTAAATAAAAATAAAGAAATAAAATACCCTAAAATAAATAAAAAATAAACTAAATAAACCTAAACCTACCAATTTACTTAATTAAAGAAAAACACTAAACCCAAAATCTTAAACCCTAAACCCTAAATCTACGACCCCTAACCCTAAACCTTAAAAAACCTAAACCCTAAACCCTAAACCCTAATTCTAAACCCTAAACCCTAAAAGGATAAACCATAAAATCTAAACCCTAAAACCCTACACCTAAACCTAAACCCTAAACCCTAAACCCTAACCTAAACCCTAAACCCTAAAACCTAAACCTAAACCTAAAGTAACTAAAAAATGAAAAAATAAACCTAAACTTAAACCCTAAGAATGGGAAGAACCTTGAAGGTAACACATCACAACCATGCTTAGTCTAGAAAAAGGAGAAGGAGGAGGCTACCTATCGTAGTGGTGGTGGGGAGGTGATGGTGGATATGGAGGTGGTGGTCAATGATATGGAGGAGGAGCACAGAGGTAAACTAAAGGAGGGAGAGATTGGGCATATAATGGTGGATCCGCTACTCAAGAGGTGGGTGATTAAAACCGGAGAAACCAATAACATCCAAATGGAAATGTGTCTTTCAAGAGATAATTCTATACTGGGTTTTGATATGCTAATTTTATCTATGTCATCGCTTATGTTTTAGAAAACTTGGTGTGTTACTTAGTTGGTTAAATTAAAAAGAAGAAATGTTGAATCTGAATTTGCTCTCTGTTAAAAAAAAATCCAAAAACTCTAAACCTTAAACTAAAACTCGAACCCTTGACCTAAAACCTAAACCCTAGACCCTGAACCCTAAACCCTAAACCCTAAAACCCTAAACCCTAAACCCTAAAAAACCTTAAACCCTAAACCCTAAACCCTAAACCCTAAACCCTAAAACCTAAACCCTAAACCCTCAATTAACCCTAAACCCTTAACCCTAAAAAAAGCTAAAAAGCTAAACCCAAACTAAATAAAACCTAAAAAGAAAATAAATAAAAAACTAAACCAAAATAAAATAAAATATAAACCTAAAGCAAAATCATAATCTAAACCTAAACCTAAAAAAAATAAAAAATAAAAACTAAAATAAAATAAAATAAAAATAAAACCTAAAATAAAAAAAAACCTAAAATAAAATAATATAAAAACTTAAACCTAAAGAATAAACCTAAAATAAACTAAAAATAAAAAAATAAAATCTAAACCTAAACTAAGGAAAACCTAAACCTAAAATAAAAAAATAAACCTAAACCTAAACTAAAACTAAACTAATATAAATAAAAAACCTAAACCTAAAATAAACTAAACCTAAACCTAAACCTAAACCCTAAATAAAATAAAATAAACTAAAATAAACCTAAACTTAAACTAAAAAATAAAACCTAAAAAATAAACCAAAATAAAATCTAAATTCTAAACCTAAGAAAAATAAAAAATCTAAACCTATACCTAAAATAAAAATAAACCTAAACCTAAAAAACTAAAATAAAAAATAAAACTAAACTAAAATAAACCTAAACCTAAAAAAATAAACAAAATAAATTAAATAAACTAAAATAAATAAAAACAATAACAACAATAATAAAAAAACAAATTATCCCAATTAAACTAAAAATCTATTGTGTCCTCTTATGTGTCAAATTCTAATTCAAGTATACTAAGTTCATTTTTATACATCTAACCATGTCTTTTAACCTCTACCTAACATAAAATTCTAATGCATCTACTCTCCTAACTATAAACGCTAAAAACCTAAACAATAAATTTTATCTACCACTAGAGCTAAACTTTTAAAATAAACATTTTGCATTTATCTAAAGAGTAAACCACTCATCCACCTAAGCATTCTCTAAACACTTAACTTAATGCTTTTCTTTTATTAAACATTCTACACCATAAACCATAAAATAAAATTTTCCTAAGTTTAAAATCACACTAAATATTCCTAAAACATAATGACTTGTTCACCAAATGTCACAACACTACCACTATAACTTCAAGAACTAAAATTACACTCCAAAAATAAACTAAACTAAGTAAAAATAAAGAATAAACCTAAATAAAAATTAAATTAAACTATATAAACCTAAACCAACCAATTTACTTAACTTTAAAAAAAATTAAAGAAAACCCTAACCCTAAACCCTAAACCTTAAAACTAATAAACCTAAATAAACTAAATCTAAAACCTAAACCTAAAATAAACCCTAAATAAACCTAAACCCTAAACTCTAAAATAAACAAACCTAAATAACACTAAATCCTAAAACCTACAACCCTAAACCCTAAATCCCAAAGTATAAATCCTAAAACCTACAACCCTAAACCCTAAATCCCAAAGTATAAATCCTAAAACCTACAACCCTAAACCCTAAACCCTAAACCCTAAATCCCAAACCTTAAACACTAAACCCTAAACTGTAAAAAATTAAAAATAGAAACCTAAACTAAATAAAACCTAAAATTAAAATAAATAAAATACCTAAACTTAAATAAAATAATAAAATAAACTAAAATAAACTATAACTAAAGCTAAACCTAAATGTAAAATAAAATAAAATAAAATAAAACTAAAATAAAATAAAATAAAAAACCTAAACTAAATAAAAAATATAAAATTAACCTAAAAACAAAAAACCTAAATAAAATAGAAGCTAAATATAAAATAAAAATAAAATAAACTAAAGTATAATAAAACATAAATAAAATCCTAAACCTAAAAAATAAACATAAAAAAAAACCTAAAAATAAATAAAAAGTAAAACCTAAACTCTAAACTAAAAAAACCTAAACATAAAATAAACAAAATAAAATAAACCTAAACCTAATCTAAAATAAACTAAACCAAAATAATTCAAACCTAAATCTAAACTTAAAATAAACTAAACCTAAACCCTAAACTAAATAAAATAAAATAACCAAAAATAAACCTAAACGTAATCTAAAAAACAAAACCTAAAAGTAAACCTAAAATAAAAACCTAAAACCTTAACCTAAAAAAATAAAATAAAAAACTAAACCTAAACCTAAAAATAAAAAATAAAACCTAAACCTAAAAAATAAATTAGAAATAAAACTAAAGTAAAAAATAAACATAAACCTAAACCTATAAAAATAAACTAAATTAAAAAACCTTATCTAAAATAAAAAAATAAAATAAAAAAAAATAAACCTAAAATAAAATAAAAATAAAACCTAAATAAAAATAAAAATAAAAACCTAAAATAATAAAAATAAACTAAATAAACCTAAACCTAAACCTAAAAATCCTAACCTAAATAAATAAAATAAAAAGTAAATAAAACCTAAAAATAAAATAAATAAATAAAATCTAAACCTGAATAAAATAAAAAATATAATAAAATAGAAACCTAAACTAAAATTTAAAATAAAATAAAGCTAATAATAAAAAACCTAAATATAATAAAAACTAAACCTAAAATAAAAATAAAAAAAACCTAAAATAAAATAAAATAAGAAATAAATAAAAACCTAAACCAATTTAATAAACCTAAAAATAAAAACTAAAAAAAACCAAATATAAAACACAAACCCTAGATTAAAAATAAAAAAATAACCTGAAATAAAAATAAAATAAATAAAATAAAATAAACATAAACCTAAATTAAAATAAACTAAACTAAAATAAATAAAACCTAAACCTAAACCTAAAATAAACTAAACCTAAACCCTAAACTAAATAAAATAAAATAAACTAAAAATAAACCTAAACATAAAATAAAAAATAAAACCTAAAAAATAAACCTAAAATAAAAACCTAAAACCTAAAACCTAAAACCTAAACCATAAATGTTAAAAAGATAAAAACCTAAACCTAAACTAAATAAAATCTACAAATAAAATAAATAAATAAAATCTAAACCAAAATAAAATAAAAAATAAAATAAAATAAAAATATAAACTAAATCCTAAAGCTAAACCTAAGCCTAAAAAGAAAATAAAATAAAAAATATTAACTAAACTAAAATAATATAAATAAAAACCTAAACTAAAATTAAAAATTAAAAACCTAAAAAATATAAAAACTAAGCCTAAAATTAAATTAAAATAAACATAAGATAAAATAAAATAAAAAGTAAATAAAAACCTAAACCTTAAAAACAAACCTAAAATAAATAATAATTAAAACCTAGACCTTAAACTAAGAAAAAAACCCTAAACCTAAAATAAGAACAAAATAAACCTGAACCTAAACTAAAGTAAACCTAAACCAAAACTTAAAATAAACTAAACCTAAAACTAAACCGAAACCTAAACAAAATAAAATAAAATAAACTTAAAATGAACCTAAACGTAAACTAAAAAATAATACCTAAAAGTAAACCTAAAATAAAAACATAAAACCTAAACCTGGAAAAATAAAATAAAATAAACCTGAACTTACAAATAAAAAATAAAACCTAAACCTAAAAAAAAATAAAATAAAATAAAATAAAACTAAAATATAAACCTAAACCTAAAAAATTAAACTAAAATAAAAAATCTAAAACAAACTAAACTAAATAAAATAAAATAAACCTAAATAAAATAAAATAAATAAAATAAATAAAAAATAAATTAAATAAACCTAAACCCAACCTAATTTAAAAAAAATAAAATAAAAATAAAACCATAAACCTAAGCCTAAACTAAACCTAAACCCTAAACCCTAAACCTAAATCAAATAAACCCTAAATAACACTAAAACCTAAACCTAAACTAAAGAAAACCTAAAAATAAAATTAATAAAAAAACCTAAACATGAACAAAATAAAAAAATAAAATAAAATAAAAACCTAAACTAAAACTTATACCTAAACCTAAACCTAATCCTAAACCAAAAAATAAAATAATATAAAAATCAAAACCTAAAATAAAATAAAATAAAGAGAAACATAAACTAAGCGAAGAAATAAAATAAAATTAAAATTAGAAAACCTAAGTAAAATAAAAAATAAGCATAATAAAAAAATAAAATGAACCTAAAATAAATAAAATACAAACTAAATAAAAACCTAAACCTAAAAAATAAACCTCAAAATAAATTAAAAAATAAAAAAAACACTAAACTAAAAAAAATCTTAAACCTAAAATAAACTTCAACCTAAACTCAACTAAACTAACATAAAATAAATAAAACCTAAACCTAAACCTAAAATAAACTATTCCTAAACACTAAATAAAATAAAATAAAATAAACTAAAAATAAACCTAAAATAAAAACCTAAAACCTAAACCCTAAACCCCAAAAAACTAAAAACTTAAACCTAAACTAAATGAAACTTGATAAGTGAAAAAACCTAAGACAAAATAAAATAAAATAAAAACCTACCAAAACTATAACCTAAACTTAAACCTAAAAAGAAAATATTATAAAAATAATAACTAAACTAAAATAAAATAAATAAAAACATAAACTAAACCAAAAAAAATAAAAAACCTAAATAAAATAAAATCTAAACCTAAAATAAAATAAATAAACATAAAACAAAAACCTAAACCTAAAAAATAAACCTAAAAATAAATAAAAAAATAAAACCTAGACCCTAAACTAAAAAAATACCTAAACCTAAAATTAAACTAAAATAAACCTAAACCTTAAACTAAAATAAATTAAACCTAGACCTAAACCTAAAGTAAATAAAATAAAATAAACAAATAATGAACCTAAACCTAAATTAAAAAATAATTACTAAAAATAAACCTAAAATAAAAAGCTAAAACCAAAACTTAAACAAAAACCTAAACCTAAACCTAAGCCTAAATTAAACTAAACCTAAACCTAAACCTAAAGCAAGAAAATAAAACCTAAAAATAAACATAAAATAAACCTAAACCTAATATTATATATAATATATATATAAATATATATATATATAATAATAATAAAATAATAATAATAATAATAATAATAATAATAAAAAATAATAAAATCTAAACCTAAACCTAAAAAAAAAAAATAAACCTAACTAAAAAATAAATAAAACTAAACTAAAAAATAAAGATAAACATAAACCTTAACTTAAAAAATAAACTAAAATAAAATCCCTAAACTAAAATGAAAAAACTAAATAAACTAAATAAATTAAAAAAAACCTAAACCTACCAATTTAATTAATTTAAAAAAAACACTAAACCCTAAATCCAAAGGCATAAACACTAAACCCTAAACCTTAAACACAAAAACTAACCCTAAACTCTAAACCCTAAACCATAAAAAATAAAAACAATAAAATAAAACCCTAGCCTTAAACCCTATACCCTAAAACAAACCCTAAACCCTAAACCTACAACCCTAAACCTACAACCCTAAACCTACAACCCTAAAACCTAAGCCTTGAGCCCTAAAACCCTAAACCCTAAACCCTAAACCTTAAATCGTAAACCCTAAAACACTAAACCCTAAATCATAAAACTTAAAACCTACAGCCCTAAATGCTAAAACCTAAATCCTAAACCCTAAACCCTAAAACCTAAACCCTAAACCCTAAACCTCAAATCCTAAACCCTAAACCCCAAAACTTAAACCAAAAATTATAAACCCTAAGAATCTAAATTCCTAAATCAAAATTAAATAAAACCTAAAAATAAAATAAATTAAAAACTTAAATTAAAACCTCAACCTAAACCTAAAAATAAAATAAAAATAAAAATAAAAAATAAACTAAAATAAAATAAATAAAAACCTAAACTAAACTAAAAAATAAAATAAGTCTAAACATAAAATACCTAAATGAAATAAACCAACATAAAATAAAATAAACTAAATATAATAAAATAAAATCTAAACCAAAAAATAAATCTAAAATAAACAAAATAAACCTTAAACTAAAAAAAAACTAAACCAAAAATAAACAAAATATAATAAACATAACCTAAACAAAATAAATAAAACCTAAACCTAAACCCAAAATAACTAAACCTAAACCCTAAATTAAATAAAATAAAATAATTAAAATAAAACTAAACCTAAACTAAAAATAAAACTAAAATAAACCTAAAATAAAATAAAACCCAAAAGCTAAAAAATAAATGAAAAACCTAAAAATAAACCTAAAAATAAAAAATAAGACCAAAACCTATAAAATTAAAAAAATAAAATTGAACTAAAAAAAATAAACATAAATTTAAACCTAAATCTAAAAAATAAACTAAAATCGAAAAACCAAAATGAAAATAAATAACCTAAACTAAATAAAATAAAAAATATAAAAGAACTAAAATAAATAAAAAATAAACTTAATAAACTAAGCCAACAAAATAATAAAATATAAAAAAAAACTAAAACTAAACTAACCATAAAATAAACTAAACCTAAAACCTAAACACTAAACCCAAAGCCCTTAACATTAAACCCTAAACTAACCCTAAACCATAAACCCTAAACACTAAACCCTAAACCCTAACCCTAAACCCTAAACCCTAAACCCTAAACCCTAAACCAAAAAACCATAAACCATAAAAACCCTAAACCCTAAACCCTAAACCAAAAAACCTTAAACCCTAAACTAAACCAACTAAACCCTAAACCCTAAAAAAACTTAACCCTAAACAAACTAAAACCCTAAACCCTAACTTAAACCTAACCCTAAGCCCTAAACTAACCCTAAACCCTATAGTAACCCTAAACCCAACACCCTAAAAACCCTAAACCTTAAAGCCTAAATACTAAACCCTAAACCCTAACCCTAAACCCTAGACCCTAAAACCCTAAACCCTAAACTAAACCCTAAATCCTACAAACCTAAAAATGAAAGCCTAAACTAAATAAAAACCAAAATTAAAATAAATAAAATAAGATAATAAAATAACATAAAAACTTAAACAAAACTTAAACGTAAACTTAAAAATAAAATAAAATAAAATAAGTAAAAATAAACTAAATAAATAAATAAAAGCCAAAAATAAACTATAAATAAATAAAATAAACCTAAGAATAAAAAACCTAAATGAAAAAAAAACAATTCATAAAATAAAAAAATAAACTTAAAATAAAATAAAATAAAATAAAAATTCAATAAAAACCTAAACCTCAAAAAATAAACCTAAAAATAAAGAAAAATAAAATCTAATCCCTAAACTAAAAAAAAACCTAAACTTAAAATAAAATAAAATAAAAAAACAAACCAAAAACTAAAATAAACTAATCTAAAATAAATAAAACCTAAACCTAAAATAAACTAAATCTAATCCTAAATCTAACTAATAAAATAAATTAAATTAAAATCAAACCAAAACCTAAACTAAAAAAAATATAACCTAAAAATAAACCTAAATAAAAAACCTAAAACCTAAACCTAAATAAAATAAATAAACCTAAACCTAAACTAATAAATAATAAACCTAAACCTAAAAAAAATAAAATATAAATAAACTCAACTAAAAAGTAAACCTAACTAAACCAATAAAATAAACTAAAACAAAAACCTAAACTAAAATAAATAAACCTAAAATAAATATACTAAACTTAACAAAAATAAAAAATAAAAAAAATAAAAACTAAGGTAAAATAAAATAAATAAAAACCTAAACTAAGCTAAAAAAATTAAAAACCTAAATAAAATAAAAACCAAATAATAACCTAAACCTAAAAGATAAACCTAAAAATAAATAAAAAATAAAACATAAAGTTAAAATAAAAATATGGTAAACCTAAACTGAAACTCAAATAAACTAAACTAAAATAAATAAAACCTATGCCTAAACTAAATAAAATAAACTAAACTGAAAATAAACTAAACTGAATAATAAAACCTAAAAGTCAACATAAAATAAAAAGCTAAACCTTAAACCTAAAAAAAGTAAAATAAATGCACAAACCTAAACATAAAAAAACCCTAAACTTAAAAAATAAACTAAAAATAAAACTAAACAAAAAAAATAAACCAAAACCTAAACATAAACATAAAAAATAAACTAAAATAAATAACCTAAAATAAGTATACTAAACTAAATAAAAATAAAAATAAACATAAATAAAAATAAAATTAAAATAAACTAAAATAAATAAAACATAAACTAAATAAACATGAACCTACCAATTTACTTAATTTTTAAAAAATTAAAAATAAAATTAATTAAAAAATCCAAAATGTGAACCCTAAACCCTAAAACTAACCTTAAACACTAAACCCTAAACCCTAAACCCAAAGCCCTAAATCCTAAACCCTAAACCCAAAAAACCTGAAAACCTAAACCTAAAAAAAAATTAAAGAAACTAAACAAAATATAATAACAAAAATAAAAAAAAATAAAAACCTAAACTGAAATCAAACCCTAAACCTAATAATAAAATAAAAAATACAAATTAAACTAATATAAAATAAATAGAAACCTAAACTAAGCTAAAAAAATAAAATAAACCTAAAAATTAAAAACCTAAACAAAAATAAAAACAAAATAAACCTAAAATAAAATAAAATAAAATAAAAACAAAATAAAAACCTAAACTTAAAAAATAAATCTAAAAATAAATAAAAAATTAAACCAAAACCCTAAATTAAAAAAACTAAACCTAAAATGAACAAAATAAAATAAACTTAAACCTAAACTAAAATAGACAAAATTAAAATAAATAAAACCTAAACTAAGCCTATACCTTAAATTAAATGAAAGAAAATAAACTAATAATTAAACTAAACCTAAAATAAAAAATAAAACCTAAAATAAAAACTTAAAACCTAAACCCTAATAATTAAATAAAAACCAAAACCTTAACCTAAAAAAAACTTAAACCCTAAACCTAATAATAAAAAATAAAACCTAAACATAAAAATAAACTAAAATTAAAAACCTAAAATAAAATAAATAAACATAAAATAAATAGACTAAACTAAATAAAAATATAGAATAAACTAAATAAACTAAATAAAGCTAAACCCACCAGTTTACATAATTTAAAGAAAAATCCTAAACTAAAAATCCTAAACTAACTAATTCCTAAAACCTAAAATTAACCCTAAACCCTAAACCCTAACTAAAACATTTAAAACTAAAAGTATAAAAAACTAAAACTACTAAACTAACTAAAAATTAATACTAAACTAAAGCCCTATTAAAAACCTAAACCTTAAAACTAAACCTAAACCAAATAATAAAATTAAACTCCCCCCTCCAAAAAAAAACTAAAATTAATAATAACTAAACTAATTAAAAAACACAAAAACCTAAATAATATTTAATAAACTAATAAACTAACAAAACTACCCCCCCCCAAACTAAAACTAAAACCTAAACCATAAAAAAGACTAAAAACTAATAATACTAATAAACAACTAAAAAAACTAAATAAAACACAAAACCTAACTAATAAAACTAAAAAAAATAAAATAAACCTTAAACTCCTCCCAATTAATAAAAAAACTAAAACAAAATAATAAAAACCCCTAAATAAAACTAAAACTAATAAAAACAACCTAAACCCTAAAACTAAACTAATAAAAGAAAAAAAAATAAAACCCCTAATAACTTAAAAATAAACAAAAAAAATTAATAAATCACCCTCACCCACCCCCGAAAAAAAACTAAATTTAAACTCAATAATAATAACTAAAATTAAATTAAAAATAGAAAACTAATAAATAATAAATAACTAAAAAATAAAACTAGGAAAAATACTTAAATCGATAAATATAAAAATCTAACTAAACTAAACTAATAATTTAAAAACCTAAACCCCTAAAACCATCCCATGGCCCCTTCCCGTCCCGAGCTTTGGCAATTCTTAAATCCCTTTCCCTTTCATTCTCTTTCTCAATGTTTGAGGTTGGTTTTCCAAAAATTTCTTCTTGTTTGGCTTAAGATCTTCTGCCTTGGGCCGATCCTTGTTTGGTTCTTAAGTGGAGCCATTTGCCTATTGGCTTAATGAGCCTCATGTTCAATCTGATCAATTTTGATGATAACAAATGAATGCTTGGATGTTCTAGTGAATGTTTTTATGTGTTTTAGATATATCAATTGCTAATTACTTATCCAATACATCTCACAGTATGTTTGAGGAAATTATAAGAGTAGAAGAATGAATGATAGATCAAAATGGATAATGTTAAGCTCAAGATACAATATTTTAGGTTATATGCATTTATAACTATCTTAGAAATTCATATGAGCTCATTGGCATGAATAAATTTGCTTACAACTTAACATATTATTTTAATGAGGTTAATTTATATAAATATCTATCTAATTACCATTTAATTATATGTTTCATACATAGCATTTGAATTGTCAAAATAATTTGATATAAATTACTATTAAGTGTAATTATTTTATTTACTTAATATAATTAAATATTTTAATTTAATTTGAAGGTTATATGATAACAAACATATGTATGATTATATATAAATTATATCATAATATTTAAATATCATATTTTAAAATTAACAAAAATATGTGAAATTTTGTATTTTAATGAAAGTCATTTTATAATCAAAGAATTTATATCTGATTTCATCTCCCATGGATTCCTTAGATTTTTCTCCTTTAATTTGATAGGATACATAACCCATGTTTGATTAAAATTGAATTTATTATGACTTTTCAAACATTAGCTGATTTTAATAATGATTGCATGCTACATGCTTTGAATATACTAAGAGCCATATTTGATTATTTTTGACTTGCCCATGTGAATAGCTGAATTTTGGTTGCTTGAATTTAATATTTATTTAATATAAATTATATTTTTATTGAATTTTAAATTATTAGATGATAACATGATGTTAGAATAATATGTTGTTTTGAAATAATTCAAAATCACCATCTTGCCTATAAATAGCCCCCATTCTCTTCATGAAAGGTTTCCTCATTCAAATTCAAAATCCCTCCAGCAAATCTAAGAGAAAATTTCTTAGATTTTCCTTCCAAGTGATCTCCAAATATTGCAAGATCAAATCCTTGGTGTGGAAGCTTCAACATCTTCAACTAAGCAAGCTTTCTCAAATTACTTGAGTTTGTTTTCTTGATCTTAATCCTTTTTAAGTTGTTCATGCTATTTTCACCATCTATTTATTCTTTCCAATTTATAATTTTTGGGGGATTTATCTTTGGACATTACTTTTCACATCAAAGTTTCGCAATCATTTTTCTTGTGAAAAACTCTTGTGATAGTTTGTAAGATCTATTTCAACTTGTTGAAATTTTTAACTTCCTACAAATTCCTTTTGGTTTCTTGAAATATTTCTTCAATAGTATTATTTTGAATTATTATTTATTCTTAGATCTATTTTAGAAGTATATTTTAAGCATTTCAAATTAATTTATTATGCTGAAATTATTTTCATATTTGCTACATATCTATTTTTTTAATTAAAAGCTTACTAGACTACTTAAATCTATCATAAACTAATTTTATGTAAGTATTGTGTGACCATTTGCATTAATTGAAAGCATATTTTTGGTTAAAATATAATAAATTATTCCTTGCTGAAATTTATTTTATTGTGCAAAATAATATTGTGAATTTATTTTGAAATCATTTTTATATTAGTCTCCAATATCTTAGTAAGATTACTTTAAGATATTTATTTTATTATTTCTGATCAATATTATGTGAGCATTTTATTTTGCCAAAAATTTTAATTTGCAAGTGATCATTTATAAGTTGTGAGATTATTTTTTGAATTGGATAGCTTGGTATATTTGTGAGAGATTTATTTTATCAAAATTTATTATTTTGTGTTTTTCTTTTTGTGATGTAAAATTTAGATTTTACTCCCCTTTGTAGGAGAGTACATATTATTCTGTGGGTTGTACCTTATAGAGAGTACTATTTGTAAGCTATTTTGCATTTAGTGGATTCCTAGCCAGGGGTGACTAGGCGTGAATGTAGGCCTATTTTGGTGATTGGTCGAACCACATAAAAATTGTGTGCCAATTGTCTCTCTTTACTTTATTTTATTTTTGTTTTTGTTGCATTAAGAATTTTATATTATCATTATAAAATCAAAAATTAATTTTCTATTAAAACTTAAAATTTAAGATTTTACTTTTAAATTTTTTTTAATATCAGACAATTTACCTTAAATACTAGGGCTTGTAATAATTGACATTGTGCTTTATTACCTGATGATTACATAAAAATTTCTATGTTAAGTACAACAAATTAAATATGGGATAAACTCATTATAACTTATGAAGGAACTAGTTTAGAGATGCTCACATAAATGACTTGTTCATGAATATGAGTTATTTCATATGTCTCCTTCAATCTATTTCGATATGTATACAAGATTCATGAAAATAATTAACACATTGTATTCTCTTGGAAAACATATAGAATCAAAACTTAGTCTATAAGATTCTTAGATGTCTTCCAAAAGAATGGGAAGCTAAAGTAACAACTATTAATGAAGCTAAGGATTTATCTACTTATCCACATGATCAGCTTTTGGGTTCTTTGATAGCACATGAACTGGTTATTACTCAAAGGGATAAGATGGATAACTCAGCAAAAAGGAAGAAGGAGAAAGGAAAAGCCATTGCATTATAAGTTGATGATAGTGATGAGCATAACACCTCAAGCTTAGATGGTGATAGTGATGAGGAGGTCATGTTATCCAAAGGTTTGGGAACTTGCTAAGGAAGAAGAATCAAAGGTATAAAAAATCTAAAAACTATAAATTTCAAACTAAGAAATTTCCTACAGGTGAAGGGATCATTTGCTACCATTGTAAAAAGCCTAGACACATAAGAGGTGATTGTCCAAAACTTGTTGAATTAAATAAAAAAGAGATTGATGTGAAAAGAAGAAAAAATATGAAGGAGAAAAAGTACCATAAGAAGAAAAAGATGGCTTTATGGGCCAATCCAGATTCAAATGAATCAAGTACTTGCTCATCCGATGAAGAGGTCAACATATGTCTTATGGCAAATGGAGAATCTGACTTAGATTCTCAAGAGGTATGTGATGATATATCTTATGATGAATTAGATGATGATTTTAATGATTTAGTTATAGAATATTAAAAATTAAAAAGAAAATACAAAACCTTAGAAAGAGAACCCAAAAATTTAGATATACATTATTGTGATTTAAAAAATGAATGTGATAATTTAAAAGTAAAAATACTTCTTTATTAAATTGTTCCTTACTTGTTTGTAAACTTGAAAGAGAGAATATATTATTTAAAGCAATATTAGAATTAAGTTTGAAATCATAAGTTCATTATAATACTTCATAAAAAAAACATTTAATAAAAATTATTTGCATCATACACATCCCACTCATAAACCTTATAATTATCTTGCTAAGTCATATGTAAACACTAATGTTTGGTGCAACTATCATGATAGAAAATGGCTTATTTCATTTGATTGCTATGCATGTAAATTATAAAACACTAAGCAATCATCTTATGTATGGGTACCAAAAGGTACAAGAACTACACAAACCATGCATGCTAGATATCTTGCTTCAAATTTAGAATGTGGACCCAAACATATTTGGGTTCCAAAAGTTAACATGTGAGTTTCTTTTATAGGAATTCCTTCAAAGAAAAATCAAAGAAGGCATGTGGTACTTTGACAGTGGATTTTCAAGACATATGATGGGAGATAAAGATAAATTCACAACTTTAGAATCAAGTGATAGAGGATTTGTTACATATGGAGATAATGCAAAGGGAAAGATCATTGGCATTGGTTCTATTTGTAAGAATACTATCACTTTAGATAAAGCTTTTATAGTAGAAGGATTAAAACATAATTTAATTTCTATTAGTCAAATATGTGATAAAGGTTTGAATGTAGTATTCCATGTCTCAAATTGCATTATAAAAAGTAATGAAAATTTTTTGTTAGTAGGAAAAAGATATAAAAAATATTTATGTCATTGATTTAGATAGCTTTCATGATGTGAATTTGAATTTACTTTGTTTTAAAAGCACTCATAATGATATATGGTTATGGCATAGGAGACTATGTCATATTAACATGCACACACTTAATAAAATTGCCAAACTTGATTTAGTAGTTGGATTGCCTAAATTAAATTTTCATTCAAACTATGTTTGTGATGTATTCATGGTAAAGCATTCTAGAAGCTCATTTAAAAGTAAAAATATTGTTTCTACTTCTAGACCTCTAGAATTATTGCACATGGATTTATTTGGTCCTATTACACTAATAGGTGGAAAAAATTATGGTTTTGTGATTGTTGATGATTTCTCTAAATATACTTTGGTTTTATTTGTAACTTACAAGGATGATGTTTTTGGTGAGTTTAGAAAGTTTTCTAAATATATTCAAAGAGAGCAAGGCCTTTTGATTAATAGGGTTCAAACTGATCATGGTGGCAAATTTGAAAATAAATTATTTGAGGATTATTGTGATGAACATGAGATTAGACATAATTTTTCTGCACCTAGAACTCCCCAACAAAATGGAGTAGTAGAGAGAAAAAAATATAATATTATTTGAATTAAGTAGATCTATGCTTGATGAGTATAAATTGCCAAAATATTTTTGGGTAGAAGCAAAAAATATTGTATGTTATATGATGAATAGGATTTACTTTAGACCAATTTCGAAGAAGACACCCTATGAATTATTTTTTTGAAATAAGCCTAAGATTGAACACTTTCATGAATTTGGATGTAAATGCTTTATTTTGAATAATAGAAAAGAGCTTTTAGGTAAGTTTGATTGCAAATCAGATGATGGTATTTTCTTAGATACTCTTTCTAGTAGCTTATAGAGTTTTAATAAGAGAAAAATGATTAGAAGAATCAATACATGTTATTTTTGATAAAATTTAATTGATCCCATTAGAAATGAAGTGATTGATGAAGAGATTGATAATTTTAAGAAAATATCTTTAGAATATAATGTGGATGATTCATTGCCTAAAGAATGGAAATATAATAAAAATCATCCAAAGGAACTAATTATAGGAGATCCTTCAAAAGGAGTTATGACCATAAGACATAGTAGAGAGGTTGTAGATCATTCAACATTTTTATCTGAGGTTGAACCTAAAAATTTAGAAGAAGCATTAAAAGATAATTTTTGGATTATTGCTATGGAAGAGGAGTTGAATCAATTTGTAAGAAATAATGTTTGGGAATTAGTCCCAAGACCCCAAGATCAAAATGTCATTGGAACAAAATGGGTCTTTAGAATAAGCTAGATGATTCATGTTGTATTGTTAGAAATAAAGCTAGGTTAGTTGCACAAGGGTACACACAAGTTGAACGTATAGATTTTGAAGAATATTTTGCACCCGTAGGAAGACTAGAAGCTATTAGGTTACTCCTTCCTTATGCTTGTTTTAGGGATTTTAAACTTTTTCAAATGGATGTCAAGAGTGCATTTTGAATGGATTTATTGACCAATATGTATTTGTAGAGCAACCACTTGATTTGAGAGCCTTGATTGTCCAAATCATGTGTATAAATTAAAGAAAGCCTTATATGGTTTAAAATAGCTCATGCTTGGTATGATTTAAGTAACTAGATCATGGATTTATAAAGGTAGATACCACCTTATTCCTTAAGAGCATAGATGATGATTTGAGAGTGATACAAGTGTATGTAGATGATATATTCAAAGTACAAATGAATCTTTGTGCCATGAGTTCTCATCTTTGATGTCTAAAGAGTTTGAAATGAGTATGAGAGAACTTAATTTTTTCTTAGGTCTTCAAGTGAAGCAACAAGAAAATGGCACATTCATCTATCAAACTAAGTACACAAATGAATTGCTTGAGAGGTTTGACATGAAAATATTTAAATCTAGTAAAACTCCTATGAGCCCATCTACAAAATTGGATTTAGATGAATTAGAAAATCTATTGATCAAAAACTTTATAGAGTATGATAGGTTCACTTTTATACCTTATAAGTAGGCTCTGATATTATTTGTGTTATTTGTTTGTGCTCATTTTCGTGCCAACCCAAAAGAATCTCATTTAATAGTCGTTTATCTTTGGTATTTGATAAGCACTACTAAGTTAGGTTTATGGTATTCTAAAATTCTTATCATGTGATTTGGTTGCTTATTCTAATGCTTTTTGTGAATGCAAAGTAGATAGAAAAGCACATCAAGCATGTCATTTTTAGATCATCGCCAGGTGTCTTGGTCATCTAGAAACAAAATTTTGTAGCTTTATCCACGCTAGGTTGAGTACATAGTAATAGTTGTTGTCCTTTTGGTTAAAGCAACAATTAGAAGATTTTGGTATTAAGCAAGATCACATTCTAGTTCAGGTGACAATACTAGTGCTATTAGTTTGACCAAAAAATCCTATCCAAAGACTCCTAACCAAGCATATAGAAATTAGACATCATTTTATTAGGGATCATGTTTGAAAGGTGATGTTAATATTAATTTCATTAGTACCGAATAAATTGCAGATATTTTTACAAAACCATTACCAAGAACATTTTTGTTCTTTAAGATGCATGCTTGGAATGTTAGATCCTAATATTTAAAATTATATGTAGTTTGTTCTCACTTTTTGATGTTGTCAAAAGGGGGAGAAGAGTAAAATGTTGGTTAGTATTAAGTCTATTTCATGCATACATTTAGGGGGAGCAACATTATTCATCTCTTGTGCATAAATTTTTTTTTTAGAAGAGAATTTTTTCAAAACTATGATGAAAGGTCAATTTGCACCTTCATCAAAATCAATACCAACATTAGTTTGTCATCATCAAAAAAGGGGAGATTGTTGGCTTAATGAGCCTCATGTTCAATGATCAATTTTGATGATACAAATGAATGCTTGATGTTCTAATGAATGTTTTTATGTGTATATATCAATTGCTAATTACATATCCAATACATCTCACAATATGTTTGAGGAAATTGCAAGAGTAGAAGAATGAAAGATAGATCAAAATGGATAATGTCAAGCTCAAGATATTTTAGGTTATATGCATTTATAACTATCTTAGAAATTCATATGAGTTCATTGGCATGAATCAATTTTCCACAACTTAACATATTATTTTAATGAGGTTAATTTATATAAATCTCTATCTAATTAACATTCAATTATATGTTTCATACATAGCATTTGAATTGTCAAAATAATAATTGATAATAAATTATGACTATTAAGTGTAATTATTTTATTTACTTAATATAATTAAATATTTTAATTTAATTTGGTTATATGATAACTAACATATGTATGATTATATATAAATTATATCATAATATTTAAATATCATATTTCAAAATTACAAAAAAATATGTGAAATTTTGTATTTTAGCCAAAGTCATTTTATAATCAAGGAATTTATATCTGATTTCATCTCCAATGGATTCCTTAGATTTTTTTCCTTTAATTTGATAGGTTACATGACCCATGTTTGATTAAAATTGAATTTATTATGACTTTTCAAACATTAGCTAATTTTAATAATGAATGCATGCTACATGCTTTGAATATATTAAGAGTCATATTTGATTATTTTTGACTTGCCATGAATAGCCAAATTTTGGCTACTTGAATTTAATATTTATTTAATATAAATTATATTTTTATTGAATATTAAATTATTAGATGATAACATGATGTTAGAATAATATATATTTTTGAAATAATTCAAAATGACCTTCCTGCCTATAAATAACCCTCATTCTCTTCATGAAAGCATTTCTCATTCAAATTCAAAATCCTCCAAAAAATCTAAGAGAAAATTCTTAGATTTTCCCTCCAAGTGTTCTCCAAATATTGCAAGATCAAATCTTTGGTGTGGAAGCTTCAACATCTTCAACTAAGAAAGCTTTCTCAAATTACTTGAGTTTGTTTTCTTGATCTTAATCATTTTTAATTGTTCATGCTATTGTCACCATCTATTTATTCTTTCCAATTTATAATTTTTGATGGATTAGTCTTTGGACATTATTTTTCACATCAGAGTTTCTCAATCATTTTTTTTGTGAAAAACTCTTGTGATAGTTTGTAAGATCTATTCGAACTTGTTGAAATTTTTAACTTCCGACAAATTCCTTTTGGTTTCTTGAAATATTTCTTCATTAGTCTTATTTTGAAAGATCATTTATTCTTAGATCTATTTTAGAAGTATATTTTAAGCATTTCAAATTAATTTATTATGCTGAAATTATTTTCATATTTGATATCTTTTTAATTAAAAGCTTACTAGCCTACTTAGATCTATCATATAATAATTTTATTTAAGTATTTTGTGATCATTTGAATTAATTGAAAGCATCTTTTTGCTTAAAATATAATAAATTATTCCTTGCTGAAATTTATTTTATTATGCAAAAGAATATTGTGAATTTATTTTGAAATCAATTTTATATTAGTCTCCAAATTGTAATAACATAAACATCTTAGTAAAATCACTTTAAGATATTTATTTTATTATTTCTTATCAATATTAAGTGAACATTTTTTCTTGCCAAAAGTTTTAAGTTGTAAGTGATCATTTATAAGTTGTGAGATTGTTTTTTTGAATTGGATAGCTTGGTATATTTGTGAGAGATTTATTTTATCAAAATTTATTATTTTGTATTTTTCTTTATGTAAAATGGGTTGTACTCACCCTTTGGAGAGTACATATTGTAGGGGTTGTACTCCCCTTATAGGAGAGTACTATTTGTGCTATTTTGCATTTAGTGATTCCTAGTGGGTAAGCGTGGACGTAGCCCATTTTAGAGTTTGAACCATGTAAAAATTGTGCCTATTGCTCTTTACTTTACTATATTTTTTTTTGCATTAAGAATTGTATCTTATCATTATAAAATCAAAATTAATTTTCTATTAAAATTTAAAATTTAAGATTTAACTTTAAAATTTTTAATATCGCTACACACCCCTCTGGTGCTATAGTGACTCACATTGCCAATGGTTCTATGAATACTTAGGAGAACCAAATGCTCTTTCACTCTTCTTTTCTTGGGTATCCTTTTGCCTCTAAATCCTTCAAAGATGCCTTATCTGGTAAGAATTCTTCAACTTCTTCTGATCTTTCTTTAAACTTGGTTCATATGACCTTTAAATGTGTTCCAGCTATTATGTTTTCTGACTTGGATATTGAAAAACTAGTTGAGCCTTATGCGTACACTTTGATTGGAAAATTTTCTTTTCGACATCCTAGTATTGAGGAAATTTAGTTTTTCTATCATGTTTTGAATCTTTCTGGTGTTTTTTCAATTAGTTTACTAGATGGTAGACAAGTGCTGATTAAATTATCTAATGACCTTGATTATATTCCTATCCTTGCTCACTAATTTTATTAGGCTAAAAATTGTCAAATGTGTATTTATAAATGGACTCCATTTTATGACAAAAGGAATCTCCTATAGCGTTTGGTTATCTTTACCTAATCTTTGGGTTCACTTTGTTAATTATCAATTCTTGCATGCTGAGCTCTTTTGGTAGAGCCTTTAAATCGATCAAGCAACCCAAACAAGCCATCTTGCCCAAATCCATGTTAAAATTGATGTAACAAAGAAATTTCCTAAGGAGGTGTGGATTGGATCGGAGAAATATGGATATTTCCATTAAGTCGAGTTTAAAAACTTCCCTGCTTTTTGCAATCATTGTAAAACTCATGTCCATGATGTATCGGAATGTTTTGTTACTCATCAACATCTTTAGAAGAAAGTGGTTAAAGATCTTAAGGTTGTTAGCAAAATTGGAGATTTAAAAAGTGATAAAAGAAATTCTACTTTAAATGAAAGGGATAATGGTGTTGTGAATGAAATTGTTGATGTTTTTAATGATATTCCTAATGTTTCTAATGTTGTTCCCAATGTAACTGGTAGTGATAAAAAATGCTTCTATAACTATTTTGAGAGTAATGTGTTTCTGATATTATTTTTGATATTCCTTAAAATTTGCAAATGGATGATTTTCCTATTTTAGTTTCTGATTCTAAGGAGATTTGTGATAAAGTTGCGAAAAATATTATAGAATATGTTTCTCTTATTTCACCTCAAAAATCTTTAAAAGAAAATCTTGTTTTATCTTCTTTGAATTTAGGCAAGAATGATGGTATGTTTGTTGATAATGTCCAAGTGTTTGTTTGCTTAATAAATTTGTTTCACCTTTCTTTAACTATTATTTCGGATGGTATTTTGCTTAGTGATAATTATCATTTAATGGAGAAAGAGGATTTATCTTATTGTCAAATGGGATCTTCTCCTAAATATATTGTAAATAATGAAAAATTGGTCTAATGATCAATCCATGGAGAATGAGATTTGTGAAAAGGAAAAATAGTTTAAAAATTATCCTCCAAAGTTTCTAGATATACTCGATCTTTTCATCTTCTTTGCCTAATAAAATTAATGTTTAACTTTCTTATTTGGAATGTGGCATTGGTACTCTTTGTTAGAAATAGAATTAGAATCTTTGTAGAATTTCTAATGTTGGTTTCTTGGTTATTCTTGAACCTCTCATTTTTCTTCTAAAATAATGCATGCATGTGATGATTGGTTTTAGCAATTTTATTTTCAATAGCAATAAGATTTGGTTATTTTGAATAATTCTTTTCTATTAATGTTATTAATGATTTTGGTTATTAATGTGATATTTTCATTTGGTTATTATCATGCTTTTGGCTATTTTGTTTATGCTTCTTGTAGTTAGAGAGGAGAATTCCTTGGGATCAATTATCTTTTTGCTTTGTTAATAATTTGATTGTTGGTGAGGATTTCAATATGGTCCTTTCTTTGAATGAAAGGAAAAGGGGTTATTTTTTGAATTTACATTCAATGAAAGATTTTGTAAATATGATTTTGGATTGTAATTTTTATGATGTTGGTTTCATTGGTTCTCAATTTACTTGGAATAATCATAGATTGTTGCAACAGTTGGATCGTGTATTATTAAATAATTATTGGTTAAATCATTGGCCTTTAACTTTGGTGGAGCATCTTAGTAGAACTCTCTCGGATCATGCTCTTCTTTTGGTTTCTATTAAGGATGTTGTTCATAACAATAATGTCATTAAAAATTTTTATTTTCAAAATATGTGGTTATAAGATAAAAGTTTTCTTGATGTTATTGCTTATAATTGGTGTGCTTCTCTTTCTCTTGATGATTTTGCATTTGGTATGATGAGATTTTGTCTTAAGCTTAAAAGGCTTAAGCATAATATCACTTGGTGGAATAGAAACTGCTTTAAAAATCTTATTAATAATATCAAGAATTTGGAAAAAAGGTGAAATATTGTCTTTCTATTCTAATCTTGTTGAAGCTAAAGATAATCTCATTAACTTTCAGGGTTTAGAGGTGACTTATTGGAGATAAAAAGCTACCTCTAAGCATCTTTCTCAGGGGGAAAGAAACACTAAATATTTTCATGCTTTGGTAATGAAAAGGAGAGTTCTTGGTCACATTCATAAAATCAAGAACTTTGATGGTTCTTGGCTTACCAAAAAAGAGGATATATTTTCTTCTGCTCTTAATTATTTTAAAGATCTTTTAAATAAAATTGTCAACATGAGCATTTATCCAATCCCTCTATCATCCCTCCTATTATGTCTACTGAGGATAATGAGTGTTTGGTTGCTCCTTCTTCTAATCAATAAATTTTTAGTATTCTTAATGGTATGAATGTTGATTCTATTGCAGGGTTGGATGGTTACTCTACTTTATTCTTTTAAAAAGCTTGGTTTATTATTAAAATTGATCTTGTTAATGTTGTTAAGGATTTCTTTGAAGTGAATTCTATTCCTAAACATTTTACTAACACTTCTATTATTCTTATTCCTTAGAAAGATAATCTTGACTTTTAGAATGACTTTAGACCTATTAGACTTTGTACTTTTTTCAACAAATTGATTTCTAAAATTTTGACTAATAGGCTTAGCAAGTTTCTTCCTACGATTATCTCTCTTAATCAAACTAGCTTTGTGAAAGGTAGAATTATTTTAGATAACATCTTGCTTACTCAAGAATTGATTCATGATTTAAATGTTAAAACTAGAGGTGAAAATTTACTTTTTAAGCTTGACATCACCAATGCTTATGATAACATTTCTTGGGATTTTCTTAATATCATTCTTACTTTATTTGGTTTTTCTAATCATTTCATTTCTATGGTTAATAATATAATTAGAAATGTTTGGTTTTCATTAGTTATCAATGGTGAAAACTTTGGTTTATTTAATTCCTCTCAAGGTATAAGACAAAGTGACCCTCTTTCTCCATCGCTTTTTATTATTGTTATTGAATATTTGTCTCGTTGGCTTAATCTTTTCTTCTTGAGAAATATACTAGTATGTATTTCAAAAATCTAGGTGGTTTGTCTATATCTCACTTAAGCTTTGCTGATGATTTCATAATTTCTTGTAATGGCTCCTTACATTATGTTAAAAAGTTTAAGGATTTTTTAAATAAATTTGAAAAGGAAAGTGGCCTTTTCATTAGTACTAATGAAAGTTATTTTATCACTTCTACTTCTATTTATGTTCATAGAATTAATAAAATAAAAGATATCACTAGTTTTTCTCATCAAAATCTTTCTATTAAATATTTAGGCTCCCCTTTATATTATGGCCATAAGAGATCCCATCTCTTTGATGAGGTAATTCATAATATTCAAAATAAAATTTCTACCATTGAATTTCATTTTTTATCTTTTGGTAGATTAATTGTTATTAAAAGTATTCTTTATTCTCTTTCTGTTTACTTGTTCCTTAATATTGTTCTTACTTCCCATCTTCTTATCAGGATTGAAAGACTTTTTAATAAGTTTTTTTGGGCCTCTAGGAATTTGGCCAAAAGGCTTCATTGGACTTCTTGGTCTAATATGTGTGGTACTATTTATGAAGGTGGTATTGAGTGCAGATCTTTGATGGATTCTACCAATGTTTTTTCTTATAAACTTTGGTGGTATTTTTTGAAAAATGAAAGTCTTTGGACTAAATTCATGAAATTTAAATATTGCAAAGGTAAGCATCCTTTAATTTGCAATTATAAACATGGTGACTCTATTGTTTGGAAACGACTCTATGATATTAAATGGAAAGCAGAACGTCTCATTTTTTGGGTGTTAATAATGGATCTTCTTTCTTTTGTTGAGATAACTAGATGGGGGAATTTTCCAATGATTCACTGTTGAGTACTCACTCTACTTCTTCATTGAAAGTTAGTCATTTTATTTATAATGGTGAATGGAATTTATCTCTTTTAAATGATTTTATTCCTGATTTTATTAATAATGATTTCATTAATATTCCTATTAAAGGTAATTTTCCAAATCAAATTCTTTTCAAAATTTCTAGTATTGGAGAATTTTCTTTTAAAGATACTTGGCACTATATTAGAGTTAAAAAAAATCCTCTTCATCTATTTTCCTTAAAATTTGGAATAATATTATTCCTACTTTTATTCTTGTGGAGAATTTTAAGGGATTATATTGCTATTGATTCTTTACTTTTGAGCAAAGGTTTTATCCACCCTAAATGCATGTGTTGCTATCATATTGAGAATGTTAGTCATGGTTTTTGTTAATGGTGCCATTGCCTTAAAGTATGGGGTTTGTATGAGGATTAATTTAAATTAAGTTGTTTTAATGGTAATTTAACTTTAATGCAACTTCTTGACACTTATTTCCTTAATATTGTTAAAGGGCATATCAAAATTGTGGTGGCTATTACTTTGATTTGGTTTATTTGGCTTGACATAAATGATGCTAAGCATCATAATGTGCTTATGAATCATAAGAGGATTATTGCTAGGACTAACGATAAGATTTTTTTTCTTTACATAAGGCTTCTCTTCTTAGTGGTACTAATTTTAGATTTCAAGTTTCTTGCCTCTAAATTGGGTATCTTTTCCTTATTGTTTTATCTGGATTATAAAATTATTCATTGGATTAAGCCTCTTAATTGTTGTATTAAAATTAATACTAATGGATCATTGCATAGAACAAGTCGTTGTGGTGGTGGTTTTTTTAGAAATAATCTTGGAAATATTATCTTGGCTTTTCCACTCTCTACTAATTTTGTTTTTTGATGAATTAATGGTTGTTTATCATGCTCTTAAGCTTTGTTTGTATAGAAATTTTCTTACTATTTGGTTGGAAATCGAGATGGTTGTTGCTATGATCAATTCTAACCATAAGGGTAATGTTGAGCTTTTTTTATTTAATTAGAAATATGAAAGCTATTATCTCTAAACTTTCTTTTAAAATTACACATATTTTAAGAGAAGTAATGCAGTTGATTTCTTATTAGTTTGGGTTGTAATCTTTATGATTTTACTTTGTTTACCAATGCAAATATTTCTAAGAAATTAAAAGGTCTGACTAATTTAGACAAATCTGATTTTCCTTATGTTAGATTTTCTTAGATATTTTTTCTTGCTTTTCTGTTCGTGGTTTTCTTGGGGCTTCTGTTTGGGAGCTTCTGGTGGTTTTGGTTGTTCGGTTGTTGTTGGCTCCTGTTCTTTCAAGGGCACTTTCTATTATTATTTTATTCTTGTATTTTATAGGTTGGAATGCTGGCTTCTCCTATTTTGGTTATTAAGCTATTGTCGATTACTACTCTTACTTTTATTGTAGTATCTCTTATGGGTTTATTTTTTGGCTTTTGGTTGGTTTGTTGGCTTTCTTTGGGGGTTTTGTGGTTGGTCTCCTTGAGCTTCCTGGTTTTGGATGCTTTCTATAGATGTGATGTTGATTGTGCATCTCTTCCTTCTATTTTCTTTTAGTCAATGGTTTAGTTTTGGGTGTGGTCCCTCCTTTGTGGTTTGTTGTTACTTATTTTGGTTGGTTGTTATGGTATTTTTTTTGGTTTCTTTAGTCTGGTTGAGTTGTTGAGCTTTGTTGTTTCTCTTCATCCCCTTGTCTTTTTGGTATTTCCCATTGGTTGGTGACTTTGTTTCTTTCTCCTACTACTTTGGGTGGTTGGATGGTTGTTAGCTTGAATTTTTTCTTTGTTGGCTCTTTTCTTTGTTTCTATTTGGTTCTATTGTTGTTCTTCCTTTTAGGTGCGGTTCTAGATCTTATTGGTTATTGGTGTTTGCTCTCAGTGGTTGGTAGCATTTTTTTGGATGTAATCCTTCTGAGTTTGCTACTCATAAATTTTGTTGTTCCTCTAAAGTTTAGGATCTGATCCTGATTTTCTTTGGCTTTTCTTTCCTTTCTCTTTATGTCTATTTATTTTCTTTTAATTGTGCTTATCTTTACTTTAGTTTTTCTTGCAGGTTTCCTTCATTTACTTTTGGGTCTCTTCAAGTGGTATGCTAACGTCAGGGATTCTATGTTGTGGCTATCCTTTTCTTAGTTTTCTTTTTGCCTTTTAGTTTCTTTGTATTACTTAGGATTTTTTCTTTTTAGGTCTTTCTGTAGCTCTTTAAGAAGTAGTCTTTGAGATTTATCCCCTTTAAGGACGTTGTATCCTTGTCTTTTGGTAATAAAAATTTCTCTTTTTACCAAAAAAAATCCTAAACCCAAAACCCTAAAAACCCTAAAGCCTAAAGCTTAAACCATAAACCATAAACCCTAAACCCTAAACCATAACCCTAAACCCTAAACCCTAAAACCCTAAACCTTAAACCCTAAACCTTAAACCCTAAACCCTAAAAACCTAAGAACCTAAACCTAAATGAAATAAAACCTAAAAATAAAATAAATAAAACCTAAACTTAAATAAAATAAAAAGCTAAACTAGAACCTAAACCTAAACCTAGGAAAAATTTAAAAAAAATTAAAAAAAACTAAAATAAAATAAATAAAAACCAAAACTAAATGAAAAAATAAAATAAACCTAAGAATAAAAAACCTAAATAAAATAAAAACTAAACATCAAATAAAAATAAAATAAACCTAAAATAAAACAAAATAAAAACCTAAACCTAAAAAAAAATAAACTTAAAAAAAAAATAAAAATAAAACCTAAACCCTAAACTAAAAAGAAACCTAAACCTAAAATAAAAATAAAAGAAGCAAAATAAACTAAACATATACCTAAAATAAAATGAACTAAACTATAATAAATAAAACCTAAACCTAAACCTAAAATAAACTAAACCTAAACCTAAACTAAATAAAATAAAATAAACTAAAAATAAACCTAAACATAAACTAAAAAATAAAACCTAAAAAAAAACCTAAAAAAAAAATTTAAAACATAAACCTAAAAAATAAAAATAAAATTATAAGCCTAAACCTAAAAATAAAAAATAAAACCTAAACCTAAAAAATAAACCTAAACCTAAACCTAAGCATAAAAAAATAAACTAAAATAAATAAACATAAAATAAATAAACTAAACTAAAGAAAAAAATAAACCTAAGTAAAAATAAAAAATAAAGTAAACTAAAATAAATAAAAAATAAACTAAATATACTAAATAAACCTAAACCTACGGGTTTACTTTATTTATTTTTTTAAAAAAAATCTTAAACCTTAAACCCTAAACCCTAAACCCTAAACCTACAACCCTAACCCTAAACCCTAAACCCTAAAAGCATAAACCCTAAAACCCTAAACCCTAAACCCTAAACCATAAACCCTAACCCTAAACCTTAAACCACAAAGCCTAAACATAAACCTAAAGTAACGAAATAAACTAAAAAATAAACTTAAACCCCAAAATTTAATAAACACTAAGAATAGTGAACCTTGATACATCATCATCAACTGCTCACCTTGATCTGGTGGATATGGAGGTGGTGGTCAGAGTAGTGGTGGTTAAGGAGGCGGAGGAGCGATAGAGGTTACAACCGTGGTTATGGCAGAGGGAGAGATTAGGGATATTATGGTGGATTCTACTGAGAGGCTGGGTGGTTATGATGGGAATAAGAAATCAAGAACCATCGAGAATATGGTTAGAGATGATATAGGGTTTTGATTTGTATGCATGCTCATTTTTATCTATGTCACCACTTGTGTCATAGAAAACTTAGTGTATTTCTTGGTTGATCAAATTGAAAAGAAGAAATGTTGAATCTAAATTTGTTCTCTCTTATAAAAGAAACAAAAACCCTAAACTTAAAACCTAAATCCTAAACCTTAAAACCCCTAAATCCTAAACCCTAAACCCTAAACCCTAAAACTTTAAACCCTAAACCCTAAAAACCTAAACCCTAAACCCTAAACCTTAAACCATAATCTTAACCCTAAACTTGAAAACCTAAACCTTGAACACTAAGCTCTAAACTAACCTTGAACTCTAAACCTAAACCCTAAAAACCCTAAACCCTAAAGCCTAAATCCTAAAGCTTAAACACTAAACTAACCCTAAACCCTAAGCTAACCCTAAACCCTAAATCCTAAACCCTAAAAAACATAAATCCTAAATCCTAAATAATAAACCCTAAATCCTAAACCCTAACCAAAAATCTTAACCGTAACCCTAACCTTAACCCTAACACTAACCCTAACCCTAACCCGCTAACCCTAACCCTAACCCTAAAATGCTCTCCTCTCTCTAGAAATTTTTGCATCCCTCTTGATGGTGCATCTCCGCCTGGGAATCTTTGTGATTTTGGCTTCAGTTTTGACCAAATTTAAAGGCTTGAACTACATCTAGCTGATTACGTGATGCTTCATCCTTAATCATAGATGCTGTGAGTTTAATTGATATGGATCCACCTCAAATTTTGGATGCTTCGGCTAGGGCATCTGATATTTTTGGGTTCGGTGGCCGAAATGCTACAAATTCTACTAAATCATTTAAGGAAGTGCTCTCTGTTAGGGCTTCTCACCATGTTGAGTTGCTTAATCTCATTTAGACCTATTTTCATGGTTTGCTGACCATTATGTGTACTGATGTTGATGTTAAATTATTGGCAAAACTATTTGAATTCTCTCTTGTCAAAACTTTGCTTTATGTCATCCAAATTTGGATAAAATCTGCACATTTTTCAACATCTTAAGCTCTGCCTTCATGGTCTTATTGACCTTTATTTTGATTCAACTTTCTAATGATCTAGATTATTCACATGTTTTTGTGCATCATTCTTACTTCATCTTTAATTGTCAAATGCGCTTAATGAAGTGGTCACCCCTTTTTGACATTAAGGAGGAATCTCCTATTATCCTTGTGTGGTTATATCTTCCTAATATGCCCATTCATTTTATTACACATCAAGTGCTTTTTGCTGTTGGGGCTCATTTTGGTCAGCCTTTGCAACTTGACAAAGTGACCGCTAAGCGATCTCGCCCTTTTATGGCTCGGATCCTAGTTGAACTAGACATAACTAAAATATATCCTAAGGAAGTTTGGATTGGCTCTAAAAAATACTGGTATTCACAAAAGGTTGAATTGGAGAATCTTTCGAATTTTTTTATAACTTTAAAATTCATGGCCATGAAAATTTTGATTGCTTTGTTCTCCATCCTCATTTAAAAAAGACAAATCCTACAAAAGAAAATCTTGTTCCTAGTCATAAGCCAATCCCTACATATGTTCAAAAATCAGCCTCAGATCCTAAGAATGATATGAAGGTTGGTATTGAGGTTGATTCCTTGAAAATCAAGGCCATTCTTATTGAACCAGTTTTGGATCCTACTGTTGCTATGGCTTTAACTGATTTTCAGAATGGGAAGGATGATTTACCTCTTACCTCTTCTTTAAATTTGAAAATTTCTAATGTGGAGAATAATAAATTTTCACGATTATTGGATGACAATTCTATTTCCTCTGATTCTATCCCTACTTCTATTCTGGCTTTGATCAATGAAAACTAATTTTTCAATGAGGATTTAAATGATGTCAAGCAGGCTAAAAATATATCTGATCCAAATTTAACTGCCTGTGCTTTAAATGGTTCTAAATGAACACTGTCTCTCATTTCTAATCTTGATATTCATGTTAATCCTACTTTTCAACTTAATTTGGATTTGGAAGAAGGTGAACTCCTCTCTAAACACTTGGAGAAGTCTCCTAAATTAGTGACCAATGTTACTAAATCTTACTCAGATGATGACTCTAGGGGAAAGAAATGGTTTTTAAACTTATCATGCCAAAAAGAAAAAAAGTGTTAAAAATTACCCTTACAAACTGTCTAAAAACACTAGATCTGCTACAACCTCTCACTCCTCTCTTAATTAACCTTTTATTTCCCCTTTTTAATTTTTATTTGGTTTAATTTTCTTGTTGGCAATGTTAGAGGGATTGGTACCCTCTCTATTCGCAATCATATTAGAAATCTTTGTCACATTTATAATATTTCTTTACTCATTGTTTTGTAACCTCTTATTCATGCTACTCATGGCTATTAATAAAGCTATTGATATTTCTTTAAGCAAAGGCCTTTTTAATATTTAGATTAAAGTTGATGCTCTTTTTTTACTTGATATGCTTAATAATAATAATATGGGAAATGCTGACTTATTTTATCTTCTTAATCACACTAAAAAGCTTCTTTCTCAAGTTTTCTACAAAATTTCTCACATTCTTTGTGAAGGTAATGCTTGTGTTGATTTCCTAGCTAATTTGGGAGGGGAATTAAATGAGCTCACTTTATTTGATAACCATAGCCTACCTAAGCATCTGCATTGTCTAGTCAATCTAGATAACACTAGACTGCCTTAAATCAGATTTTAACCTTCTTCTCTTTTATTGATCTTTTGCTATGGTGGTTTTAATCAATCTATTTTTTGTTGTTTTTTTGTGCTCCCCTCACTTGGAAGTGGTTTTTGCTGAGTTTATTTCTTTACCTAAATGCCCTTTCTCTGTACGCCATTCTATACTTGTCTGACCTTTTTTTGGGTCTTAGTGGTGCTGGTTTTAATTAGTTTCCCTATCCTTTGAGCCTAGTGGTTTTTTTTTTGGCTCATGCTTTGTTTCTCCAGTTGGGTTGTGGTTGTGCTAGATTTTGGCCTACCCCTTTAACCAATAAATGTTGAGTTTGCCTCTAGTTTTGGCTAGTTGTGGATTTTATCAAATTAGGTTTGTGGATGCTATGGTTGGTTTTGCTGGTTGCTGCTATTTATTTCTTTCATCTGCTTGGCTATTTTGGTTGGTTATTTTTTAATGGATGTTGTTGGCCTATTGTAGTTTGGCTTAATTTTAGGTTTTTCGGTGGTTGGTGTTCTCCTTTCCTAGTTTGGCTTGAAGGTTTCTGCTGGTTGGTTCCATCTACCTTGTGAATTGGAGTTAGCTATTATGTGGTTGTTGTCTCCTCATTTTCTCTTTTGTAGTGACCGTCTGCTCTTTGGGATCTGGGAGGGGTTTTGTTTGCCTCTGTCCTTATTTTGTTCCTTATAGTTTTTCTGCTTGTGGTTGGGTGGTCCTCCATGGCATTTTCTAGTTTGGTTGGTGACTACATTTTTTATTTCTTAGTTATTTGGAGATCACCAGGTGGGTTGTGGCTTTGTATGCTGTTGTTCCTTTCCCTCTTTTTAGGCTATATTGGCTCTGTCCGTTGGTTGGTTTTGTTGGCTGACTAGGCAAGTTGGCTATTTTGGCTAGCTGGGTTAGTTGGCTGTGTGGATGTGTTGGTTATGTTTGATGGTTTGTTTAGGTTCTTTTGGTTGGGTTTTTGGTTTGCTCCTAGGTTGGTTATCCTATCTTTGGTGTAGTTATTTTTCCTTTTGGTTTTGCTTCCCGATTTGGGTGTTGGTTTTCCTACTGCTTTGACTTCTCCTGCTGCTCATCCTGTTGGCTGCTAGACTGGGTGGTTTTATTGGCTATTTTGTTGGTGGATGATATGAGCTCTTGTGGTTTTTTTGGTCTTATTTTAGGACTTGTTGACGTTCGCTTGAGGGTTTTCTATATGTTGTCTTGCCTTGGATGCTTGTGTCATGGCTTGGTGTTTTGGGCTTTATGTTGGCTATTGGTATTGACTCCCTTTGGTTTAGTTGGCTCTCCTTATTTTTTAATATTTTCCTCTTGCTTGATGATGGTGGATTTTCTTTCCTTTTGCCTTCCTTGGTAGTGGTTTTGATTGTAATTTTTGGATGACCTCTTGGTCTCTCTATGTTATGGCTTTCCTCTCTCTGGTGCTATTTATCTTCTACTATTTTGTGATTTGGGTGGAGGTTTTGCCCTTAGATTTGGATTGCCAGTGCTCTAGAGATAGTTATGGGTTATTCTCGACCACTGACCCTACTATACCTTCTGGGATGCTGGGTTTATGAGTTTTGTTTGTTGTGGGTTTTGGTTGGTTGGTTACGTTTGGTACTGCTTTTATTTTTTCTCTATTTTTTGGGGGTAGGAATTGGATCACTATGGATTGTTTTGCCTTGATTGGTTGCTTATATCAAGTATGTTGGCTATGATGGCCTTTGTGTTTCCCCATATCTTCTCTCTGGTTGGTAGCAAGCATATGATTCTAGCCCTTCTCATGAAGTTTGGATGCTCATATGTATTGTTTCCCCTTGCGATGATCTTAACTGAGCCCAAGCCTTCTCTTTCTTAACTCTTTCTAAATTGTTTACTTTATCATTCTTCCTTGAGCTATGACCATTGCCTTTGTAGTGTTTTGCAGATTTCTTTTGTAGTTTGGAACTTCATAGATGGAATGATCTTTACTCTGCCAACTCAAGAACTGATGATGGAGCTTGCTTATCTTGCCTTCTCAAAGGGATCATGAGTCATTTCGACTATTCCTTTTACTATTTTCTTAAGTTTTATTAGTCCTTTTTGTGTCTTTTTTCATTTACTTTTATGCTATTGCTTTTGATCTTTTATTTTCTTATTTTCATTGTACTTAGATGGGGTTTAGCTCTTTAGGTTTCTTGTAGCTCTATGAGCAGTAGAAATTTGATCTTTACCCCTTTTAAGGACAGTGTGTACTTTATTTTTATGGTAATAAAATTCTAACCTTCCCTAAAAAAAAAACCTAAACCCTAAATGTGGAAAGAACCTTGATGGTAGGAACAAAACCATCAACCAAGCTCAGTCTAGATCTGGCGGTGGAGGCGAAGGTAGAGGCGGCGGTTAAGATAGTGGTGGTGGGGGATATGGATGTGTTGGTGGATATGGAGGTGGTGGTCGGAGCAATGGTGGTTATGGAGGCGAGAGGAGCGACGGAGATTACAACTGTGGTGGAAGCGGAGGGAGAGATCGGGGATATGATGGTGGATCCCGCTACTCGAGAGGCCGGGGTGGCTGCGATGGGAACTGGAGAAACTGAAGAATGGTCGATCCGATCTGCTACTTATGGAACTGTGTCTTTACAATAGAGATAGTTCTAGTTATTTAGGGTTTTTGATTTCCTTTATGCATGCTCATTTTTGATTCATGTCGTCACTTGTGTCTTCGAAAACTTCATGTGTTACTTGGTTGATGAAATCGAAAAGAAGAAATATTGAATTTTAATTTGTTCTTTGTTAAAAAAAAACCCTAAACCTTGAAAACTAAAAACCCTAAACCCTAAAACCCTAAACCCTCAAACCTAAACCCTAAACCCTAAAACCTAAACCCTAAACCCTAAACCCTAAACCATAAACCTAAAACCTAAACCCTAAACCCTAAACCCTAAAAACCTAAAAACCTAAACCTAAACTAAATAAAACCTAAAAATCAAATAAATAAAGAAACCTAAGCCTAAACCTAAAAATAAAATTAAATAAAAAATTAAAATTAAAATAAAATAAAATAAATAAAAACCTAAACTAAACTAAAAAAAATAAACCTACAAATAAAAATTTAACAAGATAAAAACAAAATGTAAAATAAAAATATATACCTAAAATAAAATAAAATAAAAACTAAATAAAAGCCTAAACCTAAAAGTAAACCTAAAAAAACCCTAAAAAATAAAAATTAAAACCTAAACCCTAAACTAAAATAAATAAAATAAAATAAACCTAAACCTAAAATAAACAAAATAAAATAAACCAAAATGTAAACTAAAATAAATAAAACCAAAGCCTAAACCATAAACCCTAAACTAAAAATAAACGTAATCCTAAACTAAAAAAATAAAACCTAGAAATAAACCTAAAATAAAAAGCCTAAAACCTAAACCCAAAAAAATAAAATTAAAACATAAACCTAAACCTAAAAGTAAAAGATAAAACCAAAACCTAAAAAATAAAATAAAAATAAAACTAAACTAGAAAATAAACATAAACCTAAAACTAAACTTAGAAAACAAACTAAAATAAAAAAAGTCGAACTAAAATAAATAAACTAAACTAAATAAAAAACCTAAATAAAAATAAAAATTGAAATATACTAAAATAAATAAAAATATACTAAATAAACATAAACCTACCAGTTTACTTAATTTTTAAAAAAAGAAGAAAAAACCATAAACCCTAAACCCTAAAACTAACCCGAAACCCTAAATCTTAAAATAACCTTAAAACATAAACCCTAAACCCTATACCTCAAACCCTAAACCCTAAACCCTAAACCATAGCCCTAACCATAAACTTTAAACCCTAAACCCTAAACTCTATACTTTAAACTAACTTTAAACCCTTAAAGTAAACTAAACTAATAGCCCTAAGGAAAGCTAAACCCTAAACTAACTAAACTGAAATAACCTAAACCTAAAACCTTAAACTAAAGTTTAAAACTAAACCTAAACCCTAAACCTAAGCCCTAAAACTATACCCTAAACCCTAATCCCTAACTATAAATCTAAACTATAAACCTAAACCTAAACCCTAAAACTTAAACCCTAAACTAAACCCCAAACTCTAAACCTAAACCTTAAGTAACTAAATAAATTAAATAATAAACCTAAACCCTAAAACCTAGTAAACCTAAACCTAAACCTAAACCTAAACCCTAAACCCTAAACCCTAAACATAAACCCTAAACACTAAAACCCAAAACCCTAAACCATAAAACTAAACCCTAAACCCTAAAAAATAAACCCTAAACACTAAACTAAGCCTAAACCCTAAACAGTAAAAAGATAAAACCTAAACCTAAACTAAATAAAACCTAAAAAATAAAATAAGTACAAAAACTTAAACCAGAATTAAATAAAATAAAAACATAAAAGAAAACCTAAACCTAAACCTAAAAGGAAAAAAAAACTAAACTATATTAAAATAAATACTAAACCTAAAATAAAAATAAAATAAACCTAAAATAAAATAAAATAAAAACTAAATAGAAACCAAAACCAAAAAATAAACTAAGAAATAAAACCTAAAAATAAATAAAAAATAAAACCTAAACCATAAAATAAATAAAATCCTAAACCTAAAATAAAAATAAAATAAACCTAAACCTAGACTAAAATAAATAAATCCTAAACTTAAACCTCAAGTAAACTAAACCTAAACCTAAACTTAAACTAAATAAAATAAAATAAACTAAAAATAAACCTAATCATAAAATAAAAAATAAAACATAAAAATAAACTTAAAATAAAAACCTAAAACCTAAACCTAAATATAAAAAATAAAACCTAAACTTTAAAAATAAAATAAAAAATAAACTCAACTAAAAAATAAACCTAAACCTAAACCTAAAACATAAACTAAAATAAAAAATCTAAACTAAAATAGATAAACCTAAAATATATAAACTAAACTAAATAAAAATAAAAAATAAAGTAAACTAAAATAAATAAAAAATAAAATAAATATACTAAATAAACCTAAACCTACTATTTTTCTTAATTAAAAAAAACCTTAAACCTTAAATCCTAAACTCTAAACCCTAAACTCTAAACCCTAAACCCTAAACCATAAACCCTAAACCCTAAAAGTATAAGCCCTAAAACCCTAACCCGTAAACCCTAAATGCTAAACCCTAAACCCCAAACCCTAAGCCCTAGACCCTAAACCCCAAACCCTAAACCTAAACCTAAATTAACTAAATAAATTAAAAAAATAAACCTAAACCCCAAAACCTAATAAACCTAAACCTAAATCTAAACTCTAAGAATGGACAGAACTTTGATGAAAGGAACATCACAAACTCGGCCTAGATTGGTAGAAAAGGCTGGTTATCAAAATGGGGGGACCTGAGGTGCTGGATATCGAGGTGGTGGTTAGAGCAGTGGTGGTTATGGAGGCAGTAGGGCAAAGGACGTTACAACCGTGGTGGTGGCTAAGGCAGAGATTGGGGATTTGGTGGTGGATCCCGCTACTCGAAAGGCCTAGATGGTTCTGATGGGAATTGGAGAAACTGAAGAATGGTAGATCTCATCTACTACTTATGGAACAACGTCTTAATAATAGAGACAGTTCTAGTTATCCAAGGTTTTTTATTTTCTCTATACGTGCTCATTTTTTATTTATGCTATCACTTGTGTCTTAGAAAATGTGGTTGATGATATCCAAAAGAAGAAATGTTGAATCTAAATTTATTTTATATTTAAAAAAATCCAAAAAGCCAAAACCCCAAACAAAAACTTGAACCCTAAACCCTAAAAATCCCAAACCCTGTACCCTAAACCCTAAACAGTAAACCCTAAAACCCTAAACCCTAAACCCTAAACTGTAAACCCTAAACCCTAAAACCTAAACCCTAAATCCTAAACCCTAAAGACTAAACACCAAACCTCAAACCCTAAACCCTAAACCCTTAACTAAACCTAAACCCTGAACCCTAAAAAGCTGAAAAACTAAACCTAAACTAAATAAAACTAAAAAATAAAATAAATAAATAAATCTAAACAAAAATAAAATAAAAACATAAAAAAGAATAAAAACATAAACTAGAACCTAAACTTAAACCTAAAGCTAAACTTAAACCTAAAAAGAAAAGAAAATAAAAAAATAAATAACAAACTAAAATAAAATAAATAAAAACCTAAACTAAACTAAAACATAAAAAACCTAAATAAAATAAAAATGAAACCTAAAATAAAATTAAAATTAACTTAAAATAAATAAAAAATAAAACCTTAACCCTAAACTAAAAAAAAAAACCTAAACCTAAAATAAAAATAAAATAAATCTCAAGCCAAACTAAAATAAACTAAACTAAGATAAATAAAACCTAAACCTAAACCTAAATTAAACTAAACCTAAACCTAAACCAAAACTAAATAAAATAAGATAAACTAAAAATAAGCCTAAACCTAAACTAAAAAATAAAACCTAAAACAAAAACCTAAAAAAATAAAATAAAAACCTAAACCTAAACTTAAAAATAAAAATAGAATTAAACCTTAAAAATTAAATAAAAATAAAACTAAATTAAAAGTTAAACCTAAACCAAAGCCTAAACCTAAACCCAAAAATAAATTAAAATACAAATCTAAATTAAAATAACAAACCAAAAATAAATATACTAAACTAAATAAAAATAAAAATAAAAATAATTAAAATAAAAATTAAAATAAATCAAAATAGAAAATAAAATAAATATAATTAAACCTACCATGTTACTTAATTTTTTAAAAAATAAAAATAATAAAAGTTAAAAAAACCCTAACCATAAACCCTAAACCCTAAACCCTAAACCTATAACCCTAAACCCTAAATCCTAAATTGTAAAATATTAAACCATAAACCCTAAACCCTATACCCTAATACCTAAACCTTAAACCCTAAACCCTAAACACTAAACCCAAAACCTAAACCCTAAACCCTAAACCCTAATCCTTAAAAATCTAAATAACTAAACCTAAACTAAATAAAACATAAAAACAAAATAAATAAAAAACCTAAACCTAAATAAAATAAAATAAAAAGCTAAACTAAATCCTAAGCCTAAACCTAAACCTAAACCTAAAAATAATAGAAATTAAAAATATTAATCTAAAATAAAATAAATAAAGACCTACACTAAACTAAAAAATAAAATAAACTTAAAAATAAAAAATTGAAATAAAATAAAAACTAAACATACAATTAAAATAAAATAAACCTAAAATAAAATAAAAATCTAAACATAAAAAATAAACCTAAAAATAAAATCAAAAAATAAATAAAAAATAAAACCTAAACCCTAAACTAAAAAAAATGTAAACCTAAAATAAACAAATGAAAATAAACTTAAACCTAAACTGAAATAAACTAAACTAAAATAAATAAAACCTAAACCAAAACCTAAAATAAACTAAACCCAAACCCTAAACTAAATAAAATAAAATGAACTAAAAATAAACCTAAACCTAAAGTAAAAAATAAAACCTAAAACTAAACCTAAAATAAAATCCTACAACGTAAACCTAAACAAATAAAATTGAAACTTAAACCTAAACCGATAAAATAAAAAATAAAACCTAAACGTAAAAAATAAAATAAATAAAACTAAACTAAAAAATAAACATAAACCTAAACCTAAATATAAAAAATAAATTGAACTAAAATACCTAAACCAAAATAAATAAACTAAACTAAATAAAAATAAAAAAATAAACCTAAAAAAATTAAAAAATAAAATAAACTAAAATATATAAAAAAATAAACTAAATAAACATTAACCTACTGGTTTACTTAATTATATAAAAAACCCCTAAACCCTAAAGCCTATACCAAGAACCCTAAATCATAAACCCTAAACTTTAAAACTAACACTAATGGGCTTAATTACCCATGTGTATTTGCTTAGTCTAAATTATAAATTGAACTACTTGGGATTATATGTATATTTAGCTAACCACTATTTTGCAAGTGTACTTAGATTTCTTTTCCAACATAAATGTAAGTTTTGCAATAGTAATTAGGATTAGTGTTATGGGTGATTATAAATAAAGCCCTGGGTGCCTTATGATGGCTTTGAAGCAAGCACCTTCCAAATCAAAGAAGGAAGCAAAGCAAAAATGGAGATTTAAAGAAAGAAGACCCCCAAAGCATTTAATACAAATATAAATTTTCATCTTTTGTTCTTTGGAGAGTTCTAGAACAGAAAGAAGTTAATATTGGTTATATTCAAGTCATAATAAAATAAAACTTAAACACAAAGAGGATTGACAAAATATTTTCCTATTAGGATTACATCAAGGATCAACATTAAGCCCTTATCTTTTACTTTAGTTATGGATGTTCTAAGGCATTTACAAGAAGATGTACCTTGGTGTATGCTAATGACATTCTTGTTGTTGATAAGAAAAAGTCCAAGAAACTTGAATTATGGAGGTCAACTTTAGAGTCTAAAGGTTTTTGTTTAAAAATCTAAACTAATATATGAGTGTAATTTTAGTTGTAGAAGTTTTAGTGGTAGTGTTGTGACTTTAGGTGATCAAGTCATTAATAAGAGTGAGGTCAACTTTTCTATGTATAATATCTCCATCTATTTCACCATCATTTTGAACTTAAACTTAAGGGAAAATTTTATAAGATGGTGGTAAGACCTGCAATGACTTATGGTGCAGAATGTTGGCCAATAAAAGAGAAACATAAGACTAAGTTAAGTGTTCTGAGATGAGGATGCTCGTGGATGAGTGGCTTTACCCTTAGAGATAGAATGCAAAATGAGTATGTTCGGGAAAAAATGTTGGAGTAGCTCATAGATAAGATTAGGAGAGTCACCTTAGATGGTTTGGCCACATAAAGCGTCGTATATGACAGAGAGTAGATGCATTAGATTTGCCTTATGTTAAGAAAGGTAGAAGGCACCTAAAAGACTTGGTTAAGATGTATAAAATGATCATAGTATACTTGAATTAAATGAGAATTTGACACATAATAGGACACAATGGAGATGAAGGATTCATGTAGCCGACCCCACCTAGTGGGATTAAGGCTTGTTGTTGTTGTTGTATAAATTTTCATCTTTTCTCTCTTTGGGTTGTACGACGATACCCAACTGCATCGGCCTTCTATTCTTTTAGAATAGTTTATATAATTATTTGATGTTATGTTTACATTGTGCATTAAGATGTCATGCTTTTCATAGTTTCTTAAATGATTTATGCTTTAATGTGTGGCTTGTATACGATTAGGCTTTTAGGATTAAAAATAACTTTTGTACCTAACTAATCACTCATAACTAAATTTTAAATAACTCATAGCCTCAACATAAAGCCTAAAACATAAATAAGATAATTAAAAGATTTAGCAACCCCTTGGCTATATGGTTGTATGTTTCACATCATGCATGCATATCCTTTCTCTCTTGAACATGAAAGAGCTCCATCCTTGTATGATAAAGAAGTGCTTGACCTGTGAGGGCACCCCTTGTGGTGGAGAACACATTCTTCTAGTTGATTTGACCCATAACCTATTTCATCATGCATTTAAGCAAATGTAATCATAAAGCCTCTGTCCAAATGATGTGTCTCAAATGAAATAAAATTTGAAAAGATTTGCATATAGATTAAGTCATTTGCTCATACCACTCATGCTCTTGTCTCTTAGGGAGAGTGTTTAGGACTTTAGTCTCTTTCTAATTAAATAACTGTCCTAGCTATCTTGCAATTCATAAGACCAAACTACATGGTTTTAAAACCATAGGAGAAGTTAGCTAGCAACCACTCCAGGTGGTTATAAGTCTAGAAGTCAAACAATTTATTATCTTTTGTGGAGGTAAACCCTTTTGTCCACCTATCTCATAGATTTAGGACATGTTAAAGCTCCCTAGATTTAGGATTTGAGGTTGCTTTTTCTTTTGGGCTATGAGCATAAATCCTTACCTCTTAAGCATTCCCATAATCTTGTGTTGGTTGAGTATAAGCCCTAGTAATCTAATTAAATTTCAACTCAAAACATATAAATCTCATCACTTAAAAATTATAAAGCCCAACAATAGGATAGATTGGAATGTTCACTAGACTTCTCAGTATCATGAACATTTCCTACTTAATTCATTTGGATTCCAAAAGTAAGTCTTCTCCTTGAGCTTTCCTAATTGATTTTCCAAATACAACCAATCTTTTGATAATCTAACCTTGAAATCTTTGGAGATGATAATTGTTTACTTTAATCTAAAGTATTCTTAGAAAATTTCATTTTCTAAGATGTAATTGACTATGGAGGCTTGTGTTCATATGAAACTTAAGAACTGGGTTTAATATAAACACTGTTGTATTCATCCATGTAATGTAGGAGAAAAATCTTTCATACATTCAAAGACCCATCATGCCTTAGGAGTCCTTATTATGTGAATAGGTCCATTGTAGAGTGATGCCTCTATCTCTCGATATAGTATATCATACCTCAATGTTATTCCTGATCACCTCAAGAAGTACCACCCCTATGATCTACGTGGTTTCCACCTCCATACATCCAAAACCTAAACCCCTGCTAGTAATGTGTGATGTATGGGCCTCATGAGCCCTCTCCTGACGAATCTTTTTCCCTACGTTACAGGGGATAACTGATCAAAGATCAAACTGGGTACCAAACTCAGGCGTATGCTCCACTCAGTGTACAATGAGCGTCGCATACAACTACTCTTAGAAATCAGAATGTAAGTGCACCACTGGAGGATGGATCCTCCGGGCATCCTCTCTGTCTGATCCTGAGGGATGATGAAACTGATTTTTCATAACCGGTGGTGAACTGATCATGGGAGACTCATCCATGGCCTATCCAAAACCAAAACCTAAACCCTAAAAAAAATTAATAAAAACTAAATTAAAATAAAATAAATAAAAACCTAAACTAAACTAAAAAAGTAAAATAAACCTAAAAATAAGAAACCTAAATAATATAAAAACAAGATGCAAAATAAAAATAAAATAAACCTAAAATAAAATAAAAAAACTAAAAAACCTAAACCGAAAAAATAAACCTATAAATAAAAGTTAAAAATAAATAAAAAATTAAACTTAAAGACCTAAACCTAAGATATACAAAATAAAATAAACATAAACCTACACTTAAATAAACTAAACTAAAATAAATAAAACTTAAACTCTTAACCCTAAACCTTAAACCATAAATAAACCCTAAACCCTAAACCTAAACCCTAAACCCTAAACCCTAAAACCCTAAACCCTAAATCGTAAACCCTAAACCCTGAACCCTAAACACTAAACCCGAAAACCTAAACTCTAAAAACCTAAAAACCAAAACTTAAACTAAATAAAATTTAAAAATAAAATAAATAAGAAAATAAACCTAAATAAAATAAAATAAAAACCTAAACTAAAATCTAAACCTAAACATAAACCTAAAACAAAAAATAAAATGAAATAAAAAAATATTAAATTAATAAAAATAAAATAAATAAAAACCAAAACTAAACTAAAAAAATAAAAAAAACCTAAAATTTAAAAACCTAAATCAACTAACCCTAAACCCTAAACCCAAAACCCTAAATCGTAAACTCTGAATCATAAACCTTAACAATAACCCTAAATCCTAAACCCTAAATCCTAAAGCCTAAAACCATGAACCTTAAACCCTAAACTAACCCTACAAACTAAACCCTAAAGCCAAAAAACCCTAAAGCCTAAAGCCTAAACAGTAAACCCTAAACCCTAAACCTTAATCTAACCCTAAACCCTAAGCTAACCCTAAACACTAAACAAAAAAACCCAAAACCCTAAAGCCTAAACACTAAACCCTAAACCCAAAACCCTAACCCTTAACCCCAAACCTAAAACCCTAAACCTAAAACCCTAAACCTAAACCTAAACTTAAACCCTAAACCCAAACCCTAACCCTAAATCCTAAATCAAACCTTAAACCCTAAACCTTAAACCCTAAACCCTAAACCTAAACCTATAGTCCAAAACTAACTCGCTCACCGGGCATCTGCAATTTTGTGTTCCTTTCTTTTCCTTTTGGTTTGAGCCACCATTCTCAATCATTCCTTTGGATTTCTGCTCGGTTGCTTATGTGAGTTTCCTTGATCTTACAATGGCAGATCGCTGTCGAGCTCTAACTTGGAGGCATCGGCTAAGGCTTTCGATTTTCAAGTTAATATCGATCCGACTCCAGTCATTACTGCTCCTGCTGTTAAGTCCTTCAAGGATGCTTTATCTATTAAGAACACTTGCTCTAATGCTTTGGTCAATTTAATCTCAACTTCTTTCTGTGGAATGTCAGCTGTAATGTGCTCGGATCTTGATGTGGAAAAGCTGGCGAAGCCCTTTGAATTTTCATTAGTTGGTAAATTTTCATTGCATCGCCTGACTCTTGAAAGTATCCAATCCTTCTTTCATAGCCTAAATCTCTCGGGTGTATTTACTATCAGATTGATTGATCCTAGATATATCCTTATTCAGCTATCTAATGATTTAGACTACTCAAGAGTCTTTGCTCGTCACTCTTACTTTGTGTACAATTGCCAAATGAGGCTTTTGAAATGGTCTCCTCTATTTGATGTCAAAGAGGAATCCACAATTATTCCTTTATGGCTAGCCTTTCCAAACATGAGGATGCATTACGTTACCCATCAAGTCATATTTATTTGGGGCTCTCTAGGCCCTTCAAATAGATCAAGCCACCACCGAGATCACCATGTTGCTCATTTTGGTTGAGATTGATATTACCAAAAGTACCCTAAAGAAGTTTGGATGGTTGAAAAAATTTGGGTATAATCAAAAGTGGAATTTGAAAATTTCCTATTTTTTTGCACACAAGATCCATGGTCATGATCACTCAATTCTTTGTGTTACACCATAATCTTAAAAGAAAAATTGCGATCCTAATCCTCTCTAATAAAAAAAAACAAGTTCGCTTATGTGCCTAAAGTTATTCAAAATGGAACTCACCCTCTCCTCTCCTTTATTTCTGATTTTATTGGAGAACAACTGAGCTTGATAAAAATAATGATATTGAGGTTTGTGAGGAAACTAATGATAACTTATCTAACATTGCTTCTACTTGTAACTTGGCATCTCAAGACAATCCCTTGACTCATATAAATCATAATGGTGATTTGAATGGGAACCTCAAGTTGGATCAAAATCTCAAAACTAATTCGAATTATTCTAAAAAAATTTTGATATTGATGGATCAAAAATTACTTAATGGAAGTGAATGAATTTTATTTACATGAAACAATTTCCTATTCTATCACAAATTATGGAGATACTTTGGACATAGATAGGCCTTTTCAAACTCATTAAAAAAAATCCCTTAAAGCTAGAATGTTTAGTAATAGCTCCACTAGAACCACTCGATCTCCTCTAACTTCCCATAAATAATTTTTTCATGTTTCTCTTCTTCTTATTTTTCATTTTTTTAGTTATCTCTTCTCTTATCTTTCAACTTATTATGATCAATTTTCTTATTTGGAATGTTTGGGGTATTGGGACTCTCAGTGTCTACAACTGTGTTAGAAGCCTTTACCGCACTCATAACATAGCCTTACTTGTTGTTATTGAACCATTCATTCACTCTTCTAAGATCACTCAGGTTGCTAGAATGCTTGGCTTTCAAAACTCCTTTTATAATATTACCAATAAAATTTTATGTTTTTGGAATAATCTAGTTAACATCTCTATCCTTGATGACCTTCATCAATTGGTTAATGTTCAAATCTCATTGAGTGAATTTTCTGCTCTAGGTTCCTTTATTTATGCTTCTTGTAAAAGAACTGGTAGGAGCATCTTTTGGAATAACTTAAGAATCTTTGCCTCCTCTATCAATAAAGCTTGGTTGGTTGGTGGTGATTTTAACACTATTCTCGCTTCCTCAGAAAGAAGGGGAGGTTGCTCTCCTAACATTCATTCCATAGAAGACTTTTCTAATATGATTCTTGATTGTAATCTGATTGATATTGGTTTTTCTGGTTCCAACTACATGTGGCATAATTCTAGACTTTGGCAGTGGCTTGATAGGACCCTCTTTAATTTCCTTTGGATCAATCAATGGCCTCTTACTTCAGTTGAACATTTAAGCAGAACTTTTTCTGACCATGCTCCGCTTTTGATTTCTGTCAAAAATCCCTCCACTAGACTGTCCTCCCCTACTCCTTTTAGATTCCAAAATATGTGGATCCAACATAGTGATTTCATTAATGTTGTTTCCATTAATTGGCATGCCCCTATTCATCCTGATAATTCCGTTAAAGGTATGATTTGCCTTTAGCTTAAGCTAAAAAGGCATAAACAAAATCTAAATTGATGGACAAGCAACATTTTAAAGATCTTTTTGCCAATCTCAAAAATAGGGAACAACTTGTTTGCTCTCTTGAAGATGCTATTTTGACTGACTCTAATAAGCTTGATGAATAGAATGCTGCTAAAGATAACTTGATTAATTATCAGAATATGGAGGAAACCTAAGCCAAAAGGCTAGCAAACATATTCGATGGTGACAAAACACAAGGTATTTCCATGCTCTTTTAAAAAAGAAAGCCTTAAACTCTATTAAAAAAATCAAAAATGATAATGAACCTGGATAATAATGATATTAAAGATTCTGTCATACATTATTTTCAAAATTTATTAAATAACTACCCCACCTTAGAAGCCATCTCCAACACACATTTGATCTCCACTTCAATCTCTAATGATGAAAACCAGTTAGTTTGCATCCTACAGAAGCTATGATTGGTAGTATTCTCAATAGCTCGAACATTAATTCTGTTGCTGGCCCTGAAGGCTACATGACTCAATTCTTTCAACATTGTTGGCCTATTATTAAGACTGACCTTGTTGATGCGGTTGCTAATTTTTTTGAGGGTAACCCTTTACCTAGATATTTTTCTAGCACTTCCATTATTCTCATTACCAAAATTAACAATCTTGAATCTTGGGGTGATTTCAGACCTATCAACCTTTGCACCTTCTTTCATAAACTCATTGCTAAATTAATTGCTAATAGAATTAGTCTCACGCCTAAAATTATTTCCCCAACCAAACTGGCTTCGTTAAAGGTAGAGCAATATCTGATAACATACTTCTAGCACAAGAGCTGATTCATGACATTGACGTCCCTATCAGAGGTGGTAACATCCTTTTTAAACTGGACATCACTAAAGCTTTTGACAACCACTCTTGGGATTTCCTCTTTCAAATTCTTCATTTGCTTAGGTTTTCGGTTATTTTATCCTCATCAAAATTGCATTACAAATGCTTGGTTCTCTATTTATCATGAATGGTGAATCCCTAGGTTTTCCCTTCAAAGCATGGTTTGAGACAAGGGATCCCATCCCCTCTCTTTTATTATTGCTATTGAATATCTATCAAGGAGTCTGAATGATCTTTTTTATAATAATCCTAGGATGTTTTATAGAACTCAAGGTGGTCTTCCTGTCACTCATCTTAATTTTTCTGATGACTTTATAATCTTTTGCAATGCCTCAATTCCTCACATTAAAACTATTAAGAATCTTTTAAATAAATTTGGCAACGAAAGTGTCTTTTTCTCAAAGAAGGCAAAAGTTATTTCATTCATTCTTCTAAAATCCCTAGCAATAGGACCAATCAAATCTTGAGAATTACTAATTTTCAACAACAATAACATCCTATTAAATATCTTTGTGCTCCTCTTTTTAAAGGTCAAAAAAGATCTCACCCTTTTGATGAGCTAATCCAAAAAATCTCTATTGAAATTTCTATTTGGTTCACTTACTTTCATTTGGTGGTAGGCTCACTTTGATTAAGAGCACCCTTAACTCCATGCCTTTGTATCTCATTCAAACCATTGTGCCAACCAACTCTATCATTAACAAAATTGAGTGGCTCATTAACAAATTTTTCTGGGGATCTAACAATTCCTCTAAAAAATGCACTGGACCTCTTGGTATAAAACCTGTGGCACTTTTGCTGAAGGTGGTCTTGGATATAAACCAATCAAGGAAACTATCACTACTTTTTCTTATAAACTTTGGTGGAATTTTAGGAAAAATAATAGAATATAGGCTAATTTCATGACTGTTAAATATTGCCAGGGAAAGCACCCTCTCATTTTCCCCTATAAAGCGGGAGCCTGAACCTTTATGTGGAACAATAGTAAGCTTATTGATCATATTCCTCCCTCTCTTTTAAATAAGCTTACTACTATTCCTATCATTCCTGCCAATCAAGGTCAGATCCTTTTTAAGATTTCACATAATGGTGATTTCAACTTTAAAAATGTTTGGATTCACATTAAAGAAACTCATGATTTTTTCTATGTGTTTTCTAAAATTTGGAAAAACAATATCCCTACTTATTCTTCTTACTTGGCATATTTTGAAAACTTCATCCTGTGGACTCCTTGTTGTGGGGTAAAGGTTTTCAATTACCTTCAAAATGCCAATGTTTTCACATTGAGAATGTGAATCATGTTTTGTTAACGGGCCATTGCTTCTAAACTTTGGATTTGGTATGATGACCTCTTTAACATTGTCATTTTCAATGGCTCCTTAAATTTATACCAACTTCTTGAAGTTTATTTTGACAACACTATTAAAGGACACATTAAAGTCATAACTGCTATCACTCTTATTTAGTTCATATGGATGGACCAAAATGATGCAAAACATCATGAGATCCCTATTAATCACATAAGGATAATTACTAGAACCAAAAACAAAATTTGTGACTTATTTAATGCCAATTTAATTAAATACAAACAATTCAAAGGTTGCAAATTTACTGCCAATAAATTGGGTTTTAACTTGTGGGATCACCACATCTGTAAAGATGACAAGATTATTTATTGGGTAAAATCTCATGCTAACACTATTAAAGTTAACACTGATGGCTCTATCTCTCATAAAGGTTCAGGCTATGGTGGAATTTTCAAAAATCTTAATGAAAAAGTCCTATGTGCCTTTGCTTACCCCTTAATCCTCTGTTCCTTTTGCTAAGCTCATGGCAGTGTACAAAGCTCTTGAGACTTTCCTTCAAAAAGGTTGGCTCAATATTTGGATTAAGGTGGATGCCCTTCTGCTAATTGATCTCTTGACTTCCACCAAAATGAGCAACACTGAATTGTACTTCTTTCTTAAGCAAACTAGAACTCTCCTTGCCCAACTTTACTTTAAAATCACTCATGTATGGCATGAGGGTAAGGCATGTCGATTATCCGCCAATCTGCGATTGATGGAATAAAATTCTTTGATCAACTAACCCTTCCTAAACACTTGCATGGCTTGGTTAATCTAGACAATACTGGATTTCCTTATCTCAGAAATTAATCTAACCTATTGGATTCACCTGCTTCAATACCTCTTTTATTGCATGATCATTTTCTATTTACTATTGTTATTTCTTTGGTCTTTGCTGATGCATCAACCTGATATCCCTTGCTATTTACTTGTTGAACTCTATGGCACGTGATGTTGGTTTAATTGTCTTAGGTTTAATTGGGAGCTTACTGCCTCTACTATTTTTACTGTTAATGTGCTACTACTTCTTTGGAATTTGCTGATGCATCATCATATTACTCCTTACTGGTCCTTTCCTGAGCTAAGTGGCATCTACTATTGGTTTAATCATCCCAACCTTGTTTGGGGTCTTGCTATTTCTGGATGCTACATCTATGTTAAAGGTTTAATTATTGGTCTGGGCTTTTGGGCCCTTTGTCCAAATAGTATCTTGGAGTTGGTTTAATGTATTTGCTGAATGTATATGTTAACCCTTTACATACGTAAGAAAAGAAAATGCAATACCTTTGTTATTATTAATGGTTCTTTGTAGGTTTGGTATTGTTTAATGAATTACTTTAGTCCGATTTGGAGGGTAGTTCTGCTAGCTTGATTTCTCTAAATGATTTCATTGATAATACCTTTGAACCCTTATGGTAGCTGTTTTTATTGCTTATTATGGTTGCAATAATTATTATTTTTATACATGCTAACCTTTGATTCACCCCAGTCTAACCTTTTGTTGCCCTCTGCCGATCAATTAATCTAATATTTTTTTTACCTTTTCTACTAAAATTGCATCGAGCTTGAACTAATGGATGTCTATTATTGCTTCATGCCGGGTTGGGTTATTTTTTTGCTTGGCCTCTTGGTTGACCGCAAGATGGCTTTTTTTTTCTTGACTATTTCTTATCTCTCATTTTTTGAATGCCAAAACATGAGTTTTCCTAATTTTTTATATCCTATTTTACTAGACCTCCCTTCCTTCTTTTTAACTTATGCATAATTTGAATGGTTGGTTTTATGGCCAACTTGCTATTATTTTTCTTGGTTGTTGGATGGTTTGGATCTTGAGTCTTTTATCCAAAGAGTCTTTGTTTGTTTATCTGATGTTGGGTGTTGTCTTGCTGATTATTTTGCCCAACCTCATATTCCCAATATTCCAAGAGAGATTTTCCAATTTCCTATTCAATTTTATTAATTCCTTGTAGGTTTGGACTTCCTTTATGGCTTCTCAGTTTGCCTTTAATGTGGTTGTGAGTTTAGCTGCTAGCTTGATCATCTTTATCTGGAAGGTTTTTCGTTGATTATCTTTTGAACCTTTCTGCTGTTTTTACATCTCTATTTTTTATTGGAATTTTATATGGTGGGTGTAATTTTTGTTTTATTCTACCCTTGTCTTTGTTATTATCTTTTTCTTGCCTTTTATTTCTCTCGACTATTTTTGCTATTAACAATCAAGTAACCGGCCGATTTCTCCTACTATTTATTTTATCCCCTTGGCTCTGCTCAAATGGTGTAACCTGTAATTATCCATCCGATTATTTGGATCTTTACATATGCTCTATTTACTGAATGGGTGGACTTTTTGGTAATTACTCGTTGTTGGTCAATCGCATTAATACTCTATGCTGGTTTTGGTTTGTTTTGTTTAGCAAGACTCTATTGAAGTTGGAGCTTGGTGGCTTTTGATTTGAATCTCTTATTAGTTTATTATATGCTTATCATCAATTCTATGGACTACTTTATCTTTCTTCTCTTTCTTCGTTAAACTTGTATCTATTGCACTGTTTATTTTGAATGGGTGGTCCTCTGGCCAGCTAGCTGATTTTCGTTGTATTGGCTGTTTGTTGTCTTGGATATTTGCTATCCTTGTTTCTCAGGATTCCAATGTTGGCTCTATCTTTGTTGGTTGTAGGACTTTAGGATCCTATGTTCAGCAAGCTATTTTTGACTTTGATGTTTTGATTATTTTTGGTCATTAGTGTCTGGGTTGCTACTTTTTCAATCCATGTTTCTATGCTCTATCTACTTGGTTACTAACTATTGCAATGTCTACTCTGATTGAAAGGCTCTATGGCCATCTTGCTGTCCCTTGCTATCTTGGTGCTTATCTATGCCTTGGCTATTTTTTTGTCTTGGTTATCCTATCTTGTTTTTTCTAGATTCTAATGAGGACCCTAATTTGAATCCCCATTTTGATTTATCCTCTAGTGGGTTCCAATGTTGCACTAACTATTTTGTTATTGTTGTTGATTGCCCTTATTGTTTGGCTCACCGCTTCATTTCGATAAGGATCTAAATTAAGCTATTGTTTCTATTCCCATCCGGTTTAGTTTATGCCGCTATCTCCTTGGAATGCAATGTCTATTCGAATGGTGGTACTATGGACAGCCTTTTGTCGCCTTTGTCTTTCTCATTTTTTTGTTGATCCGATTATCCAATTTTTTGTCCAAAGATGTCGCTACTGAGTCAGAAGTTCGACTATCTTTATTTGGTGTTGTTTTTGGTATTGGGTTATGCTGCCTTCCTTTACAAATGGTTTTTGCCAACTACTGATATGGATATTAATAAGGAGTTTGTTCACATCTGCATTCATTATTATGATTGGACTCATTTTCTAGACTTTACTTCTAGTCTGTACTGCTGGCCTGAAAGATTCATATATATATCATATGTTTGGGATGGTGTTACTTATAGGCTCATTGACTTGCTTAGCAAGATTTCAGCAGGCTACCTCTTCTGCTGTTTTCTTGTGGATGGTTTTTATGCTGGCCTATTTCATATGTATAAGTATCCTCATGTCAGGGTGACTATATTGATGATAATTTTCCTGCATGGGACCCCTTATCTTTCTTCCATTTGCAAATTCCTCTCTATATTATATATAGTTTTGTTTGTAGGTAATAAAGCCCATAAGACTTTCAACAACCTGGTCATATCTTCTCGAGGTTTGTTGGCTATGATGGTCGTGATGATTTCAACCTTTATGGTTTGGTAGTAGCTCTTGTGATGTAACCCTTATGTCAAGTTTGATGCGATTTGCATCCGCCCCAACTTGGTGTGATGAAGCTCAGCCTTCTATCACAATTCTTACCGATAATTCTTATTATGCTATTTTCGCTATCATTATGTCTCAGATACCTTAATCGCTCTAATTTCTTTCGCTTTTTACATTTTGCTTTCTCTGTCCTCTGTGTTTGCTCCATAGTGTCATGCATTCTCACGCCCCAGAGCATTGCCCTAATCTTCCTTTGGTTTATTAAGTTAATCTAATTGTATCTTTTGATTGCTTTAATGTCTTCTTTTGCTTTTGGATGTACTTAGATAGGGATTTACTCCTTAGGTCGATTGAGTTTTGAGTAGTAGCTCAAGTTTATCCCCTTTAAGGACCTTGTAACCCTCTTTTTATGGCAATAAAATACCCCCTACATGGGATTTTCCAAAAAAACCCTAAACCCTATACCCTATACCCTAAGCCCTAAACCCTAAACCCTAACCCTCACCTTAAACCTTTTACCCTAAACCCTAAACCCTATAACCCTAAGCTTTAAACCCTAAACTAACCCTAAACCCTAAACTATAAACCCTAAACCACAAACCTTAAACCCTAAAAAACTAAAAACCAAAAAATAAAATAAATAAATAAACCAAAACCTAAATAAAAAAAACCTAAACTAAAACATAAAACTAAACCTAAACCTAAACTAGAAAATAAAATAAAATAATAAATAAAAACAAAATTAAAATAAAATAAATAAAAAACTAAACTAAACTAGAAAAATAAAATAAATCTAAAAATAAAAAAACCTAAATAATATAAAAACTAGATGCAAAATAAAAACAAAATAAACCTATAATAAAATAAAAAAAACTAAAAAAAATAAACCAAAAAAATAAACCTAAAAATAAAACTTAAAAATAAATAAAAAATTAAACCTAAAGCCCTAAACTAAAAAAAAACCTAAACCTAAAATTAACAAAATAAAATAAACATAAATCTACACTTAAATAAACTAAACTAAAATAAATAAAACCTAAACCCTAAACCCTAAACCCTAAACCATAAACCCTAAAACCCTAAACCCTAAACCCTAAACTCTAAACCCTAAATGCTAAAAACCTAAAAACCAAAACCTAAAAATAAAATAAATAAAAAAAACTAAACCTAAATAAAATAAAATAAAAACCTAAAGTGAAATCTAAACCTAAACCTAAACCTAAAACTAAAAATAGAATGAAATAAAAGATAAAAAAATAATAAAAATAAAATAAATAAAAACCTAAGCAAAAGTAAAAAATTAAAAACCTAAAAATTAAAAACCTAAATAAACTAACCCTAAATCCTAAACCCTAAACCCTAAACTGTAAACCCTGAATCATAAACCCTAACACTAACCTTAAATCCTAAACCCTACACCATAAAGCCTAAAACCTTGAACCTTCAACCCTAAACTAACCCTAAACATTAAACCCTAAACATAAACTAAAGTTTAAAGAAATCAGAAACCTAAAACCTAAACCCATCTAACCCTAAACACTAAGCAAACCCTAAATGCTAAATCCAAAAAACCCAAAACCCTAAAGCCTAAAAACTAAACCCTAAACCCTAAACCTTAACCCTAAATCGCAAATCATAAAACACTAAACCAAAAAACCTTAAACCCTAAACCATAAAACCCTAAACCCTAAACCCTAAACCCTAAACCTTAAAACCCTAAACCTTAAACCCTAAGCCTTAAATCCTAAACTATAAACCATAAACTAAACCCTAAACCCTACACCCTAAACCCTAAACCATAAACCCTATGCCCTAAACCCTAAAACCTAACACTCAACTTAAACTTGAGACCATAAACCCTAAACTCTAAACCCTATAACCCTAACTGATACTAACTTAAACTAAAACATAAACCTAAACCTAAACCCAACCTAAGTTTAAACTAATTTAACCTGTAACTCTAACCTAAACTCTAAATTAAACTCTAAACCCTAAACACTAAACCCTAAACCCTAAACCCTAACCCTAAAATACTAAACCCTAAAACCCTAAACCCTAAAATCTAAACCCTAAACATAAACCTTAAACCCTAAAACTAACCCTAAACCCTAAACCCTAAACCTTCAACCCTAAACACTAAACTGTAAACCATAAAACCTTAAACCCTAAAGCCTAAACCCTAAACCCTAAACCTTAAAACACTAAACCCTAAAACCTAAACCCTAAATAATAAAACATTCAACCCTAGACCCTAGACCCTAATCCCTAAAAGCGTAAACCTAAACTAAATAAAACCTAAAATAAAATAAATAAAATATCTAAATTTAAACAAAATAATTACCTAAACTTAAACCTAAACATAAAATTAAAATAAAATAAAAAATAAAAATTAAACTAAAATAAAAAAAATAAAAACCTAAACTAAACTAAAAAATAAAATAAACATAAAAATAAAAAACCTAAATAAAATAACAACTAAATGTAAAATAAAAATAAAATAAAACTAAACTAAATAAAATCCTAAACCTAAAAAATAAACCTAGAAATAAATAAAAAAAATTAAACCTGAACCTTAAACTAAAAAAAAACCTAAACCAAAAATAAACATAAACCAAAATTAAAATAAACTAAACTAAAATAAATAATAAACCCTAAAACCTAAACTATAAACTTGAAACCATAAACCCTAACACAAACCCTAAATCCTAAACCCAAAACCCTAAAGCCTAAGACCTTGAACCTTAAACCCTAAACTACCCTATACCCTAAACCCAAAACCCAAAAAACCCTAAAGCCTAAACCCTAAACCTTAAACCAAAAACCACAAATAATCTGACCTTAAACCCTAAGCTAACGTTAAACACTAAAGCTTGAACACTAAACCCTAAACCTTAAAAACTAACCCTAAACCATAAACCCTAAACCCTAAAACTCTAAACCCAAAAACCCTATACCCTAAACCATAAACCCTAAACCCTAACCCTAAACAAAAATAACCCTAAACCTAAACTTAAACCTTAAACCCTAAACTCCTAAGTCTAAATCAAAACACTAAACTTAAACCCTAAACTTAAACCCTAAACCTAAACCTAAACACACTAAACTAAATCCTAACCCTAACTTAAACCTGAACCCTAAACCCTAAACTTATAACTTAAGTAAACCTTAAACTAACCTAAACCTAATAAACTAAAGTTTAACCCTAAACCTTAAACTCCTAATCTCCTTAAACCTTGTTAACTTAAACCCTAAACCCTAAAAACCTTAAACTCTAAATCCTAAACACTAAACCCTAAACCCTAACCCTAAAATACTAAACCCTAAAACCCTAAACCCTAAACTCTAAACCCTAAACACAAACCCTAAACCTAAAACTAACCCTAAACCTTAAAACTTAAACCCTAAAACCCTAAAGCCTAAACTTTAAACCCTAAACTATAAAACCGTGAACCCTAAATCCTAAACCCTAAACTCTAAACCATAAAACCTACAATCTAGACCCTAAACCCTAAACCCATAAAAATGTAAACCTAAACTAAATAAAACCTAAAAATAAAATAAATAAAAACCTAAATCTAAATAAAATAATAACCTAAACTTAAACCTATACCTAAAAATAAAATAAATTTAAAAAATTAAAATTAAAATAAAATAAATAAAAACCTAAAATAAACTAAAAAAAATTAAATTAACCTAAAAATAAAAACTTAAATAAACTAAAAACTAAACGTAAAATAAAAATAAAATAAAACTAAATCAAAATAATATAAAAAGTAAATAAAATCCTAAAACTAAAAAAGAAACCTAAAAATAAATAAAAAATAAAACCTAAACCTTAAACTAAAAAAATGTAAACCTAAAATAAACATAAACATAAATTAAAATAAACTAAACTAAAATAAATAAAACCTAAACCTTAAACCCTAAACCCTAAACCCCAAACCCTAAACCTTGAACTTAAACCCTAAACTAAAAACCCTAAACTCTAAACCCTAAAAACCTATAAACCTAAACCTAAACTAAATATAACCTACAAATAAAATAAATATGAAAACCTAAACTTAAATAAAATAAAAAATAATAAATCATAAAAACCTAAACTAAAGCCTAAACCTAAACCTAAACTTGAAGGTAAAATAACTAAAATAAAATAAAAAACATAAATTAAACTAAAAAAAAATGAATAAACTAAAAATAACCTAAATGTAAAATAAAATAAAATCAACCTAAAATAAAATAAAATAAGAACAAAATAGAAACCTAAACCTAAGCAATAAACCCAAAATAAAACTAAAAAATAAATAAAAAAATAAACCTAACCTAAACTAAAAAAAAAAACCTAAACCTAAATAAAATAAAATAAACCTAAACAAAATTTAAATATAAACTAAAATAAATAAAACTGAACCTAAATAAATAAACTAGCCCAAAGCTAAATAAAATAAAATAAAATAAACCCAAACCTAAAATAAACCTAAAATAAAACCTAAAACCTAAAAAAAGTAAAATAAAACCTAAACCTAAAATAAAAAATAAAACCTAAACTTAAAACATATAACTTAAGCTAAAATAAAATAAAAATAAAACTAAACTAAAATAATAAATGTAACAAACCTAAACCTAAAAATAAACTAAAATAAAAGTTTAAACTAAAATAAATAAACATAAATAAATAACTAAACTAAAATAAACCTAAATAAATATAAAAATAAACTAAATCTATAACTAGTTCTTTTTTTTTAAAAAAATAAACTCTAAACCCTAAACACTATATCCCAACTAAACTCTAAAACTACTGAAAACCTAACCTAATCCTAAACCCTAAAACCTAAAACCCTAACTAACCAAATTAACCTAAAATATAAAACTAGCCCAGGCCATAAATCATTAAACCCTAAACCACAACCTACTGACCTGACTAAAGCTGAGCTAAACCCAAAAACCATGAGCCCTTAAACCCTAAACCTGACCTTGTCTAAACCCAAAAGACCCACCACTGATAACTAAATGAGCCAACAAGGCCTCAGACATATTCAGACCACAACCTGGGCTGACCCTATGCTAACCCACAATCTAGATCCTAATCACAGACCCTACCTGAGCCACAACCTATGACTTACCCTACCCAGGCCCTGACTGACCACAGGCCCTAAACCCAGGCCCTGGGCTACCTATCACCAAACCTACCTAGCCATAAACCAAAGGCCTAAACCCTGTGCCCTAAACCTAAACCCCAAACCCTGGGCCACAACCCTTAAAACCTTAAACCCAAACCTAAAACCTAACAAATAAAACCTATAATTAAAATATTAAATAAAACCTAAAATAAAATAAATTAAAAAAACCTGTATAAAGATACCTACTAAAAACTAAACCTACATAAACCTACATAATAAAATAATAATAAACTAAATTAAGATAAAATAAATAAAACCTTAACTACTAAAAATAAATAAACCTAAAAATAAAATCTAAATAAAATAAAACTAAACATAAAATAAAATTAAATAAACATAAAATAAAAATAAATATAAATAATAATAATAAAAAATCCCAAAATAAAACCTAAAAATAATTAAAGAACTAAATGTAAACCCTAAACTTAAAAAAAAATAAACCTAAAATAAACAAAAGAAAATAAACATAAACCTAAACTAAAATAAACTAAACTAAAATAAATAAAACTTAATCCCTTAATCCTAAACTCAAAACCCAAAGCCGTAAACCCTAAACCCTATACCCAAAAACCCTAACACCTAAACCCTAAACCCTAAACCATAAAACCCTAAACTCAAACCCCAAAACCCTCCTCTCGGTTGTGGCACTCTCTGGAGCTTTAGTATTCCCTTGCGATTTCCTTGCAGCTTGGTTGAGTTGCCATCCTTCTCAATCATAATTTCTAGATTTTTGGTCTCTGTTTGGCCGCTGATGTGAGTGTTCCTTTCTCTTTCAATGGCGAGGCAGCACCGCTCGACGAGCTCTTCAACTTGGGCGTATGGCTTGATTTTCAAGGTATTATGGATCTGACTCCATCCATTACTCTGTCTGCGGTTAAGTCCTTCAAGGACACATTATCTGGTTAGAACACTTCCTCTAATGGTTCGATCAATTTAATCTCAACATCTTTTCGTGGAATGCCTGCTATAATGTGCTCGGATCTTGATGTGGAAAAGTTGGCGATGCCTTTTGAATTCTCTTTAGTTGGTAAATTTTCCTTACGTCGCCCAACTCTTGATAACATTCGATCCTTTTTCATAGCCTAAAGCTCTCTAGCATTTTCCATTGGATTGATTGATCTAGGCATATCCTTATTCATATCTAATGACTTAGATTATTCAAGAGTTTTGCTCGTCGCTCTATTTTTGTATAATTGTCAAATGAGACTTTTGAAATGGTCTCCTCTTTGATGTCAAGAGGAATCCCCAATTGTTCCTTTATGGCTAGCTCTTTTCCAAACATGAGAATACATTATGTTACATCAAGTTCTCTTTGCGATTGGGCTCTCTTTGGTCGGCCCCTTCAAATTGATCAGGCCACCGCTTCGAGATCACGGCCATCAGTTGCTCGTATTTTTATTGAGATTGATATTACCAGAAAGTATCCTAAAGAAGTTTGGATCGGCTCTGAGAAATTTGGGTATAATCAAAAAGTGGAATTTGAAAATTTCCCTATTTTTTGTACACATTGTAAGATCCATGGTCATGATCACTCTGAATGCTTTGTTTTGCATCCTCATCTTAAAAAGAATAAATTGTCAGATCCTAATCCCTCTCTAGCAAATGAAAAAACTAATAAATTCACTTATGTGCCTAAAGTCACTCAAAATGGAACTCACCCTCCTACCCCCACCCTTTTATTATCAACATAATTGCTTATTAGACAGCCATCTGAGCTTGGTAAAAATAATGCTTATGAGGTTTGTGAGGAGGCTAATGATAACTTACTTAACATTGCCTCTAATTATAATAATTTGGCCTCTCAAGACAATACCTTGATTTATATGAACCCTAATGGTGATTTGAATGGGAATTTTAAGTTGGATCAAAATATCAAAACTAATTCTAGAATTATTCTAAAAAATGTTGATACTTTAGTGACGGACCAAAATATGAAAAGTAATCCTAAAAATGAACATGAAATTTGTGCTATTATTGGTGTCACAACCTCTCCCTCTGTTACCCTTCAGAGTGATACACATGCTAACCCAATTTCTCAACCCAATTGGAGGAAAATCACCATTAGGAATACTTTGATGATATCTGGTCCTAATATCACAAACCACTCTCTTTTGGATGGAGATACTTTGACATAGATACCTTTTCAAATTAAAAAAAATCTTTTAAAGCTAGAATGTTCACTAATAGCTCCACTAGAACCACTAGATCTTCTCTAACTTCCCATAAATAATTGTTTCATGTTTTCTCTTCTCCTTGCTTTTATTTTTTTATCCCTTTTTCTTTCCTTCTAATTTATTATGATCAATTTTCTTATTTGGAATGTTTGGGGTATTGGGACTCTCATTATCCGCAACCATATTAGAAGCCTTTATCGTACTCATAACATAGCTTTACTTGTTGTTATTGAATCATTGATACACTCTTCTAAGATTACCCTTGTTGATAGAATGCTGGGATTTCAAAATTTATTTTATAATATTAGTAATAAAATTTGGTGCTTTTGGAATAAATTAATCAACATCTCTATCCTCGATGATCTCCAATAATTGGTTAATGTTCAAATCTCATTGGGGGAATTTTCTGCTCTTGGTTCCTTTATCTATGCATCTTGTAATATAGTAGGAACATCCTTTGGGATAACTTAAGAACTTTGCCTCTCACAACAAACACCTTGGTTGGTTGGGGGTACTTCAACACTATTCTTCTTCCTCGGAAAGAAGGAGGTTTCTCTCTAACATCCACTCTATGGAAGAATATGATTCTTGATTACAATGATTGATATTGGTTTTTTGATCGACTATATGTGGCATAAATCTAGACTGTAGCAGATAGGACCCTCTTTAATTCCCTTTGGATCAATCAATGGCCCCTCACTTCTATTGAGCATTTGAGCAGAACTTTGTCTGACCATGCTCCGCTTTTAATTTCTGTCAAAACTCCTTCCAGTACAATATCCTCCCCTACCTCTTTTAGATTCCAAAATATGTGGATCCAACATAGTGATTTCATTAATGTTGTTTCCATTAATTGGATGTCCTATTCATAATTGTTAAAGGCATGATTTGGCTTTGGCTTAAAAAGACTTAAATAAAACCTAAATTGGTGGAACAAGCATGATTTTAAAATCTTTTGCCATTCTCAAAATATGGAATAATTAGTTTTCTCCTTGAAGATCTTTGTGTTAACTCTAATAAGCTTGATGATTTGAAGGCAGCTAAAGATAACTTGATTAATTATCAAAACATGGAGGAAACCCACTGGCGACAAAAGGCCGCTAGCAAACATATTGCTTATGGTGATAGAAATACAAGGTATTTCCATGCTCTTTTCAAAAAAAAAGGAAAGTCTTAAACTTTATAAAAATAATCAAAAATGTTAACGGTAGCTGGATCACTGATAATAATGAAATTAAAGATTCTGTCAACAACATTTTAAAAACTTATTAAATAACAACCCTTCCTTAGAAGCCCTCTCCAACACACACTTGATCCCCTCAACGGTTACTAATGATGACAACTACTTGCTCACTTTGCATCCTACGGAAGCTGAGATTGATAACATTCTCAATAGCATGAACACTGATTCTATTGCTGGCCCTGATGGCTACATGACTCAATTCTTTCAGCATTATTGGCCTATTATTAAGTCTGACCTTGTTGATGTTGTTGTTGATTTTTTTGATGTCAACCCTTTACCTAGATATTTTTCTAGTACTTCCATTATTCTCATTCCAAAACTAATAATCCACGATTCTTGGGGCAATTTTATCATCTTTTGCACCTTCTTTCATAAACTCATTGCAAATTAATTACTAATAGGATTAGTCATGCCTAAAATTATTTCCCCTAACCAAACTAAGTTAAAGGTAGAGCGATATCGATAACATACTCTAGCTAGAGATGATTCATGACATTGACGTTCTACAGTGGCAACATCCTCTTCAAACTGGACATCTCTAAAGCATTTGACAACCTCTATTGGGATTTCCTCTTTCAAATTCTTCATTTGATTAGTTTTTTAGATATTTTCATCTGCCTCATCAAAAATTGTACTACCAATATTTGGTTCTCCGTTATCATGAATGGTGAGTCCCTAGGTTTCTTTACTTCGATGCATGGCTTGAGACAAGGCAATCCCCTTTCACTCTCTCTTTTATTATTGTTGTTGAATACCTTTTTTGAATGATCTTTTCTACAAAATCCTAACATGTTTTTAGAACTAAAGGTCTTCTTTCTCATCTTAGTTTTCATTGATTTTATAATCTTTAGCAATGCCTCTATTCTGCACATTAAAACTATTAAAAACCTTTTAAATAAATTTGACAATGAAAGGATCCTCTTTCTAAATGAAGGAAAATGTTGTTTCATTCCTTCCTCTAAAATCCCTAGTAATAGGATCAACTAAATCTTTAGAATTACTAATTTTTAGCAACAACAACTTCCTATTAATTCTCTTGGTGCTCCACTTTTTAAAGGTCAGAAAAGATCTCATCTTTTATATGAGCTAATCCAAAAAATTTCTAATAAAATTTTTGTTTGGGAATTCCATTTACTATCTTTTGGTAGGCTCACTTTGATTAGAGCACCCTTAACTCCATGCCTTTATACGATTCAAACCTTTGTGCCAATTCTATCATTAGAATTGAGCCTCATTAACAAATTTTTTGGGGCTCTATAACTCCTAAAGAATGACCTTTGGACCTTGGTATAAAGTTACTACTCTATTTGAAGGGGTCTTGGTTGTAAGCTAATCAAAGAAGCTATCACTACCTTTTCCTATAAACTTTGGTGGAATTTTAGGAGTAACAATAGTCTTTGGGCTAATTTTATGATTGCTAAATATTACCAGGGTAAGCACCCTCTCATTTTGCCCCTATAAAGCGGGAGACTCTCCTATTTGGAAAAGACTTTACTCCATCAAATGGGATGCCGAATCATTAATTTCTTAGGGGATTAACTCTGGCTCCTCTTTCTTTTGGCAAGATAACTGGACTGGAGGTGGGTCCATTGATGACTTACTTTCTACCCACTCCACTGCTGCTATTAAAGTGAACTCTTTCTTGCAAAATAATATGCGGAACAATAGTAAGCTTATTGATTATATTCCTTCCTTTCTTTTAAACAAGCTTACTACTATTCCTATCATCCCTAGCAATCAAGAGATCCTTTTAAGCTTTCACATAATGGTGATTTCAACTTTAAAATGTTTGGATTCACATTAAAGAATGTCATGATTTTTCCAATGTGTTTTAAAACTATGGAATAACACTATCCTACTTCTTATTCTATTCTTACTTGGCATATTTTGAAAAACTTCATCCCGTTGACTCCTTGTTGTGGGGTAAAGGTTTTCAATTACCTTCAATATGCCAATGTTGCTTTCACATGAGAATGTGAATCATGTTTTAATTGACCATTGCTTCTAAACTTTGGATTTGGTATGATGACCTCTTTAACATTGTCATTTACAATGGCTCCTTAACTTTATATCGACTTCTTGAAGTTTATTTTGATAACACTATTAAAGTCACAAAAGTCATTATCACTCTTATTTGTTCATGGATGGATGGAAATGATGCAAAACATCGTGGGATCCCTATGAACCACATGAGGATAATTGCTAGAATTAAAACAAAATTCATGACTTGTTCAATGCCAATCTCATTACAAACAATTCAAAGGTTATAAATTTGTGGCCAATAAACGGGTTTTAACTTGTGGATCAACCACACTATAAAGATGACAAGATTGTCTATTGTAAAACCTCATGCTAATACTATTAAAATTAACACGATGGCTTTGTATCTCATAAAGGTTGTTGTGGTGGTATTTTAGAAACCCAATGGTAAGTCCTATGTGCTTTTGCTTACCCCTTAATTCCTCTATTCTTTCTTGAGCTCATGGTATGTACAAAGCTCTTGAGATTTTCCTTCAAAAAATGGCTTAATATTTGGATTGAGGTGGATGCCCTTCTCTTGATTGATCTTTTGACTTCCACCAAAATGGGCAAACAATTATCTTATCTTCTCAAAAACTAGAGCTCTACCCAACTCAATTTTAAAATCACTCATGTATGGCATGAGGGTAATGCATGTCTTGATTACGCCAATTTGGGTGCTGATTGGATGGAATAAATTTCTTTTATCAACTAACACTACTAAACATTTGCGTGGCTTGGTTAACGGACAATCTTGGGCTCCCTTATCTCAAATTAATCTAACCTATTGGATTGACTGGTTCAATACACTGTTTAGCGCATGATCACTTTCTACTTAGTGTTGTTGTTTCTTTGGTATTTCGATGCATCATCGATATCACTTGCTACTTATTTGTTGATCTCTGTCGCATGTGATGTTGGTTTAATTGCCATAATGGAGCTTCTTGCTTACGCTACTATTAATGTGTTGATATTACTTTGGAATTTCCTAAAGTATCATCCTATTACTCCTTGCTGGTCCTTTGCTGAGCTATGTGGCATCTACTGTTGGTTTATTTTTCCCAACCTTGTTTGGGGTCTTACTGTATTGGTAAGATGTTTCCTGTTTGGCATCTGCTATTAGTTTAATTATCTCAACCTTATTTGGGGTCTTACTATTACTGGTAAAATGTTTCGTGTTTGCGGGAGGGAGATGTATTACTTAATGCTCTATTTTCGGCTGTATTTTTTGATCAACAGGAACAAATTTCTTTCCTTTTAAAATTATATTCAGGACTCTTGCCTTAATGTCTAAGCTATTTATTGTATAACTTTATGGTGACTAATTTATCGATATTCTTCCACTTATTATGGTTGTAACCTCTCATGCTCCATAACCTTACCTCACAACACCTTGGGAGAGATCTTACAATATCCTTGCTATTATAACTTCTTCTTGTAGAATTTGAATTATTTCTTGAATTCAATATTGCGATCTTTGTGGATTAGCTACTAGCCTCATATTATGTGTCTTGATGGATATCAAAGATGTATTTTCTTTGAAACACTTATAAACTATATTTGTACCATTGCTCTTTTTTGGTTTTATCTTATGTAGGTTTAATATGTGTTGATGTTTTTTGTGTTGTTGGATTTTTTGGGCCTTTTGTCCTCGGGTCTATTGGTTTCTATGGTTTTTTGCTTTTATTGATTTTTCTTGTTATGTCTCTTCTTTGATCTTTACATGTTTGTCATCTTTCTACTTGCTTGTTTTTACATCTTGTTAATAGCTTGGCCATAACTCTATCTGGGATTTATCTTATGCATTGTCTATTTTAAATGGGTGGTTTTATGACCAACTTCTTATTTTCTATCTTGGTTGTTGGTCGATCATTGAATCTATGTCCGACATCGCTCTTGGGGTTGTCCATCATGTTGATGGTGCTTTTGGAGTTATTTCTTGCTTGTTTAGCTAACCTCATATACCCTTCAGGAGAGAAATTACAATTTCCCATTTATTTTTATTATTTATCTCATTGAGTTTGGACTTACTTATTGGCTTTTTGTTTGTTTTATTGAGGATGTGGGCTTAGAAGCGATCATCTTTTACGGATATTTATGTTATCTTTTGAACCCATTTTGTTTCTACTTTACATATGCTTTTAATGGAGTTTTTCATGGGTGTAATAATTGTATTATTGTTTCCACTCTTGGCCTTTGGAATTTTGGGTCCTTTGTCCAGTTGGTTGTCTATGTTGTTGTTGATTGTTTCATGCCTTTCAATTTTATTACTGTTTGTGCTGTTAACATCTGGGCTGTTGCTGACTTCACTTACTGCTATTTCTTCATCCTCGTTCAGCTAGTCTTGGCCATTCTATCTAGGATTTAACTTATGCATTATCTAATTTGAATGGGTGGTTTTTTGGCCAACTTGCTATTATTTTCTTTCTTGGTTGTTGGCTGATCTGGCTCATTGAGTCTTATGTCTAACTATCTGGGGTTATATCATGTCTTCTGAGGTGTTTTGGAGTTATTTTCTTGATTGTTTGGTAACCTCATATCCCAACTTGCGGAAGCGCAATTTCTGTTCAATTTTATTATTTCATTATAGGTTTGGACTTACTTAATGGCTTATTGGTTTGCCTTCTTGAGGATGTGGGTTTAGCTAATAATCATCTTTATCGGAAGGATTTTTTGATTCTCTTTTTGAACCCATTTTGTTTCTACTTTACATCTATGCTTTTAATGGTGTTTTATCGGTGGGTGTAATAATTGTATTTTGTTTCCCACTTGGATTTTGGATTTTCGGGTCCTTTGTCCAACAGGTTGTCTTTATGGTTGTTGGATGTTTCTTGCCTTTTGATTTTTTGATTGTCTTTGCTATTAACATCTGGGCTGCAACTGATCTCTCCTGCTGCTGTTTTATCCATCTTGGTTTTGTTAGAATTGTGTAGATCATTGTGATTATGTTTTGCTTTACTTTATTTTAACCTATGTACTGTTTACTCTAAATGGATGGACTTATGGCGACGCTATATTTATCACGACTATTGGGTTTCTTTTAAGCAAGCTGCTTGAGTGTTATCTCTGATTATCTTTTATTGGAATTGTTTATGGTGGGGAGCAGCCCTTTACCTGTTTCTTCTAATTTGCTGCTGTATTCCCATCACTTCTCTGATACCCTTCTGCAATTCCTGTGGTATTTTGGGCTGGGGGTATGCTGTCTTCCTTTACACTTGCTAGTTTCTAACTTCTGCAATAAGGAGGTTGTTAACATCTACATTACTTACATTCATTGGACTTTGTTTTCTGGGAAATATCCCTGGGTTGTTTACTGGGCTGTTTATCATGACTGTGTATTTGTTATTCTCATATACGTTTGGGATGGAGTTAATACGGTGCTTTTATATTTGCCTGGCTGGTTTTCAGCAGGTATTACATCTAATCTTTTATTGCTTCTTACATTTGCCTATCCTTTTTTGCTATTTCCCTGTGGTGGGTCTTCTTGTTGGTCTCATTAAACCCTTAGATCTTGTTAAAAATATGGTTCACCTGAAAATGATGGCTTTCTTTCATTTGTGTTGGGATTATCATGCCATGGGGCCTAATATGATGACATATATTTTGCATGGGATCCTCTTATCCATTCTACTCTTTGCTGCTCTTTCTTCTACTTTGTATACGGCTTTGCTTATGTTTGCAGGTAATAAGGCTGAAAAGATCTTCTTCAAATGGCTGCTATATAGGTTTGTTGGCTATGATGGCTGTGATCATTTCACTTCCCTTTGGTTTGGTAGTAGCTCTTGTGATGGTTACCTTTTGCTAAAGTTTGGATGCTCATATTTGCATCTGCCAATGTGGTGTGACTGAGCCTGAGCCTTCTCTATCACACTTCTTTACTATCATTCTCAGATTATTTGTTTTCAGTTATCATTTTGTCTGTATTACCTTAACTGCTCTAACTTATTTCTGTCTACAATTTTGCAGGTGCTTCTCTCTTGTCCTCTTGCAAGTTTGCTCCATAGTGTCATGCTTTCTCACATCCTGCAGAGCATTGGCCCTAATCTTCCATTGGCTTCTTATGTTAATCAATTTGTATCTTTTGCTTGCTTTATTTTTGTCTTTTCCTTTTTGGGTGCTTAGATAGATTTTACTCCTAAATTTGATTTCTCTGAGAGTTCGGTTTATCCCTTTAAGGACCTTGTAACCTCTTTTTGTGGCAATAAAATTCCCCTTTATGGGGTTTCCCAAAAAAAAGAAAACCCCTAAAACATACAACCCTAAACCCTAAACCCTAAACACTAAACCCCAAACCCTAAACCCTAAACCCTTAAAACCTGATAACATAAACCTAAACTAAATAAAACCTAAAAATAAAATAAATAAAAAAACTTAAACCTAAATAATATAAAAATAAAATTAAAAAAAATAAAAACCTAAACTAAAACCTATAAACTTAAAAATAAATAAAAAAATAAAACCTAAACCTAAAATAAATAAATAAAAAATATAAACCTAGACTAAAATAAACTCCTAAACCTAAAATAAACTAAACCTAAACAAAAACCTAAACTAAATAAAATAAAATAAACTAAAAACAAACCTAAACCTAAAGATAAACCTAAAAAAAAACCTAAAACCTAAACAAAAAATGTAAAATAAAACCTAAACCTACCTTAAAAATAAAAAATAAACATAAACCTAAAAAATAAAATAAAAATAAAACTAAACTAGAAAATAAATGTAAACCTGAACCTAAACCTAAATAATAAACTAAAATAAAAAACTTAAACTAAAATAAATAAAGCTAAACAAAATAAAATAAAAATATACCTAAACAAAATATAAAATAAACTAAATGAATAAACCTACCTGGGTTTCTTCATTAAAATAAAACCCTAAACTAAACTAAACCCTAAATAATAAATCCTAAACCCTAAAACCTACCATAAACACTAAACTAACTTTAATCCCTAAAAACTTTAAACTTAAAAACTCTTGACCCCAAACCCTACTACCCAGGCACTAAATACCATAACCCTATCCTAAATCCTCCTAAGCCCTGAAACCTGACCTAACTCATCCTGACTATAAACTTACCAACCTTACCATAAATGGGCCCTAAACTAAAGCCTATCATACCCTGCGGTTTAAACTGAGCCACAGATGGCAAACCTGACCCCTAGCCAAACTTAGGCCTGACACTAAACCCCAACCCTGACCTAAACCCTAACCCAGGCCCTAAACCTGGGCCTGACCCACCCTACCCTACTGCTGTTCTGGCGCACACCACCAGGCCCTGAGGCTAAACCACGGATGTTGAGCCATACCATACCCTAAACCCTAAAACCTACAACCCTACCTAAACCAAACTTATAAACTATGACCATAAACCTTAAAAACTAAAACTTAAACTAAATAACTTAAAATAAAATAAAATAAATAAACTAAAACCTAAAGTAACCCTAAACCTAATCCTATAAATAAAATAAAATCAAAATAAAATTAAATTAAAATAAAATAAATAAAACCTAAACTAAACTAAAAAAAATAAACCAAAAATAAAACCTAAATAAAATAAAAACTAGATGCAAAATAAAACAAAATGGACTAAAATAAAATAAAATAAAACTAAAAAAAAAATCCTAAAAAAATAAACCTAAAATAAAACTTAAAATAAATAAAAATTAAACCTAAAACTAAACTAAAATAATCCTAAACCTAAAATTAATAAAATAAAATTAACATAAACCTAAACTTAAATAAACTAAACTAAAATAAAATAAAACCTAAACCCTAAACCTAAAACCTAAACCTAAACCAACCTAAAACCTAAAAAAAAACCTAAAACCAAAACTTAAACTAAAATAAAACCAATAAAATAAATCAAAAAACCTAAATAAAATAAAATAAAACCTAAACTAAAATCTAAACCTAAACCTAAACCTAAAGATAAATGAAATAAAATATAAAATTAACAAAATAAAATAAATAAAACCTAAACTAAATAAAATAAAATAAACCTAAAAAATAAAACCTAAACAAAATAACACTAAACATAAATAAAATAAAATAAACATAAAATAAAATAAAACTAAATAAACCTACAATAAACCCTAAAAAAATAAAATAAAATAAATAAAACAAAAAAAAAAAAAAACCAAGCCTAAAACAAAAATAAAATAAACTAAACCATAAACTAGTAAAATTAATAAAACATAAACCTAATCCAAAAATAAACTAAACCTAAACTTAAACCTAAACTAAATAAAATTAAATAAACTAGAAGTATACATAAACCTAAACTAAAAAGAGAAAACCTTAAAATTAACCATAAATAAAAACCTAAAACTTAAACCTAAAAAATGAAATAATAACCTAAACCTAAACCTAAAAATAAAAAATAAAATAAAAATTAAACTAAACTCAAAAATAAAACCCTAAACCCTAAACCCTAAATAAAAATAAAACCTAATCCCTAAACCCTAAATAAAAATAAAACCTAAACCCTAGACTAAAAAAACCTAAACTTAAAATAAAAATAAAATAAATAATATAAAATAAACCTAAACCTAAACTAAAATAAACTAAACTAAAATAAATAAAACCTAAACTTAAACCTAAAATAAACTAAACCTAAACCCTAAACTAAATAAAAGAAAATAAACAAAAAATAAACCTAAACCTAAATTAAAAAAAATAAAACCTTAAAAAAAATAAATAAATAACTAAAACCTAAAATAAATAAAACCTAAAAAAAACTAAACCTAAATATAATAAAAAATAAAATAAAATAAAAAGATAAACTAGAACCTAAACCTAAACCCAAAAAATAAAATAAAATAAAAAATAAAAACTAAACTCAAATAAAATAAATAAAAACCTAAACCAAACAAAAAATAAAATAGAAACTAAAGCTAAAATAAAAATGAAATAAACTTAAAATAAAATAAAATAAAAACTAAATAAAAACCTAAACCTAAAAAAATAAAACATAAAAATAAAGAAACAATAAAACCTAAACCCTAAACTAAAAAAACCTAAACCTACAATAGGAATGAAATAAACCAAAAACTAAACTAAAATATATAAAACCTAAACCTAAACCTAAAATAAACTAAACCAAAATCTAAACCTAAACTAAATAAAATATAATAAACCAAACCCAAACCTAAACTAAAAAATAGAACCTAAAAATAATCCTAAATGCTAAACCTAAAACTAAAACTAAAGCTAAAATAAAATAGAATAAAAAATAAAAACTAGACTAAAATAAAATAAATAAAAACATAAACTAAAATAAAAAATAAAATACACTTAAAACTAAAAAGAACTAAATAAAATAAAAGCTAAACCTAAAATAAACATTAATTAACCCTAAAATATAATAAAACTAAAACCTAAGCCTAAAATATAAACCTACAAACCTAAACCAAAATAAAATAACATAAGCAAAATAAAATAAAACAAAGTAAACTAAACTAAACTAAAATAAATAAAACCTAAACTACTAAATAAATATATAAATAAATAAAAATAAACTAAACCTAAACTAAAAATAAAACCTAAAAATCCTAATAAAACCTAAAACCTAAACCTAAAATAAATTAAAACCTAATCCTAAAAGATATTAAACTAAAGTAAACTAAAAATAAACTAAACTAAAATAAACCTCCTAAACCTCCTTAAAATAAACTAAAATAAAAATCCTGCACTAAAATAAATAAACTTAAAATAAAATAAACTAAACTAAATAAACTACTAATTTACTTAATTTAAAAAATTAAAATATAAATAAATAAATAAATACCATAAACCCTAAGACCCTAAACCCTAAACCTCTAAACCCTAAACCTCCACCATAAAGCCTCACTAACCCTGACCCTAAACCCACCCTAAACCACACTGCTGCCCACCAAAACCATAAACCCACTAGTCCTAAACTAACCCTAAACCCAAAGCTATCCCTAAACCCTAAACCCTAAAATCTAAATACCCTAAACCCTAAAACCTAAAAACTATACCATAAACCCTAACCCTGTTGAAAGTGCTAGTGGATATGATGGTGGATATGGAGGTGGTGGTTATGGAGGTGGTGGTTATGGAGGCAATATCTGGAGGTGCAGGATCTGGAGGTGCTAATGGATCTGGAGGTGCTAGTGGATATGAAGATGGTGGTTACGAAGGTGAAAGGAGTGACAGAGGTTACAACCATGGTGGTGGCAGAGGGATAGACTATAGATATGATGGAGGATCCCGCTACTCATGAGGCTAGGGGTGGTGAACGGAGAAAGCGAGGCTGTCGATCGATATCTTTGCTTATGGAACTAGGTCGTTATAATAGAGATGATTCTAGTTATCTAGCGTATTTCATCTACTCTATACATTCTCATTTTTTATGTATGTCATCACTTGTATCTTAGAAAACTTGGTCTGCTACTTGGTTAATGAAATCAAAAAGAAGAAATGTTGAATCTAAATTTCTTCTCTATTAAAAAAAAACCATAAACCCTGAACCCTAAACCCTAAATAAAAACCAAAATTCTAAACCTTAAAAACCTAAAAAAACCTAAAACTAAATCCTAAACATTAAACTAACCTAAACCCTAAACCCTAAATCTTAAAGCCTAAACCCTAAAATAAAACCCAAACATAAAATAAGCACAATAAAACCTAAAATAAAATAAAATAAAAAATGGATAAAAACCTAAACCAAAAAAATAAATCTAAAAATAAAACCTAAAAATAAATAAAAAATAAAACCTAAACCTTAAATAAATAAAATAAAATAAACCTAAACCTAAGCTAAAATAAACTAAGCTAAAATAAAGAAAACCTAAATCTAAACCTAAAATAAACTAAAGCTAAACCCTAAACTAAATAAAATAAAATAAACTAAAGTAAACCTAAACCTAAAAAAATAAAACATAAAATAAACCTAAAATAAAAACCTAAACCCGACTAAAATTAAAATAAAACCTAAAAAAACATAAATATAAAAAATAAAACATAAACCTAAAATAAAATTAAAAAAAAAACCAAACTAAAAATAAATAAACATAAAAAATTAAAATAAAACCTAAACTAAAATAAATAAACTTAAATGTAAATAAAAATAAAAAATAAACCAAAAAAAATAAAATATAAATGACTAGATAAAATAAATTAAATAAACCTAAACTTACTGACTTAAATTATTTTAAAACAAACCCTAAATTCTAAACCCAAACCAAAATCTAAACCTAAACCCTGATCCCTAAAACTAACCCTAAACCTTGCACACACCCCTAAAACTCTTTGGTGAGGCTAAAGCCTAAATAGATCCTGTTGCTGAGGCGTAACTCTGTAACCCTACCCTATTTTACCCTAAACCCTAGATCCTGACCCAAAACCTAAACTTTAAAGCTGATTCTCCTTAAACCCTAAACCTAAACTACCTAAATCTGAACACCACTAAACCTAAACTGGGCTAAACCTAAATCAACCCTAAATCTTAAAGCCTAACCTTAAACCCTAAAGCCAACCCATCTCCCTGATGACATGACACTCACCCTAAAGCCCTAACACTCTAAACACTAAACTTTCCCCTAAATTAAACCCTAAATAAATCCCAAATGTAACCCTCCCTGACCCTAAACCCTAAACCCTAAACCTGGGCCCTAAACCTAAACCCTAACCTTAAACTAAACCTACTAAAACTTAAAAGCTAAAATAAAATAAATAAACCTAAACCTAAATATAATAATAAATAAAATAAATCCTAAACTAAATTATTAAAGCAAATAATAAAATAAAATAAAAATAAAATAAAGTAAAATATAATAAATAAAATCTTAAACTAAACTAAAAAAATAAAGAAACCTAAGAATAAAACCTAAACAAAATTAATAATAAATGTAAAATAAAATATAATAAACCTTAAATAAATTATAATAAAAACCTAAACCTAAAAAATAAACCTAAAAATAAATAAAAAATAAGACCTAAACCTAAAATAAAAATAAAATAAACAAAATAAAATAAACTTAAACCTAAAATAAACTAAATTAAACTAAAATAAATAAAACATAAACCTAAAATTAAAGTAAACTAAACCTAAACCTAAACTTAGACTAAATAAAATGAAATAAACTAAAAATAAACATAAACCTAAACTAAAAAATAAAGACTAAAAATAACCATAAAATAAAAACCTAAAACCTAAATGTAAAAAATATAATAAAAACTTAAACCTAAAAATAAAAAATAAAACCTAAACCTAAAATATAAAAATAAAACTCAACTAAAAAATAAACTTAAACTTAAACATAAACCTAAGAAATAAACTAAAATAAAAAATATAAACTAAAATATTTAAACTGAAAATAAATAAACTAAAATAAATAATAATAAAAAATAAACCTAAATAAAACTATAAAATAAAGTAAACCAAAATAATTAAAAAATAAATTTAATATATTAGATAAGCCTAAACCTACCGATTTACTTAATTTTTTTTTAAAACAAAACTTTAAACCATAAATCCTAAACCCTAAACCCCGAAAAACACTAAACCCTAAAGCCTAAACCCTAACCCTAAACATTAAACCTTAAAAAAAATAAAGGCTAACACTTTAAACCTTAAACTCTAAACCTTAAACCTTAAACCCTAAACACTAACCCTAAATCCTAAACCCTAGCCCCAAACCCTAAACCTAAACCTAAAGTAACTAAATAAATTATAAAATAAACCTAAATCCTAAAACCTAATAAAACTAAACCTAAACCTAAACCCTAAGAATGGGAAAAACTTTTATGGCAGGAACATGACCGTCAACCAAGATCAGTCTAGATCAAGCGTTGGAGGCGAAGGTGGAGGTGGCAGTTATCACAGTGGTGGTGGGGGATCTGGACGTGCTGGTGGATATGGAGGTGGTGGTCAAAGTAGTGGCGGTTATGGTGGTGGGAGGAGCGACGGAGGTTACAGCCGTTGTAATGGTGGGGGGAGGGATTGGGGATATGATGGCGGATCCCGTTACTCGAGAGCCTGGGGTGGTTCTGATGGGAACTGGAGAAATTAAAGAACGTCCCAATCATCGCTTATGGGAACTATTTTTTTGGTAGAGATGGTTCTATCCGTGGTTTTGGATTTTCTATATGCATGCTCATTTTTAAACTAAGTTATTTCTTGGGTCTTAGAAAACTTGGTGTGTTACTTGGTTGATGAATTATAAAAGAGGAAATTTTGAATCTGAATTTATTCTCTATTAAAAAAAACTAAAAACCCTAAACCCTAAACTAAAACATGAACCCTAAACCTAAAATCTAAACTCTACACCCTAAAAACCATAAACCTTAAACCCTAAACCCTAAATCCTAAAACACTAAACCCTAAACCCTAAACCCTAAACCCTAAAACTTAAACCCTAAACCCTAAACCCTAAACCCTATAACCCAAACCCTAAACCCCAATCCATAAATCCTAACCCATAAACTAACCCTAAACCCTAAACCATAAAAACCTAAAAGACTAAACCCAAACTAAATAAAAACTAAAAAAAAGAAAATAAAAAAAACTAAACCTAAATAAAATAAAAAATACAATAAGATAAAACCTAAATTAAAATCTAAACCTAAACCTAAACCTATGCCTAAACCTAAATATAAAATAAAATAAAAATAAAAACTAAATTAAATTTAAATAAATAAAGACAAAAACATATAAATAAAATAAACCTAAATAAAATAAAAAAATAAACATAAAATAAAAATAAAATAAACCTAATTTAAAATAAAATAAAAACTAAATAAAAACCTAAACTTAAAAAATAACATAAAAATAAAAATTTTAAAAAAATATAAAATAAAATGTAAACCCAAAACTAAAAGAAACCTAAACGTCAAATAATCAAAATAAAATAAACCTAAACCTAAACTAAAATAAATAAAACCTAAACCTAAACCTAAATTAAACTAAACCAATACCCTAAAATAAATAAACTAAAATAAACTAAAAATAAACCTAAACCTAAACTAAAAAATAAAACCCAAAAATTAACCTAGAATAAAGACATAAAACCTAAACTTAAACCTAAAAATAAAAAATAAAACCTAAACCAAAAAATAAAATAAAAATAAAATTAAACTAAGAAATAAACAAAAACCAAAACCTAAACCTAAAAAATAAACTTAAATAAAAAACCTAAACTAAAATAAATAAAGTTGAAATAAATAAACTAAACTAAATAAAAATAAAAATAAACTTAAATAGAAAAAATAAACTAGATAGACCTAAACTTATTGGTTTACTTAATTTTTAAAAAAACACCTAAACCTATTAGTTTTCTTAATTTTAAAAAAAAATACCTAAACCCTAAAGCCTAAACCTAAACCCTAAATCCTAAACCCTAAACCCTAAACCCTAAGCACTAAGACAAGCCCTAAACCCTAAAGCTCTTAGCACTAAACCCTAAACAAACCCTAAACCCTAAATCCTAAACCAAACAAAACTAAACCCTGCTAACCCCCACCTAAACCCTAAAACACTAAACTTAAAAACCTTAAACCTTAAAGCCTAAACACTAAACCCTAAATCCTAAACCCTAAACCTTAACCCTAAACCCTAAACCATAAAACCCTAAACCTTAAACTCTAAAACCCTAAACCATAAAATCTAACCCTAAAAACCTAAAAACCTAAAAACTAAAATCTAAACTAAATCAAATAAATAAGTAAGCCTAAACCTAAATAAAAAATTAAAATAAAATAAAAAACATAAACTAAAACCTAAACCTAATCCTAAAAATAAAATTAAATTAAATTAAAAATAAAAATAAACTAAAATAAGATAAATAAAAACCTAAATTAAACTAAAAAATAAAATAAACCCAAGAATTATAAAATCTAAGTAAAATAAAAACTAAATGTAAATTAAAAATAAAATAAACCTATATTAAAGTAAAATAAAAACTAAATAAAAATCTAAACCTTAAGAATAAACCTAAAAATAAATAAAAAATAAAACCTAAATCCTAAACTAAAAAAATAAACCTAAAATAGAAATAAAATAAATAAAAGAAAATAAAATAAACCTAAATAAATAATAACTAAACCTAAATATAAACTTAAACTAAATAAAATAAAATAAACTAAAAATAAAACTAAACCTAAACATTGAAAATAAAATAAAAACCTTAATCTAAACCTAAAGCTACAAATTAAAAAAAAAACCTAAACAAACAAAATAAAATTAAAATAAAACTCAACTAAAGTAAACCTAAACCTAAGCTAAAAAACTAAAACTTAAAAATAAACCTAAAATAAAAACCTAAAACCTAATCCTAAAAAAATAAAATAAAAACCTGAACCTAAATCTAAAAATAAAAAATAAAATCTATACCTAAAAGAAAAAAAAACTCAACTAAAAAATATACCTAAACATAAACCTAAACCTAAAAAATAAACTAAAATAAAAAACCTAAACTAAAATAAATAAACCAAAAATAGATAAATTAAATTAAAAAAAATAAAAAAATAAACATAAATGAAAATAAAAATGAAATAAATAAACTGAATAAACCAAAACCTACTAGTTTACTTAATTTAAAAAAATCCTAAACAATAAAAGTAACCCTAACCCCTATACCTATAAAACTAAACTTACAACCCTAAACCCTATACTCTGAACCCTAAGAAACCCTAAACCCTAATCCTTAAACTCTAGACCCTAAAACCTAAACCCTAAATCCTAAACCCTAAACCCTAAACCCTAAACCCTAAACCCTAAAACCCTAAACCCTAAAACCCAAACCTAATCCTAAACCTAAAGTAATAAAATAAATTAAAAAAATCAACCTAAACCCTAAAACCTAATAAATTTAAACCTAAACTTAAACCCTAAGAATGGGTAGAACCTTGATGGAAGGAACATCACCGTCAACCGGGCTAAATTTAGATCTTGTAGTGGAGGAGAAGGCAGAGGCGATGATTATTGGAGTGGTGGTGGCAGATCTGGAGGTGCTGGTGGATATGGAGGTGGTGGTTGGAGCATTGGTGGTTATGGAGGCAGGAGGAGGGATAGAGGTTACATTCATGGTGGTGGTGGAACGAGAGATTGGGGATATGATGGTGGATCCCGCTACTCGAGAGGCCAGGGTGGTTCTGGTGAGAATTAGAGAAACTGAAGAATGGTCGATTCGATCTGCTACTTACGGAACTGTGTCTTTACAGTATAGACAGTTCTAGTTTTCTAGGATTTTTGATTTATTCTATGTGTGATCATTTTTTATCTATGTCATCGCTTGTGTCTTAGAGAACTTGGTGTGTTACTTGGCTGATGAAATAAAAAGAAGAAATGTTGAATGTGGATATGTTCTCTATTAAAAAAAAACCAAAAACCCTAAACCCTAAACCCTAATATGTATATATATATATATATAATAAAATAAAACCATAACCCTAAATGCTAAACCCTAAAACTAACCTTAAACCCTAAACCCTAAAAATAAACTAATAAAACACGAAACTAAACTAACTAAAACTAAAACTAATAAACTAATAACAAACAAAAAACTAATAATAAAACAACGCAAAAACTAGTAAAACTTACTAAACTAAACTAACTAAACAAAAAATATTAAACTAATAAATTAATAATAACAAAAATTAACTAAACTAATAAACAAACTAATAACTAAATTAAACATAAACAAAAGAACCCCACTAATAAACAAACTCAAAATATACTAAACTAATAAAACTAATAAAAACTAAACTAAACCTAAACTAATAACCAAAATAAAACTAATAAACTAACTAAACTAAACCATAATAAATAACTAACTAATAATAATAACTAACCTAATAAATAACTAAGTAATAAAAAATTAAACCCAATAACTAAACTAAGTAAACTAAAACTACTAACTAATAAAAAAATAAAGAAATTAAATAACTAATAAATAACTAATAATAACTAATAACTAAACTAAACTAATAAACTACTAACTAAATAATAATAACTAAAACTAATAATAAAACTCAAAACACTAATAAACTAAAATAAAATAACTAATAATAACAAACACTAAACTAATAAACTAATAATAAACTAAACTAAATAAAAATAATAACTAAACTAATAATAATAATAAGAATAATTAACTAAACTAATAATAAACTAAAAAATAAATAAAAACTAAATAAATAAACAAAACTTAATAATAATAAACAAACATAATAAACTAACTAATAATAATAAACTAATAAAACTAACTTAACTAATAAAGTAATAACTAATAATAATAAAAAATAAACTAAATTAAAAACTAATAATACCTAAAAAACATTAAATAATAATAAAACCTAATAACATTAAAACTAACTAAACTAATATAATAATAATAATAATAAACTAAATAATAAATAACAAAAACTAAACAAAACTAAACACAAAATTAACTAAACTAATAAATAATAATTAACTAAATAAAAACTAACTAATAAAACTAATAATAACTAAACAACTAAATAAATAACTAATAACTAAAACTAAATAAAATAATAATAATAATAATAATAATAATAACAATAATAAATAATAATAATAATAATAATAATAATAATAATAAAACTAAATAAACTAAAACCTAAATTAATAAAACTAATAATAATAAAACTAATAATAACAAACTAAACTAAAGTAAAATAACTAATAACTAAACTAATAAAACTAATAATAATAACTAAACAATAACGATAAAAACTAATAAACTAATAATAAAACTAAACAAAAACTAACTAATAACTAACTAATAAAACCAAATAAACTAATAAAAAATAAACAAAAAACCTAATTATAACTATTAAAATATTAAAATTAATAATAAACTAAATAAAACTAATAAGAAATAACTAATAACCAAAAACTAATAACTAATAAACTAATAAACTAATAAATAAACTAATAAACTAAACTAATAATAATAAAATTAATAAACTAACTAACTAAATTAAATAATAATAATAAGCAATAATAATAACCTAGATTATAAACCTAAACTAAATCCTAAACCTAAACCTAAACTTAAAAATAAGATAAAATAAAAAATAAAAACTAATCTAAAATAAAATAAATAAAAACATAAATTAAACCAAAAAGTTAAATAAACCTAAAAATAAAAAACCTAAATAAAATAAAACCTAAATGTAAAATAAAAAAATACCTAAAATAAAATAAAATTCAAACTAAATAAAACCTAAAACTAAAAAAATATACCTAAAAATAAAACATAAAAAAAAAACAAAACCTATTCCATGAACTAAAAAACCTAAACATAAAATAAACAAAATAAAATAAATCTAAACCTAAACTAAAATAAACTAAAGTAAAACAAATAAAACCCAAAATAGACCTAAAATAAACCTAAGAGTAATAAACTTAAATAAAATAAAAACTAAACAAAAAAATAAAGATAAAATAAACCTAAAGTAAACCTAAAACAAAACAAAATAAAAACCTAAACCTAAAAAACAAACCTAAAAATAAATAAAAAATGAATCCTAAACCCTAAACTAAAGAAAAAATCTAAACCTAAAATAAAAAAAATAAACCTAAACCTAAAATAAAATAAAATAAACTAAATAAATAAAACATAAAGCTAAACCTAAAGCTAAAACTAAACTAAATAAAATAAAATAAAATACTAAAAAAAAAACCTAAACCTAAACGAAAAAAAAAATTAAACCTAAAATAAAAACTTAAAACCCCAACCTAAAACCTAAACCTAAACTTAAAAATAAATAATAAAATATAAACCTAAAAAATAAAATAAAATAAAACTAAATTGAAAAAGTAAACTTAAACCTAAACCTAAACCTAAAAATAGAATTATAACCTAAACCTAACCCTAAAAATAAAAAATAAAACCTAAACCTAAAAAATAAAATAAAAATAAATCTAAACTAAAAATTAAACCTAAACCTAAACCTAAATAATAATCTAAAATAAAAAACATAAATTAAAATAAAAAACCTAAAATAAATAAACTAAGCTAAATAAAAATAAAAATAAACATAAATAAAAAAATAAAATAAACTAAACTAAAATAAATAAATAAAATAAACTATGTAAAAATAAACCTATTAGTTTACTTATTTTAAAAGAAATTAAAAATAAAATAAAAAACCCAAACCCTAAAACCCTAATCCCTAAAACTAACCCTAAACCCTAAACCCTAAAACCTATAACCATAAACCTTAACCCCTAAACCCTAAACCCTAAACCCTAACACTAAACCCTAAACCCTAAACCCTGAACCTTAAAAGCCTAAAAAACTAAACCTAAACTAAATAAAACCTAAAAATAAAAAAAAATAAAAAAACATAAACATGAATAAAATAAAAAAATAAAAAAATAAACTAAAATAAAAACCTAAACTAAAACCTAAAAATAAAATAAAATAAAAAATAATAAACTAATCAAAAATAAAATAAATAAAAACTTAAACTAAACTAAAAATAATAAATTAAGCCAAAAAATGAAAAACCTAAATAAAATAAAACCTAAATGTAAAATAAAAAACACTTAAATAAAATAAAATAAAAACTAAATAAATCCCAAACCTAAAAAAATAAAACTAAAAATAAAACCAAAAAAAAGCTATGCGCTAGAGTAAAAAATACTTAAACATAAGATAAACAAAATAATATAAAACAAAACCTAAGTTAAATAAACTAAACAAAAATAAATAAAACCCAAAATATGCCTAAAATAAACCCCAGACAAAAAACTTATATAAAGTAAAAACTATACACAAAATAAAAATAAAATAAACCTAAAATAAACATAAAATAAAATAAAATAAATACTAAATAAAATCCTAATCCTAAAAAATAAAACCTAAAAAAAATAAAAAATAAAACCTAAACCCTAAACTAAAAATTAACCTAAACTTTTAATAAACTAAAATAAAAAACCTAAACAAAAATAAAAAAACTTAACTAAATAAAAATAAAAAATAAAGTAAACTAAAATAAATAAAAAATAAACTAAATATACAACATAATCCTGAACCTATCGATTTACTTAATTAAAAAAAACCATAAATCAAATCCTAAAACCACCAAGCCCTTAACTCTAAACTATAAACTCACAAACCCTAAACCATAAACCCTAAACTCTAAACCCTAAACCCTAAACCCTAAACCCTAAACCCTAAAAAACCCTAAACCCTAAACTCTAAACCCTAAACTCTTGGAGGCATCAGCTAGGGCTTCTGATTTACATGGAATTATGGATCTGAAATCATCCGCTACTCTGCCTGTACTTAAGTCCTTTAAGGTCACATTATCTGGTAAGAACCTTTCCCCTAATGCTTCAGTGAATTTGATCTCCTCCTCCTTTCGTGGAATGCCTTCTATTATGTGCTCGGTTCTAGATGTGGAAAAGTTGGTGAAGCCTTTTGAATTCTTATTAGTTGGTAAATTTTCCTTACGTCGGTGAACTCTCGATAACATCCGATCATTTTTTCATAGCCTTAAACTTTCAGGTGTTTTCACTATCAGATTGATTGATCCAAGGTATATTTTAATTCATCTCTCTAATGACTTAGATTATTCAAGAGTTTTTGCTCGTCGCTCTTACTTTATTTTAATTGTCAAATGCGACTTCTGAAATGGTCTCCCCTTTTTGATATAAAAGAGGAATCCCTAATTGTTCCCATATGGCTAGCCCTTCCTAATATGATAATACATTATGTTACACATCAAGTTCTCTTTGCGGTTGGGGCTCTCTTTGGTCGGCCTCTTCAAATTGATCAAGCCACCGCTGTGATATCACAACCTTATGTAGCTCGTATTTTGGTTGAAATTGATATCACTAAAAAGCATCCTAAAGAAGTTTGGATTGGCTCTGAGAAGTTTGATTATAATCAAAAAGTTGAATTTGAGAATTTTTCTATTTTTTGCACACATTGTAAGATTCATGGCCATGATCATTGAATGTTTTGTGTTGCATCCTCAACTTAAAAGAAAAATTATGATACTAATCCTACTCTATCAAATGAAAAATCATAAATTTTCTTTGCCTAAAGTCAAAATGGGAATCCTACCCTTACCCCTACTCCTTTTCTATCCACTGCTTTGTCTATTGGAGAGCAATCTAAGCATGTTAAAAATAATGCTTATGAGGTTCGTGAGGAAGCTAATCATAGCTTAATTATCATTGAAGAAGGGGAAATTACCATTAGAAATGCTTTGACTGATATAGGTCCTATTCTGAATATCACAAATCAGTCTCTCTCGGATGGTGATTCCTTGGACAATAATAGACCTTTTCAAACTATTTTTAAAAAAAATCACTTAAAGCTAGAATGTTCACTAATAGCTCCACTAGAACTACTAGATCTTCTCTAACTTCTCATAAATAACTGTTTCTAGTTTCCTTTTCTTCCTGCTTTATTATTTCTTTAGTTATCTCTTTTCCTTTCTTTTCTTATTTTATTATGATCAACTTACTAATTTGGAATGTTCAGGGTATTGGGACTCTCATTGTCTGCAGTCGTATTAGAAGACTTTGTCGTATTCATAACATAGCCTTACTTGTTGTCATTGAAATATTCATACACTCTTCTAAGATCAACCATGTTGCTAGAACGCTTGGCTTTCAAAATTTCTTTTATAATATTAGCAATAAAATTTGGTATTTTTAGAATAATTTAATCAACATATCTATCCTTGATGATCTTTAATAATTGGTTAATGTCCACATCTCATTGGGAGAATTTTCTATTCTAGGTTCCTTTATTTATGCTTCTTGTAATAGAGCTGGTAGGAACATCCTTTGGGACAACTTAAGAACCTTTGCCTCCTCGGTCAACAAACCCTGGTTAGTTGGGGGTGATTTTAACACTATTCTCTCCTCCTCGAAAAGAAGGGGAGGTTGCTCTCCTAACACTCATTCCATGGAAGACTTTTCTAATATGATTCTTGATTGCAATATGATTGATATTGGCTATTCGGGTTCAGATTATACATGGTATAACTCTAGAATCTGGCAGTGGCTTGATAAGACTCTTTTTAATTCTCTTTGGATCAATCAATGGCCCTTTACTTCTATTGAACATTTGAGCAAAACTTTGTCTAATCATGCACTGCTTTTGATTTCTATCCAAAATCCCTCTAATAGATTATCCTCCTCAACCTCTTTCAGATTCCAAAATATGTGGATCTAACACATTGATTTCATAAATGTTGTATTCATTAACTGGATGGCTCCTCTTCATCTGGATAATTCAGTTAAGGGCATGATTCACCTATGGCTAAAGCTTAAAAGACTTAAACAAAACTTAAATTTGTGGAACAAGCATCATTTTAAAAATCTCTTTGCCAATATCAAAATTATGGAACAATTAGTTTGTTCTCTTGAAGATGTCATTTTGACTGATTCTACTAAACTTGAGGAGTTGAATGAACCTAAAGATAACTTGGTTAACTATCAGAATATGGAGGAAACCTCGGCGGTAAAGGTCGCTAGCTATTATTGATGGTGATAGAAATACTAGGTACTTCCATGCTCTTTTCAAAAAAGGAAAGCCTTAAACTCTATTAAAATAATTAAAAATGATAATGGCAGCTGGATCACAAATAATAACGATATTAAATAATCTATCATACATCATTTTAAACACTTATTAAACAACAACCATTATTTAGAAGCTCTCTCCAACTCTTACCCGATTCCCTCAACAATTACTAATGATGACAACCACTTGCTTAATATGTGTCCTATGGAAGCTGAGATTGGTAGTATTCTTAATAGCATGAACACGATTACGTCTCGAAGGTTACACTCAATTTTTTTAGCATTGTTACTATTAAGTCTGACCTTGTCGATGCTATCGTTGATTTCTTCGATGGCAATCCTTTACTTAGATATTTTTCTAGCACTTCCATTATTCTCATTCCCAAAATTAATAATCTTGAAACTTGAAGGGGCAATTTCAGACCTATCAACCTTTCCACCGTCTTTCATAAACTCATTGCTAAATTTATTGCCAATAAAATTAGTCCACTGCTGCCTAAAATTATTTCCCCCAACCAAACTAGTTTCGTTAAAGGTAGAGCTATATCTAACAACATTTTTCTAGCACAAGAGCTAATTCATGACCTTGATGCTTCTACCAGAGGTGGTAACATCCTTTTCAAATTGGACATCTCTAAAGCTTTTTGACAACCTCTCTTGGAATTTTCTCTTCCAAATTCAACATTTGTTTGGTTTTTCTGACTATTTTATTCATCTCATTAAAAATTGTATTACCAATGTTTGGTTCTCCATTATCATGAATGGTGAGTCCCTAGGTTTTTCCCCTTCTATGCATGGATTGAGACAAGGAGATCCCTTATCTCCCTCTCTTTTTATTATTGCTGTTGAATATCTTTTGACGAATCTTAATGATCTTTTCAACAATAATCCTAGCATGTTTTTTTTTAACTCAAGGTGGTCTTCCTCTCATTTGGTGGTAGGCTCACTTTGATTAAGAGTACCCTTAACTCCATGCCTTTATATCTCATTCAAACCATTGTGCCAATCAATTCTACCATTAACAGAATTGAGTGCCTCCTTAACAAATTCTTCTAGGGTTCTAACAATTCTACTAACAGAATGCATTGGACCTCTTGGTATAAAAGCTGCGACACTCTTGCTGAAGGTGGACTTGGTGTAAGCCAATCAGGGAAGCTATCACTACTTTTTCCTATAAACTTTGGTGGAATATTAGGAGCAACAATATTCTTTGGGCTAAATTCATCACTGCCAGAGTAAGCATCCTCTCATTTTTCCTTATAAAGTTGGAGACTCTCCTGTATGGAAAAGACTTTGTTCCATCAAATGGGAGGCAGAATCATTAATCTCATGGGGGATTAACTCTGGAACCTCTTTCTTTTGGTAAGATAATTGTACTAGAGGTGGGTCCCTTGATGATTTACTTTCTACATTCTTTGCTATTAAAGTGAACTTCTTGTGAATAATTGGAACAATAGTAAATGACTATATTCCTTTTTTTTATTTTAGATAAGCTTACTATTATTCCTATCATTCTAGCAATCATGATCGATCCTTTTAAGCTTTCCCAAAATGGTGATTTCAACCTTAAAATGTTTGGATTCATATTAAGAAGCTCATGATTTCTCCAATGTGTTTTTTAAACTTTGGAATAACACTATTCCTATTTCTTATTCTATTCTAACTTGGCATATTTTGAAAAACTTCATCCCTGTTGACTCCTTGATGTGGGGTAAAGGTTTTTACTTACCTTCAAAATGCTACTGTTGCTTTCACATTGAGAATGTGAATCATGTATTTGTTAACAGAGCCATTGCTTCCAAACTTTGGATTTGGTATGATGAACTCTTTAATATTGTCAAATTCAATGGCTCCTTAACTCTATACCAACTTCTTGATGTTTATATTGAAAACACTATTAAAGGCCACATTAAAGAGATAACTATTATCAGTCTTATTTGGTTCATATGGATGGATAGAAATGATGCAAAATATCGTGGGATTCCTATAAACCATATGAGGATAATTGCTAGAATTAAAAATTAAATTTGTGCCTTATTTAATGCCAATTTAATTAACTACAATCAATTCAAAGTCTGCAAAATTTGTGGCCAATAAACTGGGTTTTAACTTGCCAGATCAACCCAACTGTAAAGATGACAAGATTATTTATTGGATAAAACCTCATGTTAATACTATTAAAATTTATGGCTCTTTCTCAAAATGCTTGTGGTGGCATTTTGAAACCTTAATGGTAAAGTCTTTTGTGCTTTTGCTTACCCCTTAATACTTGCTCGTTCTTTTCTTTGAGCTAATGGCGGTTACAAAGCTATTGAGATTTTCTTCAAAAGGTTGGCTCAATATTTGGATTGAGGTGGATGCCTTATTGATTGATCTTTTGACTTCCACCAAAATTGGGCAATAGTACTACCTTCTAAACTAGAGCTCTCCTTTCTCAACTCTATTTTAAAATCACTCATGTATGGCGTGATGGTAATGCATGTCTTGATTACCTTGCTAATCTGGGTGCTAGATTAGATGGCATAAAATTAATTTGGACAATACTGGACTCCCTTACCTCACAAATTAATTCATCCTATTATTTTGGCCTATTGTATTACTAGTTTGACTGCATGACCAACTTCTATTTAGTGTTGTTGTTTCCCTGGGTATTGCTGATGCATCTTCCTGAAACACTTTCTGGTTATTTTATGATCTCTGTGGCATCTACTGATGGATTAATTACCCTAACCTTATTTGGGGTCTTACTGCTTCTTCTATTTCCACTATTAATGGTAAGGTGTTCCCTATTTTTCTAACCTGCTAGATGGAGATATTTTCACTTATCAGTCGGATCTGCTGGAGGGAGATGTTTTACTTTATGCTTTACTTTCTAATCAATAAAAATAGACTTCTTTCCATCAAAATTTTGTTTATGGGTCTTACTGTATCTATTTTCCATTTTATGATTAAGGCTGTGTTTTGTCTCTTTTCCTTTTACGGAAATCTGTCTTTGGGGCTTTCTTTGTCTCATTGTTTAATTGCTATATTTTCGTATAGCTTCATGGCAGACCCTAATTTATCTTTCTTTTCTCTCTTTAATAGGGTTGTGGTCCCTCATATGCTCTCTAACCTCACTTGCACAACTTGTAAGGAGAGAAATAACAATACCCTTGTTATTATTATTGTTTCTTTGCAGGATCAAAATTACTTCTTGATTCCTTCCAGCCTATTTTTTGGTTTGGCTTAGCTCTTTTCTTTTCTTTGTCTTGAAGGATTTCAATGATGGCTCTCCTTTGAACCCCTTTCGAGTCTATGTTGTACCAATATTTTTTATTGGATTATCTTATGGTGGGTGCAATAATTATTTTGATGTTTTATTTGTTGGCTGTTGGTTTTGTGGGTCTTATGTCCAGCAGGCTGCTTTTAGGGTTATTTTTTTTATTGTTTTTGTTGTTTGTGACCAGGCTGCATCTTATCACTTGATGTTTGTGGTCTATTTAATATGCTGTTATTTTTTCCATCTTGGTTCAATTAGACTTATGCAGATCATTGTGATTATGCTATTACCTACTTGGTTATTAACTTATGCACTGTCTATTCTGAATGGGTGGTTTTATGGCCAGGTAGTTGTTATTTACTACCTTGGTTGTTGGCTAAACTGGATTATCGGGATTTATTCCCGACAAAATTATCTCCGATTGTCTTTATTTGGTGTTATTTGCTTATTACTTTCCTTGTAACTAATGCCTACATTCCCATCTTGATTTCTATTGTATTTTGGGTTTGGGTTATCGCTTACATTTGTTGTTAACTTAATGATTATTAACAAGAGGGTTGTTAACATCCCATATTCTCGAATGGGTTCTTTTCTAGGCCATATTCTGGTACTCCTATAAGTTTCATATATGTCCCATATGATTGGGATGGTGTTATTTACATGCTAATTGATTTGCTTAGTAGGATTACAGCAGGCTTTTCAACTGGTTGTATATTGTTTCAATCTTCTGCATGGCCTTTCTGTTGTTTTCTTGTGGTCGGTTTTCATGCAGGCCTAATTATACTCTTGGCTTTGGTATTAAAAAGGTGGATCTGGCAAAGATGGTTCATTATCATATGTGTAGAGATTTTGATGCTATGGTGACTATATTGATGATATTTATCCTGCATGGATCGCCTTTCCCATTCTGCTCTTTGATGTCTCATTTTCTATAGTGTATATGGCTTTGTTTAGGTTTGCAGGTACTAAGGCTCATAAGAATTTCAACAAATGGCTGCTATCTTCCCACAGGTTTGTAGGCTATGATGGCTGTGATGATTTCACTCCTTTTTAGTTTGGTAGTAGTGCTTGTGATGTAACCCTTCCGCTGAAGTTTGGATGCTCATATTTACATTTACTCCAATTTAGTGTGATTGAGCTTGAGCATTCTCTCACACACTTCTCTATAATTTTTCTCAGTTTATTCTATTTTAATTTTTCACTTTATCTGTATTGCTTTAACTATTCTAATTTTTATCTTTCTACATTTTTGCAGATGCATTTCTCTTTTTCTCTTACAGGTTTGCTCGCTAGTGCCATGCTTTCTCTCATCATGAAGAGCTTTGGCCCAAATCTATCCATTGGCTTATCTATGTTAATCATTTTGTATCTTTTGCTTTCTTTTTTCTTTTATTTTGCTTTTGGTTGTACCTAGACAGGGGATTTACTCTAGGCTGATTGTAGCTCTTTGAGCAATAGTTTTGGAGTTTATCCCCAGTTAAGGACCTTGTAACCCTCTTTTTGTGGCAATAAAATCCCCCCTATATGGGGTTTCCCAAAAAGAAAAACCTTAAAACCCTAAATCCTAAACCCTAAACAAACCATAAACCCTAAAGCATAAACACTAAGCCCTAAACCCTAAACCTTAAACCCTAACTCTAAACACTAAACCTTAAAAGCATAAAACCTATACCCTAAACACTAAACCCTAAACCCTAAACTGTAAACCATAAACCCTAAACCTAAACCCAAAGTAACTAAATAAATTAAAAAAATAAACCTAAACTCTAAAACTAAATAAATCTAAACCTAAACCTAAACCCTAAGAATGGACAGAACTTTGATGGTAGGAACATCACCGTCAACTTGGTTCAGCCTAGATATTGCAATTGAGGTGAAGGTAGAGGTGGCAGTTATCGTAGTGGAGGTGGGCGATCTGGAGGTGCTGGTGGATATAGAGGTGGTGGTCAGAGCAATGGTGGTTATGGAGGTCAGAGGAGTGACGAAAGTTACAGCCATAGTGGTGGCAGAGAGAGAGATCAGGGATATGATGGCGGATCCCGCTACTCAAAAGGCTGGGGTGGTTCATATGGGAACTGGAGAAACTAAAGAATGGCTGATCCGATCTGTTGCTTATGGAACTGTCTTTATAGTAGAGATAATTCTAGTTATCTAGGGTTTTTGGTTTTTTCTATGCATGCTCATATTTTATCTATGTCGTCGCTTGTGTCTTAGAAAACTTGGTGTGTTACTTGATTGATGAAATCAAATAGAAGAAATGTTAAATCTAAATTTATTCTCTACTAAAAATATACCAAAAACCCTAAACCCTAAACTAAAACCTGAACCCTAAACCCTAAATCCTAAACCCTAAACCCTAAACCCTAAATCCTAAACCCTAAACCCTAAACCTAAACCCTAAACCCTAAAACCCTAAACCCTAATTCCTAAACCCTAAAACCTACAACCCAAAACCCTAAACCCTGAACCCCAAATCCTAAACCCTAAACCCTAAACCCTATAAACCTAAAAAACTAAACATAAAATAAATAAAACTTAAAAATAAAATAAATAAATAAACTTAAACCTAAATAAAATAATAAAATAAAATAAAATAAAAAAATTAACTAAAACCTAAACTTAAACCTAAACATAAATAAAATATTATATAAAATAAAATAAATAAAAAACTAAACTAAACTAAAAAATAAAATAAACCCATGAATAAAAAAGCTAAATAAAATAAAAACTAAACATAAAATAAAAATAAAATAAACCTAAAATAAAATAAAATAAAAACCTAAACTTAAAAAATAAACCTTAAAATAAAACCTAAACACTAAACTAAAAAAATAAACCTAAAGTGAAAATAAAATAAATAAAATCAAATAAACCTAAACCTAAACTAAAATAAATAAAACCTAAACCTAAACCTAAACTAAATAAAAAAATCAACTAAAAAAACCTAAACCTAAACTAAAAAATAAAACCTAAAAAATAAACATAAAATAAAAACCTAAAACCTAAACCTAAATATAATAAAAAACCTAAACCTAAACCTAAAAAAAATCTTAACCTAAAAAATAAATAAAAAATAAAACTCAACTAAAAAATAAACCTAAACCTCCTAAAGTTAAAAAAAAACTAAAATAAAAAACCTAAATTAAAATAAATAAACCTAAAATAAATAAACTAAACTAAATGAAAAAAAATTAAAATAAACTATAATAAATAAAAAATAAACTAAATAAACTTACACCTACTAGTTTACTTAATTTAAGAAAAAATCATAAACCCTAAATCCTAAACCCTAAACCTTAAGCTAAAATAAACCCTAAACACTAAACCCTAAAACCTAAACCTAACTCTAACCCACAACCTAACCTAAAGCATAAACCCTAAACCTAAACCCCTAAAATTGTAAACCCTAAACCCTCAACCCTAAACTCTAAACCCTAAACCTTAAACCCCAAACCTAAACCTAAAGTAACTAAATAAATTAAAAAATAAACCTAAACCCTAAATCCTAATAAACCTAAAACTAAACCTAATCCCTAAGAATGGTATCACCTTCTGATGGAGGTTGTGATTATTTTTGGTTGGTACTACTGAGCTTTGGTTGCCCTCTAGTTTTGGTGGCTCTCTCCTCTTGTTGGTCTCCTATTATGTTGGTTTTAGTATGGTCTAGTGATTGGCAAGCTTCTGAGCTTACTTATTTGCCTTTTCCTCTAGCCTCTTTTTTTCCCCATGAGGGTTTATTGGATGGTGGTTGCTTGATGGTTGGGGTTTTTTCTATCCTTTTGATTTCATTTTTAGCTATATGGCTTCATGATTATTGGTTGAGCCTGGCCGTGGGATTGGTTCCTTTCTGGGCTGAGTTACTCTCTTTGGTGCTATTACCTACCATCTAGTTTTCATTCACCTTTTATGGTGGTTTTTTTAAAGTTTTTTTATGGTTTTTGCCTGTTGACTGGGTGGCCCATTGGCTTGTCATTTCTTTCTATTATGGGATAAACTTGTATGTGGTCTTGGCTATTCTTGGCTCTGTTGCTATTTTTGCTGATTCTTGTTAATATGGTTGGCTAGGTGCCCTTGATGGTTGGCTATAGCTGTGATGTTGATTTGTGGATCTACAAAATTTTTGGTTCTTTACCTTTGGTCTGTATTTATTTTGGGTGGCTTTGATGGTGGCTATTTCTTGGTTGCTGTCTTTTTTGGTAGGTTTCTTTACTCTGGTTTGGTTTTTTGTTTTGTTGATTAGTTGCTTATTTAATCTTGATGATAAATACTGGAACTTAGCAAGCTCTTTATTGTTGGCTATTTAGTTTAATCGGGGTAAGTCGGCTATGATGGTTGGGATGTTTCCCCTATTATCCTTTTCGCTAGTAGCACCATATGTGATTGTAACCCTTCTTTTGAAGTTTGGATGCTCAGATATCTAGTTACCCCTTGAGATGAATCTGACTGAGCCTGAGCCTTATCTAAGAATTTTATCATTTTGTTCCTTTTGTGTACTTAACTTATCCTTATTTCTAGATGCTTATCTCTATCTTAAGTTCTTTGCAGGTTTGTGGCAGGTTTTGGGGTTGTAGGTGGTTTGTGCATCTCTCAGATGATTTCAGGATATAGATGGCTTTAGCTGCCCTTCTTGGAATTTTGTGCTATTTCTTTCATAGTTTTTATCTTTTCTTTCTTTTTCTTTGGTTTTCTTATAATAGGTAGGAGATTTACCTCTTTAGGTTAATTATATCTCCTTAAGCTATAGTTCAGAGATTTATCCCTTTTAAAGACCTTTTATCCCTTTCTTTCTGGCAATAAATTTCTCTTACTTTTGATTTAAAAAAAACCCTAAGAATGGGTAGAACCTTGATGGAAGAAACATCATCGTCAACTAGGCTCAGTCAAGATCTGCCGGTGGAGGTGATGGCGGAGGTAGCAGTTATCACAGTTGTGGTGGGGGATCTAGAGGTGCTAGTAGAAATGGAGGTGATGGATAGAGAAGTCATGGTTATTGAAGCAGAAGGAGCAGCGGAGGTTACAACCATGGTTGTAGTGGATGGAGAGATTAGAGATATGATGGTGGATCATGCAACTCAAAAGGCCGCAGTGGTTTTGATGGGCATTGGAGAAACTAAAAATTGTCCAATCTGATCTACTATTTATGGAACTATGTCTTTACAGTAGAGATGATTCTAGTTATCTAAGGTTTTTAATTTGCTCTATGCATGCTAATTTTTAATCTATGTCATCTCTTGTATTTTAGAAAACTTGGTGTGTTACTTGGTTGATGAATTCAAAAAGAAGAAATGTTGATTCTAAATTTATTCTCTGTTAAAAAATAAATACCAAAAACCCTAAACCCTAAACTAAAATTTGAACCCTAAACCTAAAACCTAAACCCTAAACACTAAATCCTAAACCATAAATCTCTAAACCCTAAACCTTAAACCCTAAAACCTAAGCCCTAAACCCAAAATCCTAAACCCTAAACTAAAAAAAAAAACCTAAACCCAAAACCCTAAACCTGGAGCCCGTGCATGCCTTTCCCTCTCGGTTTCCTGGTGTTCAAGAAACCCTCATTTCTTTGGCTTTTTCCATGGATCTTTGATGATCTTCACTAGTAAGGCTCTCATTCCTTGGCCTTTGGCCGATTTCGCTCTTCTTCACTAGTTCAAATGGTTGTCTTGGAGTCAGATCTAGTGTCTAGAAAAGCTAAACTGATGCCTAAAGTTGCTCCTCCTAGGACTGATGATTTCTTGGGTAAATCTAAGGTTGCTTCTTCTAAATCCTTCAAAGATGCCTTATCTAGTAAAGATGCTTCAACCTCCCTTGAATTTTTGATTAATCTTGTTCATACGACATTTAAAAGAGCTCTTATAATAATGTGTTCTGATTTGGATATTGAGAAACTTGCTAAGCCTTATGCTTTTACTCTGATTACCATATTTTCTTTTCGACAGCCTAATATGAATGATATTCGATTTTTCTTTCATGATTTAAAGCTTTCCAGTGCATTTTCTATTGGTTTGTTGGATGCTCATCATGTCCTCATAAATTATCTAATGATCTTGACTATAGCTAGATTTTCCCTTGCTGTTCTTATTATGTTAAAAATTGTCAAATGCACATCCTTAAATGGACTCCTTTTTGACATTCAAGAAGAATCTCTTATAGTTCTGGTTTGGATTGCTTTGCCTAATCTTAGGATTCATTTTGTTAATTATTAATATCTTCATGTGGTTGGGTCTATTTTTGGTAGACCTTTACAAATTGATGAAGCAACTACTAAATCTCAACCTTTGCTAGTATCCTTATTGAAATTGATGTTATAAAGAAGTTTCCTAAAGAGATTTGGATAGGGTCCAAAAGTATGGGTACTTTCAACCGGTTGAATTTGAAAACCTTCTCGCTTTTGCAATCACAGAAAACCCATGGCCATGTCTTTTCAGATTGTTTCATTGCTCATCCTCAACTTGGAAAAAAATTTATTAAAAATCCTAAGCTGATTGATCAACATGGAGATCTTTTAACTAATAAAAATAAAAGTTTTGTTTCTTCTGAAAAAGATAAAGATGTTGCTGATTGAATTTTTTTAACTTCTGAGAATGCTTTTGAAAATGTTTCTAAAAATGACGACGATGCTTTGAATGGCAATCAAATTTTGTATTCTATTGATCCTATGCTTTCTGGAAATATTCAAGATGATGTTATTCCAATTTTGGTTTCCTCTACTAAAGATTATTGTGATATAGCTTCTAAAAATTTTAAAGATAATGTCTTTCTTTCTAATTTTCAAGAACCTTTAAAAGAAAAGGATGGTTTTAATTTTTTTTAATATGGATGTTGTTGATGGTTTGGATAAGATTGATGTTGTGCAACCTGCTTTTTGTTTGCTTAACAAATCTATTTTTGCTTCTTCTTTAAGTGTTATTTTTGATGATGTTTGCCTATGGTTTCTTCTCAATTAATGGATACTAATGTTTTAGTGCCTTTTTAATTGGATTCTCCTACCAAATCTATAGCTATTAAGAGTTCTAATGCTCATTCTGATGATGAATCTTTGGGAAATGAAACTAGTTTTCAAACTATTTTTGTAAAAAAGAAAAAATAGTTCAAAAATTTTGCACCTAAAGTTTCTAGATCAACTTGATCTTCTTCATCTTCTTTGCCTAATAAGAATTAATTTTTAATTTTTTTTAAAATGTTCAGGAATTGGTACTCTTACTATTACGAATAGGATTAAGAACCTTTGAATGGTTTATAATGTTAGTTTCTTTGTTATTCTTGAACCTCTTATTTTTTTTCTTCTAAAATTATGCATGCGGCTAGAATTATTTGTTTCTCCAATTATTTTTTTAGCAATAGCAATAAGATTTGGTTATTTTGGAATAATTCTCTTTGTATTAATGTCATTAATGATTTTCATCAAGTTGTAAATGTGGATATTTATTTTGGTGATTATCATGCTTTTGGCTCTTTTATTTATGCTGGTTGTAATAAGATTGAGAGGAGGATTCTTTGGGATCAATTATCTATTTTTTGCTTTTACTAATATTGATTCTTGGATTGTTGGTGGGGATTTCAATATGGTCCTTTCTGTGAATGAAAGAAAAGGGGGTTCTTCGCTGAATTTACATTCTATGGAAGATTTTTTGAATATATTTTTGGAGTTTAATCTGCATGATGTTGGTTTTATTGGCTCTTGTTTCACTTGGAATAATCATAGACTTTGGCAAAATTAGGATCGTGCCTTATTTCATAATTTTTGGTTAAATCATTTGCTTTTGACTTTGGTTTAACACCTTAGTAGAACTCTCTCAGATCATGCTCCTCTTTTTATTTCCATTAAGGACTTTGTTCATAACAATAATGTTATTAAAAAATTTCATTTTCAAAATATGTGGTTGTAAGATAGTGGCTTTCTTGATGCTATTGCTTCTAATTGGTATGCTCCTCTTGCTCCTGGTGATTATGCTTTTGGTATGAAGAGATTTTGGCTTAAACTAAAAAGACTTAAGCATCATATTAATTGGTGGAATAGAAATTACTTCAAAAATCTTTTTGATAATATGAAGAACATGGAACAATAGGTGAAAGATTTGGAAAAACTTGTTATTAATGATTCCTCTTTTTGTTCTAACCTTGCTAAAGCTAAAAATAATCTCACTAAGTTTCAGGATATAGAGGAAACCTAGAGAGACAAAAGCCTACTTCTAAACATCTTTCTGAGGGGGAAAGAAACACCAAATATTTTCATGCTTTGGTTATGAAAAGGAGAGTTCTTGGGAAAATTCATAAAATTAAGAATTCTGATGGTTCTTGGATTACCAAAAAAGAGTTGTCTTTTTGCTATTAACTATTTTAAAGATCTTATAAATAAAAATTATCACCTTGACCAGCTATCTAACCCATCTATCATTTCTTCTATTATGTCTCTTGAGGATAATGATTGGTTGGTTTCTCCTCCTTCGGATGAGGAAATTTTTAATATTCTTAATGGTATGAATGTTAATTCTGTTGCAGGGTCGGATGGCTATTCTACTTTATTCTTCCAAAAAGCTTGGTTTATTATTAAATTTCATCTTGTTAACATCGTGAGGGATTTCTTTCTTTGGAACTCTAATCCTAAATACCTCACTTCTACAAATATTATTCTTATTCCCAAGAAAGATAATCCTGACTTCTAGAATGATTTTAGACCTATTAGTCTTTGTACTTTCTTTAATAAATTGATTTCTAAAATTCTGACTAGTAGGCTTGGTATAATTCTTTTTAAGTTTATTTCTTTTAATCAAACTAGCTTTGTGAATGATAGGACTATCTCTGACAATGTCTTGCTTGCGCAAGAATTAATTCATGATTTAAATGTAAAAACTATCGGTGGCAATTTACTTTTCAAGCTTGATATTACCAAAGCTTATGACAACATTTCTTGGGATTTTGTTAACATCATTCTCTCTTTATTCAGTTTCTCTACTAAATTTATCTCTTTGGTTAACAATATCATTTGTAATGCATGGTTCTCTTTAGTTATAAATGGTGAAAACTTTAGCTTCTTTAAGTAGTCCCAAGGTATTAGATAAGGTGATCCTTTTTCTCTATCACTTTTTATTATTCGTATTGAATATTTGTCTTGTTGGGTTAATTTTTTGTTTGGGAGGAATTCTAGCATGTATTTCAAGAATCTTGGTGGTTTGGCTATATCCCACTTAAGTTTTGCTGATGACTTCATTATATTTTGTAATGGCTCATTACAAAATGTTAAAAAACTGATGGTGTTTTTGAATAAGTTTGAAAAGGAAAGTGGCCTCTTGATTAGTACTTAGAAAAGCTATTTTATCTCCTCTATTTCTATTTTTGCTCATAGAATCAATAGAATAAAGGATATTACTGGATTTTCTCATCAATGTCTTCCTATTAAGTATATAAGTTCTCCTTTATACTGTGGTCCTATGAGGTCTCACCTTTTTGATGAGGTTATCCAGAACATTCAGAATAAGATTTCTACCCTTGAATTTCATTTTTTATCTTTTGGTGGTAGATTAATTGTTATTAAAACTATTCTTTACTCTCTTCCTTTTTATTTGCTACTTAATATTATTCCTACTTCTCTTATTATTTTGCAAATTGAAAAACTTTTTAATAATTTTTTTGGGGGCTCAAGTCATTTGGCCAAAAGACTTCATTGGCCCTCTTGGAATAACATGTGTGGTACTTTATTTGAAGGTGGTCTTGGTTGCAGGTCCTTGTTGGATTCCACTAATGGTTTTTCTTTTAAACTTTGGTGGAATTTTAGAAAGACTATTAGTCTTTGGGCTAATTTTATGAATTTCAAATACTGTAAAAGTAAACATCCTTTAACTTGTAGCTATAAGCATGGTGACTCTATTGGTTGGAAATACCTTTGTGCTATTAAATGGAAAGATGATTCTCTCATTTTCTAGGGTATTAATAGTGGCTCCTCTTTCTTTTGGCAAGATAATTGGATGGGGGAATCCTCTATTGATTCTATGCTTAATACTAACTCTACTTGTTCTTTGAGAGTTAAGCATTTTATTTTAAATGGTGATTGGAATCATTCTCTTTTGTCTGACTTGATTCCTGATTTCATTTGTAATAATATCACCAAGATTCCTATTTATGGTATTATTTTTTATCAAGTTTTTACCAGCATTTCTAGTAATGGTGATTTTTCCTTTAAAGATACTTGGCACCATTTTAGAGATAATAAACCCTCTTCTCCTGTCTTTTCTAAGATTTGGAATAACATTATTCCTACCTCTTATTCTATTACTGTTTGGAGGATTTTAAGGGGTTTAATTGATGTTGATTCTTTACTTTTGGAGAAAGGTTTTTATCTTCCTTATAAATGCTTGTTTTGTTTTCATATTGAGAATGTTAGCCATGTTTTTGTTAATGGTGCTATTGCCTCTCAAGTTTAAAATTCGTATGAGGACTTATTCAACATTAGTTCTTTTAATGGTAATTTTACCTTAATGCAGCTGCTTATCTCTTACTTTCTTAATACTATCAAAGGGCATATCAAAATTGTTATGGCTGTTACTTTGATTTGGTTCATTTGGCTTGATAGAAATGATGCTAAACATCATAATGTGCCTATGAATCATAAGAGGATTATTGATAGGACTAAAGAAAAATAATTTTCTTTACATAAGGCTACGCTTCTTAGTGGTACTAATCTTAGAGGTTGCAAGTTTGTTGATTCTAAATTGGGTATTAAGTTTCCTTATTGTGACATGCCTCCTTATAAAATATTTTACTGGATTAAGCCTCTTAAAATTAACACTGATGTCTCTGTTGCACTTAACAAATCTGGCTGTGGTGGTATTTTTCGTAACAATCTTGGGAGTATTATCTTGGCTGTTGCACATGACAAATCTGGTTGTGGTGGTATTTTCTATAATAATCTTGGGAGTACTATCTTGGCTTTCTCCACTCCTCTCTTTACTACTTCTATTATTATGGCTGAACTAATGGTTGTTTATCAAGCTCTTAAGCTTTGTTTGGAGAAGAATTTTCTTTCCATTTAGTTGGAATTTGATGTTGAGATGGTTGTTACTATGATCAACTCAAATCACAAGGGTAATGCTCAATTTTTCTACTGAGGAATATTAAAGCTATTATTTTTAAATTGTATTTTAAGATGACTCATATTTTGAGAGAAGGTAATGCTAGTGCTGATTTTTTTTTCTTCCTTGGGGAGTAATTATTTTTATTTTACTTTATTTTCCAATGATAATTTTCCAAATTCAATAAAGAGGCCTTTCTAACTTAGATAAAATTGGTTTGCCTCTTGTCAGATTTACTTAATTTCATTTTCTCCTTCTATGATGGTGGTTGCTATCCATTGTTCTTGGTCGACTTTCGCTTGGTCTGTGCATTTCTATGACGTTTGTTGGCAATGATGGATGTTCATTTTTCCTCTTTTGGTAGCCTTTTTTATGATTGTAACCCTTCTTCTAGAGGTTTACGCTCACAAAATTTGGTTGCCCCCCCTTTTCTATAATCGAGCTTGAACCTTTCTTTCACTCTTCATCCCTTCCTTTTTTTTCTTCCTTGATCTTTCTCTTTCTTTCCTTTCAAGTCTTTCTTGTGTTAGTTCCTTGTGGTTTACTCTCTCGCTCTCCTCATTCTATTTAGTCATTATCGTTTTTTTTTGTTTTGTTTTGTTGCTCCTTTCTTAGGTTTTATTTTCTTTCAAGCTTCTGGTTGTAATAGTTTGGGGAATTTTCTCTCTAGGTTGATTGTAACTCTTGGAGCATTAGTTTTGAGGATTTTCCCCTCTTAATGACTTTTGAACTCCTTTATGGCAATGAAATTTCCCCCTGTTGTGGGTTTTATCAAAAAATAAAAATAAAAATATCCTAAACCCTAAACCCCAAACCTTAAACTAACCCTAAACCCTAAACCCTAAAAAGCTAAAAACCTAAACCTAAACTAAATAAAATCTAAAAAGAAAATAAATAAATAAAACTGAACCAAAATAAAATAAAATAAATAAAATAAAATAAAAACATAAACTAAAACCTAAACCTAAACCTAAACCTAAAAAGAAAAAAAAATAAAAAATAAAAACTAAACTAAAATAAATAAAAACCTAAACTAAACTAAAAAAATAAAAAACCTAAATAAAATAAAAACTAAACCTAAAATAAAAATATAATAAACATAAAATAAAATAAAATAAAAACTAAATAAAAACCAAAACCTAAAAAAATAAACCTAAAAATAATAAAAAATGAAGCCTAAATCCCAAACTAAAAAAAACATAAACCTAAAATAAAAATAAAATAAACCAAAACCTAAACTAAAATAAACTAAATGAACCCTAAACCTAAATCTAAACTAAATAAAACAAACTAAACTGAAAATAAACCTAAACCTAAACTAAAAAATAAAACTTAAAGGTAAACCTAAAATAAAAATCTAAAACCTAAACCTACAAATAAAAAATATAACCTAAACCTAAAAAATATAATGAAAATAAAACTAAACAAAAAATTAACCTAAACCAAAACTTAAACCTAAAAAATAAACTAAAATAAAAAACCTAAGGTAAAATAAATAAACTAAACTAAATAAAAATAAAAATAAAAAATAAAATAAACTAAAATAAATTAAAAACAAACAAAATAAAACTAAACCTACCATTTTACTTAATTTAATTAAATAAATAAATAAAATAAATAAAAAAACCCTAACCCTAAACCCTAACCCTTAAACCTATAACACTAAACTCGAAAACCCTAAACCCTAAACCCTAAACCGTTAAACCTAAACCCTAAACACTTAAATCCTAAAACACTAAACCCTAAACCCTAAACCCTAAACCTAAAGCCTAAACATTAAAACCTAAACCCTAGAACTCTAAACCCTTAACACCAAAACCCTAAACTCTATTAAAAAAAATAAAACCTTAAACTTTAAACCTTAAACCCTAAACCTTAAACCCTAAACCCTAAACTAAAACTTAAACCCTAAACCTAAAACCTAAACCCTAAACTCTAAACCCTAAACCCTAAAGACCATAAACCCTAAACACTAAACCATAAATCCTAAACCTTAAACCCTAAACCCTAAAACCCTAAATCATAAACCCTAAACCCTAAACCCTAAAACCTAAACCTAAATAAGAAAATAAAATATAATAAAATAAAAACCTAAAATTAAACCTAAACCTAAAAATAAAATAAAATATAAAATAAAAACTAAACTAATATAAAATAAATAAAAACTTAAACTAAATAAATAAATAATTAACCTAAAAAAATAAAAACTAAACTTATAATAAAAACAAAATAAACCTAAGATAAAATAAAATTAAAACTAAATAAAACCCCAAACATAAAAAAAATAAAACTAATAATAAAACTTAAAAATAAATAAAAAATAACAACTAAACCATAAACCTAAATAAACTAAAAATAAACCTAAGCCTAAACTAAAAAGAAAACCTAAGAAAAACATAAAATAATAACCTAAAACCTAAACCTAAAAAAATAAAATAAAAACCTAAACCTAAACCTAATAATAAAAAATAAAACCTAAACCTAAAAAATAAAATAAAAGAAAATTAATACTAAACTAAAAGATAAACCTAAACTTAAACCTAGACCTAAAAAATAAAATAAAATAAACAAAACCTAAACTAAAATAAACCTAATATAAATAAAATACACTAAATAAAAAAGAAAAATAAACTTAAATAAAATAAAAAATAAAGTAAACCTAAATAAATAAAAAATAAACTAAATAAACCTAACCCTACTAGTTTACTTATTTATTTTTATAAAAACACCCCAAACCATAAACAAAAAAATTAAACCCAAAAATAAACCTAAAATAAAAACCAAAACCCTAAACCTAAAATAATAAAATAAAAAACCTAAACCTAAACATAAAAATAAAAAAATAAAATAAAAATAAAACTATACTAAAAAATAAACCTAAACCTAAAAAATAAACTAAAATAAAAACCTAAGCTAAACTGAGTAAAAATAAAAATAAATCTAGATAAAAATTTAAAAAGTAAACTAAAATAAATTAAAAATAAACAAAATAAACCTAAACCTACTAGTGTACTTAAGTAAAAAAATAAAATAAAAAAAATATAAAACCTAACCCTAAACCTTAAACATTAAAACAAACCCTAAACCCTAAACCCTAAACCCTAAACCCTAAAACCTAAAACCTAAACCCTAAACCTTAAACCCTATAACCTAAACCCTAAACCCTAAACTCTATAAAAAAAACCTTAAACACTAAACCTTAAACCCTAAACCCTAAACCCTAAACTAAACCTAAACCCTAAACCCTAAACCCTAAAACCCTAAACCATAAACACTAAACCCTAAAACCTAAACCTAAATAAAATAATAAAATAAAATAAAGTAATAACCTAAACTAAAACCTAATCCTAAACCTAAAATAAAACCAAAACCTAAACTGAATAATAAAATAAAATAGAAAAAAAACAAAACCAAAATAAAATAAATAAAAACCTTAAATAAAAAAAAAATAAACGTAAAAATAAAAAACCTAAATAAAGAAAAACTTAACCTAAAATAAAAATAAAATAAGCTTAAGATAAAATAAAATAAATACTAAATGGAAACCTAAACCTAAAAAATAAACCTAAAAATAAAACCTAAAAATATATAAAAAATAACACCTAAACTCTAAACTAAAAATAAACATAGACTTAAAATAAAAATAAAATAAACAAAAGAAAATAAACATGAACCCAAACTAAAATAAACTAAACTAAAATAAATAAAACCAAAACCTAAACCTAAAATAAACTAAACCTAAACTTAAACTGAATAAAATAAAATAAACTAAAAATAAACCTAAGCCTAAACTAAAAAATAAATCCTAAAAATTACCCAAAATAATAACCTAAAATGTAAACCTAAGAAAATAAAATAAAAAACTAAACCTAATCCTAATTATAAAAAATAAAACTTAAACCTAAAAAATAAAATAAAAATAAAACTAAGAAAAAAATAAACCTAAACCTAAACCTAAAAAATAAACAAAAATGTAAAAGAAACCTAAACTAAAATAAATAAACTTAATATATATAAACTAAACTAAATAAAAATAAAAATAACCCTAAATAAAAATAAAACGTAAAATAAACTAAAATAAATGAAAAATAAACCAAATAAACATAAACCTACCGGTTTACCTAATTTTTTTAACAAAGAAAATCCTAAACCCTAAACTAAAAAATAAAACCTAAAAATAAAACCTAAAAATAAACCTAAAATTAAAACCTAAAACCTCGACCTAAAAAAATAAAATAAAATCCTAAGCCTAAATCTAAAAATAATCCATAAAACCTAAAACTAGAAAATAAAATAAAAATAAAACTTAAACCTAAATCTAAACCTAAAAAATATACTAAAATAAAAAACCTAACCTAAAATAAATAAACTAAACGAAATAAAAATAAATCTAACTTAAAATAAAAAAATAAACTAAAATAAATTAAAAATAAACTAAAAAAACTGAAACCTACAAGTGTACTTAATTTAAAAGAAGTAAAAAATAATAAAAAACCCAAACCTAAAATTATCGCTAAACCCTAAGCCCTAAACCCTAAACCTATAACCCTAAACCCTAAACCCTATACCCTAAAACCCTAAACCCTAAACCCTAAATCGTAAACCCTAAACCATAAATCCTTAAACCCTAAATGCTAAACCCTAAACACTAAACTCTGGTAAAAAAAGATGTTAAACCCAATGCCCTAAACTAAAACCTAAGCCCTAAACCTAAAACCTAAACCCTAAACTCTAAACACTAAATCCTAAACCCTAAACCCAAAACCCTAAACCCTAAATCCAGAAACCCTAAACCATAAACCTTAAACCCTAAACCCAAGAACTTAAACCTAAATAATAAAAAATATTAAAAACTTAAATTAAAAACATAAATCTAAACCTAAACCTAAACCTAAAAAAATAAAATAGAAATAAAAACTAAACTAAAATAAAATAAATCAAAACCTAAACTTAATAAAAAAATAAAATAAACCTAAAAATATTAAACCTAATTAAAATAATAACTAAACCTAAAATAAAAATAAAATAAACCTTAGATAAAATTAAATAAAAAGTAAATGATAACCTAAACCTAAAAGATAAACCTAAAAATAAAACCTAAAAATAAATAAAAAATAACTCCTAAACCCTAAATTAAAAAAAAAACCAAACCTAAAATAAAAATAAAATAAACAAAATAAAATAAATGTAAACCTAAACTAAAATAAATATAACCTAAACCTAAACCTAAACTAAATAAAATAAAGTAAAAATAAACCTAAGCCTAATCTAAGAAATAATATCCCCAAAATAAACCAAAAATAATAACCTAAAACCTAAACCTAAAAAAATAAAATAAAAACCTAAATTAAACCAAATAATAAAAAACAAAACCTAAACCTAAAAATAAAATAAAATTAAAACTAAACAAAAATAAACTTAAACCTAAACCTAAACTAAAAAAAAAACAAAAATAAAAAAACCTAAACTAAAATAAATAAACCTAATATAAATAAACTAAACTAAATAAAAATAAAAAAATAAAATAAACTAAAAAAATAAAAAATAAACTAAATAAATCTAAACTTACTAATTCACTTAATTTGATTTTTTTAAAAAAACCCTACACCCTAAACTATAAACTTTAAACCCTAAAAGCCCTAAACCCTAAATCCTAAACCTAAACCCTAACCTCTAAACACTAAACCCTAAACCTATAACACTAAACCCTAAACCCTAAACCTACAACACTAAACCCTAAACCATAAACTTGAAATCCTAAAAGCCCTAAACCCTAAACACTAAACATAAAAAAACTATAAACCCTAAACCCTAAACCCTTAATCCCTAGAACCCTAAACCCTAAACCTACAACACTAAACCTACAACCCTAATCCCTAAACCCTAAACGTTAAAACCCTAAACCCTAAACTTTAAACCCTAAACAATAAAAACCCTATACCGTATAACTTACACACTAAACCCTAACTCCTAAACCTTAAAGCCAAACCCTAAACCTAAACCTTAAAAGCATAAATCCTAAAAGCTAAATCTTAATCCATAATCACTAAACCCTAACCCTAAACCCTAAACCCTAAAAACAAAACCCTAAACCCAAAAAATAAATGTAACTAAATAAATTAAAAAAGAAACCTAAACCCTAAAACTTAAGAACCCTAAACCTAAATCTAAACCCTAAGAATGGGCAGAACTTTGATGGAAAGAACCTCACCATCAACCAGGCTTAGTCTAGATCTGGTGATGGAGGGAAAGGCGTAAGCAATGGTTATTATGGTGGTAGTGGGGAATCTGGAGATGCCAGTGGATATGGAGGTGTTGGTCAGGGCAGTGGTGGTTATAAAGGTAGGAGGAGTGACGAAGGTTATAGCCGTGGTGGTGGTGGAAGGAGATATCGGGGATATGATGGTGGAACCTGCTACTCGAGAGATCGGGGTGGTTCTGATGGGAACTATGGAAACTAAAGAACGATCGATCCAATCTGCTGCTTATCGAACTGTCTTTATAGTAAAGATAGTTCTAGTAATCTAGGGCTTTTGATTTGTTCTATGCATGCTCATTTTTAATCTATGCTATCATTTATGTCTTAGAAAACTTATTGTCACTTGGTTGATGAAGTCAAAAATAAGAAATGTTGAATAAGAATTTGTTCTCCTTTAAAAATTAAAAAAACTAAAAACCCTAAACCCTAAACAAAAACATGAACCCACCTAAACCTAAACCATAAATCCTAAACCCAAAACCCTAAAAACCTAAAACCCAAAACCCAAAATTGTAAAACCCAAAACTCTAAACCCTAAACCCTAATCCCTAAAAAGCTAAACTAACTAAAATAAAATAACAGCCTAAACTAAAACCTAAACCTAAACCTAAAAAAAAAATTAAAAATAAAACTAAAATAAAATAAATAATAACCTAAACTAAACTAAGAAAATAAAATACCTCAATAAAATAAAAACTACACCTAAAATAAAAATAAAATAAACATAAAATAGATTAAATTAAAATAAAAACTAAATAAAAACCTAAACCTAAAAAATATATCTAAAAATTAATAAAAAATAAAACCTAAACCCTAAACTAAAAAAAAACATAAACCTAAAATAAAAAAATAAACCTAAACCTAAACTAAAATAAACTAAACTAAAATAAATAAATCCTAAACCTAAAAACTAACTAAACTTAAACGTAAACTAAACTAAATAAAATAAAATAAACTAAAAATAAACCTAAACCTAAATTAAAAAATAAAACTTTAAAATAAACCTAAAATGAAAAATAAAAACCTCAACTTGATAAAGTAAAATAAAAACTTGTACCTAAACCTAAAAATAAAAAAATAAAACCAAAACCTATAAAATAAAATAAAATAAATCTAAAAAAATAAACTAAACCTAAAACTAAATAAATAAAAATAAATAAAATAAATAAACTTAAAATAAAATAAAATGAACTAAATAAAAAAATGACCTAAAATAAAGTAAACTAAAATAAATAAAAATAAACTAAATAAATCTACATATCGGTTTGCTTAATTTAAAAATAAAATAAATAAAATAATAAACCCAAAACCTAAACCTACTAAAAACAGCCTAAATCCACAACCCCATACAAACCACAAACTCTAAACCCCTCACAAACCATAAACTTACAACCCCAAACCCTAAACCCTAAACCTTAAACTAACCCTAAACCATAAACCCTAAAAATCATAAACCTTAAAGCCTAAATGCTAAACACTAATCCCTAAACCCTAAACCTAAGCTGCCACAACCCTAAATCCCAAACCTAAAACTTAAACCCTAAACCAAACTTAATCTAAAGAAAAAATAAATAAAAAAAAACCTAAACCCTAAAACCTAATAACCCAACCTAAACCTAAACCCTAATAATGGGAAGAACCTTGGTGTGGGTGTCAGGCTTTAGATTTGGCGATGTAGGTGATGGTGGAGGCGGCGGTTATTACAATAGTGGTGGGGGATCTAGAGGTGATGGTGGATATGGAGGTGGTGGTCAGAGTAGTGGTGATTATGGAGGCAGGAGGAGTGACAGAGGTTATAATGGTGGTGGTCATGGAGGGACAGATTAAGAATATAATGGAAGATCCCGCTGCTGAAGAGGTGGTGGTTGTTCTGATGGCAGATCTAGGGTTTTTGATTTACTCTATGTGTGCTTATTTTTTATCTATGTCGTCGCTTGTGTCTTAGAAAACTTGGTGCGCCACTTGGTTGGTGAAATAAAAAAGAATAAATGTTGAATATGAATTTGTTCTCTATTAAAAAAACCTTAAACCATAAACCTAAACTAAAACCTAAACCCAAAACCTAAAACCTAAACCCTAAACCCAAAACCATAAACCCTAAACACTAAACCATAAACCTAAACACAAAACCCTAAACCCTAAAACCCAAAACCATAAACACATGACCTCACTTTTGGGTGAGCTCTCAACTTCCTTATCATAGATCTAGGACTCAGACAGAGTTCCTCGGTCTTAAGACACTTGTAGTGATTAGGTGAGCACTTAACCTAACCCTAGAGACTTAGAAGAGTTAGCCATAGGGGTAGGTTGTGCCTTAGAGATTTAGGAGAACTTGCCTACCCTATCACCCAAACCAAATCATTGCTTCATTCTTCCAAATAAAATCTTAAATTTAAATCTAAATACCAAAATCAAATCCAACTATCAAATGATTCAAACCCATGATCAAATTCAAACTCCAAAACCCTTCCTAAGCTCTTTGACTTTATCTTTTGGACTTAGCCTTAACCAAATTCAAATCACAATTCAATTGATTTTCTCAATTATCAAATTCAATCTTAGATCAAATTCTAAATCATAAATCAATTTAAAACTCCAAGTGATTGAAACCCAAATCAAATCAAATTCTTGATTTTAGCTCTTTTAGCTAAATTCTTGAACTTGGCTAAATAATACCCAAATCAATTCAAAACCTATGGATTTCCTCATTATTTAAACATTCCTATAATCAAAAATCCAAATATATATACAAACTATAATTATCAAACCAAATCCAAGATAAACCAAATCAAACCCAAGTTAGCTCTTTTTGACATGAAATTATCATATGAACCAAAATCCATATGGATCAAAATTACTTGCAATTGGATTTATATTTCTATATCAAGCCCATTTATCAATATAATTAAACTTGAATCAAGCCATGATCAAGCCAATTAACTCAATTAGGTCCACTTGACCCAAAGTGACCTAAAAGACCTTTTCGAGCCAAGTTCTAATTCAACCCAAATTAGATTGAACTAAGCCCATCCAAACCTCACAACATGATGAACAATCATCTTAAGTTAATCAATTATCTTGAATTGGGTCAAACTAAGTCAACCTAGCCTGTTGGCCAAGTCAACATTGACCCAAACCTTGGTTTGACCCATTTGATATTGAATTGACCCAACCTAACCAATTTGACTAATAGGTTAAATCAAACCAAAAAAAATCAAATAAACTCAAACCACTTGAAAATTGGGCTAACCCACTTTTGATGCATCCCAAATCTACAAACCAAACTCATAGCCAATGACAATTTTTTCCTTATGTTTGGGCATCCCATGAGATAAAATTTCTCATTTGGTCATTTTCTCCCAAGCCACTAGGCACCCAGTCATATCTTTTAGGCACCTAGGATCATGGTTGACCTGAGTAAAGGTGGTTGGGTCCATGATCCATGGCATGGTGAAATCACCTCCCTCATCCCAAAGAGCTTTCCAAATTGAGACTACTACTCCTTGATAGCCACCTCCCCTCACCCAACCAAAACTAACCATGTGACCTCCACCACCCTAGTTTTGGCCAATTGATCAAGAAAAAAAAAAGCTATGGTCATTGATCCAAGGAATGAGGGGTATTCCCCCTCATTCTCTCACTCAACTCACACTTGATTCAACTTTAGCCAAGAGAGTTCTAGAGAAATTTCCAAGCCTTCCCACACTTCCAAAAATCCCCATTCTAAGTTTTACGCAAAACCAAAATAAGTGAGGCCACCTTCGATTCTCATTTTCTCAAACCTCCACCAAAGTGCAATTAACTTTGCACACACCTTCCATGGAGCCAAATGACTGAGAATGAATTATTTCCCAAGCTTCTCGATGGTCAGAGGGTAGAGTTCGATCAAGCCCAAGCACCTACACCTAGTGGGCTGGTCTTCCGAGCAAACAACACCAAATCAAAGCTCGTGCGGCTCAATAGAACTTTATTTCTACCAAATAAAGATTTCTCAATCATTGAAACTACCAATCATAAGCTCTGATGAGGTATGCAACTGAAGCAGATCCTTGAATGAAAATAGGTTGGTCATTTATGAAAGAAAATTTTATGTCATGCGATTTCCTCCATTAGATCTTCTTATTGTGCTTCTCCGAAGGTGTGGGATCATTTTCATTTCCATTCAAGCTTGGGTGAGCTTGGATTGAGTGACGATCGATGGATAGTAGCCATTGTTCAATGCTTGGGAGGTGATAGATCACGGAATGTCCATCCTCCATGATTGGGATGAATGGTCCTGATCTAATCATGCTTAGAACCTCTGATTATTCCTTTGAAACTGTAAGTTTAATTATAATCATATGATCTTAGATCAGATGGTCCATGGAGTTACCGCGTGCACAACCATCTCAGTCATCACTTGGATATGAAAACTTAATAGCAAATCCCATCACACATGTAAATGCATCTCGTATGCCATGTCGCCGTGTGGCGATGGGATTAAATTAGGGATTAACTAGTTTTAATCCTAAAACTTCCTAAATTCATAACTAACTTTAGAAAAATCCATAAAAAATATAAACTTATGCTCATTTTAAAGATAATTTAGAGTAAAATCCAAGAAAATTATTATTAATTAATTTTGAGTAGTGGATTTAGCTTAATTGGAAATGTAATTAGTCTAATTACTCTTTAATTAATCATCCAATTAATCTCAAACTTTTTATGCATGTTAAGGGGGATGACCTCTACAACCCCTATTTTTCTAGGATTTTATTAGTTGCTTAATTAGAGAAACCAATGGGTTAAGGCTTAATATGTTTCTTAATATAATTAGTGATAATTAAGAAAATGAATAGAAAATTAATCAAACAATTAAGCTTATTAACCTCATGATGAGAAGTCTAGAGAAATGGATTGGGACTCCCTCTTTATTTTTCTTTAAGTCTGATCCCTCTTAAATTATTAATTAATTAACACCCAATAATTAATTAACTAATAAAATTAATCAAAAATCCAAATGATACCTAAACTTTAATCAACATATTGTAAGGATTTAAGGATTGAGACTTAGGCTCCCTTCTTTGTCTCTTTCTCTAAGCCCATCTCATTTTGATTACTTATGGTTGATTAAGGTTTTAATTAGTTAATAAATTTAATTAATTTAATTGAATCTATTTCTAAAATTTAATCTTGGGTAGCTCTTTGGGTGTTCAATAATCCAAAGGGGGAGGTAATGAAATTATGGTTAGCTCACATGTATGAGAAAACTATAAAAGTAGTTAAGTGAGATCCCTTAAGCAATTAACTATTAATCATGAGCCAATTGCATTAGGCCCCTTTCATTTCTTAGAGCATTGCAAATTTACTTTTGAGTCTAGATAAATGGATTGGGACTCCTCTTCCAATTTTTCTTTAAGTCTTCTCTAATCCTCTTAATTATTAATTAATTAATACCACCTTAATTAATAGATTAATCAAAAAATCCAAATGATACCACATCAATATAAATTTGGGATGACTTGGCTCCTTCTTTCTCTTTCTCTAACATCTCATTTTGATTAGTTAATGTTGATTAAGGTTTAATTAGTTAATTAATAAATTTAATTAAATTAATTAAATCTATTTCTAAAATTTAATCTGGGTAGCTCTTTGGGTGTTCAATAATCCAAAATAATGAAATTATGGTTAGCTCACATGTATGAGAAAATAATAAAAGTAGTTATGAGATCCAAGCATTAACTATAAATCATGAGCCAATTGGATTATGCCCCTTTCATTTCTTAAGCATTGAAAATTTTCCATGTGGTTTTGTATCATATTAGCTCAATATTAATTGTAACTTAAGGTGATGTAATAATAATTAATGGCTTAATTCATTCAACCTAATTAAACCATAAAATCAACTTAAATACTTCTTCATTAAATCAAATTAAACACATGAGGAATGGGATTAGGATCAAAATCTCTTTTTTTTTAAATGAAATCAAACTCAAAATTAAGAAATCTCCTTAAAGGACTTTAGTTTATTTTTAGTGGCTTTATTTAGTATGATTGTCCTTAGAAATTAATTGGAATGAATGAGATAATGGACTTATGTTCCTTTATTTTTTTCCAATCATGTTAAATGTTACTTCCCATGTGTAATCATGCATTCATTTTTAAAAAAAAATTAACTAAATGAAATGGTTTTTTATGTCAAATTTCATGTGTTGATTTAAATTTAAAATAGGTGTGGCTATTATCTCTATTAAATCAAAAGTTAATTTCAAAAGCTTATAAATCAATTATAATAAATGAAGTGATGTTAATTACAAATATCTATAGGTTTACATGTGTTGATAATATAAGATATGAAATATGAAGTTCTCTATCTTTATCTTACATGGATTCACATAGGAATTACAAATGTATAGTTCATTTGAAAAGCATACAACATTTGTCTAAATCAATTCTTATGCATTTCCATGCTAAGACATAGGAAGAATTTCATACCATATATGTAAATCATATAATAATATCAAATATGACTTCTTGCATGACTTCTTCTTGTTGTGGTTCCTTTCATACATTCACCTATATTTCAGAAAAGTGGTATATTTGTCTAGACACCCCAGGACTATGAGGCTTTAAGTAGCCCTAAGTATGTATTATACCTTATGCCCCTGGCACAAAACAATGGTGTCGTACCCACTTAAAACTCTTATACATGTGTATGATATGTCAATGAATAAGAATCATAAGTCATAAATCAAATACAATTTTTCCATGGGTTTTCCAATCCTTGTAGTTACTTATAATCATATGTATCTAAGAAAATGGTATATTAGTCTAGATACCGGGGTTGTGAGATTTAAGTAGTTAGTAGGTCTTGTACCTTACTCTAGTAATAATGACAATGTACTCACTTAAAACTTGTACATATGATTGTGTATAATAATGGATGAAAAATTCCTTCTATTAAAAGGCATGCATTCATAATTCAATCAAATGAAATAATTAAATTTTATACACACTTTTTTGCATTGTCATTATGCTAAAATATAAATTTCATGTATAATGCTTAGATTTAATCATATGCATGATATGCATGATGGAAAGAAATGAATAAACATGAATTATGTGATAGTAATTCATTCTAATTAATCTTAAGATGCATTTCTTATTGAATAAGGTTATTTAAGTAAACTTAGGACTAATTAAAACATATAATATGCTATTTAAAATTGATTAATTAACTTACTTTAGAAGTGACTTAAGGTAGGGATGAAATAGATGTTATCTCTCTTTCTTCTCTTTATAACACTTAGTTGTTAAGTGTAGACCATATGAAACTAAAGAAAACACTAAGTAAAATCTTTAAATCAATCAAATCACTTATAGAAAAATTAACCTCTTTATAAATTAAATCCCTCACAATTAGCAAATTATAACTCTAATGCCTCGTTAGGACATACCACACAAGCTTTAATTCATGAACATTAGACTAAGTCACCATTTATAGCTTTATGTTAGGGAGCTGATGGTTTGATGTATGCTTGTTTTGTGATTTATTATTATAGATTAGATGTTTGGGTGTATGTACGTAGTCTGGATGTTAGGTCAATATTAGCCTAGTCATGCTTTCTGTTGGGGGTTGTGCTTAAGGGGCTGCTAAATAAAAATATAAATATTTTTTGCTTTGCAGGTTGCTTAGCCCTAAGCTAACCTAGTTAGGATAGGTGGGCTTAGTTACCCTGTGTGGGGGCTAAGTCAAAATTATTCATATAATTGCTTGGGTTGTATGGTGAGTTTAGCTAACATTTATTTTGCAGGTGTAGCTAGATTTACTTTCCTTCTTTTAATGTAATTTTGCATTAGGATTAGGATGAGTATTATGGGGGACTAGGATGAGCATTGGTTATAAGGCCAAGTCTTATGTACCATGTGATGCCTTTGGAGCATGCATATCTAAATCAATACAAAAATAAGGAAGAAATAGAGAAAATCAAATGAAGAAATGGAAGATGAAGAAATGAACAAGGAAGAATGAAGAATGAAGACCCCATAACATTCATCATTTGTAATTGTAATTATTCGTAAGGTTGTATAGAGTAGAACTTCGGCTACCCACATTTCTTTTGGGATGTATGTGAAACGTTATTGGCCTTTTATTCTTTTGATGGCTTTATTAAAATTGTTTGATGTTTTTTTAGCTTGTGCATTAGAAAAGCATTCCTTTTCATAGTTTGTTTATGATTGGTGATTGTTGTATGGCGGATGATTAGGCTCTTAGGATAAAATAAATTTTCTATCCCATTAACTACTCATAACTAAATTTTCAAAATAACTCATAATCTTATATAAAACCTAGGCATTAAATAAAAATAATAAAATATTTAGCAACCCCTTAGTTGGACGTTATATGTTTAATATGATGCATAATCATCTTGTTTCACTCTTGTTAAGAGCGGGCCTCCATCTTTGCTAGATAAAATGGGCTTAACCTTTGACAGCCTATGATGGAAGAACACCTCTTTCCCTTTTGATTTGGCCCATAATAAACTTCTCATACATTTAGGCATACAAAATCCTTTGTGTCAAAGAGTCTAAATTAAATAAAATTTGATAAGAATTTGCATTAGATTTAAGTCATTATTCATACCCCATGCTCTAGTCTCTTAGGGAGGGTTTAAGGACTTAGTCTCTTTTCTAAATTATAATAACCTATCCATCTCTTAAAAACATATGACTTGCCTACATGGATTTAAAGCATAGGAGGAGTTAGTTGGTTGCCACTCTAGGAGATAATAAGTCCAGTAGTGGTTTACTCTCTTATGTAGGTAAACCATATACCCACTTTCCATAGATTTAGGTCATGATTTGGCCCTTAAAGTTCTCTAGATTTAGGATCGAGGTTGCTATTTCTCTTTGCTACAAGCATAAATCCTCACCTCATATTTCCACAATCTTATATTATGGAATTATATAGATTTCTAATAAAATTTCAAATGAAATAAATAAATCTCCTCAATTTCAAATATATAAAGCCCAACTATAGGATAGATTGGACTGCTCACTAGGTTTCCTAGTATCATGAGTACTCCCTACTCATCTATTTTGGTTTCGATAATAACTCTTCCCTTTTGATCCATCCATTTGATCTTCTAAAATACAACCAATTTATTGATAGTACTATCTTTGAATTCTTTGGAGACAATAATCTCCTACTTTAATCGAGAGTATTCTTAAGGGATTCATTTTTCTTAAGATGTAATTAACTATGGGGCTTGCCTCCATAGGGAACTTAACGAACCTGGTTTAAATAAACCATGCTTTACTTTTCCAAGTAAAGTATGGAAAAAATCTCTAGTATATTCGAAGACCCATCATGCCTTAGGAGTCCTTATTAAGTGATTAGGCCATTGGTATGGTGATTTCTATCTTTGAGATAGTGCACTATTCCTTGATGTTATGCCGATCACCTCAAAAAGTACATCCTCAGATGGATGGTGTCCTCACTCTAAAATAAACACCACAAAACCCTAAACACTAAACCACCACCCTAAATCCACTCCTCTAAACCAAACCATAAACCTAAACCCTAAACCTGCAACTAAACCCTACCCTGAGCCTAAACCACTACTAAATTAACCATACCCTGACCATAAACCACTAAACCCAACCACAGGCCCCTGGCCCCTGAGCCCCCCATACCTGACCCTAAACCCTAGCAAAACCCCAACTGGCCTAAAGCCCTGGGCTCCACAGGCCCTGAGCCCTGGCAAACCTGGCTAGGCCTAAACCCAGGCTCTGAGCTGCACTGAGGCTGAGGCCCTGACTGAGCCTGATCTAACTAAACCTGGGCTAGGCCTGGCCCTGGGCCACTGGGCAGTGGCAGCCCAGGCCCTGAGCCCTGAGCTAGGCTAGGCCCTGGGCTGAGGTGATGAGCCTGGCTGACTGGGCCACAGGCAGCTAGCTGGGCTGAGCCTAGGCAAGGCCCTGGGCCTAAACTGAGCGCTGGAGCCAGGGCTGAGCCCTGGGCCTAGGCCCTGGGCCTGAGCTGACCTGGGCCCTGGGCTGGGCCAGGCTGACCCAGGCGGCCTGGGCCACTGAGCTGAGCCTAGGCTTCTGGGCCCTGGGCCTGAGCCTGGGCCTGGACAGGCCTGGGCCCTAGGCCTGGGCCCTGGCCTAGGCCCTGGGACTGGGCCTGGCATGGGCCCTGGCTTAGGCCCTGGGCTGAGCCTGAGCCTGGGCCTGGGCTCCAGGCCCTGAGCCCAACATGATATAGCCTAAGCAGGCCACTGACTGGCCCTGGGCCCTGGGCCTGGGCTGGGCCCTGAGCCCTGGGCCTAGCCTGGGCTGGGCCCTGAGCCCTAGCCCCTAAACTAAACCTAGCTAAATAAACCCTGGCCATGAAGCTGAGCCACAGGCCCTGAAAATCTAAACAAGCCCTAAGCCTAAACCCTAAACCTAAACTAAAGCCTAAGCCTAAACCTAAACCTAGGCCTAAACTAACTAACCCTAAAAACCCAACTAAACTAAACCTAAGCTAAACCAAACCAAAAACCACTGCGAGCCCTGGTCCAGTGCTCAGTGATTTCCCCCTCTGATTTTTTTTTTGGCCGCTGCTTGCTGGCTATTTTGCATGATTCTCATTGGATTCTTTCTTGAATTGATGGTCATTTGACTATTTCATGTTTTCATTGGAGTAATACCACGGCTTGGCTTCTTCCTTGATGATTCATTAGGGAATACTGAAGGATCCTATGGATCCTGCTATGGCATCAACTATCTTCGCTTCATCTGCTTTGAAATCATTCAAAGACATTCCCGTTTGGATTTCTCTCCCCAATATGTGACTTCATTTCATTAACCATCAATTCTATTTTATTGTGGGTCCTTTATTTGGTCGGCCATTGTAAATTGACTAGACAACATCTATAAAATCTTATCCTTCAGTGGCTAGAATCCTTATTGAATTGGACATTACCAAGAAACACCCAGAAGAAATATGGTTGGTATATGAAATTATAGTTATATGCAAAAAATTGAAAAATTTCCTGTCATTTGTTCTCACTATAAAATCCATGGGTATGATAATTTTGAATGCTTCATTCTTCATCCTCACCTAAAAAATCCCTGTTAAGGAAACTTCTATTCCTAACCCTAGGTCGATCACTATTAAATATCAAAAAGCTACATCAAAAAAAAGGAATTTTTGAATGTTCTTAATAAGGATATTTTACCTCTTACTTCTTCTGCAATTGAAGGCTTCTAATGTGAGCAATAATAGTTTTTCTAAACTTTTGGATGATGATTCTATTTCCTCTGATTCAATCCACATTCGGCTTTGATTGATGAAAATGAAGCTTTGATTGAGAATATAAATGATATTAATGTTATGCATCATTCAAATTCAATGGATACTTTAATACCTCATGATAATCGTTGAAAATTGATTCTATTTTCCAGATTCAGGATGATTTAAATTCTCAAAAAAGATTTGTCCTTGTCTAATAATTTGGCTCATGAAAAGGAAGGGCTTGGTGTTCACACTTGCCTTTTAATAAATCTATTTATGCTCTCTCTCGCTATTCTCGATGCTCATTTATTTAATAAATTCTAATGTCTTGGAAGAAGGAGAACTCATTTCTAATAAGATTTCTTTTAAATCTATGACTAATGTTGCTAAATCCTTCTCGATGATGATTATATGGGAAAAGAAAATGGTTTCCAAACTTATCATGCAAAAAAGAGAAAAAATGTTAAAAATTCCCTCCCAAATTGCCAAGAAACACTAGATCTATGGCCTCCCTCCTCTCTTAATTAACCTTTTCTTAACCCCTTTTATTTCTTTATGTTTAATTTTATTGTTTGGAATGTTAGAGGGATCTACCTCTCTATTCATAACCATATTAGAAATCTTTGTATACATAATATTTCTTTACTTATTTTTCTAGAGCCTCTTATTCATGCTAACAAAATTAACCATGTTGCTAGAATGATCGGTTTCAATAAATTTTTCTAATGTTAGAAATAAGATTTAGTGTTTTGGAATAACTTTGTAGAGGTTTCTATTCTTGATGATTTTCAAAAGTTGTCAATGCTCAAATCTCTTATGGTGATTATTGTGTTTTGGGCTTAGATCTGTAGAAATCTTCTTTGGGATAATTTGAGGAATTTTGCTACCTCGTCAATAAACCTTGGTTTGTTGGTGGTGATTTCAACACTATTTTATTCTAAATGTGGTGGTTGCTCTCCAATATTCATTCCATGGAAGAATTTTCTAATATGATCCTTGATTATAATTTGATTGATATTTATTTTAAAGTTTCTAATTATACTTGGTAAAAGTCTTGCCATTAACAAAGGTTGGATCAGACTCTTTTTAATACTCATTAGATTACTCAATGGCATATTACTTCTATCGATCATTTAAGTAGAACCTTGTCTGATCTTCCTCCTCTTTTGGTTTCTAGAAAAGATAATTATAATAGATTAAAAAATTTTTCTCCTTTTAGATTTCAGAACATGTGCATTCAACATATTAATTTTTTTAATGTTGTGGCTAACAATTGGAAAGCTCCTTTACATCTTCATAATTTGATTATGGGGATGAGTAGACTTTAGTTTAAGCTTAAATGACTAAAGAAAAATATGGGTTGGTGGAACAAGCATTGTTATAATAACCTTTTTGCTAATAGCAAAGATATGGAAAAAATGGTTTGTGATCTTGAGGTCTCTATTATATCTGATCCTTCTAAGATTAAGGACTTGAATAAGGTGAAAGATAAACTTATTAATTTTCAAAATATGGAGGAGACTTATTGGCTTCAAAAAAGCTATTAGGAATGGAATATGGAGAATAAAGAGAGGAAATGGAGAATAATTAAAGATTATTAAGAATGCTTATGGAGAATATGATTTTAAATTAAATGATATTAGAAAACTAAATGATTGATGTAATGAAGATTGTTAATGAAGATGAAATTTTATAGATTTCATGAGAGGGTTTCACTAATCAATTTTTCAAAATTATTGGGTTATTATTAAAAATGATTTGATTGACGTTGTGGTTGATTATTTTTAATGGTAATCCTTTTCATAGATATTTTTCTAGCACTTATATTGTTCTCATACCTAAGAAAGATAATCCATACTATTGGAGTGATCTTAGACCTATTAGTCTGTGCACCTTCTTCAATAAGCTGATTTCTAAAATTCTTGCCATCAGGCTTAGTCTTTTACTTCATAAGATTATCTCTCTCAACCAAACTAGTTTTGTTAGAAGTAGAGCTATTTCTTACAACATTTTACTTGCCAAGGAATTAATTCATGACTTAGATGCTAAGCTAGATGTTGAAATGTTCTTTCCAAATTAGATATTACCAAAGCTTTTGATAATATCTCTTGGGATTTCCTTTTCCATATTATGAATTTATTTGGGTTTTCTGATAAATTTACTTTTTTTTATTAAAACTTGTATTAATAATGCCTGGTTTTCTATTTTGCTTAATGGGAAAGCTTTGGGCTTCTTAACTTCTTCCCATGGCTTAAGACAAGGGAATCCTTTATCTCCCACTTTATTTATTATTGCTGTTGAGTACTTATCTAGGAGCATCAATGAGTTATTTTAAACAATCCTAGTATGTATAGAACTCTTGGTGGTCTTCCTTTCCCACTTAAGCTTTGTAGATGTTTTCATTACTTTTGCAATGCTTCTATTCAACATATTAAGAACCTCAAGATTTTTTAAATAAATTTGGTAGAGAAAGTGGTCTTTCTATCAATGATAATAAAAGTTGTTTTATTATTTCTCCAAGTATCCCTAATAATAAAATCGATCAAATCTGCCATATCACTAATTTTAAACATCAACACTTACCTCTTAAGTACTAGGTGCTCCTCATTTGAAGGTCCAAAATGATCCCATATTTTTATGAGTTAAAAAAATTTTAAATAAAATTTTGTTTGGGAATTCCATTTACTTTCCTTTGGTGGCTCACTATTCTTAAAAGCACTCAATTATGCCTTTTATTTGATTCAAACTATTATTCCCACTACTCTTTATCAAATTGATCACTTAATAAATTTTTTTGGGATCCAATAATTCTATTAAAATAATGCATTGGACATCCTGCATAAATGTTGTGGTCCTTTGGGTGAAGGTGGTCTTGTTGTAAAATTATTTCGTAGTTATGACGCTTTCATATGTTTTGTGGAAAAATTATTTGTGAAGCTATGACCTTCTCTCATATGCTTTGGTGGAATTTTAAAAGAATGATAGCCTTTGGGCTAATTTTATGATGGAAAAATATTGATAAGGTAAACACCCTCCTATCTATGCTTATAAAGTTGGTGACTCTAGTTTGGAAAAGGCTTTGCTCCATTAAATGGGTTGTTGAATCATTAATATCTTGGGGTATTCATTTGCTCTTCTTTCTTTTGGCAAGATAATTGATTGGCAATGGCTCTTTGACTCCCTTTGATCTACACACTCTACTGCTATCAAAGTTAACTCTTTTGGCTTAATAACAATTGGAATGAAAACAAACTTGAGAACTACATTCTATTTCTATTTTGACAAGTTTTGCAACATCACTATCTTTTCTAATAAACCGATCAAATTCTTTTCAAGCTCTCTTACAATGGTGATTTTGTTCTTAAAGAGGTTTGGAAATTTATTAGAAATAAACAAAACACCTTTAATGTTTTCATTAAACTTTGGAACAATATCATTTCCATTTCTTATTATGTTTTAGCTTGAGGATTTTGAATGACTTCATTCTAGATTCTTTGCTCGCTTAAAGGGTTTTATTTACCTTCTAAGTGCTATTGTTGCTATCATATTGAAAATGTTAATCATGTTTTTGTCAATGGTGCTATTACTTCCAAACTTTGGATATGGTATGATGATTTATTTAACACTAACTATTTTCATGGCTCCCTTTCATTATACCAACTTCTTGAAGTTTGTTTCCATAAAACTATGAAAGGTCATATGAAAGTTTTAATTTCTATTACCCTTATTTGGTTCATTTGGATGGATAGAAATGATACTAAATATCGAGGCATTCCTATGAACCATAAAAGGATCCTTTCTAGAACTAAAGAAAAAAATTCATGCTTTGTTTAATGCAAATTTAATTAGTAATCTTCAATTTAGAGGTGATAAATTTGTGGTCGAAATTGGGTATCACTTTGCATGATGACCCTTCCTACAAGAGTATTAGGATTATACATTGGATTAAGCCTAAAGAAAATTTTATTAAGATCAATGGTTTTGTTTCCCTAATAAATATGGTTGTGGTGGAATTCTTGGGATTCTAAAGGTACTATCATTTGTGCTTTTGCCTACCCCTCAAAGCTTGGTTATTTATGTTGAGCTCATAATAAAGCTAATGATATTTGTTTAAGCAAAGACATCTTTAATATGAGGATTGAAGTTGATGCTCTTCTTTACTTGATATGCTCAATACTAATAAAATGGGGAATCTACTTATTTTATCTTCTTAATCACACTAATAGGGTTCTTTCTCAAGTTTGCTACAAAATTTCACATTCTTTGTGAAGGTAATGCTTGTGCAGATTTCGCTAATTTGGGAGCTAAATTAAATGAGCTCACTTTATTTGATAACCATAGCTTACTTAAGCATCCGCATGGTCCGTCAATCTGATAACACTACTACCTTACCTCGATTTTAACTTTTGGTTATTTTGTTGATCATATTACTATGGTGGTTTTATTCAGTCTCTTTTTTGGTTGGTTTATTTTTTTTTGTGCATCCCTTAGTGGAATTGGTTTTTGCTATTTTTATTTAAGGTCCTGGTCAATCTCACTTTATATGAAAGCTACATTGTTGGTTTTAGTTTATTTAAAAACTTAAACCCCTTTCCTTTTTACCCCATTGTATACTTAACTGACCTTTATTTGGGTCATAGTGGTTCTATTTTTAATTAGTTTTCCTATCCTCTAGGACTGGTGGTTTTCTTTATGGCTTTTTATGCTATGCTTCTTTTCACACTAGTGATGTTTTGGGGGTCTCTTATTGAGTTATTATTCTGATTTTGGCCTACCCTTATACTAATTGATGTTGGGTTTGCCTGTTTTGGTGGCTATTACCTTATTTGAATTGGATTTTGGCTTCTATGGTTGGTCTCTAGATGTTGCAATTGCTTCTTCCATCTACCTGACTATTTTTTGTGGTCATTTTTTCATGGCTACTATTGGTCTCTTCTGGTTTGGCTTAGTTTTGGGCTTTTTGGTGGTTGTTGTTCTATTTTCTTTTTTTCTCTTAGGGGCCTACTGGTTGGTTTTTCCCTCTGCCTTGTGAATTAGAGGTAACTTTTTTCTAGTTGTTTCCCTCCTAATTTCTCTTTGTGGTGATTATTTGCTCTTTAAGTTTTGGAAGGGGCTTTGTTTTCCTCGCCTTTTTCCTCTCCTGATTTGTCGCTTGTGGTTGGGTGGTTCTCTTTGGCATTTTATACTATGGTTTTTGTCCAGCTAAGTGACTACCAATTTTGTTTCTTGGTTTTTGAGATCTCTGTGGGTTGCTATGCTGTTATTTTTCCATCATTTTGTGTGCTTTGTATTGATTAACATCTTGTTTTAGCCTAGCGGCTCCCTTTACTGAATTGTAACTTCTACTACTATTTTGGTTGTTATGCTATTGGTCTCTTCAATTTGTTTAGGTTTGGTATTTTTCAATTCTTTGGTTTTCATGGTTTGTTGGTTTTTCTTTTGTTGGTTGTTTTCTTTTGATTGGTATGAGGTAGCTTTGTGGTTTTTTTTCTTCCAACTGGGTTTCGCTATTAGAGGAGAGATGGCTATTTTTTGTCTACCGGTTTACCGGCAAATGCCTCCTGACCGGATTGGTCCGGTTTTTGTTGGTGGTTCTCTGCTTGGTGTCTTGGCATTGGATGTTGTCTTGCCTTGGATGCTTGTGCCTTGGCTTGGTGTCTTGGGATTTAGATTGGCTGTTAGTATTGAATCCCTCTAGTTTATTTTGCTCTCCTTATTTTTTGATATTTGCATCTTTGTGGGTGGTGCTAGATTTACTATTTTTCCTACTTCCTTGGTGGTGGTTTTGATGGTAATTTTTGGATGCCATCTTGGTCTCCCTATAGCTTTCCTCTCTGGTGTGCTGCTTATCTTCTACTATTTAGATATTTGGGTGGAGGTTTTGCCTTTAGATTTGGATTACTATTGCTCTGGAGATAGTCGTGGGTTGTTGTTATGCCTTTGGGGCTATTTTGTTGGCTTGTGTTGTTACCCCAATTCTTGCTGACTGCTCCTTTTTTGTGTTTCTCTTCCTTTTGGTGGTGGCTTTGGTGGAATTACTGCTTGGTTTTTTTAGCTTGGCCACTGATCCTATAACTTTTGGGGTGCTAGCTTTATGTGATTGGTCTGTGGGTTTTGGTTGGTGGGTTGGTTTACTTTCTCTATTTGTTTGGGTGACCCGGTCACTATGGGCTATTTTTCTTGGATGGTTTGCATATATCAGGTGTGCTGACTATGATGGCATTGATGTTTCTTCATATCTTCTCTCTGATTGGTAGCATTACATATGACTATAACACTTCTCATGAAGTATGGATGCTCATATGTATTATTGCCACTTGAGATGATCTTAACTGAGCCCAAGCCTTCTCTTCTCAGCTCTCTCTAAATTGTTTACTTTATCCTTTTCCCTGAGCTATGATTATTGCCTTTGTAGTGTTTTGCAAAAATTCTTTTGCGTTGGAACTTTATGGAATGAGCTATACTACGTCAACTCAACTGTTGTTGTTGTGGATCTTGTTTATCTTGCTTTCTCAAAGGGATCAAGAGCTTCTTCTGACTAGTCCTTTTACTACTTTCATGAGTTGTAATAGTCTTATTTTGTGTCTTTTTCTCATATGCTTTTAGCTATTGTATTTGTTTTTTTCTTTTGTTTTCTTTTCCTTTTCTATTGTACTTAGATGGGGTCTTGGCTCTTTAGGTCTTGTAGCTGAGAGTAGTAGAACTTTGAGCTTTACCCTTATTAAGGACATTGTATCTTTTCTTTTTATGATAATAAAATTCAAACTTTTTCAAACAAAAAATAACCCCAAAACCCTAAAACCTATAAGCCTAAACTTTAAAACCTAAACCCTAAAACCTACAACCCTAAATCCTAAACCCCAAACCCTAAATCCTAAACTATAAACCCTAAACCCTAAACACCTAAAAACCTAAACCTAAACTTAATAAAACCTAAAAAATAAAATAATTAAATAAACCTAAGCCTAAACAAAATAAAATAAATAAAATAAAAACCAAAACTAAAGCCTAAACCTAAACCTAAACCAAAAAATGAAATAAAATAAAAAAAATAAAAATTAAACTAAAATAAAATAAATAAAAACCTAAACTAAACTAAAAAAACAAAATAAAGTTAAAAATAAAAAATCTTAATAAAATAAAAACTAAACCTAAAATAAAAATAAAATAAACCTAATATAAAATAAAATAAAAACTAAATAAAAACCTAAACCTAAAACATAAAACTAAAAATAAAATGTAAAAAAAAATAAAAAATAAAGCCTAAACCCTAAACTAAAAATAAATTTAAACTTAAAATAAAATAAAGCTAAATTAAAATAAACTAAACTAAAATAAATAAAACCTAAGCCTAAACCTAAAATAAACTAAATCTAAACGTAGTCCTAAACTAAATAAAATAAAATAAACTTGAACCTAAACTAAAAGATAAAACCTAAAAAATAAACCTAAAATAAAACCTAAAACCTAAACCAAAAAAAATAAAATAAAAACCTAAACTTAAACCTAAAAATAAAAAATAAAACATAAACTTAAAAATAAAAAAATAAAACTAAACTAAAAATAAACCTAAACTGAAAAAATAAAATAAAATAAAAACCTAAACTAAAATAAATAAACCTAAAAATAAATAAACTAAACTAAATAAAAGTAAAAATAAACCAAAATAAAAATAATAAATAAAATAAATAAAAATAAACTAAAATAAATAATAAATAAATTTAATAAACCTAAACCTAGTAGTTAATTTAACTAAAAATATACTAAACCCTAAACTCTAAACCCTAAAACCTAAACCCTAACCCTAACCCTAACCCTAAACCCTAAACCCCAAACCTAAACCTAAACCCTAAACACAAACCCTAAACCATAAATCCTAAACCCTTACCCAAAACCCTAAAACCCTATACCCTAAACTAACCATAAACCCTAAGATAACCTTAAACCCTAAACCTTAAAAACCCTAAACCTAACCTAAACACTAAACCCTAAATCCTAAACCCTAAACCCAAAACCCTAAACCCAAACCCTAAACCCTAAACCCTAAAAACCCTAAAACCCTAAACCCTAAAACCTAAACCCTAAACCCTAAACCTTAAAAACTAAACCTAAACCTAAAAATAAAAAATAAAACCTAAACCTAAAAAATAAATTAAAATAAAACTAAACAAAAAATAAACTTAAACCTAAACATAAATAAAAAAAAGAAACTAAAATAAAAAATCTTAAATGAAAATAAATAAACTAAACTAAATAAAATAAAAATAAACCTAAAAATAAATAAAAAATAAAATAAACTAAAATAAATAAAATAAATAATAAATAAACCTAAACTTTAATTAATAAAAATAAAATAAATAAATAAAATTAAAACCTTAAATTAAACTAAAACCTAAAACCTAAACCCTAAACAACCTAATAAACCTAAACCCTAAACTAAAACCCTAAAACCCTAAACCCTAAACACTATAAATTTAAATCCTAAACACTAAACTCTAAGTCCTAAACCCTAAACTAAAACCCTAAACACCCTAAACCTAAGTCCTAAACCTTAAACCCTAAACCCTAAACACTAAACTAAACTCTAAACCTAAACCTTAAACTATAAACCTAAACCCTAAAACCTTAACCTAAACTCCTAAACTCTAAAACCTAAACCCTAAACTAAAACTCTAAACCTAAACCCTAAACCTAAAACCTAAACTCTACCTAAACTAAATTTAAACTAAAACTCCTAAACTAAACTCCTAAACCTAACTAACTAAACTCTAACCTTAAACTAAACTCCTAAACCTTAAACCCTAAAGCTCAAAATTAAACCTTAAGCTAAACCTAAACCCTAACTCTAAACTCCTAAACTCTATACCCTAAACTCTAAACCTAAACCAAACCCTAAACCTAAACCTAAACATAAACTTAAATACTAAACCTAAACCCTAAACCCTAAACCTTAAACACTAAACCCTAAACCCTAAATCCTAAACCCTAAACCCTAAAACCATAAACCATAAACCAAAAACCTAAAACCCTAAATACTAAGCACTAAACCATAAGCCCTAAAAACCTAAAAACATAAACCTAAACTAAATTAAACCTAAAAATAATATAAAATAAAAACCTAAACCTAATTGAAATAAAAAAATTAAATTAAATATAAACCTAAACTAAAACATAAACCTAAACCTAAATCGATAAATGAAGTAAAATAATAAATAAAAATTAAACTAAAATAAAATAAATAAAAACCTAAACTAAACTAAAAAATAAAATAAACCTAAAAATAAAAAACAACTAAATAAAATAAAAACTAAACCTAAAATAAACATTAATTAAACCTAAAATAAAATAAAATAAAAACTGAATAAAAACCTAAACAAAAAAAATAAACCAGAAAATAAATAAAAAATAAAACTTAAACCTTAAACTATAAAGAATAAAACTTAAAATAAAAATAAAATAAATAAAGCAAAATAAACTTAAACTAAAATAAACTAAACCTAAACTAAATGAAATATACTAAACTAAAAATAAACCAAAACCTAAACTAAAAAGTAAAACCTTAAAATAAACCTAACATAAAAACCTAAAACATAAACCTAAAAAAATAAATTAAAACCTAAACTTAAACCTTAAAACAAAAACTAAACATAAACATAAAAAATAAAATAAAAATAAAACTAAACTAAAAAAAAACCAAAACATAAACGTAAAACTTTAAAATAAACTAAAATAAAAAACCTAAACTAAAATAAATAAACGAAAAAAAAATAAACTAAACTAAATAAAATAAAATGAACTTAAATAAAAATAAAATAAAATAAATTAAAATAAATAAAATAAATTAAATAAACATAAACTAACTGATGACAATTTTACAAAAAAAAATAACAACTTAAAAAAACTCTAAACCCTAAACCCTAAACCATGAACCCTAACCCAAATCCTAACGCTAAACCTTAAACCTTAAACCCTAAGTCCTAAATCCCAAACCCTAACAATGTAAAGCCTAAAAAACACCCACTAAACCATAATTCAAATCAAACCCTAAAAATAAATCTAACCATTACTCTAAAACCTAAACCCTAAACTAACCTAAACCCTAAACTAAACCTAAATAACTAAACCCTAAACTAAACCAATACCTAAACCCTAATCCACTAAACCCTAAACTATAAACCTAAACCCTAACTCTAAACCCTAAACCTTGAAACCCTAAACCATAAAACCCTAAACCCTAAACCATATACCCTAAACCCTAAACCATAAACACTAACCCTAAACCATAAACCCTAAACTCTAAAACCTAAACCTTAAACCTAAACCCAAAACCCAAAACCCTAAAAACCATAAACCCTAAACACTAAACCCTAATCCCTAAACCCTAAACCATAAACCCTAAAACCCTAAAGCATAAACCCTAAGCCCTAAACCATAAACCCTAAAACCTCAAACCCAAAACCCTAAACCCTAAACCTTAAACCCTAAACTCTAAACCCTAAAAACCTAAAAAATAATCCTAAATGAAATAAAACCTAAAAATAAAATAAATATAAAAACCTAAACCTAAATAAAATAAAAATAAAATTAAATAAAAACCTAAACTAAAACCTAAACCTAAACCTAAAACTAAACTTAAACCTAAAAATAAAATAAAAAAAGATGAACTAAACTAAAATAAAGTAAATAAAAACCAAAACTAAACTAAAAAATAAAATAAACTTAAAAATAAAAAAAACTAAATAAAATAAAAATTGAACCTAAAATAAACATTAATTAAACTTATAATAAAATAAAATAAAATTGAATAAAAACTAAACCTAAAAATTAATCCTAAAAATAAATAAAAAGAAAACATAAACCATAAACTAAAAAAGAACTTAAACCTAAAAGAAAAATAAAATAAACAAAATAAAATAAACTAAAACTAAAATTAACTAAACTATACTAAATAAAAGCTAAACCTAAACCTAAAATAAACTAAACCTAAACCTAAACATAAACTAAATAAAATATAATAAACTAAAAATAAACCTAACCAAAACAAAAAAAAAGATAAAACCTAAAAATAAACCTAAAATAAAAACCTAAAACATAAACCTAAAAAAATAAATTAAAAACCTAAACCTAAAAATAAAAATAAAAATAAAACCTAAACATAAAAAATAAAATAAAAATAAAATAAAATTGAAAATAAACCTAAACGTAATCTACAAAAAATAAAAGCTAAAAATAAACCAAAAATTAAAACCTAAAACCTAAACCAAAAAAAATAAAATAAAAACTAAACCTAAACCTAAAAATAAAAAATAAAACCTAAACCTAAAATAAAATAAAAATAAATCTAAACTAAAAAATTAACCTAAACCTAAACTTAAACCTTAAACATAAAGTAAAATAAAAAACCTAAACTAAAATAAATAAACCTAAAAAAAATAAACTAAACTAAATAAAAATAAAAATGATCTTAAATCAAAATAAAAAATAAAATAAACTAAAATAAATAAAAGATAAAATAAATAAACTAAATAAACATAAACCAACTAATTTACTTAATTTAAAAAAAAGTAAAAAAAAATAACTTAAAAAAACCCCTAAACCCTAAACACTAAATCCTAAACCCTAAACCATAACTAACCTAAAATAAAACCTAAACTAAACCCTAAATCCTAAATCTAAACCCTAAACAACCCTAAACCTAAACACTAAACCTACCTAAACCATAATTCCTAAATAAAACCCTAAATAATAAATCTAAAACCCCTAAACCTAAAACCCTAAACTAACTAAAATCCTAAAAAACCCTAAACCAAACCCTAAACCTAAAATAAACCTAAAGCTAAACTAAACCTAACCTAACCCTAAAGAAACTAAACCTAAACCATTAAACCCTAAACCTTAAACCTAAACCATAAACCTTAAACCCTAAACTATAAACCCAAAACCTAAACCATAAACACTAACTCAACTATAAACTAAAACCTAAACTAAACTAAACTCTAAACTAAACTAAACTAATAAAATTTAAACCAATCTAAACAAACAAACTAAACTAAACTATAAACAAAACTAAACTATAAACCTAAACCCAAACTAAACTAAATCAGAAACCTAAACCTAAACTAAACTATAAACCTAACCTAAACATAAACCCTAAACCTAAACTATAAACATAACCTCAACTATAAACCTAAAACTAAAATAAACTAAACCTAAATCAAAACCCTAAACTAAAACCTAAACTAAAACCTAAACCAAATACTAAACCTAATCCTAAACAAACTAAACCTAAACCCTAAACTATAAAACCCAACCTAAACAAAACCTAAACTAAACCTAAACCCTAAATAAACTTAAACCCTAAACCCTAAACCTAAACTCTAAACTTAAAAAAACCTAAAAAAATAATCCTAAATGAAATAAAACCTAAAAATAAAATAAATATAAAAACCTAAACCTAAATAAAATAAAAAATAAAATAAAATAAAAACATAAACTAAAACCTAAACCTAAACCTAAAACAAAAATTAAACATAAAAATAAAATAAAATAAAAAAGATGAAATAAACTAAAATTAATTAAATAAAAACCAAAACTAAGCTAAAAAATAAAACCAACCTATAAATAAAAAAACTAAATATAATAAAAATTGAACCGAATATAAACATTAATTAAATCTATAATAAAATAAAATAAAATTGAATAAAAACTAAACCTAAAAATTAATCCTAAAAATAAATAAAAAAAAACCTAAACCATAAACTAAAAAAGAACCTAAACCTAACAGAAAAATAAAATAAACAAAATAAAATAAATGTAAAATTAAATAAACTAAACTATACTAAATAAAAGCTAAACCTAAACCTAAAATAAACTAAACCTAAACCTAAACATAAACTAAATAAAATACAATAAACTAAAAATAAACCTAACCTAAATAAAATAAATAAAACCTAAAAATAAACTTAAAATAAAAACCTAAAACATAAACCTAAAAAAATAAATTAAAAACCAAAACCTAAACATAAAAATAAAAAATGAAATCTAAACATAAGAAATAAAATAAAAATATAATTAAACTTAAAATAAAGCTAAACGTAATCTAAACAAAATAAAACCTAAAAATAAACCTAAAGTAAAAACCTAAAACCTAAACCTAAAAAAAAATAAAATAAAACTAAACCTAAACCTAAAATTAAAAAAAAATAAAACCTAAACCTAAAAATAAAATAAAAATAAATCTAAACTAAAAAATTAACCTAAACCTAAAAACATAAAATAAAAACTAAACCTAAACCTAAAAATTAAAAATAAAACCTAAACCTAAAAATAAAATAAAAATAAATCTAAACTAAAAAATTAACCTAAACCTAAACCTAAACATTAAGAATAAAGTAAAATAAAAAACCTAAACTAAAATAAATAAACCTAAAATAAATAAACTAAACTAAATAAAAATAAAAATGAACTTAAACAAAAATAAAAAATAAAATAAACTACAATAAATACAAAATAAATTAAATAAACCTAAACCTATTAATTTACTTAATTTAAAATAAATAAATAAACCTTAAAACCAAAACCATAGAACCTAAACCCTAAAAACCCTACACCCTAAATCCTACACTCTATACCCTAAATACTAAACCCTAAACCCTAAACCTTAAACCTTAAACCCTAAACCCTAAATAACACCAAACCCTAAAACCCTAAACTTTAAACCCTAAACCCTAAACCCTAAACCCAAACCCTAAACCCTAAATCATAAAGCCTAATTCCTAAACCATAAACCCTGAACACTAAACCTTAAACCATAAAACCCTAAACCCTAAACCCTAAACCCTAAACTAACCCTAAACATCAAGCTATCTCTAAACCCTAAACCCTAAACCCTAAACCCTAAAGCCTAAAAACTAAACCCTAAACCATAAACCCTAAACCTTAACCATAAACCCTAAACCCTAACCCTATTGGAGGGCTGGATATGGTGGTTATGGAGGTGGTGGTTATGGAGGAAAAATCTGAAGGTGGAGGATCTAGAGGTGTTGATGGATCTAGAGGTGCTGGTGGATATGGAGGTGGTGGTTATGGAGGCAGGAGGAGCAATGGAGCTTACAACCATGGTGGTGGATGAGGGATTGATCTAGGATATGATGGAGGATTTTGCTACTCTAGAAATGAAGGTGGTTCTAAAGGGAATTGGAGAAACTGATGAACGACTAATCTAACCGATTGCTTATGGAAATGTTTCTTTATAGTAGAGATGGATCTAGTTATCTAAGGCTTTTTATTTGCGCTATGTGTGTTCATTTTTTATCTATATCATCACCTGTATCTTAGAAAACTTGGTCTCTTACATGGTTGATGAAATCCAAAAGAAGAAATGTTGAATCTGAATTTGTTCTCTATTAAAAAATAATCCTAACCCCTAAACCATAAACCCTAAATGTTAAACCCTAAAAACCCTAAAAACCCTCAAACCATAAACCCTAAACCCTAAACTAACCTAAACCCCAAACCTAAATCCTAAACCATAAACCCTAAACCCCAACTCCTAAACAGTAAACCCTAAACCCTTAACTAAAAAACCCTAAACCCTAAAATAAAACCCAAACATAAAATAAGAATAAAAACCCTAAAATAAAATAAAATAAAAACTAAATAAAAACCAAAACCTAAAAAATAAATCTAAAAATAAAACCTTAAAATAAAACCTGAACCATAAACTAAATATAAACCTAAACCTAAAATAAAATTAATAAAATAAACTTAAACCTAAACTAAAATAAACTAAACTCAAATAAAAAAAACCTAAATTGAAACCTAAAATAAACTAAAACTAAACCCCAAATTAAATTAAATAAAATAAATTAAAAATAAACCTAAACCTAAACTAAAAAATAAAACCTAAAAATAAACCTAAAACCTAAATCTAAAACTAAAAATAAAAACTAAAACCTAAACCTAAAAAATGAAATTAAAATAAAACTAAACTAAAAAATAAACTTGAACCAAAACCTAAATTGAAAAAAATTAACTAAAGTAAAAAACCTAAACTAAAATAAATAAACCTAAAATAAATAAACTGAATTAGATAAAAATAAAAATAAACCAAAAAACTAAATTAAATAAAATAAATTAAAATAAATAAAATAAAATAAACTAAATAAACCTAAACCTACCAGTTTACTTAATTTAAAAATTAATAAATAAATAAATAAATTCCTAACCCTAAACCCTAAACACTAAAACTAACCCAAAACCCTAAACTATAAGCCCTAAACATACAACCATAACCCCTAAACCCTAAACCCTAAAACCCTAAACTCTAAATCCTAACCCTAAAGCGAAACCCTAAAACCTAAAACCCTAAACCCTAAATCCTACACCCTAAACCCTAAAACCTAAATCCTACACCCTAAACCCTAAAACCTACAACCTTAAACATTAAACCCCTAACCCTAAACCCTAAACCCTAAACCCTAAACCTCGAACCCTAAAAACATAAAAATCAAAGACCTAAAAACCTAAGCCTAAACTAAATAAAACGTAAAAATAAAATAAATAAAAAACCTAAACCTAAATAAAATAAAAACCTCAACTAAAACCTAATCCTAAACCGAAAAATAAAATAGAAGCTAAATTAAAATAAAATAAATAAAAACCTAAACAAAGCTAAAAATTAAAATAAACCTAAAATAAAAAACCAAAATATAATAAAAACTAAACATAAAATAAAAATAAAATAAACCTAAAATAAAATAAAATAAAAACTACATAAAAACCTAAACATAAAAATAAACCTAAAAAAAACCTAACAATAAATAACAAATAAAACCTAAACCCTAAACCAAAAAAAAAACATAACCCATAATAAGCAAAATGAAATAAACATAAACCTAAACTAAAATAAACTATGCTAAAATAAATAAAACCTAAACTCTAAGCCCTAAACCTTAAACCATAAAACCCTAAACCCTAAAAATTAAACATACAACCCTAAACCTACAACCCTAAACCGTAAACCCTAAACCCTAAACACTAAACCCTAAACCTAAAACCCTAAACTTTAAAACTAACCCTAAACCCTAAACCCTAAACTTACAACCCTAAACCCTAAACTGTAAACCTTAAAAAACACTTAATCCTAAACTTTAAACCCTAAACCCTAAACCCTAAACTAAGCCTAAACTCTAAACCCTAAACACTAAACCCTAAACCATAAACCCAACCTAAAACCCTAAACCCAAACCATAAGCTATCCTCTCGGTCACGGCTCTCTCTAGCAATTTCGTGTTCCCTTTCATTTTTCTTATGGTTTGGCCACTCCTCGGCCTTCCCCGATCAGATTTTCTAGTTTATTGCTCTCGGTTTGTTCGCTTATGTGATTTTTCCTTGATCTTACAATAGAGGAAGCGTCATTTTCTGCACAACCATGCTCATCGAACTTGGAGGCGTCAACTAAGCCTTCTAATCTACAAGGTAATTTGGATCTGACTTCATCCGTTACTGCGCCTACTGTTAAGTCCTTCAAGGATGCATTATCCGGTAAGAACACTTGCTCTAATGCTTCAGTTAACTTAATCTCAACTTCCTTCTGTGGAATGCCGGCTGTAATGTGCTCAGATCTTGATGTGGATAAATTGGAAAAGCCCTTTGAATTTTCTTTAGTTGGAAAATTTTCCTTACGTTGCTCGACTCTTGACAATATCTGATCCTTCCTTCATAGCCTAAATCTTTTGGGAGTTTTCACTATCGGGTTGATCGATCCTAGGCATATTCTTATTCAGCTATCGAATGATTTAGACTACTCAAGAGTCTTTGCTCGTCGCTCCTACTTTGTGTACAATTGTCAAATGAGGCTCTTGAAATGGTCACCTCCTTTTGATGACAAAGAGGAATCCCCTATTGTTACTTTATGGCTAGCCTTTCCAATGAGGATACATTATGTTACCCATTAAGTTCTATTTGTGGTTGGGGCTCTCTTTGGTAGGCCCCTTCAAATTGATCAAGCCACCACTGCGAGATCTCAGCCATCAGTTGCCCGTATCTTGGTCGAGATTGATATTACAAAAAAGTACCCTAAAGAAGTTTGGATCGATTCAAAAAAATTTGGGTATAATCAGAAAATGGAATTTGAAAATTTCCCTATTTTTTGCACACACTATAAGATCCATGGTCATGATCACTATGAATTCTTTGTGTTACACCCTAATCTTAAAAAGAATAAATTATTGGATCCTAATCCCACTCTAAGAAATGGAAAAACTAATAAGTTCGCTTATGTGCCTAAAGCTACTCAAAATGGAACTCACCCTCCTACCCCTACTCCATTACTATCTACTGATTTGCCTATTGGAGAACAATCCGAGCCGGTAAAAATAATGATATTGAGGTTTCGAGGAAACTAATGATAACTTAATTAACATTACTCCTACTTGTAATAATTTGGCATCACAAGACAATCCCTTGACTCATATGAATCATAATGGTGATTTGAATGGGAATCTCAAGTTGGATCAAAATATCAAAACTAATTCTGGAATTGTTCTGAAAAATGTTGATCCTTTGGTGATGGACCAAAATCTGAAAAATCATTATGGAAATGAGAATGAAATTTGTGCTATTAATGGTGTAACAACCTCTCCTTTTATTACCCTACAGAGTGATATCCATGCTAATCCAAAAATTCTCAACCTAACTCTGATATCGAAGAAGGAGAAATCACCATTAGGAATGCTTTGATAGATACTGCTCCTATTATAAATATCACCAACCACTCCCTTTCTAATGAAGATGCATTGGACATAGATAGGCCTTTTCAAACTGTTATTAAAAAAATCCCTTAAAGCTAGAATGTTCATTAATAGCTCCACTAGAACCACTCGATCTTCTCTAACTTCCCACAAATAATTGCTTCATGCTCTCTTTTTCTTCTCCTTCAATTTTTTCATTATCTCTTTTCTTTTCCTTCCACCTTATTATGATCAATTTTCTTATTTGGAATGTTCGGGTATTGGGACTCTCACTGTCTGCAATCGTGTTAGGAGCCTTTGTCGCACTCATAACATAACCTTACTTATTGTTATTGAGCCATTCATTCACTCTTCTAAGATCACCCATGTTGCTAGAACACTTGGCTTTCAAAATTTCTTTTATAATATTAGTAATAAAATTTGGTGTTTTTGGAATAATTTAATCAACATTTCTATCCTTGATGATCTCGAACAATTGGTTAATGTTCAAATCTCATTGGGTGAATTTTCTCGCTTGGTTCCTTTATCTATGCTTCTTGTAATAAAGCTGGTAAGAACATCCTTTGGGATCACTTAAGAACCTTCGCCTTTAACAAGCGGTTGGTTGGGGTGATTTCAACACTATTATCACTTCCTGGAAAGGGAGAGGCTCTCTAACATCCATTCCATGGAAGATTTCTAATATGATCCTCGATTGCAACTGATTGATATTGGTTTTTTTTGGCTCACTATACATGGCATAACTCTAGACTTTGGCGCTTTTGATAGACCCTCTTTAATTCCCTTTGGATCAATCAATGGCCCCTACTTATTGAGCATTTTAAAACTTTGTCCAACCATGCTCCACTTTTGATCTCTATCAAAACTTGTTGCAATAATCTTTCCTCCCCTACTCCTTTTAGATTCCAAAATATGTGGACCCAACATTGTGATTTCATTAATGTTGTTTCCACTAATTGGATGGCCCCTATTCACCCAGAAATTCCATTAAAGGCATGATTTCACTTTGGCTTAAGCTCAAAAGACTTAAACAAAACCTAAATTGGTGGAACAAGCATCATTTTAAAAATCTTTTTGCCAATCTCAAAATTACAGAACAATTAGTTTGCTTCCTTGAAGATGCTATCTTAACTGATCCTAGTAAGCTTGATGAGTTGAACACTGCTAAAGATAACTTGATAAATTATTAGAATATGGAGGAAACCTACCTCAAAAGGCTAGCAAACATATATTGATGGTGATAAATACAAGGTATTTCCATGCTCTTTTCAAAAAAAGGAAAGCCATAAACTCTATTCAAAAAATAAAAAATATTAATAGTAGCTAGATCACTAATAATAATGAAATTAAAGATTCTGTCATACAACATTTTCAAAATTTATTAAACATCAACGCTCCATTAGAAGCCCTCTCCAACACACACCTGATACCCTCTATGATTACTAATGATGAAAATCATTTACTCACTTTGCGTCCTACAAAAGCTGAGATTAGTAGTACTCTCAATAGCATGAACACTGACTCTGTTGCTGGCCCTGATGGCTACACGACCCATTTTTTCAGCATTGTTGGCCTTTTATTAAGTCTGACCTTATTGATGTTGTTGTTGACTTCTTTGATGGCAGCTCTTTACCTAGATACTTTTCTAGCACTTCAATTGTCCTCATTCCCAAAACTAATAATCCTGATTCTTGGGGAGATTTTAGACCTATCAGCCTTTGCACCTTCTTTCAAAAACTCATTGCTAAATTAATTAAAAATTAGATAAGTCCACTGCTCCCTAAAATTATTTCTCCTAACCAAACTGGCTTCATTAAAAATAGAGCTATATCCGACAATATCCTTCTAGCCCAAGAGCTGGTTCATGACATTGATGTTCCTACTAGGTAAACATCCTCCTCAAACCGGACATCTCTAAAGCTTTTGATAACCTCTCATGGATTTCCTCTTTCAAATCTTTGTTTGATAATTATCATCCTCAAAAAAAATTGTATTACCAATGTTTGGTTCTCTATTATTATGAATGGTGAGTCCCTAGGTTTCTTTACTTCAAGGCATGGCTTGAGATAAAGGAGACCCCTTTACCCTCTCTTTTATTATTGCTTTAAATATCTTTGAGGAGCTTGAATGATCTTTTCAATAAAATCCTACCATGTTTTTAAAACTCATGGTGGTCTCTGCTTTCATCTCTCGTTTCGATGATTTTATAATCTTTTGCAATGCCTCTATTCGACATTAAAACTATTAAGAACCTTTTAAATGAATTTGGCAAAGTAAGTGGTCTCTTTCTCAATGAAGGAAAATTTTGTTTCATTCCTTCTACTAAAATCCCTAATAATAGGCTCAACCAAATCTCCAGAATTACTAATTTTTAGCAACATCAACTTCCTATTAATTATCTCAGGGCTCCGCTTTTTAAAGGTCAGAAAAGATCTCATCTTTTTGATGATCTTATCTAGAAAAACTCTAATAAAATTTTTGTTTGGGAATTTCATTTACTCTCTTTCGGTGGTATTCTCACCTTGATTAAGAGCATTCTTAATTCCATGCCTTCATATCTCATCCAAACCATTGTCCGCCATTTCTATCATTAATTGAGGCCTTAACAAATTTTTTTGGGGCTCTAATAACTCCTCTAAGAGAATGCAGTGGACCTCTTGGTTTAAAAGTTGTGGCACTCTTGTTGAAGGTGGTCTTGGATGTATGCCAATCAAAGAAGCTATCACTACCTTTTTCCTATAAACTCTGGTGGAATTTTAAAAGTAATAATAGTCTTTGGGCTAATCTCATGACTGCTAAATATTGTCAGGGTAAGCACCCCCTCATTTGTCCCTATAAAGCGGGAGACTCCCCTATTTGGAAAAGACTTTGTTCCATCAAATGAGATGCAGAATCCTTAATTTTTGGGGGGATTAACTCTGGCTCCTCCTTCTTTTGGCAATATAACTGGAGTGGATGTGGGTCCGTTGATGACTTGCTCTCTACCCATTCCACAGCCACTATTAAAGTGAAATCTTTCTGGCAGAATAATATGTGGAACAATAGTAAGCTTACTGATTAAATTTCTTCTTTTCTCTTGAACAAACTTACTACTATTCCTATCATTCCTACCAATCAAGATCAAATCCTTTTTAACCTCTCACAGAATGGTGATTTCAACTTTAAAAATGTTTGGCTTCACATTAAAGAAACTCATGATTCTTCCAATGTGTTTTTCAAACTTTGGAATAACACTATCCTACTTCTTATTTTGTTCTTACTTGGCATATTTTGAAAAACTTCATCCCTGTTGACTCCTTGTTGTGGGGTAAAGGTTTCCAATTACCTTCAAAAAAGTTGCTGCTTTCACATTGAGAATGTGAATCATGTCTTTGTTAATAGGGCCATTGCTTCTAAACTTTGGATTTGGTATGATGATCTCTTTAACATTGTCATTTTCAATGGCTCCCTAACTTTATATCAACTTCTTGAAGTTTATTTTGACAACACTATTAAAAATCACATTAAACTCATAACTGCTATCACTCTTATTTGGTTCATATGGTTGGACAGAAATGATGCAAAATATCACGAGATCCCCATGAACCACATGAGGATAATTGCTAGAATTAAAAACAAAATTTGTGACTTGTTTAATTCCAATCTCATTCACTACAAACAATTCAGAGTTTGTAAATTTGTGGCCAATAAACTGGGTCTTAACTTACCAGATCAACCTACTGTAGAAATGACAAGATTGTTTATTGGGTAAAAACTCATGATCATACTATTAAAATTAACAGATGGCTCTGTCTCTCATAAAGGTTCTTGTGGTGGCATTTTAAATCTTAATGGTAAAGTCCTATGTGCTTTTGCTTACCCCTTAATTCTTGCTTTGTTCCTTTTCGAGCTTATGGCGGTACAAAGCTCTTGAGATTTTCCTTCAAAATGGTTGGCTCAATATTTGGATTGAGGTGGATGCCCTTCACCGATTGATTGATCTTTGACTTCCACCAAAATGAGCAACATTGAATTGTACTACCTTCTCAAGCAAACTAGAGCTCTTCTTACCCAATTTAATTTTAACATCACTCATGTATATGGTGTGAGGGTAATGCATGTTACCTTGCCAATCGGGGAGCTAGATTGGATGGTAAAATCTTCTTTGATCAACTCACCCTACCCAAACATTTGCGTGGCTTGGTTAATTTAGACAATACTGGGCTCCCTTATCTCAGTAATTAATCTAACCTATGGGATTGATCTGGTTCAATATTTGTTTAACTGAATGCCCATTTTATATTCAGTGTTGTTGTTCTCTTGGTTTTTGTGAATGTTTCACCTGGATACTAATTATTATTTTGATTTCTATGACATGTGTTGTTGGTTTAATTGCATTTCCTTTAATTGGGGGCTTCCTACTTTTGTTAATTACACTGATAAAGTGTTGTTGTACCTCTCAAATTTATTGATGCATCATCCTAATACTCCCACTTGGTCAATTGCTGAGCTGTGTAACATCTGCTATTGGTTTACTATCCCCAATCTTGATTGGGGTCTTACTATCAATGTTGCCTCCATTGTTAATGATAGGGGGTTTACTCATTGCTAGAGGGAGATATACTACTTAATGCTCTATTTGTTGATGCTATATTTTTTTATGAATAGGGAGGGACATATTTCTTTCCTTTTTCTGGAATTATAATCTGGGATCCTTGCATCAATACTTAACAGATATCCCTCTGTTCAACTTTATTGCTGATCCTAACTTATCTAATATTCTTCTCCTTAATATGGATTGGAATTACCTCAGGATTTCCAATTTTAGTGATGTTATGGGATTATCTATTGGCATTAAATTTTATGTCTTGCTGGTTATCAAAGATGAAACTGCTTGGAACCACTTAGTAACCTATGTTGTATCAATGTTACTTTCTAGTGTTTATTATGTAGGATGCAATATTTATTCTGATGTTTTAATGTTTGGTTGTTGGATTTTTGGGCCTTTTGTCATGCAGGTTGCTCGTAGGGTTGGTTTGCTGATGGTAATTGTTAATCCCCTCTTCCCATCCTGTATGGGCAGAATCAACACTTCCTTTGTTGTAATTAATATCTATTTGCAGGGTAACCTTGTGGTTTTTGGCTATTTGTTGCCTATTTTTATCTTGACTAACTTTGTTGTTTGCTTCTGGGCTGCAGCTGATTGCCTAATCTGTTGTCTTCTCCCCTTTAGCTCTATTAAAATTATGCACAACACTATGATTACCCAACTGCATAATTAGATTTTAGCTTATGCTTCTGGGATTTTGGATTGTCTTGATCAACTGGACCTTTTTGAGGTTATTGAATGGTTGCTGGCTTTTACTTTGTTGCTTGTCTCTTTTATTAGCTTTTGGGCTATTGCTGATCATCTTATTTTAGCTAACTTTGGCCTGATCTTTTCCCTATCCTTCTGGGACATTACTTTTTTTTGTATATTTGCATTGGGAGGTTTTTTGGCCAATTTGCTATTAATTTTCACCTTGGTTGTTGGCTGATCTGGATCCTGGACTCCACTATTCAGCAAGCTATTTTTGGGGTTTTCCTTCTTGTCCAGTAGGGTGCCTTTGGAGTTTCTTTGTTGATTGGTTTGGGTAACCTCATTATTCTAACCTGCCAGGAGAGTGTCTATTATCTCATGTTTATCCTTATCTCCTTGCAGGTTTGGACTTTCTTAATGGTTTTTCAATTTGATTTTTGTCAGGGTTTTTTTGTTGGTTCTTTCTGGGTTTTTTCTAAGGCATTGTCTTTTTGTATTAGGTGATTCTTTGGCCAACTTTCTGTTCTTTATTATCTTATTTCTTGGCTTCTCTGGATCTTTGATTCCTTTGTTCAGCTAGATTCTTCTGGGGTTGTCTTTCTTGTTCTAGGTGTCTTTTTGTTGATTGCTTTAATTTATTTTCCCCTTCCTTTGGAATGTGTTTTCTGTTATTCTTATCTCCTAGAATTGGGTTTTGTTCATGGATTCTCAGTTTGCCTACCCCGTGGTTGTGGCTTTAGCTGCAAGCCTATTTTCCCATTTCTGGAAGGGATTTTTGTTGTGCTGATTTCACTTGTGTATTTCTGCTTGCCTTGGCGCCTTTTCCCTCTATTTGGAAAGCATCTTCCATTTTGATGGGGTTGGTTGTTGGCCAACTTGCTGTTCTATTCTATCATGGTGGTTGGCTGTTATGGATCATTGAATCTTATGTTCAGCCTCCTACTACTGTGATTGTCTATCCTATTTTGCAGACTAATTTTGATGTTATTTTTTTAAATTTGGTGGGGGTAATAATTGCATTATTGTTTACACTGATGGCCTTTTAATTTTTGGGTCCTTTATCAAGCAGGGTGTCTTTATGGTTCTCGGCTGTTTCCTGCCCATTCTGGTTATGGGCTTTTGGGTTTTTGCTGTTATCATATCCCTTTACCTTCTTCTTATCTATTGTTGTCCTCCCATTTCCTATGGTCATTTGTTCTTGGAGTATGCTGTTTCCCTTATCCAGTAGGTTGTTTTTGTGGTTGTTGGTTATTTCCTGCACAATTTGATTATTGGCTTTTGGGTTTTCTTAGCATTTGGACTATTTCATATGATGCTTTTTTTCCTCTAGCTTATGCTACATTTGATCATTATGACTATACTTTTGCCTCTCTTGATTTTAATCTTTGCATTATTTCATTTCATTGGGTGGATTTATGGCCACCTTGCTGGCTATTACTCTCAGGATTGTTGGCTGAACTGGATTAATGAGTTTGATCATAAGGAAACTATTTCTATGGTGTTATCTCTGATTTTCTCTTACTGGATTTGTCTATGGTGGGGAGCAGCCCTTTACCTATTTCTTCTTATCTGCTGTTGTACTTCCATTTCCTATGGTAATTTGGGCTTGGGGTATGTTGTTTCCCTTTATATTTGTTGTTCTCAATTTTTTGAAACAAGGAGGTTGTTAAGAGCTGCATTACTTACATTCTTTGCTTATCTTTTGATGGGAAATAACCCTGAGCTACTTACTGGATTGTTTACCAAGAATGAATATTTATTAATGTCCTGTGGATTGAATTAATTCCTTGCCTTTGTCTTTGCTGGCCGGTTTGCGATTTCAAAATTTGCTATTTATTATCCTTTAGATCTAGTTTCCAGTATGGATGTCCTAACATTGATGGCTCTCTTTCATTTGAGTTGGGATTATCATGCCATGGAGCCTAATATGATGACATATATTTTGCATGGGATCCCCTTACCCACTTTGCACTTTGCTGCTCTTTCCTCTTCTGTGTATATGACTTTGCCTATTCTTGCAGGTATTTTGGCTCAAAATATCTTCATCAAATGGCTGCAATATAGGTTTGTTGGCTATGATGGCTGTGATGCTTTCACTCCATTTTGGTTTGGTAGTAGCTCTTGTGATGTAACCCTTCAAGTTTGGATGCTCATATTTGCATCGCAATATGACTAAGCTGAGCCTCCTATCCCACTTCTTTATTATTACCATTTTCGATTTCTTGCTCTCACTTATCATTTTCTATGTACTACTTTAACTTTCTAACTTCTTCCTATCTAATCTTGGGTGCTTTTCTTTTTTTCTCTTGGGTTGCTCCATAGTATCATGCATTCTCACTTCCTACTGTAACATTGGCCCTCATCCTTCATTTGCTTACTTTTGTTAATCACTTTGTATCTTTTGCTTGCTTTACTCTTTTCTTTTTACGGATGTTTAGATAGGGATTTATTCCCTAGCATTGTAGCTCTTTGAAGAACTGAGTTTATCCTTTAAGGATCTTGTAACCCCTTTTTTGTGGCAATAAAATTCCCCCTATACATGGTTTCCAAAAAAAAAATAAAAAAAAAACACTAAACCATAAACCCTAAACTATAAACCCTAACCTTAACTCTATGCCCCAAACCCTAAACCCTAAAACCCTAAACTTTAAACCTTAAACTAACCCTAAACCCTAAACCCTAAAATAATAATCTCCAAAGCCTAAACCCTAAACCCTAAACCCTAATCTAACCCTAAACTCCAAAAATCTTAAACCCTAAAGCCTAAACACTAAACCCTAAACCCTAAACCATAAACACTTATCCCTAAACACTAAACTTTAAAAACCTAAAAACCTATACCTAAACTAAATAAAGCATAAAAATAAAATAAATAAAAAGACTTAAACCTAAATAAAATAAAAAAATAATAAAATAAAAACCTAAACTAAACTAAAATAAATATAAAACCTAAACTTAAAAATAAATGTAAATAAGAAAATAAGAAAATAAAACAAAATAATTAATAACCTAAACTAAACTAAAAAAGTAAAATGAACTTAAGAATAAAAAACCTAAATAAAATAAAATAAAATAAACTAAAATAAAATTTAATAAAAACTAAATAAAAAACTTAAACCAAAAAAATAAACCTTAAAATACATAAAAAATAAAACTAAAACCCTAAAAAAAAAAACCTAAACCTAAAATAAAAATAAAATAAACCTGAACCCAAACTAAAATAAACTAAACTAAAATAAATAAAACCTAATCCTAAACCTTAAATAAACTAAACCTAACCCCTAAACCAAAACTAAATAAAATAAAATAAACTAAAAATAAACCTAAACCTAAACTAAAAAATAAAACCTAAAAATAAACGTAAAATAAAAACCTAAAACCTAAAAATTTTTAAAAAATGAAATAAAAACCAAAACCTAAACCTAAAAATAAAAAATAAAACCTTAACCAATAAAATAAATAAAAAAATAAAACTCAACTCAAAAATAAACCTAAACCTAAACCTAAACCTAAAAATAAACTAAAATAAAAAACTTAAACTAAAATAAATAAACCTAAAATAAATAAATTATAATAAATAAAAATAAGATATAAAACTAATTAAAAATAAAAAATAAACTAAACTAAAATAAACAATATATTATACTAAATATACTAAATAAAACTAAACCTAATGGTTTACTTAATTTAAATATTAAAAAGAAACCCTAAAACCCTAAATCCTAAACCCTGAACCTACATCCCTAAACCCTTAAACCCTAAACTAACCATAAACCCTAAACCCTAAATAAGAAAAAAAAAAATAAAAAACCCTAACCCTAAATCGTAAACCTAACCTTAAATTGTTAACCTACAACCCTAAACACTACAATCTTAAACCCTAAACCCTAAACCCTAAATGCTGAAACCTTAAACCCTAAACCCTAAACCCTAAACCCTAAACCCTAAAACTTACAACCATAAACCCGAAACCCTAAACCCTAAAACCTAAACATAAACCTAAACCTAAACTTAAACCTAAAAAATAAACTAAAATAAAAAACCTAGACTAAAATAAATAAATATAAAATAAATAAGCCAAACTAAGTAAACATAAAAAACTAAACATAAATAAAAATAAAGAAAAAAATGAATAAAAAAATAAAAAATAAACTAAATAAACATAAACCTGCCGGTTTACTTAATTTAAAAAAAATCGTAAACCTTAAACCCTAAACCCTTAACCCTAAACCCAAAACCTTAAACAAACAACCCTAAACCCTAAACCCTAAATCCTAAGCCCTAAAAAACCCTAAACCCTAAACCAAAACCCTAAACCCTAAAAGCATAAACCCTAAAACCCTAAACCATAAACCCTAAACCCTAAACCCCAAACACTAAACCTAAACCTAAAGTAACTAAATAAATTGAAAAATAAACCTAAACTTAAACCCTAAACCCTCAAAAGCTAAAAACCTAAACCTAAACTAAATAAAACCTAAAAATAAAATAAATAAACAAAACCTAAACTAAAATAAAATAATAAAATAAAATAATATAAAAATATAAATTAAAACCTAAACATAAAAAGAAAAAATAAAATTAAAAATTAAACTAAAATAAAATAAATAAAAACTTAAACTAAACTAAAAAATTGAAATAAAATAAAAACTAAACCTAAATGAAAAATAAAATAAACTTAACTAAACTAAAATAAAAACCTAAATAAAAATGAAAATAAAAATAAAGCTAAATAGAAATAAAAATAAATTAAACTAATATAAATAAAAAAGAAATGAAATAAACCTAAACCTACTAGGTTATTTAATTTAAAAAAATTAAAAAATAAATAAAAAATAAAAAAAGCCTAACCCTAAACCCTAAAACTAACCCTAAACCCTAAAACCCTATACCCTAAACCCTAAACCTAAACAACCCTAAACCCTAAACCTAAAAACCTAGAACCCTAAACTCTAAACCCTAAACCCTAAACCTTAAACCCAAAAAACCTAAAAACCTAAACCTAATCTAAATAAAACCTAAAAACAAAATAAATAAATAAACCTAAACATAAATAAAATAAAATAATAAAATAAAATAAAAATATAAACTAAAACCTAAACCTAAAAAGAAAATAATTTAAAAAAACTAAACTAAAATAAAATAAATAAAAATCATAACTAAGCTATGAAAATAAAATAAACCTAAAAGAACCTAAATAAAATAAAAACAAAATGTAAAATAAAATTAAAATAAAACTAAAATAAAATAAAATAAAAACTAAATAAAAACCTAAACCTAAAATAAACAAAATAAAATAAACCTGAACTTAAACTATATTAAACTAAATTATAATAAATAAAACCTAAACCTAAACCTAAAATAAATGAAACCTAAAACATCAACAAAATAAAATAAAATAAAATAAAAATAAACCTAAACCTAAACTAAAAAATAAAACCTAAAAATAAACCTAAAATAAAAACCTAAAACCTAAGCATATAAAAATAAAATAAAAATCTAAACCTAAACCTAAAAATAAAAAATGAAACCTAAACCTAAAAAATAAAATAAAAATAAAACTAAACTAATAAATAAACATAAACCTAAACCTAAACTTAAAAAATAAACTAAAATAAAAAACTTAAACTAATAAAAATAAATTTAAAATAAATAAACTAAACTAAATAAAATAAAAAATAAACCTAAATATAAATAAAAAAAAAATGAACAAAAATAAATAAAAATTAAACTAAAGAAACTAAATTAGCCTAAACCAACTAGTTTTTTTAATTGAAAAAAACCACTAAACCCTAAACCGTAAACCCTGAATCCAAAACCCTAAACCCTAAAACTAACCATAAACCCTAAGCCTACAATGCTAAACCCTAAACCCTAAACTCTAAACTAACCCTAAACCCTAAAGCATAAACCTAAATAAAATACATAAATAAGTCATAAATAAATAAGCTAAACCCTAAGCCCTAAACCCTAGAACTAACCCTAAACCCTTAACCTACAATGCTAAACCCTAAACCCCTAAACCTTAAACCCTAAAGCTAAAACCCTAAAACCCTAAATGCTAAACCCTAAACCCTAAACCCTAAAACTAAAAAACCTAAAAAGAAAAACTAAATAAAATTAAAAAAAATAAAAATAAAATAAAAAAATTAAAATTAAAAAGTTAAAAAAAATTAAAGAAAACCCTAAACCCTAAAACCTACAACCCTAAATCGTAAACCCTAAACCCCAAACCCTAAACCTAAACCCTAAACCCTAAAAACTTAAAAACCAAAACCTAAATTAAATAAAACCTAAAAATAAAATAAATAAATAAAACCTAAACCTAAAAAAATAATGAAATTAAAATAAAATAAAAACCTAAACTAACCTAAACCTAAAACTAAAAATAAAATAAATTAAAAAATAAAAACTAAAATAAAATAAAATAAATAAAAACATAAACTAAACTAAAAAAAATAAAATAAATCTAAACAAAATCTTTAAAAAGGAAAAACTAAACCTAAATAAAAATAAAAATTAAAATAAACTAAAATAAATAAAAACTAAACTAAATAAACCTAAACCTACTACTTTTCTTAATTTTAAAAAAACCCTAAAGCCTAAACCCTAAATCATAAACCCTAAATCCTAAACCTTAAACCCTAAACCTAACTAAAGTAACTAAATAAATTAAAAAAATAATCTTAAACCCTAAAACCTAATAAACCTAAACCTAATCCTAAACCCTAAGAATGGGCAGAACCTTGACGGCAAGAACATCACCGTCATCTAGGCTCAGTCCAGATCCAACAGTGGAGGCGAAGGTAGAGGTGGTGGCTATCGCAATGGTGGTGGGGGATCTGGAGGTGCTGGTGGATATGGAGGTGGTGGTCAGACCAATGGTGGTTATGGAGACAAGAGGAGCAATGGAGGTTACAGCCGTGGTGGTGGCCGAGGGAGTGATCAAGGATATGATGGTGGATCCCGCTACTCGAGAGGTCAGGGTGGTTCAGATGGGAACTAGAGAAACTGAAGAATAAAACTTAAATCCTAAAAATAAAAACAAAATATAAATAAAAAATAAAATCTAAACCTTAAACTAAAAAAAAAAAAAATCTTAACCTCAAATAAAAATAATGTAAATAAAATAAAATAAACCTAAACCTAAACTAAAATATGCTAAACTAAAATAAATAAAACTTATACTAAAACATAAAATAAACTAAAGCTAAACCCTAAACTAAATAAAATAAAATAAAAATAAACCTAAACTTAAACCTAAGTAAAATGAAAAAAATAAAATAATATAAAAAAATAAACTACAACCTTAACCTAAACCAGAACTCAAAAAGAAAATAAAATAAAAAATAAAAACTAAACTAAAATAACATAAATAAAAACCTAAACTAAACTAAAAAAAAAAACTTAAATAAATTAGAAACTAAACCTAAATTTAAAATGAAATAAACCTAAAATAAAATAAAAAAAAAAACAAAAAAAAAACCTAAACTAAAAAAGTGAAACCTAAAAATAAATAAAAAAGAAAACCTAAACCCTAAACTAAAAAAAATACCAAAACCTAAAATTGAAATAAAATAAACCTAAACCTAAACTAAAATAAACTAAACTAAAATAAGTAAAACCTAAACCTAAACCTAATATAAACAAAACTTAAACCTAAACCTAAACCTAAACTAAATAAAATAAAATAAAATAAACCAGAAAACAAACCTAAACCTAAACGAAAATATAAAACCTAAAATTGAACCTAAAATATAAACCTAAAACCTAAACATAAAAAATAAAATTAAAACTTAAATCTAAACCAAAAAATAAAAAATAAAACCTAAACCAAAAAAAAAATAAGAAAACTAAAGCAAAAAATAAACATAAACTTAACTTTAAACCTAAAAAATAAACTAAAATCAAAACCTAAAATGATATAAGTAAAGTACTAATTTAAATATCAGATAAAATAATATAAAAATAAAATAAAAAAAATTAAAATATAATATAAAAAAAATAAACTAAATAAACTTAAAGTTTGCTTAATTCAAAATAAAAATAATAAAATAATAAATAAAACGCTAAACTAACTACCCTAAACCCTAAACTAACCAAAAAGCCACAACTGGGTGACACTAAACCCTAACCTAATATGATAAATAAAACCCTAAAAACTAGCCACTCCAAGGCTCAAAATAAAACTTAAACATTCTACCCTCCCTAAACCACAACCCTAAACTATAACCCTAAACTCCAAACCCTGACACCTACCACCCTAAACCTAAACTTAAAACTAAACCAAAATTAAATAAAGATAAATAAATAAAATAAAACTTAAATAAAATAAATAAAATCTAATAAACCCAAACCTAAACCAAAACCCAAACTAAAGCTAAACCTAACCCTAAAAATAAAATAAAACAAATATAATTAAAATTAAACTAAAACAAAATAAAGTAAAACATAAACTAAACTAAAAAAATAGAAGAAACCTAAAACAAGAAAACCTAACTAAAATAAAAACTAAACATAAGATAAAAAATAAACCTAAAATAAAATAAGATAGAAACTAAATAAAAACCTAAACCTAAAAAATAAACCTAAAAATAAAATTCAAAAAAAATAAAAAATAAAACCTAAACCATAAACAAAAAAAACACCTAAGCCTCAAATAAATAAAATAAAATAAACCTAAACCTAAATTAAAATAAACTAAATAAAAATAAATAAAACCTAAACCTAAACCTAAATTAAATTAAACCTAAACTAAATAAATGATAAAATAAAATAAACGTAAACTAAAAAAAAATAAAACCTAAAATGAACATAAAATAAAAAAAACCTAAACCTAAAAAATAAAATAAAAAACCTAAACCTAAACCTAAAATAAAAAAATAAAACCTGAACCTAAAAATAAAATAAAATAAAACTAAACTAAAAAATAAATAAACTTAAACCTAAACTAAAAAAATAAACTAAAATAAAATGTAAACTAAAATAAATAAACCTAAATTAAATAAATTAAATGAAAATAAATAAAATAAACTAATTAAACTGGGGTTTGCTAAATTTTAAAACCATAGATCCTAAACCCTAAAGCCAAATCAAATCCCCAAACCTAAACCCTAAAAACCCTAATTAACCTAAAAAAACCCTACACTAGCCCTAAGCTAACCAAACCACAAATAAAATTTTTGAAAATACTCCCTAAACCCTAAAACCTAAACAAACCCTAAAACCCTAAACCCTATGCCTAAACCCTAAAAGCTATCACCTTCAACCCTAAACCCTAAACCCTAAACCCATACCCCAAAACCCAAAAACCTAAACCCTAAAATCCAAACCCTAAATCATAAACCATAATCCCTAAAAAGCTAAAAATTTAAACCTAAACTAAATAAAACCTAAAAATAAAATAAATTTAAAAACCTAAATAATAATATAATTAAAACTAAAATAAAATAATAACTTAAGCTAAAACCTAAACCTAAACCTAAAGATAATCTTAAATTTAAAAAGAAAATAAAATAAAAAATAAAAAATAAAAAATAAAATAAAATAAATTAAATAAAAACTTAAACTAAACTAAAAAATAAAAAACCTAAATAAAATAAAAACCAATCTTATAATAAAAAAAAAATAAAAAAAAAATAAAATAAAATGTAAACTAAATTCAAACCTAAACCTAATAAAAAAACTAAAAATAAACCTAAAAATAAATAAAAATAAATTATAAACACTAAACTTAGAAAAAAACCTAAACCTAAAATAAAAATAAGTTAAACCTAAACCTAAAATAAAATAAACTAAATTAAAATAAATAAAACCTAAACTAAACCTAAAATAAACAAAACTTAAACCTAAACTTAAACTAATTTAAATAAAATAAACTAAAAATAAACCTAAAGCTAAACAAAAGAACAAAACCTAAAAATAAACCTAAATAAAAACATAAAACCTAAACATGAAAAATAAAATAAAATCATAAACCTAAACCTAAAATTAAAAAATAAAACTTTAACCTAAAAAATAAAATAAAAATAAAACTAAACTAAAAAATAAACCTAAACCTAAACCTAAACCTAAAAAATAAACTAAAATAAAAATCCTAAACTAAAATAAATAAACTAAACTAAATAATAATAAAATTAAACATAAATAAAATTTTAAAAAAGGTAAATTAAAATAAACAAAAAATTAACTAAATAAACATAAACCTAGTAGTTTACTTAATTTACAAAATAATAAAAAAAGGAAAAAACCCAAACCCTAAAAAAACCCTAAACCCTAAACCACTACAACCCTAAACCACAAGCCTAAACCCTCCATGCCCTAAACCCTAAACCCACTCTATAATACCCTAATGATCCACCCTAAATCATAAACCCTAAAGCAAAAATTAAAAAAAACTAAAAAATTCAAAATAAAATAATTAAAAAAAACCCTAAAAAAACCTAAAACCTAAACCTAAACTAAATAAAACCTAAAAATAAAATAAATAAAGAAAAAACCTAAATAAAAAATAAAATAAAATAAAACCTAAACTAAAACCTAAATCTAAACCTAAAAGTTTAAATAAAAATAAAACTAAATTAAAATGGGATAAATAAAAACAAAAATTAACTAAAAAAATAAAAAACCTAAACCTAACCCGAAACTAAAAAAGATCATAAACCTAAAAAATAAAACCTAAAAATAAAACCTATAAAATAAATAAAAAATAAAACATAAACCATAAACTAAAAAACCTAAACCTAAAATAAACTAAAAATAAAGTAAATCTAAACTAAAAAAAATAAAACCTAAGAATAAACCTAAAATGAAAACCTAAAACCCAAACTTAAAAAATAAAATAAAACCTAAACCAAAAATAAAAATAAAATAAACCTAAAATAAAATAAAATAAAACTCAACTAAAAAAATAAACTTAAACATAAACCTAAACTTAAAAAATAAACTAAAATGAAATACCTAAACTAAAATAAATAAAGATAAAATAAATAAACTAAACTAAATAAAAATTAAAAATAAACATAAATAAAAATAAAAATAAAAATAAAGTAAAATAAATAGAAAATAAACTAAATAAATCTAAACCTACTGGTTTACTTAATTTTTTTTTTTAAAAAATCTAAACCATAAGCTAACCATAAACCCTAAACCCTAAACCATAAATCCAAAACCCTAAAAACCCAAAAGCCTAAAGCTTAAACACTAAACCCTAACCCCTAAACCCTAATCCCAAACCCTAAACCCTAAACCCTAGAACCGTAAATCTTAAACCCTAAACCCTAAACACTAAACCCAACAAACCTAAATAGCTAAAAACTTAAATCTAAATTAAATAAAACCTAAAAAAATTTATAAAAATACCTAAACCTAAATAAAATAAAAAATAAAATCAAATAAAAACCTAAACTAAAACCTAAACGTAAACCTAAAAATAAAATTTAAAAAAACTAATAAAAATAAACTAAAATTAAAAAAATAAAAACCTAAAGTAAACTTAAAAATAAAATAAAATTAAGAAAAAACATAAATAAAATAAAAACTAAACGTAAAATAAAAACCAAATAAATAAAAAAAAATAAAAATAAAAGCCTAGAGCTAAAAAATAAACCTAGAAATAAAACTTAAAAATAAATAATAAATAATAAATAAATCCTACACAAAAAAACCTAAACTTAAAATAAAAATAAAATAAACAAAATAAAATAAACCTAAACCTAAACAAAATAAACCTAAATAATAAATAAACATAAAATAAATTAACTAAACTAAATAAAATTAAAAACTTAACCTAAATATGATATAAAATGAACTAAATAAACCAAAACCTACCAATTTACTTAATTTGAAAACCTAAATCTGACCAGACCTGAGCCCTAAACATTAAATCTTAAACCCTCCCAAACCACTTACTACCCACCCTAACTCTAATCCTCTAAACCCTAAACCTCTAAAAGAATAAGATCCTGACCAACCATGGCTCTGACCTAAATCTTGAACTCTAAAACTTTGGGCCTTCATTAAACTGGTGACCAACACAGGCCCTGGGCTCACATTATAAACCCTACCATAAGGCAGCCAGACCATGACTCTAACAAAGGCCTGGAGCCCTGGGCCTACTGGGCCCCAGGCCTACCTGATCTGATCTGACCCACTGGTGACCCTGACCACTCAGCCACAAACCACAGGCCTGAGGCTGAGCCTGATCTTGACACTGATCCGGGAGCCTGACCTGGGCCCTGGGCCAAAACCCAAAACCAGCCACTGGGCCACTAAACTAACTGAGCCCTAAAAGATCTGGGCTAAAACTACAGTAAACCTAAATAAAATGAAAACCTAAACCTAAATAAATAAATAAATAAAATAAAACCTAAACTAAAATATAAAAGATAAAAATAAAATAAATAAACTAAAATAAAATAAATAAAATCTAAACTAAACTTAAAATAAAATAAATGAAGAGTCATTGAAAAATAAAACTAAATAAAAAACCTAAACCTAAAAATAAAACCTAAAAATAAATAAAAAATAAAACCTTAGCAGCTAAACTAAAAAAAAAAACCTAAAACAAAAAAAAAAAATAAATAAAACTAAACTAAAATAAAATAAAAAATAAAATAAACTTAAACCTAAACTAAAATAAACTAAACCAATAAATAAATAAAATAAACCTAAACTAAAATAAAAAATAAACCTAAAATAAAATCCTAAAACTTAAATCTAAAAAAATAAAATAAAATCCTAAACTTAAAATTAAAATTAAAAAATAAGGCCTAAACCTAAAAAAAAAAAAAAAAAAACTCAACTAAAAAGTAAACCTAAACTTAAATCTAAAAAATAAACTAAAATAAAAAGCCTAAACTAAAATATAAAAACTAAACTAAATAAAAATAAAAAATAATCCTAGAAAAAATAAAAAAAAGTAGATTAAAATGAATAAAAAATAAACTAAATATACTAAATAAACCTAAACCTATAGGTTTACTTGATTTTTTTTTATTTTAAAATACCTTAAACCTTAAATTCTAAACACTAAACCATAAATACTAAATCATAAACCTACAACCCTAAATGCTAAAAAACCCTAAACCCTAACCCTATACCCTAAACCCTAAAAGCATAAACCCTAAAATGCTAAAATCTAAACCCTAAACCCTAAAGCCTAACCTTAAACCCTAAACATATACCTAAAGTAACTAAATAAATTAAAAAAATAAACCTAAACCCTAAAACCTAATAAATCTAAGCCTAAACATAAACCCTAAGAATGGGCAGAACCTTGACGGCAAGGACATCACCGTCAACCATGCTCGGTCTAGATTATTGCATTGATGGTGAGGGATTATTGCTTTGGTGGTGGGGATCTGTAGGTGCTGGTGGATATGGAGGTGGTGGTCAAAGCATTGGTGGTTATGGAGGTGAGTGGAGCAATAAAGGTAACAGTCATGGTGGTGGAGGAGGGAGAGATCAAGGATATGATGGTGGAGCCCACTACTCGAGAGGCTATGGTGGTTCTGATGTGAACTAGAGAAACTGAAGAATAGTCGATTCGATCTACTGCTTATGGAAGTGTCTCTTTATAGTAAAAATAGTTCTAATTATCTAAGGCCTTTGATTTGCTCTACGCATGCTCATTTTTTATCTATGTTGCCACTATGAGTCACTATAGCACCCAAGAGGAGGGGGGCCGTGAATTGGGTGATATTAAAAATTTTAAAAGTTAAATCATAAATTATATGTTTTAGTAGAAAATTTCTTTTTAATTTTATAATGACAAGATATAATTCTTAATGCAGGAAAAATAAAAGTATAGAAAAGTAAAGAGAGATAATAGGCACAGAGTTTTTACATGGTTCGGCCAAACCCCAAAATCATCCTACGTCCACGCCTAGCCACCCTTGGCTAGAAAACCACTAAATACAAAATAGCTTATAGATAGTACTCTCTAATAACAGGGCGAGTACAACCCCTACAATAATACAAAGGGATGAGTACAACCCCAATATAAATTTTACAGCATGAAAACAAAAATGCAAAATAATAAATTTTGATAAAATATATCTCTCACAAATATACCAAGCTATCCAATTCAGAAAGTTATCTAACAACTTATAAATGATCACTTTACAACAAGATAGAAACTCACTTAGTTTTGATAAAAAATATTAAATAAATATCTTAAAGTTATCTTACTAAGATGTTTATGTTATTACATATTGTTAGATTAAAATAAAATGATTTCAAAATAAATTCACAATAGACTATTGTACAATAAATTAATTTTAGCATGGAATAATTTTATGTTTAAGAGAAATTATAACTAGTATGTATATAATAGTGTAAGAAAATTTAACTTCTACTAAACTTCTTTTTTATTAATTATTAAACAATGAAAATAAAAAGATTTACTAAATTTTAGTAAGATAAAATTTTTAAAATAAAGAATATTAATTGAAATAAAATGATAAGTGACAAATAAAATAATTTAATTTTTTATAAATTTGTATTTTGTTAAAGAAACTTGATTTATAATAGATATACTCTAAAATTATAATAATTTATTTTATTTTGAAACTAAATGAAGCTTTGAAAATACTTAAATAAATTAGTATATGATAGATTTAAGTTAACTAGTAAGCTTTTAATTAAAAGAGATCTATCAAATATAAAAATAATTTCAGCACAATAAATTAATTTGAAATGCTTCTAAAATAATCTTAATGATTTTCAAATAAGACTAATGAAGAAATATTTCAAGAAACCAAAAGAAATTTGTAGGAAGATAAAAATTTTAACAAGTTGAAATAAATCCTACAAACTATCACAAAAGTTTTTCACAAAAAAATGATTGAAGAAACTTTGATGTGAAAATCTTAGACTTTGATCTCCAAAGACTAATCCGCCAAAAAGTATAAATTGGAAAGAATAAATAGATTGTGAAAATAGTATGAACAACTAAATAAGGATTAAGATCAATAAAATAAACTCAAGTAATTTGACAAATCTTGCTTGAACGAGGAATGCTTTCATGAAGAGAATGAGGGCTATTTATAAGCAAGAAGGTCAGTTTGAATAATTTGAAAAAATATATTATTCTAATAACATTTTATCATATAATAATTTAATACTCAATAAAAATATAGTTTATATTAAAAAATATTAAATTCAAATAGCCAAAATTCGGCTATTCACATTGGAAAGTCAAAAATAATCAAATATGGCTCTTAATATATTCAAAGCACATAGCATGCATTCATTATTAAAATCAGCTAATGTTTCAAAAGTCATAATAAATACAATTTTAATCAAATGTGGGTCATGTAACCTATCAAATTGAAGGAAAAAAAATCCAAGGAATCCACTGGAGATGAAATTAGATATAATTGCCTTAATTATAAAATGACTTTGGCTAAAATACAAATTTCCACATATTTTCTTAATTTTGAAATATGACATTTAAATATTGTGAAAAAATTTATATATAATCATACATATGTTAGTTATCATATAACCTTAAAATCAAATTAAAATATTTAATTATATTAAGTATATAAACTAATTATACTTAATAGTCATAATTTATTATCATTTATTATTTAGACAATTCAAATGCTATGTATGAAACATATAATTCAATGTTAATTAGATAGAGATTTATATAAATTAACCTCATTATCATTATTTAAAATAAATAAAATTAATATGTTAAGTTGTGAGCAAATTGATTCATGTTAATGAACTCATATGAATTTCTAAGATAGTTATAAATGCATATAACCAAAAATATTATATCTTAAGCTTCACGTTATCCATTTTGATCTATCTTTCATTCTTCTATATTTGCAATTTCCTCAAACATATTATAAGATTTATTGGATATGTAGTTAGCAATTAATATATCTAAAACACAAAAAACATACATTAGAACATCCAAGCATTCGTTTGTTATCATCAAAATTGCTCGGATTGAACATGAGGCTCATTAAGACAACAACCACTTGTGTCTTATAAAACTTATTGTGTTACATGGTTGAGAAAATCAAAAAGAAGAAATGTTGAATTTGAATTTGCTCTGTTAAAAAAAAACCTTAAACCCTAAATCGTAAACTAAAACTTGAACCCTAAACCTAAAACCTAAACTCGATATTTTGCTAGAGCCTTTTACTATGCTAGCTGAACCTTTGTTGATCTTTTTGGATTGGACTTTTTGGTTTCTGGTGGTTGGTGGTTGCCTTTGTCTTACTTTTGTGTGGTTGTTTTGTCTTCTAATGATTAGCACTGGCTGCAGCTTATGTTTTCTTAAGTTGATGGTTTCTTTTCTAAGTTGTTTAGTCATTTGTGGTTGCTAACCCTGGTTTAGCTTGGTGCCTGGTTGTTGTTGGGACTTTGGCTTGAGGGCTCCTATCTTGGTTTTGTTTGCTATTTCTCTATTAATTGGAATTAGTCTGGTGCTTGCTGATGGTTGGTTCTAATTTTCCCTGGTTTGGAGCTTGGATGGGTATTTAGTTAATCACTTTTGTTGGTGTTCTAACTTTGTTCTAGCCTCTCTATGGGTTATTGTGATTAGTTTGTTGTTGTTTTTTTCATGGTTTATCTGCTAGCTAGTTGCTGCCCAATTACTCTCTATTTAAATGTGCTGGATCTAGAACTTTATAGGCTGTTGGCCTTGGATGTTAGCTTGTATCAAGAATGCTAGATATGATGGCTTTGATGTTACTCACCTCTTCTCTCTAGTTGGTAGCATTACATATGATTGTAACCCTTTTTTATGAAGTTTGGATGCTCATAAGTATTGTTGCCCCTTGAGATGATCCTAATTGAGCTTGAGCCTTTTCTTTCTCAGCTCTCTCCTTTTCTTCTCTTTATATTTATCCTTTTTAACTATGAATTTTGCCTTTGTAGTGTTTTACAGATTTCTTTTACAAGTTAGAACTTTATAGAGGGAATGGTCGTTGCTCAGTCAACCCAAGTGTTGTTGTTGTGGATCTTACTTATCTTGCTTTCTCAAAGGAATCATGAACTGTTGCTGCCTCATCCTTTTACTATTTTTAGGGCATATTTTAGTCTTCTGTGTCTTTTTCTCTTATGATTTTTAGGTGATATATTTGCTCTTTTGTTTTCTTTTCTTTTTCTAATATACTTAGATGGGGGTTTAGCTTGGTAGGTTTCTTGTAGCTATGAGAGCACTAAAATTTTAGAACTTTACCTCTTTTAAGAAAATATATTGCCTAAACCCTAAAAACCTTAAACCCTAAACCCTAAAAGCATAAAACCTAAAATCCAAAACCCTAAACCCTAAACCCTTAGTCCTAACCCGAAATCATAAACCTGAAACCCCAATCCCTAAACTTAAACCTAAACTAACTAAATAAATTAAAACATAAACCTAAACCCAAAAACATAATAAACCAAAACCTTAAGAAGGGGAAGAACCCTGACGGCAGGAACATCACCATCAACCAGGCTCTGTCTAGGTATGGGGATGGAGGCAAAGGTGGAGGAGGTGATTATCATAGTGGTGGTGGGGAATCTAGAGGTGTTGGTGGATATGGAGGTGGTGGTTGGAGTAATGGTGGTTATGGAAGTGGGAGGAGGGACGGAGGTTACGTCCGTGGTGGTGACGGAGGGAGAGATCAAGGATATGATGGTGGATCCCGCTCCTCGAGAGGCGTGGTGGTTGATAGAAAGAAAGCGAAACGGCCGACTGATCTATTCTTATGGGCTGTGTCTTTATAGTAGAGACAGTTCTAGTTATCTAGGATTTTTAGTTTGCTCTATGCGTGCTCATTTTTTATCTATGTCATCGTTTGTGTCTTAGAAAACTTGGTGTGTTACTTCATTGATGAAATCGAAAAGAAGAAATGTGAATCTAAATTTATTCTTTGTTAAAAAGAATCAAAAACCCTAAACCCTAAACCATAAACCGTAAACCCTAATCCCATAAACCCTAAACCCTAAACCCTAAACCCTAAACCCTAAAGCCTAAAGCCTAAACTTTAATCCCTAAACCCAAAAACCTACAACCCTAAGCCCTAAACCATAAACCCTAAACCCCAAACACCAAACCCTAAACCCTAAACCCTTAACCCTAAAAACCTAAACCTAAACTAAATAAGACCTAAAAATAAAATAAATAAATAAACCTAAACCTAAATAAAATTAAAAAAATAAAATAAAATAAAAACCTAAACTAGAACCAAAGAATGAAAGCCATGGAAATGGTTAGTATTAAAAAAATCATACCAAACCCATAATTTGGAGCCAATAGAACCATTGACAAAAACATGATTAACATTTTTGAAATAAAAACAATAATAACATTTGGAAGGTAAATGAAATCCTTTATCCCAGAGCAAGCAATCAACAGGAATGAAGTATTTCATAATTTTCCAAGCAAGGACAGAATAAGAGATAAGGATGATATTATTCCAAAGTTTAATAAATACATTAGAAGAAATATGAGCATCTCTAATATAATTTCAAGCCTCTTTAAGAATAAAATTACCATTATAAAATAGCTTAAAAGGAATTTAATCAGGCTTGTTGGAAAAGATAGGAATATCACTAAATTTATGAAAAAGAGAGATAGGATTAAATTTGCTAAGTTTATTATCATTCCACTTTTTATTCAGCCAAAAGGTGTTAGCTTTAGTAGTAGTAGTTGAATGGGTAGATAAAAAGAATCAATAGAACCACCACCAATCCAGTTGTCTTGCCAAAAGAAAGAAGATCTTGAATTTATACCCCAAGATATCAAAGATTTAACCTCCCATTTAATGGAGCAAAGCCTTTTCCAAACTTGGGAATCACCAACTTTATACATACAGATTAGAGGGTGCTTACCCTACTAGTATTTAGCTATCATAAAATTAGCCCAGAGGCTATCTTTTTTTTCTAAAATTCCACCAGAGTTTATGAGAGAAGGCAGTAATAGCATCACGAATAAGTTTGCAGCCAAGTCCACCTTCACCTAGAGGACCACAACATTTAAGCCAAGAAATCCAATGCATCATTTTAACTGAATTATTTGAGCCCAAAAAAAATTTATTAAGGAGATGATCAATTCTATTTAAGATAGAATTAGTAGGGATAATGGTTTGAACAAGATACAAAGGCATCGAATTAAGAGCACTCCTAAACAAAGTAAGCTTGTCACCAAATGAAAGTAAGCAAAGTTCCCACACTAAAATTTTATTAGAAATTTTTTGGATAAGCTCATTAAAAATATGGGATCTTATTTTACCTTTAAAAAGAGGAGCACCCAGATATTTAATAGGGAGTTGTTGGTGTTTAAAGTTAGTGATTCTCAAGATATGATTGATTTTATTATTAGACATTTTAGAGGAATTAATAAAGTAGCTCTTGCTTTCATTAATAGAAAGACCACTTTCTCTACCAAAATTATTCAAAAATTTCTTAAGTCTTCTGATATGATGAAAAGATGCATTAGAAAAGATAATGAAATCATCAGCAAAGCTAAGATAAGAAATAGGCTACCACCAAGAGTTATAAAGTACATGCTAGGATTGTTATTGAATAAATCATTTAAACTCTTAAAAAGGTATTCCATTATAATAATAAACAAAGAAGGGGACAAAGGACCTCCTTGTCTCAATCCATGAAAAAAAAGGGAAGAAGCCTAAAGCTTCACCATTATGAAGAATAGAAAACCCAGCAATATTAATATAGTTTTTAATAAGGTTAATTAAATTATTAAAAAACCCAAATAAATGTAGGATATTTAAATGGTAATCCTAACAGATATTATCAAAGGCTTTAGAAATATCTAATTTAAAAAGGATGTTACCACCTCTAATTGGAACATCTAAATCATGAATAAGCTATTGAGCAAGCAGAATGGTATCAATTATAGATCTCTCTCTAACAAAACCAGTTTGGTTGAGGGAGATAATTTTTTAAAGTAAAGGACTAAGTCTATTAGTAAAAATTTTAGAAATCAATTTTTGAAAGAAAGTGAAAAGACTAATAGGTTTGAAATTACTCTAGAATCTGGATTATCTTTTTTAGGTATGAGAATAATGGAAGTGCTTGAAAAATATTTAAGGAGAGGATTACCAATAAAAAAATCAACAAAAGCATCAATTAAGTCATGCTTAATAATAGACCAACAATTTGGAAAAAATTGAGTCGTATAACCCTCTAGACTAGCAAGGAAATCAAAATTCATGCTATTGAGAACTTTACCAATCTCATCTTCAGTAGAAAACCTAGAAAGCCAATGATTATAATCATTGGTAATAATAGAGGAAATTTAATGTGAATTAGAAAAAGCTTCATAAGAGTGGCTTTTATTAAGTATATTTCTAGAGTGGTTAATGACATAATCTTTAATAACATTAATATCAATGATCCAAACTCCAATATCATTTTTCATTTTTTGGATATAATTAAAAGCTCTCTTTTTATTAAATAAATCATGAAAATACATGGTATTCCTATCCCCATCAGCAATATGTTTTCTAGCAGCTTTTTTTTTGCCAATAGGTCTCTTCCATATTCTGATAATTAACAAGTTTATCTTTAGCTTCATTCAAATCCTTAAGCTTAGAAGAGTGAGTAAAAACATCATTTTCAAGATCACAAACCAAAAGTTCCATGTTTTTTATATTAGTAAAAAGATTTTTAAAATAATGTTTATTATACCAAAGAAAATTTTGTTTGAGCCTTTTAAGCTTAACAATCTATTCATACCCTAATTGAATTATCGTGTGAAGGGCAATCCAATTAATGGCCATGACTTTAAGAAAATATAAATGCTGAATATACATATTTTGAAATCTGAAAGAGGGAGAGATGTTTAATATTTTAGAGTCTTCTTTAACATAAACCAAAAGTGGGGCATAATCAGATGAAGTTCTACTAAAATGGTCAATAGAGGTAAGAGGCCATTGATTAATCCAATGAGAGTTGAAAAGAATTATTTCTAAATGTTGCTAGAGCTTAGAGTTTTGCCAAGTATAATTAGAGCCTTTAAAACCAATGTAAAAAAGATTACAATCAAGTATCAAATTAGAAAATTCTTCCATATAATGAATATTAGGAGAGCAACCACTCCTTCTTTTTGAAGAATATAGAATAGTGTTGAAATCACCCCCAACCAACCAAAGTTTGTTAACAAAATAAGCAAAACTTCTTAAATTTTCCCAAAGAACATTTCAACTAGCACTATTGCAAGAAGCATAAACAAAAGACCCATCACAAAAGAGTCACCAAAAGAACTTTGAGCATTGACAACTTATTGTGGATCATCTAAAATTAAAACATTTAAGAAGCTATTCTAAAAGTACCAAATTTTATTATTGATGTTAGAGAAAAAATTACTAAAGCCAAGCATTCTAGCAACATGATTGATTTTATCAGCATGTATAAGAGGTTCAATAACAATAAGTAAAGAGATATTATTAATTTTGCAAAGATTTCTAATACAATTACAAATAGTGAGGGTACCAATCCCTCGAACATTTCAAATAAAAGAATTAAACATAAATAAAATTGTAAAAGGAAATTAATGGATAATAATAAAGAGAGAGAGAAAGAATAACAAATCCTCTTCTAAGTAAAAAATTGAAACAACACATTATTTATGTGAAGAGGATCCAGATCTAGTAGATCAAGCAAGAGTAGGAGGTTACATCTTAGAGTTTTAGTTTTCTTTTAAAGGATAGTTTGGAATTTTCTATTTTTATCCAAAGTGTCACCATCATATAGAGATTAACTAGACATTTTTTTTAATAGGATAAGGATCAGTAATAACATCTCTAATCACAACTTCCCCCTCTTCCAAATCAGCATTTTATTGAAAAATGGGATTAGAATGAAGGTCAATCTTGGAATTAGGGGAAGGAGAAGAAATTATACTATTCAAAGCATAATTACCAATGTCAAAATTAGTGTTTTGCTCAAGAATTTTAGCCACATTCAAGTTATCATTTAAATCCCCATTCTCATCAATTAATGCCAGCAATGAAGCAGGAATAGACTCATTAGAGAATGAATCATCATTTTTTTCAGCCTCTTTAAATTTGGAATTAGCCATAATAAGCGTATTCTCATGTAAATAAAGGTTGTTGGGAAAACCATCTTTTTCAACATTATTAGTACCTTTATCATGGTTGAAATGAGAAGCAAGAATCAACAATTTTAGGAACATCAGATGATTCCAAAAAATCTGACCTAATATCAACATTTAAGTTAATTTTAGGCACAAAATAGTTTTATTAACTTTATCAAAGCTAATTTCAAGTTTTGATCATTAAAAAATTTATTTTAAGATGTAGCTAAAGAACAAAATACTTTGAATTATCATGACCATGTATCTTGCAATGGGAATAGAAAACTAATTTTTTTTTAAATTTGACCTTTGTAAATAACCAAACTTTTCAGATCCAATCTAGACCTCCTTAGGATTTTTTTTAGATATGTCAAGTTCAACCAATATATGGGAAACAAAGGGCAGGATCTCACAACGATCATCTAGTCGATTTGGAGTGGCCGATCAAAAAGAGGCTTGATAGCAAATAAAACTTGGCGGGTAGATTCTCATATTTGGAAGAGCTAACCACACAAGAAGAATAGGTGATTCATCCTTTATAGCAAAAAGGGGAGACACTTCAACAAATGCATTTAACAATTAAAGACAAAATAAGATCGACTCGAGAAAACCCTTAAATAATCCAAATCATTCATAAGTTGAATCAGAATATGTCTTAGATCGATCAAGCCAATAGAGAAAGCACCCGGAAGTTTAAGGTTAGGAAAAAGGGATCGGATCATTTCCAAATTTAGCTGGTGCAACGCAAATTTTCCAAATAAAGTAAATTTGAATGGTTTTGTAAGCTTTTTGACATCATGATCAGAATACATGATTACAGGCATATCTCGAAAGATGTCAAAATTAGATTCATTGAGTCAGAAGAGGTAGAGCTTTTACCAGAAAGTGCATCCTTAAAGGATTTAATAGCAGAAATGGCATCGGGTTCAAGAATCCCCAAAAAATTGGATGCCCTAGTCGAATCACCCAAATTGGGAGATGTAATCTGTGGGTTCAATTTCACCATATCCATATTCAGAAGAGATGCATCATGTGAGCCACCAGAGATTAAAAAGGCTCCAAAAATGGTCAAGAATGATGAAGGATCTAGCAAAGACACGAGATGGGGATGCATTGATGAATGGGAAAATGAAATTGACATAGCACCGTAAAGGAGAACTGGGGTTATCAGGTTTAGGTTTCTAGAGTCTAGGGTTTGAGGTTTAGTGTTTAGGTTTTAGTTTAGGTTTAGGGTTTAGGGTTTAGTTTTAGGTTTAGGTTTAGGGTTTAGGGTTTTAGGTTTTAGTTTTAAATTTAGTTTAGGTTTTAGTTTAGGTTTAGTTTAGTTCAAGTTTAGGGTTTAGGTTGAGATTAATTTTAGATTTAGGTTTTTTTATTAGTTTTAAACTTAGTGTTTTAGGGTTTTATTTAGGGTTAGTTTAGGTTTAATTTAGGGTTTAGTGTTTAGGCTTTAGGGGTTTAAAACTTTTGAGTTTAGGGTTTAGGGTTTATGGTTTAGGGTTAGCCAAGTTAGGGTTAGAAGGATTAGGGTTTAGGTCTAGGGTTTACATGGTTTAGGGTTTTCTGATTTATGGTTTAGGGCTTAATTTAGGGTATAGGGTTGGTTTAGGGTTTATAGATTTAGGGTTTAGGGTTTTAAGGGTTTAGGGTTTAGTTTAGGATTTAGTGTTTAGGGTTTAGGGTTTAGTAGTTATGTTTTTTTTAAAAAAAATTAAGTAAACTTGTAGTTTTAAGTTTATTTAGTTTATTTTATATTTTATTTAGTTTAATTTTTATTTTTATTTAGTTTAGTTTATTTATTTTTGTTTAAGTTTTTCATTTTAGTTTATCTTTTAGGCTTAGGTTTAGGTTTATGTTTATTTTTAGTTGAGTTTTTTTTTTATTTTATATTTTAGGTTTAGGTATATTTTTTATTTTTAGGTTTTGGTTAAAGTTTTAATTTTATTTTTTTAGGTTTAGGTTCTAGGTTTTTATTTTAGGTTTATTTTTAGGTTTTATTTTTTAGTTTAGGTTTCCCTTTATTTTTAGTTTATTTTATCTTATTTATTTTATGGTTTAGGTTTCATTTATTTAAGGCTTAAGTTTTATTTATTTTAATTTAGTTTATTTTATTTTAGGTTTAGGTTTATTTTATTTTATTTATTTTATTTTTATTTTAAGTTCAGGTTTTTTTTTAGTTTAGGGTTTAGGTTTTATTTTTATTTATTTTAATGTTTTATTTTTAAGTTTTTTTTTTATGTTTAGGTTTTTATTTAATTTTTATTTTATTTTATTTATGGTTTATTTGGTTTTTTTTCTTTAGGTTTTTTATTCTTAGCTTTATTTTATTTTTAAGTTTAGTTTAGGTTTTTATTTATTTTATTTTAGTCTATTTGTATTAATTTATTTTTTTATTTTTAGGTTTAGGTTTAGGTTTTAGTTTTAGTTTTTATTTTATTTTATTTTTTTATTTAATTTAGGTTTAGGTTTTTTTATATTTTATTTTTAAGTTATTAGGTTTTTAGGGTTTAGGGTTTAGGTTTTAGGGTTTTAAGATTTAGGGTTTAGTGTCAGGGATTAGGGTTTAGGGTTTAATGTTTAGGCTTTAGGATTTAGAGTTTTTAAGAGTTTGGGTTTAGGGTTTAAGGTGAGCTTAGGGTTTAGAGTTTTTTTTTTAAATTAAGTAAATCGATAGTTTTAGGTTTATTTAGTTTAACTTATTTTTTTTTATTTTAGTTTATTTTATTTTTTTATTTATGTTTATTTTTAATTTTTATTTAGTTTAGTTTATTTATTTTATTTAAGTTTTTTATTTTAGTTTATTTTTTAAGTTTTGGTTTAGGCTTAAAATTGTTTTTTAGTTTAGTTATTTTTATTTTATTTTTTTTTTAGGTCTTATTTTTTTATTTTAGGTTTAGGTTTATTATTCTTTTTTAGGATTATGTTTTGGGTTTTTTTTTAGGTTTTTTAGGTTTTATTTTTTAGATGGTTTATTTTTTAGTTTATTTTATTTAATTTAGTTTAACTTTAGGTTTAGGTTTAGGTTTTATTTATTTTAGTTTAGGTTTAGGTTTATTTTAACTTGGTTATTTCATTTTTGTTTTATTTTAGGTTTTTTTTAGGTTTAGGGTTTAGGTTTTTTATTTATTTATTTTTAGGTTTTATTTTTTAAGCTTAGGAGTTTATTTAGTTTTTATTTTTGGTATATTTTAGGTTTATTTTATTTTAAGTTTATGTTTAGTTTTTATTTTATTTAGGTTCTTTATTCTTTGGTTTAATTTTGGGTTTAATTTTTTAGTTTATGGTTTAGGGTTTTTACAAAAAAAATAAATTAAATATGTAGGTTTAGGTTTATTTACTTTATTTGATTTATTTATTTATTTATTTTAGTTTATTTTGTTTTAAACTTCTATTTATGATTATTTTTATTTTTATTTATTTTAGTTTATTTATTTTAGTTTAGGTTTTTTTATTTTAGTTTAATTTTTAGGTTTTATTTTATGTTCAGGTTTATTTTTTAGTTTAGTTTTATTTTTATTCTATTTTTTAGGTTTAGGTTTAGGTTTAGGTTTTGATTTTTGTTTTTTAGGTTTAGGTTTTAGCTTGTTATTTTAGGTTTTTTCAAGCTTTTAATTTTTAGTTTAGGCTTAGGCTTTTTTTTGGTCTATTTTTAATTTAGGTTTATGTTTAATTTATTTTAGGTTTAGGTTTATTTAATTTTGTATATTTTATTTTTATTTTAGGTTTAAGTTTTTTTTAGTTTAGGGTTTAGGTGTTTTATTTATTTATTTTAGGTTTATTTTTTAGGTTTAGGCTTTTTATTTAGTTTTATTTTATTTTATCTCTGGTTTATTATATTTTTGTATTTTAGGTTTATTTTATTTGTTTATTTAGTTTAGGTTTTTATTCATTTTATTTTAGTTTTGTTTTTATTTTTATTTTTATTTTTATTTTAAGTTTTTGGGTTTAGTTTTTTTATTTTTTTATTATTTTTTTTATTATTTAGGTTTAGGTTTTAGGGTTTAGGGTATAGTTTAGGGTTTGGATTTTGGGTTTTGTGTTTAGTTTGTATTTTAGGGTTTTAGGTTTAGGAGGGTTTTAGGGTCTTAGGTTTAGGGTTTAGGTTTTAGTTTAGGGTTTAGGGTTTAGGGTTTAAGGTTTAGGGTTTAAGGTTTTTTTTAATAGAGTTTAGGGTTTAGGGTTTAATGTTTAGGGTTTAGGGTTTTAAGTTAGGTTTTAGGGTTTATGTTTTAATGTTTATGGTTTGGGGTTTAGGTTTTTTTTATTCTTTTATTTTTTTTATTTTTTGTTAAATTAAGTGATTTTTCAGGTTTACATTTAGTTATAGGTTTATTTTTTAAGTATAGTTTTATTTTTGTTTTATTTTTTTGGTTTAGATTTTATTTTTTATTTTAAGGTTTAGGTTTCAATTTTTATTTTATTTTATTTAGGTTTGAGTTTTAGGTTTTTATTTTAGGTTTATTTTTAGGTTTTATTTTTTATTTTAGGTTTCGGTTTATTTTTAGTTTATTTTATTTTATTCAGTTTAGGTGTAGGTGTAGGTTTAGTTTATTTTAGGTTTAGGTTTAGATTTATATATTTTAGTTTAGTTAATTTTAGTTTAGGAGTAGGTTTATTTTTTTTATTTTAGGTTTAGGTTTATTTTAGTTTAGGATTTATGTTTTATTTTTTATTTATTTTTAGGTTTATTGTTTATGTATAAGTTTTTATTTAGTTTTTATTTTATTATATTTTAGGTTTATTTTATTATTTTTAGGTTTGGTTTTTATTTTAATTTGGTTTTTTATTTTTTTAGTTTAGTTTAGAATTTTATTGATTTTATTTTAGTTTAGTTCCTATTTTTTATTTTCTTTTTAGGTTTAAGTTTAGGTTTTAGTTTATGTTTTTATTTTATTTTATTTTTTATTCTATTTTTGATTAGTTTTTTTATTTATTTTATTTTTAGGTTTTATTTATTTTAGGTTTAGGTTTTTAGCTTTTTAGGATTTAGGGTTTAGGGTTAGTTTAGTGTTTTGGGTTTAGGGTTTAGGGTTTATGGTTTTTAATTTTTATTTTTTGGGTTTAGGGTTTACATTTTAGGGTTTATGGTTTAGGGTTTAGGGTTTAGGGTCTAAGGTTTTTAGGGTTTAGGGTTTAATATTTAGAGTTTAGGTTTTAGGTTTAGGGTTCAGGTTTTAATTTAGGGTTTTGGGTTTTTGATTATTTTTTTTAACAAAGAACAAAATTAGATTCAACATTTCTTCTTTTGGAATTCATCAACCAATTAACACACCATGTTTTCTAAGACACAAGTGATGACATAGATAAAAAATGAGCACACATAGAGCAGATCAAAAACTCTAAATAACTAGAACCCTCTCTGTTGTAAAGACAGTTCCATAAGCGGTAGATCGATATTTTTTAGTTTCTCCGGTTCCCATTAAAACCACTCACAAAGAGCGGGATCCACCATCATATCCCCAATGTCTCCCTCGCCACCACCAAGGCTGTCCTCCGTGCTCCTCCCACCACCATAACCACCCCACACCACCACCATATCCAACAGCACCTCCAGATCCCCCATGACCACTATGATAACTGCCACCTCCACCTTTACCTCCACCGCTAGATCTAGACTAAGCCTAGTTAATGGTTATGTTCCTGCCATCAAGGTTTTGGCCATTCTTATGTTTTTTTTTAATATTAAAAGTGGGAGAATTTTATTGCCAAAAAGAAAGGGATACAAAGTCCTTGAAGGGGATAAATCTCTAAACTACTACTCAAAGAGCTACAATTAGCCTAAGGAAAAAAATTTCCTACCTATTACAAGAAAACCAAAGCAAAATAAAGAAAAGACAAAAATACATAAGGAAATAACATCAAATTCCAAGAAGGGCAGCCAAAACCTTCTATATTCCAAAATATTCCAAGAGATGCACAAACCACCTATAGCCCCAAAACTTGCCACAAACCTGCAAAGAACTTAAGATAGGGATAAAAAACTAGAAATAAGGACATGTTAAGTACACAAAAGAAACAAAATGATAAAAATCTTAGATAAGGCTTAGGCTCAGTCATATTCTTCTTAAGGGAAAATAGGATATGTGAGCACCCAAACTTTATAAGAAGGGTTAAAATCACATATGGTCCTACCAACCAAAAGGATAATAGGTGAAACATCTCAAACCATCATAACCAACTTACCTCAATTAAACTAAATAGCCAACAGCCAAAAGCTCACCATGTTTCAGTATCTATCATCAGGATTAAATAAGCAACTAACCAGCAAAACATCCAACTAAACTAGAGCAAAAAAACCTACCAAACATGACAATAGCTAAGATATAGCCACCCAAAAGAAATAAAGACCAAAGTTAAAGAACCAAAAATTCTATAGATCCACCAACCAATAGCGCAGCAGTAGCCAGCCATCAAGGCCACATAGCCAACCATAGTGGTAGGGATCAGCAGAAATAGCAATAGAGCTAAGAATTGCCAAAGCCACATACAGGTTCATCCCATAATAGAAAGAAATGACAAGCCAATGGACCATCCAACCAACAGGCAAACACCATAAAAAAACTTCAAAAAAACCTCCAAAAAAGGGAACAAAAACTACATGGCAGATAACAAGTCCAGATAGTGTAAACTCAACCCAAGAAGGAAAAAATCCCACAGCTAGGCCTAACCAATAATCACGATGCCAGATAGCCAAAACCAAAACCAAAAGTCTAGAAAAAACCAGAACCATCAAGCAACCACCAACAAATAAACCCTCATAGGAAAAAATAGAGGCTAGGGAAAAAGGCAAACAAGCAAGCTCCTAAGCCTACCAATCACCAGGCCATCCTAAAACCAACACAACAGGAGACCAACAAGAGGAGAGAGCCACCAAAACTACAGGGCAACTAAATCTCAATAGTACCAACAAGAAATAATCTCAACCTCTATCAAAAAGATATATTATTCTTAGGGTTTTAAGTTTAGGTTTAAGTTTATTAAGGTTTAAGGTTTATGTTTAACTTTTAATTTATTTAGTAACTATAGGTTTAGATTTAGGGTTTAGGCTTTAGGGTTTAAGGTTAGGTTTTAGGGTTTAAGGTTTAGGGTTTAGGGTTTTAGGGTTTATGCTTTTAGGGTTTAGGGTTTATGGTTGTAGGTTTAGGGTTTAGGGTTTAGGGGTTAGGGTTTAAGATTTAGGGTTTATGGTTTCTTTTTTAAATTAAGTAAACCTATAGGTTTATGTTTATTTAGTTTATATTTTATTTATTTATTTTTCTTTTATTTTTAATTTTTATTTAGGATAATTTTTTATTTTTATTTAGTTTAGTTTCTTTATTTTGGTCCATGTTTTCTTTTATTTTAGTTTATTTTTTAAGTTTATGTTTAGCTTTAAGTTTATTTTTTAGTTGAGTTTTATTTTAATTTTATTATTTAGGTTTAGGTTTTATTTTGTATTTTTAGGTTTAAGTTTAGGTTTTTATTTTATTTTATTAAGTTTAGGTTTTTCATTTTTATTTTTAGGTTTATTCTTAGGTTTTATTTTTTACTTTAGGTTTAGATTTGTTTTTAGTTTTTATTTTATTTTATATAGTTTAGGTTTAGGTTTATGTTTTATTTATTTTAGTTTAGGTTTAAGTTTATTTTATTTTGTTTATTTTATTTTTCTTTTTGGTTTAGGGTTTAGGTTTTATTTTAAGGTTTATTTCTAAGGTTTAGGTTTTTATTTTATTTTATTTTATTTTAGGTATATTATATTTTTATTTTATGTTTATTTTTTATTTTATTTATGTTTTTATTCATAGGCTTATTTTATTTTTTTTAAGTTTAGTTTAGGTTTTTATTAATTTTATTTTAATTTAGTTTTTATTTTATATTTTATTTTATTTCTAGTTTTAGGTTTAGGTTTAGGTTTTAGTTTAAGTTTTTATTTTATTTAGATTTAGGTTTTTTTTAAGGTTTAGGGTTGCAAGTTTAGGGTTAGTTTTAGGGTTTAGGCATAGGGTTTTTTTTGTTTTTTAAATTTATTTTAAATTAAGTGAACTAGAAGGTTTAGCTTTATTTAGTTTATTTTTTATTTATTTTATTTTATTTTATTTTTTATTTTGATTTTGGTTTAGTTTTATTTTATTTAGTTTAGTTTATTTAGTTAAGGTTTATTTATTTTAGTTTAGGTTTTTTATTTTAGTTTATTTTTTTGGTTTAGGTTTAGGTTTATGTTTATTTTTTTCTTTAGTTTTATTTTTATTTTGTTTTTTAAGTTTAGGATTTATTTTTATTTTTATGTTTAGGTTTAGGTATTTATTTTATTTTCTTAGGTTTAGCTTCTAGGATTTCATTTTAGGTTTATTTTTAAGTTCTTTTTTTTAGTTTAGGTTTAGGTTTATTTTTAGTTTATTATATTTTATTTAGTTTAAGTTTAGGTTTAGGCTTAGTTTATTTTAGGTTTAAGTTTAGATTTTATTTATTTTATTTTTATTTATTTTAGCGTAGGTTTTGGTATATTTTATTCCTATTTTAGATTTAGGTTTTTTTTAGTTTAGGGTTTAGGTTTTATTTTTTATTTATTTTTAGGTTTTATTTTCTAGGTTTAGGTTTTTATTTAGTTTTTATTTTATTTTATTTTAAGTTTATTTTATTTTTAAGTTTTATTTTCTCAATTTTATTTTTTATTTATTTTAGTTCATTTAAATTTTAATTTTTATTTATGTTTATTTTTTAGTTTTTATTTAGTTTAGTTCATTTATTTTAGGTTTTTTATTTTAGTTTATATATTGGGTTTATGCTTATTTTTTTACTTTAGTTTTCTTTTTATTTTTTTTTTAGCTTTAAGCTTTATTTTTTATTTTTAGTTTTAGGTTTAGATTTTATTTTATTTTTTTAGGTTCAGGTTTTAGGTTTTTATTTTAGGTTTATTTTTAGGTTTTATTTTTTAGTTTAAGTTGAGGTTTATTTTTAGTTAATTTTATTTTATTTAGTTTGGGGTTTTAGTTTAGTTTATTTTAGGTTTAGATTTAGGTTTTATTTATTTTAGTTTAGTTAATTTTAGTTTAGCTTTTGGTTTATTTTATTTTGTTTATTTTAGGTTTAAGTTTTTTTTTTAGTTTCTGGTTTGGGTTTTTGTTATTTATTTTTAGGTTTATCTTTAGGTTTAGGTTTTTAGTTACTTTTTATTTTATTTTATTTTTATTTTATGTTTAATTTTTATTTTATCTAGGTTTTTTTAAGTTTATTATATTTTATTAGATTAGTTTAGATTTTTATTTATTTTATTTTAGTATAATTTCTATTTTTATATTATTTTATTTTCAAGCTTAAGTTTAGTTTTAGGTTTAGGTTTAGGTTTAGGTTTTAGTTTAGGTTTTAATTTAATTTTATTCTTTTATTTTAGTTAGGTTTTAGTTTATTTATTTATATATTTTTAAGGTTTTATTTAGTTTAGGTTTAGGTTTTTAGGTTTTTAGGGTTTAGGGTTTAGGGTTTAGTGTGTAGCATTTATTGTTTTAGGATTTAGGGTTTACAGTTTAGGGTTGTAGGTTTAGGATTGGGGGTTTACAATTAGGGGTTTTTTTTTAAAATTATGTAAACTTATAGGTTTGGGATTATTTAGTTTATTTTTTATTTATTTTAGTTTATTTTGTTTTTATTTTTTTGGTTTATTTTTATTTTTATTTTTATATAGGTTTTTATTTTATTTTTATTTTATTTTATTTTAGGTTTATTTTATTTTTATTTTAGGTTTATTTTTTTTATTTTATTTAGGCATTTTCTTTTTTAGTTTACTTTAGGTTTCTATTTATTTTATTTAAGTTTAGTTTTTATTTTCTTTTAAGGTTTAGGTTTTAGTTTAGGTTTTCATTTCTTTTACTTATTTTATTTTATTTTAGTTTAGGTCTTTTTATTTATTTTATTTTAGGTATTATTTTATTATGGTTTAGGTTTTTAGCTTTTTTATGGTTTAAGCTTTAGGGTTTAGAGTTTAGGGTTTAGGGTTTGGCATTTAGGGTTTAGGGTTTCGGGTTTAGGGTTTAGGGTTTTTTAAGGTTTAGGGATTAGGGTTGTAGGTTTGGGGTTTAGGGTTTAGGGTGTAGGGTTTAGGGTTTTAGGATTTAGGGTTTAGAGTTTAGGGTGTAGGGTTTAGGATTGGGATTTAGGGTTTAGTGTTTAGGGTTAGTTTTTTTTTTTAAATTATGTAAACTCATAAGTTTAGGATTATTTAGTTTATTTTTTAGTTATGTTAGTTTATTTTGTTTTTCATTATTTTTTGTTTATTTTTATTTTTATTTTTTTAGGTTTTTATTTTGTTTTTATTTTATTTTATTTTAGGTTTCTTTTATTTTTATTTTAGGTTTATTTAATTATTATTTTATTTAGGTATTTTCTTTTTCAGTTTAGTTTAGGTTTCTATTTATTTTGTTTAAGTTTAGTTTTTATTTTCTTTTAAGGTTAGGTTCAGGTTTAGGTTTTAGTTTAGGTTTTTATTTCTTTTATTTCTTTTATTTTATTTTGGTTTAGGTCTTTTTATTTATTTTATTTTAGGTATTATTTTGTTATGGTTTAGGTTTTTAGCTTTTTATGATTTAAGTTTTAGGGTTTAGGGTTAGTTTAGGTTTTAGAGTTTAGGGTTTAGGGTTTGGCATTTAGGGTTTAGGGTTAAGTGTTAGGGTTTAGGGTTTAGGGTTTAAGGGATTTTAAGGTTTAGGGATTAGGGTTGTAGGTTTAGGGTTTAAGGTTTAGGATTTAAGATTTATGGTTTTTTAAATTAATTATAGGTTTTTTATTTTAGTTTTTTTTTAGTTTTAGGTTTAGGTTTATGTTTATTTTTTTCTTTAGTTTTATTTTTATTTTATTTTTTAAGTTTAGGATTTATTTTTATTTTTATGTTTAGGTTTAGTTATTTATTTTATTTTCTTAGGTTTAGCTTTTAGGATTTCATTTTAGGTTTATTTTTAAGTTCTTTTTTTTAGTTTAGGTTTAAGTTTATTTTTAGTTTATTATATTTTATTTAGTTTAAGTTTAGGATTAGGTTTAGTTTATTTTAGGTTTAAGTTTAGGTTTTATTTATTTTAGTTTTATTTATTTTAGCTTAGGTTTTGGTATATTTTATTCCTATTTTAGATTTAGTTTTTTTTTTAGTTTAGGGTTTACGTTTTATTTTTTATTTATTTTTAGGTTTTATTTTCTAGGTTTAGGTTTTTATTTAGTTTTTATTTTATTTTATTTTTATTTTATTTTTAAGTTTTATTTTCTAGGTTTTATTTTTTATTTATTTTAGTTCATTTAAATTTTAATTTTTATTTATGTTTATTTTTTAGTTTTTATTTATTTTAGTTCATTTATTTTAGGTTTTTTATTTTAGTTTATATATTAGGTTTATGTTTATTTTTTTTTTTTTTTTCTTTTTTTTTATGTTTAAGCTTTATTTTTTATTTTTAGGTTTAGGTTTTATTTTATTTTATTTTTTTAGGTTTAGGTTTTAGGTTTTTATTTTAGGTTCATTTTTAGGTTTTATTTTTTAGTTTAAGTTGAGGTTTATTTTTAGTTAATTTTATTTTATTTAGTTTGTGGCTTTAGTTTAGTTTATTTTAGGTTTAGGTTTAGGTTTTATTTATTTTAGTTTAGTTAATTTTAGTTTAGGTTTTGGTTTATTTTATTTTGTTTATTTTAGGTTTAACTTTATTTTTAGTTTCTGGTTTGGGTTTTTGTTATTTATTTTTAGGTTTATCTTTAGGTTTAGGTTTTTATTTACTTTTTATTTTATTTTATTTTTATTTTATGTTTAGTTTTTATTTTATCTAGGTTTTTTTAAGTTTATTATATTTTATTAGATTAGTTTAGATTTTTATTTATTTTATTAATTATAATTTCTATTTTTATATTATTTTATTTTTAAGTTTAAGTTTAGTTTTAGGTTTAGGTTTAGGTTTAGGTTTTAGTTTAGGTTTTAATTTTATTTTATTCTTTTATTTTAGTTAGGTTATAGTTTATTTATTTATATATTTTTAAGGTTTTATTTAGTTTAGGTTTAGGTTTTTAGTTTTTTGGGTTTAGGGTTTAGGGTTTATTAGCATTTGTGATTTAGGGTTCTGAGTTTAGGGTTGTAGGTTTAGGATTAGGGGTTTACGGTTAGGGGTTTTTTTTTTAAATTATGTAAACTTATAAGTTTAGGATTATTTAGTTTATTTATTATTTATTTTAGTTTATTTTGTTTTTTATTTTTTTGGTTTATTTTTATTTTTATTTTTATGTAGGTTTTTATTTTATTTTAGGTTTACTTTATTTTTATTTTAGGTTTATTTTTTTATTTTATTTAGGCATTTTCTCTTTTAGTTTACTTTAGGTTTCTATTTATTTTATTTAAGTTTAGTTTTTATTTACTTTTAAGGTTTAGGTTTTAGTTTAGGTTTTTATTTCTTTTACTTATTTTATTTTATTTTAGTTTAGGTCATTTTATTTATTTTATTTTAGGTATTATTTTATTATGGTTTAAGTTTTTAGCTTTTTTATGGTTTAAGCTTTAGGGTTTAGAGTTTAGGGCTTAGGGTTTGGCATTTAGGATTTAGGGTTTAGGGTTTAGGGTTTAGGGTTTTTTAAGGTTTAGGGATTAGGGTTGTAGGTTTAGGGTTTAGGATTTAGGGTTTAGGGTGTAGGGTTTAGGGTTTTAGCATTTAAGGTTTACAATTTAGGGTTGTAGGTTTAGGATTGGAGTTTAGGGTTTAGTGTTTAGGTTTAGTTTTTTTTTTAAATTATGTACACTTATAGGTTTAGGATTATTTAGTTTATTTTTTAGTTATGTTAGTTTATTTTATTTTTCATTTTTTTGTTTATTTTATTTTTTATTTTTTTAGGTTTTATTTTGTTTTATTTTATTTTATTTTAGGTTTCTTTTATTTTTTATTTTAGGTTTATTTAATTTTTTATTTTTATTTTCTTTTAGGTTTAGTTTAGGTTTCTATTTGTTTTGTTTAAGTTTAGTTTTTATTTTCTTTTAAGGTTTAGGTTCAGGTTTAGGTTTTAGTTTAGTTTTTTATTTCTTTTATTTCTTTTATTTTATTTTGGTTTAGGACTTTTTATTTATTTTACTTTAGGTATTATTTTGTTATGGTTTAGGTTTTTAACTTTTTATGATTTAAGTTTTAGGGTTTAGGGTTAGTTTAGGTTTTAGAGTTTAGGGTTCAGGGTTAAGGGTTAGGGTTTAGGGTTTAGGGTTTAGGGTTTAGGGTTTTTTAAGGTTTAGGGATTAGGGTTGTAGGTTTAGGGTTTAGGGTTTAGGATTTAGGGTTTATGGTTTTTTAAATTAAGTAAACTGGTAGGTTTAGGTTTATTTAGTTTATGTAGTTTATTTTTTATTTATTTTAGTTTCTTTTATTATTTATTTTTATTTAGGTTTACTTTTATTTAATTTAGTTTATTTATTTTTGGTTTATTTATTTTAGTTTAGGTTTTTTATTAAGGTTTATTTTTTAGTTTAGTTCTATTTTTAGTTTTATTTTTATTTTTAGGTTTAGTTTTTATTTTTTATATTTACGTTTAGGTTTAGGCTTTTATTTTATTTTTAGGTTTAGGTTTTAGGCTTACTTTAGGTTTTTTTAGGTTTTATTTTTCAGTTTAGGTTTATGTTTATTTTTAGTTTATTTTATTTTATTTATTTTAGCTTTAGGTATAGGTTTAATTTAGTTTAGGTTTTGGTTTAGGTTTTATTTATTTTAGTTTAGGTTTAGCTATATTGTATTTTTTTTCTAAGGTTTATGTTTTTTTATTATAAGGTTTATGTTATATTTTTTATTTATTTTTAGGTTATATTTTTAGGTTTTTGTAGGTTTAGGTTTTTATTTAATTTTTAATTTATTTTATTTTTGATTTATTTTATTTTTATTTTAGTTTTAGTTTTTATTTTATTTAGGTTTTTTATTTTTTAGTTTTGTTTAGATATTTATTTATTTTATTTTATTATAGTTTTTTTTCTTTTTAGGTTTAGATTTAGTTTTAGTTTAGGTTTAGGCTTTAGTTTATGTTTTTATTTTATTTTATTTTGGTTTAGGTTCTTTTATTTATTTTATTTTTAGGTTTTATTTAGTTTAGTGTTTAGCTTTTTAGCTTTTTAAAGTTTAGGGTTTTGGGTTAGTTTAGGGTTTAAGGTTTAGGATTTGGGGTTCAGGGTTGTCAGTTCTAAGATTTAGGGTTGAGTTTTTAGGGTTAGGGTTTGGGGTTTACGGGTTTAACGTTTAGGGTTTAGGGTTAATTCAGGGTTTAGGGTTTTACGTTTAGGGTTTAGGGTTTATGGTTTAGAGTTTAGGGTTTGGGATTTAGGGTTTAGGATTTAGGGTTTATGGTTTAGGATTTTTTTTAAAATTAAGAAAACCAAAAGGTTTAGGTTTATTTAACTTTTCTTTATTTATTTATTCTCATTTATTTTATTTTTTTATTTTATTTAGGTTAAATTTTTATTTTATTTAGTTTAGTTTATTTATTTTAGGTTTATTTATTTTAATTTACATTTTTTATTTTAGTTTATTTTTTAGGTTTAGGTTTAAGTTTATGTTTATTTTTTAGTTTAGTTTTTTTTAGGTTTAGTTTGATTTTTTATTTTTAGGTTTAGGTTTCTATTTTATTTTTTTAGGTTTAAGTTTTAGGTTTTTATTTTAGGTTTATTTTTAGGTTATATGTTTTTAGTTTAGGTTTAGGTTTATTTTTAGTTTATTTTATTTTATTTAGTTTTTTGTTTAGGTTTAGTTTAATTTAAGTTTAGTTTATATTTTATTTATTTTAGATTAATTTATTTTTATTTTAGTTTAGCTTTATTTTATTTTGTTTATTTGATGTCTATATTTTTTTTATTTTTGTCTATGGTTTAGGTTTTATTTTTTATTTATTTTTTGGTTTATTTTTTTAGGTTTAGGTTTTTATTTTGTTCTATTTTTATCTTACGTTTAATTTTTATTTTATTTATATTTTCTTATTTTTAGGTTTATTTTATTTTTTTAGTTTAGTTAAGGTTTTTATTGATGTATTATTAGCTTAGTTTTTATTTTTTTTATTTTATTTTATTTTATGTTTATGTTTAGGCTTGGGTTGACATTTATGTTTAGGTTTTAGTTTAATATATTTTTTTCTATTTTATTTAGGTATAGGTTCTTTATTTATTTTATTTTTAGGTTTTATTAAGTTTAGGTTTAAGTTTTAAGGGTTTAGGGTTTAGGGTTTAAGGTTTAGGGTTTAGGGTTTAGGGTTTAGAGTTTAGGGTTTAGGGTTTTCGGATTAGGGTTTAGAATTTTAGGGTTTAGGGTTGTAGGTTAAGAATTTAGGGTTTAGGGTTTGTTTCAAGGTTTAGGGTTTAATGTTAAGGTTTTCCTATTTTTTATTTATTTTTTATTTAGGGTTTAGGGTTTAGGATTTAGGATTTACAATTAGTTTATAGTTTAGGATTTAGAGTTTAGTGTTGTAGGTTTAGGGTTATAGGATTAGGGCTTATGGTTTAGTGTTAATTTTATAGTTTAGGGTTTGAGGTTTAGGGTTATAGGTTTAGGGTTAGTTTTAGGGTTTAGGGTTTAGAGGTAGGGTTTTTTTATTTTTATTTTTTTTATTGTTAAAAATTAAGGAAACTGGTAGGTTTAGGTTTATTTAGTTTATTTTTTATTTACCTCAGTTTATTTGATTTTATTTATTTTGATTTTGGTTTAATTTTATTTATATTTAGTTTAGTTTATTTAATTTAGGTTTATTTATTTTATTTTAAGTTTTTTTACCTTAGTTTATTTTTGAGGTTTAAGTTTAGGTTTATGTTTATTTTTTAACCTTAGTTTTATTTTTTATTTTTTTTAGGTTTTGGTTTTATTTTTTTTATTTTTATGTTTAGGTTTAGGTTTATATTTTATTTTATTAGGTTTAGGTTTTAGGTTTTTATTTTAGGTTTATTTTTAGGTTTTATTTTTTAGTTTACGTTTAGGTTTATTTAAGGTTTATTTATTTTATTTAGTTTAGGTTTAGGTTTAGGATTAATTTATTTTAGGTTTAGGTTTAGGTTTAGGTTTTAGTTATTTTAGTTTAGTTTATTTTAGTCTAGGTTTAGGTTTAGGTTTATTTTATTTCTATTTTAGGTTTAGCTTTTTTTTCGTTTATTTTAGTGTTTAGGTTTTATTTTTCATTTTTAAATTTTTATTTAGTTTTTATTTTATTTTATTTTGGGATTTTTCATTTTTATTTTAGGTTTAGTTTTTTATTTTATTTAGGTTTTTTTATTTTAGCTTAGGTTTTTCTTATTTTATTTTTTATTTTTTTTATTACTTTATTTTATTTTAATTTTTTGGGTTTAGGTTTAGGTTTAGGTTGTAGTTTATGTTTTTATTTTACTTTGTTTTTTTTATTTTATTTAGGTTTAGATTTTATTTATTTATTTTAGTTTTTGTTTTTATTTAGTTTACGTTTAGGTTTATTTTCAGTTTTATTTTATTTTATCAAGATTACGATTTAGGTTTACTTTATTTTAGGTTTATGTTTAGGTTTTATTTATTTTAGTGTAGTTTATTTTAGTTTAGGTTTAAGTTTTTTTTATTTTGTTTAATTTATCTTTATTTTATGTTTAGGGTTTTTTTAGTCTAGGATTTAAGTTTTATTTTTTATTTATTTTTAAGTTTATTTTTTAGGTTTAGGTTTTTGTTTAATTTTTATTTTTTTTTATTTTAGGTTTATTTTATGTTTATTTAATTTTTATTTTATCTAGGTTTTTTATTCTTAGGGTTTAGGGTTTAGGGTTTAGGGTTATAGGTTTAAGGTTTATAGTTTAGGTTTTAGCATTTAGGGTTTAGGGTTTAGGATTTTTATGGTTTACGATTTACGATTTATGGTTTAGGGTTTTTAGGTTTTGGGGTTTATGGTTAGGTTTTAGGTTTAGGGTTTAGTGTTTTTATTTTTTTAATAGAGAACAAATTCCTATTCAACATTCTTTTTTATTTCATCAACCAAGTAACACACTAAGTTTTTTAAGACATAAGCAGCAGATCGGATCGGTCGATCTTCAATTTCCCCAGCTCCTATCAGAATCACCCTGGCATCTCGAGTAGTGATATCCACCATCATATCTCCAATCTCTCCCCTCCGCCACCACCATGTTGGTATCCTCTGTCGGTCCCCCAGCCTCCATGACCACCATTACCCTGACCACCACCTCCACATCCACCAGCTCCTCTAGATCCGCCACCACCACTACGATAACCGCCACCTCCGCCTTTGCCTCCATTGCCAGATCTAGACTGAGCTTGGTTGACGGTCATGTTCTTGCCATCAAGGTTTTCCCTATTCTTAGGGTTTAGGTTTAGGTTTATTAGGTTTTAGGCTTTAGGTTTATTTTAGTGTTTAGCGTTTAGGGTTTTAGGGTTGAGGGCTTAGGGTTAGGGTTTAGAGTTTAAAGTTTAGGGTTTTTTAGGGTTTAGGGTTTAGGGTTTAGGGTTTAGGGTTATATGTTTAGGGTGGTAGGTTTAGGGTTTAGTGTTTAGGGTCTAAGGTTTAAGGTTGAGGATTTATGTTTTATGGTTTATTTTTAAATTATATAAATGGTTGCTTTAGGTTTATTTAGTATATTTAGTTTATTTTTTATATGTTATTTATATTTAGGATTATTTTTTTTATTTAGTCTAGTTTAGTTTATTTTATGTTTATTTAGTTTAGATTTTTTATTTTAGTTTATTTTTAAGGTTTAGGTTTAGGTTTATGATTATTTTTTAGTTTAGTTTTATTTTTATTAGTTTATTTTTTTTATTTTTAGGTTTAGGCTTAGGTTTTAGTTTAAGTTTTTATTATATTATATTTTTATTTTATTTAGGTTTAGGTTTTTTTAAATATTTTATTTTTAGTTTTAGGGTTTAGGGTTTAGGGTTTTAGGGTTTAGGATTTTAGGGCTTAGGGTTAGAGTTAAGAGTTTAGGGTTTATGATTTAGGGTTTATTGTTTAGGCTTAAATGTTTTGGGTTTTTAAGGTTTAGGATTTAGGGTTTAAGGTTTAGGGTTTTTTTAAAATTAACTAAACCGACAGGTTTAGGATTATTTAGATTATTTTTTATTTATTTTAGCCAATTTTATTTTAAATTTTAAATTTTTATTTAGTTTAGTTTATTTATTTTAGTTAATTTTTTAAGTTCATGTTTAGGTTTAGGTTTATTTTTTAGTTGAGTTTTACTTTTATTTCATTTTTGGTTTAGGTTTTATTTTATTTGTTAAAGCTTTGGTTTAGGTTTTCCATTTTTATTTTAGGTTTATTTTTAGCTTTTTATTTTTTGTTTAGATTTAGGTTTATTTTTTGTATATTTTCTTTTATTTAGTTTAGGTTTAGATTTTTTTAATTTATTTCAGTTCAGGTTTATTTTATTTTGTTTATTTCATTTTTATTTTAGGTTTAGGGTTTCTTTAGTTTATGATTTATGTTTTATTTTTTTATTTATTTTTAAGATTTATTTTTTAAGTTTAGGATTTTCTTTTAGTTTTTATTTTATTTTATTTCACATTTATTTAATTTTTACTTTTCATATAGTTATTATTTTATTTAAGTTTTTTATTCTTAGGTTTATTTTAGGTTTTACTTATTTTAGTTTCATTTATTTTAGCTTAAGTTTAGATTTATTTTATTTTGTTTATTTTAGGTTTAGGTTTTTAATAGTTTAGGGATTAGGTTTTAATTTTTATTTATTTTAGGTTTAGGTTTTTTATTTTAGTTTATTTTTTAGGTTTAGGTTTATTTTTTAGTTTAGTTTTATTTTTATTTTATTTTTTATGTTTAGGTTTTATTTTATTATTTTTAGGTATAGGTTTAGGCTTTTATTTTATTTCTCTAGGTTCAAGTTTTAGGTTTTTATCTTATGTTTTATTTTTTAGGTTAGGTTTATGTTTTATTTATTTTAGTTTAGGTTTAGGTTTAGTTTTATTTTATTTTTTATTTTAGGTTAAGGTATTTTTTTTGTTAAGTGTTTAGGTTTTAATTTTTTTATTTTTAGTTTTTTTTAGGTTTAGGTTTTTATTTATTTATTATTTTATTTTATTTTAGGTTTATTTTATTTTTATTTAGGGTTATTTTTTATTGTATTTAAGTTTATTTATTTTTTAGTTTAGTTTAGGTTTTTATTAATTTTATTTTAGTTTAGTTTTTTATTTTATTTCTTTTCAGGTTTAAGTTTAGGTTTAGGTTTTTGTTTATGTTTTTATTTTATTTTATTTTTATTTTATTTTGGTTTAGGTTTTTTATTTATTTTATTTTTTGGTTTTTTTTAGTTTAGGTTTAGGGTTGTCGGTTTTAGGGTTTAGGGTTTAGGGTTTAGGGTTTAGGATTTAGGGTTTAGGGTTTAGGATTTAGGGCTTAGGGTTTAGGGTTAGGATTTTTTAAATTTTTTATTTTTTATTTAAAGTTTAGGGTTTAGTGTTAGTTTAGGGTTTAGGGTCCTAGGTTTAGGGTTTAGGGTTTAGGGTTAGATTTTGGGTTTAGGGAATAGGGTTTTAGAATATAGGGTTTAGGGTGGCTTAGGGTTTACATTTTATTTAAAAAATTAAGAAAAATGTTAGGTTTAAGTTTATTTAGTTTATTTTTTATTTATTTATTTTTATTTTATTTTTTATTTTTATTCAGGTTTAATTTTATTTATTTAGTTTAGTTTATTTATTTTAGGTTTATTTATTCTAGTTTACATTTTTTATTTCAGTTTATTTTTTGGTTTAGGTTTATGTTTATTTTCTTAGGTTAGTTTTTTTTAATTATATTTTATAGGTTTAGGCTTTATTTTTTATTTTTTAGGTTTAAGTTCAGGTTTTTATTTTATTTTTTTAGGTTTAGGTTTTAGGTTATTTTTAGGTTTTATTTTTTTAGTTTAGGTTTAGGTTTACTTTTAGGTTTTTCTTACGTTTAATTTTTATTTTATTTTTGGATTATTTTATCTGTATATTACTTTTAGTTTAGTTTAGGTTTTCTAGTTTAGTTTAGTTTAGATTTTTATTTATTTTAATTTTAGTTTTGTTATAGTTTTTAGTTTATTCTATTTTTAGGTTTAGGTTTTAGTTTAGGTCTAGGTTTAGGTTTTAGTTTAGGTTTTTCTTTTACTTTATTTTATTTATTTTATTTAGGTTTAGGTTTTTTTATTTATTTTATATTTAGGTTTTATTTAGTTTAGGTTTAGGTTTTTAGGTTTTTAGGGTTGTAGGTTTTTTCATTTATTTTAGTTTATTTTATTTTTTATTTTCAATTTGGCTCATTTTTATTTTTATTTAGTTTAGTTTATTTAATTTAAGTTTATTTATTTTAGCTTAGTTTTTTATTTTAGTTTATTTTTATGTTTAGCTTTATGTTTAATTTTATTTTTTTAATTTAGTTTTATTTTTATTTTATTTTTTAGGTTTAGGTTTTATTTTTTATTTTCAGGTTTAAATTTAGGTTTTTTTTTAGGTTTATATTTTTGATTTTTATTTTAGGTTTAATTTTAGGTTTAATTTATTAGTTTAAGTTTATTTTTAGTTTATTTTATTTTATATAGTTTAGGTTTATGTTTAGGTTTGATTTATATTTGGTTTTGGTTTAGGTTTTATTTATTTTAGTTTAGTTTATTTTAGTTTAGGTTTTGGTATATTTTCTTTTTATTTTATGTTTAGGCTTTATTTTTTTAGTTTAGGGTTTAGGTTTTATTTTTTAGGTTTATGTTTTTATTTTATTTTTTTAGTTTTATTTTATTTTAATATTAGGATTTATTTTCATTTTATTTAGTTTTTTTTTTAGTTTAGTTTATGTTTTTATTTATTTTATTTTAGTTTAGTTTTATTTTTATTTTATTTTCTTTTTGGGTTTAGGTTTACATTTTGGTTATAATTCATGTTTTTATTTTATTTTATTTTTTATTTTTAGGTTTAAGTTTAGGTTTTTTTTTTAAGATTATGTTTTATTTTTTTATTTTAGGTTTAATTTTAGGTTTAATTTTTTAGTGTAGGTTTAGGATTATTTTTAGTTTATTTTATTTTATATAGTTTAGGTTTATATTTAGGTTTAAATTATTTTTGGTTTAGGTTTAGGCTTTATTTATTTTAGTTTAGTTTATTTTAGTTTAGGTTTTGGTATATTTTCTTTTTATTTTATGTTTAGGCTTTATATTTTTAGTTTAAGGTTTAGGTTTTATTTTTTAGGTTTAGGTTTTTATTTAGTTTTCATTTTATTTTTTTTAGCTTTAATTCATTTTAATACTAGAATTTATCTTCATTTTATTTAGGTTTTTTATTTTTTAGTTTAGTTTATGTTTTTGTTTATTTTATTTTAGTTTAGTTTTTAATTTTTATTTTATTTTCCTTTTGGGTTTAGGTTTAGGTTTTGCTTATAATTCATGTTTTTATTTTATTTTATTTCTTTTACTTAGGTTTAAGTTTTTTTATTTATTTTATTTTCAGGTTTCTTTTAGTTTAGGTTTTAGGTTTATTTTTGGTTTTTTTTTACTTTATGTTTATTTTTAGTTTATTTTATTTTATTTTATTTAGTTTAGGGTTTAGGTTTAGTTTATTTTAGGTTTAGGTTTAGGTTTTACTTATTTTAGTTTAGTTTATTTTTCTTTAGGTTTAAGTTTATTTATTTTGTTTATTTTAATTTTATTTTAGGACTAGGTTTCCTTTAGTTATGGTTTAGGTTTTAGTTTTTATTTATTTTTAAGTTTATTTTTTGGTTTATGTTTTTATTTAGTTTTATTTTATTTTATTTTAGGTTTATTTTATTTTTTATTTTAAGTTTAGTTTTTATTTTATTTAGTTTTTCTTCTTAGGTTTATTTTATTTTTTAATTTAGTTTAGGTTTTTATTTATTTTAATTTAATTTAATTTTATAGTTTATTCTATTTTATTTTTAGGTTTAGGTTTAAGTTTTTTATTTATTTTTTATGTTTTATTTAGTTTAGATTTAGGTTTTAGGAGTTTGAGGGGCCCAGGGCCCAGTGGGGTAGGGCACATGTTGGGTCTGTCAGATCAGGGCCCAGGGCCCAGCCTTTAGGTTTAGTCAGGGTGCATCATGGTGGGGTTTGTGGTGGAGGTGGTTTAAGTTTAGGTTTATCGGGTGTACCAGGAGGGTCAGCCTGTGGCCTGTGGTTTGGGGTAGGAAGTGTGGTGTGGGAGTGTGTTAAAGGGTGTAGGGTTTTAGGGTTTAATGTTTAGTGTTTAGGGTTTAGGGTTTACAATTTAGGGTTTAGGATTTAGTGATTTTAGGGAGGATGGATTAGAGAGGTCTGGTGTGGGTTTAGGTTTATGGTTTAGAGTTTAGGGTTTTAGGTTTTAAGGTTTAGGGTTTAGGGTTTAAGGTTTTTATAGTTTAGGGTTTAGGGTTTAGGATTTAGGTTTTAGGTTTAGGGTTTAGGGTTTTGGTTTTTTTTTAACGGAGAACAAATTTAGATTCAATATTTCTTCTTTTTGATTTTATCAACCAAGTAACACACCAAGTTTTCTAAGACAAGCGACGAGATAGATCAAAAAAATAGCACACATAGAGTAAATCAAAAACCATAGATAACTAGAACTGTCTTTATAATAAAGACACAGTTAAATAAGAAGCAGATCGGATCAATCGTTCATCAGTTTCTCTAGTTTCCATCAGAACCACCCTGGCATATCGAGTAGCGGGATCCACCATCATGTCCTTGATCTCTCCCCTCAGCCACCACCAAAGCTGTAACTTCCATCATTCCTCCTACCTCCATGACCACCACTACCCCGACCACCACCTCTGTATCCACCAGCATTTTCACCTTCGCCTCCACCTTCGTGATAACTGTCGCCCCCAACACCACTGCGATAACTGCTGCATCCACCTTCGCCTCCACCGTCGGATCTGGATTGATCCTAGTTAACGGTGATGTTTCGGCTGTTAAGGTTCTACCTATTCTTAGGGTTAAGGTTTAGGTTCAGGTTTAACGGTGATTATTTTTTAATTTATTTAGTTACATTAGGTTAGGTTTAGGGTTTAGGGCTTAGGTTTTTTTTTAATTAAGAAAACTGGTAGGTTTAGGTTAATTTAGGTTATTTTTATTTATTTTAGGTTTATGCTTATTTTTTAGTTTAGTTTTATTTTTATTTTATTTTTTAGGTTTAGGTTTTATTTTTTATTCTTAGGTTTAGGTTAAGGTTTTTTTTTAGGTTTAGGTTTTTGATTTTAATTTTAGGTTTATTTTTTTGGTTTTATTTTTTAATTTAGGTGTAGGCTTATTCTTGGTTTATTTTATTTTATTTAGTTTAGGGTTTAGGTCTAGTTTATTTTAGGATTATGTTTAGGTTTTATTTTTAAAATTTAGTTTGTTTTAGTTTAGGTTTTGGTTTATTTTAGTTTGTTTATTTTAGGTGTAGGTTTTTTTTAAGTTTTTGGCTTGGGTTTTATTTTTTATTTTTTTGGGGAGTTTATTTTTAGGATTATCTTTTAGGTTTAGGTTTTTATTTAGTTTTTATTTTATTTTATTTTAGGTTTATTTTTTTATTTAACGTAAATATTTAATTATATTTATATTTTTATTTTTAGATTTATTTAATTTTTTTAGTTTAGTTTAGGTTATTATTTATTTTATTTTAGTTTAGTTTTTATTTTTATATTATTTTATTTTTACGTTTCCAATTTAGGTTTTTAGGTTTTTAGGATTTATGGTTTAAGGTTTAGGGTTTAGTGTTTTAGGGTTTAGGTTTTAGGGTTTAGGGTTTAGGGTTTAGGGTTTAGGGTTTAGGGTTTAGGGTTTAGGGTTTTAGGGTTTACAGTTTAGGGTTTAGGTTGTAGATTTAGGGTTTAACATTTAAGGTTTATGGTTAGGGCTTTTTTTTTAAATTACATAAACTGGTAGGTTTAGGTTTATTTAGTTTATTGTTTATTTATTATAGTTTAGTTTAGTTTTTATTTTTATTTATGTTTATTTTTATTTTTATTTTTCTTTTTATTTATTTTTTATTTTATTTTATTTTTGGTATTTTTATTTTTATTCTAGATTTAGTTTTTAATTTTATTGAGTTTTTATTTTATTTTTTATGTCTAGTTTAGGTTTTTATTTTTTATTTTTAAATTACGTAAACTGGTAGGTTTAGGTTTAAGTTATGTAAACTGGTGGGTTTAAATTACGTAAACTAGTAGGGTTTAGGGTTAGGGTTTTTTTTAAATTACATAAACTCATAGGTTTAGGTTTATTTAGTTTATTATTTATTTATTTCTGTTTAGTTTATTTTTTATTTTTATTTATGTTTATGTTTATTTTTATTTTATTTTTATTAATTTTTTATTTTATTTTATTCAAGGTATTTTTATTTTTATTCTAGGTTTAGTTTTTTTATTTTTATTGAGTTTTTTTATTTTTTATGTCTAGTTTAGCTTTTTATTTTTTTTATTTTAGTTTAGTTTTTTTTATTTTTTTTCTTTTTAGGTTTAGGTTTAGGTTTAAGTTTATGTTTATATTTAGGTTTTAGTTTATGTTTTGATTTTATTTTTCTTATTTTATTTATGTTTAGGCTTTTTATTTATTTTATTTTTAGGTTTTATTTAGTTTGGATTTTGGTTTTTAGATTTTTAGGGTTTACGATTTAAGATTTAGGGTTAGTTTAAGGTTTAGGGTTTAGGGTTTAAGTTTTATGATTTTGGGTTTTGGGTTTAGATTTCAGGGTTTAGGGCTTAGGGTTTAGAGTCTTAGGGGTTAAGGTTTAGGGTTTAGAGTTTATGGATAGGATTTAGGTTTTATGTTTAGGGTTTTTTTTAACAGAGAAAAAATTTAGATTCAACATTTCTTCTTCATGTTTTCATCAACCAAGTAATAGACCAAGTTTTTTAAGACACAAGTAAATAAAAAATGGATCCATAAAGCAAATCAAAAACCTAAGATAACTAGAACCATCTCTATAGTAAAGGCACAATTCTGTAAGCAGTAGATCGGATCGGTCATTCTTAATTTCTCTAATTCCCATCAGAACCACCCCAGCCTCTCAAGTAGCAGGATCCACAATCATATCCCCGATCTCTCCTTCTTCCACCACCATGGTTGTAACCTTCATCGCTCCTCCTGCCTTCATAACGACCACTACTCCGACCACTACCTCCATCTCCTCTAGCACTTCCAAATCCCCCATCACCACTATGATAATCTCACGCCTCCCCACCACCCCATCTAGGACCACGGTTGTTGGTGATGCTCCTGCTGTCAAGGTTCTGACCTTTCTTAGGGTTTAGCTTTAGGTTTAGGTTTATTAGGTTGTAGGGTTTAGGTTTATTTTTTAATTATTTAGTTACTTTTGGTTTAGATTTAGGTTTTGGGGTTTAGGGTTCAGGGTTTAGGTTAGGGTTTAGGGTTTAGGGTTTAGGGTTTAGGGTTTGAGGTTATAGGGTTTATACTTTTAGGGTTTAAGGTTTAGGGTTATGGTTTAGAGTTTAGGGTTTAGGGTTTTTAAAAGTTTAAATTAAGTAAACCGGTAGGTTTAGGTTTGTTTAGTATATTTAGTTTAGTTTATTTATTTAAAATTTTGGTATACTTTTTTTACATTTAAGTTTATTTTTTATTTTTATTTAGTTTTCTTTATTTATTTTAGGTTTATTTATTTTAGTTTAGGTTTATAATTTTAGTTTATTTTTTTCATTTAGGTTTAGGTTTAGGTTTATTTTTTATTTGAGTTTTATAATTTTATTTTTTTTAAGTTTAGGTTTATTTTGTTTTTATTTTAGGTTTAGGTTATTTTTGTTTAGGTTTTAGGTTTTAATTTTTCTTTATTTTTAGGTTTATTTTTTAGGTTTAAAATTTTATTTAGTTTTTATTATTTATTATTTTAGGTTTATTTTATTTTTATTATACGTTTAGTTTTTATTTTATTTAGGTTTTCTATTCTTAAGTTCATTTTATTTTTTTAGTTTAGTTTAGGTTTTTATTTATTTCATTTTAGTTTATTTTTTATTTTTTATTTTATTTTATTTTTAATTTTAAGTTTTATATTTATTTTAGCTTAGTATTGGTTTTTATTTTATTTAGGTTTATTTATTTTTTTTAATGATTTATTTAGTTTAGGTTTAGGTTTTTAGGTTATTAGGATTTAAGATTTAGGGTTTAGGGTTTAGAGTTCAGTGTTTAGGCTTTAGGATTTAGGGTTTTTGGGATTTATGGTTTGGGTTAGGTTAGGGTTTATGAGTAGATTTGGGTTTAAGGTTGAAGGTTTAGGCTTTAGAGTTTAGGGTTTTATGGGTTTAGGGTTTAGGATTTAGGGTTAGGGTTAGGGTTAGGGTTTAAGGTTGTAGGTTTAGCATTGTATGTTTAGGTTTTAGGGTTTAGGGTATAGGATTTAGTGTTTAGTGTATAGGTCTTAAGGTTTAGAGTTTTTTGTTTAATTAATTAAACCTATAGGTTTATGTTTATTGAGTTTATTTAATTTATTTTATATTTTTATTTTGCTTTATTTTTTTATTTAGTTTATTTTATTTATTTGATGTTTATTTATTTTAGTTTAGGTTTTTTTATTTTTATTTATTTTTTAGGTTGGGTTTAGCTTTATGTTTATTTTTTACTTTAGTTTTATTTTTATTTTATTTTTCACCTTTAGGTTTTATTATTTATTTTTAGGTTTAAGTTTAGGTTATTATTTTATTTTTTTAAGGTTTAACTTTTAGGTTTCTAGTTTAGGTTTAGGTTTACTTTTAGTTTATTTTATTTTAATTTATTCAGGTTTAGGTTTAGGTTTAGTTTATATTAGGTTTAGGTTTAAGTTTAGGTTTTATTTATTTTAGTTTAGGTTTAGGTTTTTTTAGGTTTAGTTATTTTTTTATTTTTTTTTAGGGTTTAAGTTTTTTTTAAGTTTATTATTTAGGTTTAGGTTTTTATTTAGTTTTTATTTTATTTTATATTAGGTTTATTTTGTTTTATTTTACATTTAAGTATTATTTAATTTTGGTTTTATTTTTTTAGTTTAGTTTAGGTTTTTATTTTTGTTTTATTTTATTTTTACGTTTAGGTTTAGGTTTTTATTTTAATTTATTTTTTATTTTATTTAGGTTTAGGTTTTTTTATTTATTTTATTTTTAAATTTTATTTAGTTTAGGTTTTTGTTTTTAGGTTTCTAGAGTTTAGGGTTTAGGGTTTAGGGTTTAAGGTTAAGGGTTTGGGTTTTATATTTTTTAGTTTAGTTTATTTTCATTTAGGTGTATGTTTATTTTATTTTATTTATTTTTGGTTTAGTTTTTCTTTTTAGTTTAGGGTTGAGGTTTAATTTTTTATTTATTTTTAAGTTTTATTTTTAGTTTTATTTTTCAGGTTTAGGTTTTTATTTTATTATACTTGTAGATTTAGGTTTTGGTTTAAGTTTAGTTTAGGTTTTTATTTTATTTAGGTTTAGGTTTTTTATTTATTTTACTTTTAGGTTTTATTTAGTTTAGGTTTAGGTTTTTAGGCTTTTAGGGTTTAAGGTTCTGATTTAGGGTTTATAGTTTAGGGTTTATTTTTTTAGGGTTTAGGGTTGGGGTTTTGGTTTGGGTTTAGGGTTATATATGGTTTAGGTTTGAGGTTTGGGTTTAGGATTAAGTTTTAGGTTTTAGGTTTAGGGTTTATGGTTTTAGGTTTAGGGTTTAGGTTATAGAGGTTTAGGTTTTAGGTTTGTTTTAGAGTTTAGTTTAGGTTTTAGGTTGGAGTTTAGGGGTTTTAGTAATTTATGGGAGAAAGTATAAGGTTTATTGAATTTAAGGTTTAGGGGTTTAGGGTTAGGTTAGTTTAGGGTTTATGGTTTAAGTTTAGGTTTAGGTTTGGGTTTAGGGTTTAGTTATGGTTGGGCTTAAGGTTCTGATTTAGATTAGAGTTTACAATTTAGTGTTTAGTGTTTAGGGTTTAGGGTTTAGGTTTAAGGTTTAACGTCCAGTGGTTGGGGTTATGAGGGTTTAGGTTTATGTTTAGTTAAGGATGGTTTAAGGTTTAGGGTTTAAGGGTTTTATTTTAAATAAAGAAATAGATAGGTTTAGGTTTTTTTAATTTATTTAGTTTATTTTAAATTTTTTTAAATTTATTTAATATTTTTATTTAGTGTAGTTTATTTATATTATGTTTATTTACTTTAGTTTAAGTTTTTATTTTAGTTTAGTTTTTAGGTTTAGGTTTTGGTTTATGTTCATTTTTTTTAGTTTAGTTTTATTTTTACTTCATTTTTTAGGTTTAGGTTTATTTTTTATTTTAGGTTTAGGTATAGTTTTTTATTTTACTTTTTTAGGTTTAGGTTTTAGGTTTTTTTTTAGGTTTATTTTTTGGTTTAGGCTTATTTTTAGTTTATTTTTTTTAATTAGTTTAGGTTTATTTTTAGGTTTACTTTATATTAGGTTTAGGTTTTATTTATTTTAGTTTAGTTTATTTTAGTTTAGGCTTAGGTTTTTATTTATTTATTTTAGGTTTAGGTGTTTTTTCTGTTTAAGGTTTAGGTTTTATTTTTTATTTATTTTTAGGTTTATTGCTTAGGTTTATGTTTTTATTTAGTTTTTATTTTAGGTTGATTTTATTTTTATTTTATGTTTATGTTTTACTTTTAGGTTTATTTTATATTTTAGTTTATTTTAGGTTTTTATATATTTTGTTTTAATTTAGTTTTTATTTTTTATTTTATTTTATTTTATGTTTAGGTTTAGATTTAGGTTTATGTTTTAGTTTAGTTTTTTATTTTATTTTATTTAGGTTTAGTTTTTTTATTTATTTTATTTTTAGGTTTTATTAGTTTAACTTTTGGTTTTTAGGGTTTTAGAGTTTAGGGTTTAGGGTTTAAGGTTTACAGTTTAGGGTTTAGGGTTTAGGGTTTTAGGGTTTAGGTTTTAGGTTTAGGGTTTAGGTTTTATTTATTTTAGTTTGGTTTATTTAAGTTTAGGTTTATGTTTATTTTATTGTGTTTATTTTTGGTTTAGGATTTTTTTAGTTTAGGGCTTTAAGTTTAATTTTTTATTTATTTTTAAGTTTTATTTTTTGGATTATTTTTTAGGTTCAGATTTTTTTTTAGTTTCTTTTTTTAAGGTTTATTTTATTTTTATTTTTCATCTAGTTTTTATTTTATTTATGTTTTTTTTTTATTTTTAGGTCTATTTTATTTCTTTAGTTTAGTTTAGGTTTTTATTTATTTTATTTTAATTTATTTTTTATTTTTTATTTTATTTTATTTTTAGGATTAAGTTTAGGTTTAGTTTTATGTTTTAATTTAGGTTTTATTTATTTATTTAATTTAATTTTATTTAGTTTAGTGTTAGTTTTAGGGTTTAAGGTTAATAAGGTTTATAATAGGGTTTATGGTCTGGGGCCTGTGGCCTGTGTCCTGTGGTTTGGGGTTTTGCCTGGGGTTAACATCCGTGGCTTTATTGGCTCACGATTTGGGTATGCACATAAGGCATGTGGTAATATAAGTATGGGTAGGGTCTTGCTTTGGCTCAGGCTCCAAGCCCAGAATCATTATAGGTTTAGTTTAGGTCAGTTTAGTGGTCTGGTCCAGGGGTCAGGTGTAGGTCAGAGGTTTTGGGTATAGCACCATGGTTTAGGGTTTTGGGTTTAGTTATCTTAGGGTTTAGAGTTAGCAACATTTAGGGGCCCATAGCAGCCTCAGGTCCTGCCTCAATGTTTAGGAGTGTGGCTAGTTTGGTTTTAAGTTTAGGTTTTAAGGTTTATAGTGGATGGGTAGGGTCATGGTAGGGTTATGGCTTAGGGTTTAGTGGCTCAGTGGATTAGATTTAGTGTTTAGTGGTTTGGGTTTTTTTGGGTTTGGGTTGGTTTTAGGGTTTAGGATTTAGGGTTGTCTCAGGTTTGGGATTGGGGTTAGTTTAGTGTTTAGAGTTTAGGTTTTAGGGTTTAGGATTTAAGGTTTGTATTTAGGGTTTTTAGCCTCAGATTTTTTTTAATTAAAGAAAGGTTGGTGGTTTATTTAATTTATTTAATTACTTTATATTTTGTTTAGCTTTATTTTTATTTTATCTTTATCTAGCTTTATTTTATTTATTTTAGTTTAGGTTTTATTTTAGTTTATTTTCGGTTTACGCTTTATTTTTTCTAGTTTAGTTTTTTTATTTATTTAATTAGGTTTAGTTTTATTTTTTATTTTTAGTTTAGGTTTTATTTTATTTACTTTTTTTTGTTTAGGTTTTAGGTTTTTATTTTTGGTTTATCTTTAGATTTAGCTTAATTTTTAGTTTATCTTATTTTATTTAGTTTATGTTTATATTATTTCAGGTTTAGGTTTACGTTTTATTTATTTTAGCTTAGTTTATTTTAGTCTAGGTTTACATTTTTATTTATTTATTTTAGTTTTAGGTTTTATTTTTTATTTATTTTTAGGTTTATTCCTTAGGTTTAGGTTTTTATTTAATTTTTATTTTAGGTTGATTTTATTTTTATTTTATGTTTAAGTTTTACTTTTAGGTTTATTTTATTTATTTAGTTTAGTTCAGGTTTTTATTTAATTTTATTTTAATTTAGTTTTTATTATTTTTATTTTTGTTTTAGGTTTAGGTTTAGGTTTATGTTTAGGTTTAGGTTTTAGGGTTTTTTATTTTATTTTATTATTTTATTTTATTTAAAGCCTGCTTTATTTATTTATTATCTCATACATTTAATTAGCCTTTATGCCAAGTGATCTGTGGCCTAGGGCTCCCACAGTAGGAGTGGTCTGGGGCCTCAGGCTCATGGCCTGGCTCAGTGGCTAGGCCTTTAGGGCTGTGGCCTGTGGCCCAGGTTTGTGGCTTACAGAGTCAGCCTGTGGCCCAGTGGCCCAGTGGCTCAGGCTCAGTGGCCTTTAAGTGGTTTAAGTTTGGGCTCAGGGTTTAGTTTAGGATTTAATTTCCAGGGAGGGCCTTGGCCTGTGGTTTTAGGTTTGGGCTCTAAGTTTTAAGGTTTGTGATTAAAGTTTAGGGTTTAAGTTTAGTTTAAGTTTAGGGTTTGCCCTTATCATTGGGGTTTTTTGGCCTTGGGTTGGAAGCCTAAGTTTAATTATTTAATTATTTTAATTAGCTTATTGTTTATTTTCTTTTGTTTATTTTAGGTTGGGGTTTTTTTTTTAGTTTAGGGTTTAGGTTTAGTTCTTTAATTACTTTTAGGTTTTATTTTGGGTTATTTTTTTTAGGTATAAGTTATTATTAATTTTTAGTTTATGTTTTATTTTACTTTTTATTTTATGTTTTATTTTATTTAGGTTTTATTTTAGGTTTATTTTAATTTTAGTTTAGTTAAGGTTTTATTTATTTTATTTTAATTTAGTTTTTTACTTATTATTATTTTATTTTATTTTAGTTTAGGTAGTTATGTTTAGGTTTCATTTATATAGGTTTAAGTTTTTATTTATTTATTTTAGGTTTCATTTTATTTATTTAATTTAGCTTTATTTAGTTTAGGTTTAGGTTTTAGGTTTTAGGCCTGAGATTTACCAGAGCCAGTGGTAAAGAGTTTTGGGTTTGGGAGAGGGCAGGGTGGGCTTTAGGTGGTCAGGGTCAGTGGTCCAGGTGTTTAGTGTTTAAGGTTTAGTGGTCCAGGGGTTGTGGTTTAGGGGTTTAGGGTTTTGGCTCAGGGCCCAGGGTGGTTCCAAGTGGTTGGTGAGGCCTTGGTAGGAGTGGTTTAGGTTTTAGTAGGATTTAGAGGGTAGATTTAGTGGTCTCAGCTTTAGTCTTGGTTTTGGTGGGTACTCAGCCTCAGTGGCCTGGTCACCAGTTGGGGATTAAAGGTTGGTTTACTTTGGCCTGGGTTGTTTAGGTTTGGGTTTAACGTTAAGGGTTTAATGTCAGGGTTTTAGGTTTAGGCTTTAGCTTTTAGTTTAGGGTTCAGTTTAGTGGTGGGTTTAATGTTTAGTTATGGCTCAGTTTATGGTTTAGGGTTAATTTTGGATTTAGGGTTTAGGGTTTAAGGTTTAGGATTAAGGGTTTTTTAAGGTTTAGGGTTGTAGGTTTAGGGTAAACTATTTAGGGTTAGTTTTAGGGTTTAGGGGTTAGGATATAGTGTTTAGGGTTTAGGGTTTAGGGTTTCTTTTTAAAAAAAAATTAAAGGAACTAATAGGTTTAGGTTTATTTAGTTTATTTAGTTTATTTTATATGTTTATTTAGGTTTATTTTTTATGCTTAATTTATTTATTTTATGTTTATTTACCTTAGTTTAATTTTTTTTATTTTAGTTTATTTTTTTGGTTTAGATTTACGTTTATTTTTTTACTTTAGTTTTATTTTAATTTTATTTTTAGGTTTAAGTTTTATTTCATATTTTAAGGTTCAAGTTTTATTTTTTATTTTTAGGCTTAGGTTTAGATTTTTATTTTACTTTTTTTAGGTTTAGGTTTTACATTTTTATTTTAGGTTTATTTTTAGGTTTAGGTATTTTTTTTATTTATTTTATTTTATTTAGCTTAGCTTTGGGCTTAGGTTTAGTTTATTTTAGGTTTAGGTTCAGGTTTTATTTATTTTAGTTTAGTTTATTTAAATTTAACTTTAAGTTTATTTTATTTTTATTTCAAGTTTAGGTTTTTTTTAGTTTAGGGTTTAGGTTTTATTTTTTATTTATTTTAAGGTTTTATTTTTGGGTTTATTTCTTAGGTTTAGGTTTCTATTTTGTCCTTATTTTATTTTATTTTAGGTAAATTTTATTTTTATTTTACATTTAGGTTGCTTTTTTAGGTTTATTCTATTTTTTTAGTTTAGTTTAGGTTTTATTTATTTTCTTTTAATTTAGCTTTTATATTTTATTTAATTTTATTTTTACCTTTTGGTTTAGGTTTACGTTTAGGTTTTAGTTTAGGTTTTTATTATTTTTATTTTTTATTTTATTTAGGTTTAGGTTTTCTAATTTATTTTATTTGTAGGTTTTATGTAGTTTAGGTTTGGGTTTATAGGTTTTTAGCTTTTAAGGTTTAGGGTTTTCAGTTTAGGGTTTAAGGTCTGGGTTTTGGGTTTAGGGTTTAGGGTTTATTTATTTATTTAGTTTAATTTTAATTTAGGTTAATGTTTATTTTAGGTTTACATGTTTTTAGTTTATGGTTTAGGTTTTATTTTTAATTTATTTTTAGGTTTCTTTTTTAAGTTTAGGATTTTATTTACATTTTATTTTTTTATTTTAGTTTTATTTTATTTTTATTTTACGTTTAACTTTTAGTTTATTTTTGTTTTTTATTTTTATGTTTATTTAATTTTTTAGTATAGCTTAGGTTTTTATTTATTTTATTTAATTTAGTTATTATTTTATTAATTTATTTTATTTTTAGGTTTAAGTTTAAGTTTACATTTTTATTTTATTTAGATTTAGATTTTTTATTTATTTTAAGTTTATTTATACATTTTAGAGGACAGGGTATAGGTAGGTTATGGTTTAGGGCCCAGGATTTAGGATGGAGTGGTATGATTTAGGTAGAGAGAGAGGTGTGGTTAAGTTTATTTTAGGGTTGAGGCATTTGGGACTTTAGGGAGGTTTTAGAATAGGTCATGGAGGATTTAGCATTTAGTTGGAGGGAGTGAGGCTTTAAAGCAGTTGTGGTAGGGTCATTGGTGGGTCATAACAGGGAGAGAAGGAGGGGTTTAAGGTAGTGTTTAGGGTTTAGGTTTAGGGTTTAAAACTGGGTGGGTTTAGGTGCATCAAGTTTAAGTCAGGGTTGGGTTGGTTTTGGGGTTAGGTTTAGGATTTAGGGTTTAGGGTTTAGGGTTTAGGGTTTAGGGTTTATGGTTTAGAGTTTAGTATTTAGGGCCTCCAAAACTATTGCTCAAAGAGCTACAATCAGCCTAGAGAGTAAATCCCCTATCTAAGTACAACCAAAAGCAAAATAAAATAGAAAAGTAAAGCAAAAGATACAAAGTGATTAGCATAGATAAGCTAATGGATAGATCAGGGCCAAAGCACTTTAGGATAATAGAATGCATGGTAGTAGAGAGAAAACCTGCAAGAGGAAAAGAGAAGTGCATCTGCAAAAATGAAGAAAGATAGAAATTAGAACAGTTAAAGTAGTATAGCGAAAGTGAAGAATGAGAGTAGCATAAACTGAGGAAAATTATAGAGAAGTGTGTGAAAGAACGCTCGGGCTCATTCACACCAAATTGGGGCAGGTGCAAATATGAGCAACCAAACTTCAGCGGAAGGGTTACATCACAAGAGCTACTACCAAACCAAGAAGGAGTGAAATCAGCCATCATAGCCTACAAACTGAGAAGAAAGCGACCATTTGTTGAAAGTCTTATGGGCCTTAGTACACCAAAACCTAAACAAAGCCATATATAATATAGAAAGGAGATAGCATAGAGCAGAAAAATAAGGGGTCCCATGCAGGAAAACTATCATGAATATAATCACCATAGCATGAGAATCCCTATACATATGAGAATGAGCCATCTTTGCCATAATCCCTTTTAAAACCATAACCAAGAGTATAATTAGGCCATCATAAAAACCCACCATAAGAGAATAAAGAAAAGCAACCTAAAATCCGCTAAGCAAATCAATGAGCCAAACATATGAGACATATATGAAACTTTCGTGCCGAGTATAGCCCTGAGTATAGTCCTAAAAGAAACCCAATCATAATAAGCAGATGTTATTAATAACCATTTCGAAGTTAACAAAAGCAAATGTAAAGCAAGGCACAGAACAAAACCCAAATACAACAAGTGATGTAGAAGTCAGACCAAGGAGAATGCAAAGAATCACAATAGATGAACTACAAGAAATAGGTCATCCCACCATAAACAAGACCAAGTAAAGATATTCGTAAAGATAACCCTAGAATAAAGATGCATATAAACCCAATAATCCGTAATAACAACCTAGATAAGACAAAGAAAAGATAACACCTGTCCATAGAACCACCCATTCAGAATAGACATTCCATAAGATAATAACCAAGTAGATAGAAGCATAATCACAGGGATATGCACAAGTCTAACTAAACCAAGATGGAAGAAATAGTAGCAGATTAAGTAGTCCATAGATATCGTGATAAGAAAAGTGCACAAACAAAGAAAGACAATCAGTAAGCCAAACCCATAAGCAGCTTGCTGGACATAGGACCCTAAAGTCCCATAGTCAACAGATAAAATAGCAAAACAATTATTGCACCCACCATAAGATAATCCAATAACACTTAGGTGGTTCAAAGGAGAGCCAACATTGGAATCCTGAAAAACCAAGACAACAGATAACTAAGATAACAAACAACCAAGGCAACAAACAATAGCTAGCTGGCCATAGAGCCACCCATTCAGAATAGACAATGCATTAGTTAGTAACCAAGTAGGTAGTAGCATAATCGCAGGCAATAAATAGAACAACAAAGCTATTATTGCACCCACCATAAGATAAACCAAAATAAAATAGTGATACAACATAGGCATAGAAGGGGTTCAAAGGAGAGCCAACATTGGAATCCTTCAAGACAAAGAAAATAGAAAGCTAAGCCAACAAGATAGTAAAAAGTAGACCGAAAGAAGACAAAAGAAAGTCCAACTGTAAGGAGAAAATAATAATAATAATAATAATAATAATAAGGGTATCTCTCTGGTTGGGAGATGAGATTAGCAAGAACAATCAGAAAAGCCAAGACAGCAAACAACCTGGAGAACAAACAGCCAAGACATAAATAACAGCTGGCTGACCATAGAACCACCCATTCAGAATAGATAGTGCAAAAGATAACATAGGGATTTGCACAAGTCTAACATAACCAGGATGAAATAAATAGCAGCAGATTAAGTAGTCCACAAATATCAGATGGTAAGCAGCAGCCCAGTCGCAAACAGCAAAGACAATCAGAGAAACAACCCCAAAATCAATCTGTTGGACTAAAGACCTGATAATCCAATAGCCAACAATTAAAATAGCAAAACAATTGTTGCACCCACCATAAGATAAATCAGTAAGGAACAGGGAGAGAACATAGACTCGAAAGGGGTTCAAGAAAAAACCATCATTGAAATCCTTCAAGATAAAGAAAAACAGGCCAGCAAATAAGCCAACATCACCAGTAAAAATAAGCTGAAATGAAATCAAGAATAAAATCCCATCCTGCAAGGAAATAGTAATAATAGCAATTATTATGCTTACTCCATTCTGTAATGGAGGTGAGGTTAGATAGCATAGGGGGGGCACAACCATAAAGAGAAAAAGACGATAAATTGAGCCCGCCATGAAACTGCATAAAATTATAGCAATTACATAATGAGAAAGTCATGAGGCCATGAACAAATCTCCGATATGGAAAAGAGAAAAACACGCCTTAATCATATAATGGAAAATTACAATAGACCCATAAACAATAATGATAGCAAGAAGTCTGCCATGACCCATAACAGAATAATGATAGCAAGAAGTCGTCCATAGCGAGAAAGAAAAGAATAAAATAATCCATCTCCCTCCAGCAGAGAGGAGAAACCTTACCAGAAGCAATGGTTTTAAAATGAAAATAGCGTGCGTAAAACCCCAAATAAGGTTAGGGTAAGTAATAGATGCCATAGAGATCAAACTAACGAAATTATTAGCATCAACAAAATCAAGAGAAACATCAAAACTAAATAGAAGTTGATCATGCAGTTAAACATGTAATGTAATAGTCCAAACCAATAGGATGGATTAATTTGGGATGTAAGGGAGTCCAGTATTATCCAAATTAACCAAACCACACAAATGTTTAGGAAGTGTAAGTTGATCAAAGAATTTTATGCCATCCAATCTAGCACCCAGATTGGCAAGGTAATCAACACATGCATTACCTTCACACCATACATGAGTGATTTTAAAATAGAGTTGAGAGGAGAGCTCTAGTGCGCTTTAGAAGGTAGTACAATTAGTATTTCCCATTTTGGTGAAGTCAAAGATCAATCAATTGGCATCCACCAATCCAAATATTGAGCCAACCTTTTTGAAGGCAAATCTCAATAGCTTTGTAAATTTCCATTAGCCCAGCAAAAGGAACAGAGCAAGTATTAAGGGGGTAAGCAAAAGCACATAAGACTTTACAATTAAGATTTCTGAAAATGCCAAGTGCATTTTGAGAAATAGAGCCATCGATGTTAATTTTAATAGTATTAGCATGAGGTTTTACCCAATAAACAATCTTATCATCCTTACTGTTGGGTGGATCCAGCAAGTTAAAACCCAGTTTATTGGTCAAAAATTTACAACCTTTAAGATTATTGTAGTTAATTAAATTGGCATTAAACAAGTTAAGGATTTTATTTTTAATTCTAGCAATTATCTTCATGTGGTTCATAGGAGTCCCACGATGTTTTGCATCATTTCTGTCCATCCATATGAACCAAATAAGAGTGATAGCAGTTATGACTTTAATGTGGCCTTTAATAGTATTTTCAAAATAAACTTCAAAAAGTTAGTATAAAGTTAAGGAGCCATTGAATTTGTCAATGTTAAAGAGATCATCATACCAAATCCAAAGTTTGGAAGCAATGGGTTAACAAAACATGATTTACATTCTCAATGTGAAAGCATAGCATTTTGAAGGTAAGTAAAACCTTTACCCCACATCGAGTCAATAGGGATGAAGTTTTTTTTAGGATCAGTTAGAATAGAATAAGAAATAGGAATAGTGTTATTCCAAATTTTGAAAAACACATTGGAAAAGTCTTGAGCTTCTTTAATATGAATCCAAACATTTTTAAGGTTGAAGTCACCATTTTGAGAAAGCTTAAAAAGGATCTAATCATGATTGCTAGGATTGATAGGAATAGTAGTAAGCTTATCTAAAAGAGAGGAAGGAATATAATCAGTAAGCTTACTATTATTCCACATATTATTTTTCTAGAAAGAGTTCACTTTAATAGCAGCAGTGGAATGGGTAGAAAGTAAGTCATCAATGGACCCACCTCTAGTCCAGCTATCTTGCCAAAAGAAAGAGGTACCAGAGTTAATCCCCCAAGATATTAATGATTCGGTAACCCATTTGATGGAACAAAGTCTTTTCCAAATAGGAGAGTCTCCCGCTCTATAGGGTCAAATGAGAGGGTGCCTACCCTGGCAGTATTTGGCAGTCATGAAATTAGCCCAAAGACTATTATTACTCCTAAAATTCCACCAAAGTTTATAGGAAAAGATAGTGATAGCTTCCTTGATTGGCTTACATCCAAGACGACCTTCAGCAAGAGTGCCACAGCTTTTATTCCAAGAGGTCCAATGCATTCTTTTAGAAGAATTGTTAGAACCCCAGAAGAATTTGTCAAGGAGGCGCTCAATTCTATTAATGGTAGAATTGGTCAACACAATGATTTGAATGAGATAAAGAGGCATGGAGTTAAGGGTACTCTTAATCAAAGTGAGCCTACCGCCAAAAGAGAGTAAATGAAATTCCCAAACAAAAATTTTATTAGAGATTTTTTGGATTAGCTCATCAAAGAGATGTGATCTTTTCGGACCTTTAAAAAGAGGAGCACCAAGATATTTAATAGGAAGTTGTTTTTGCTGAAAGTTAGCAATTCTCAAGATTTGGTTGATCCTATTACTAGGGATTTTAGAGAAAGGAATGAAACAACTTTTACCTTTGTTAAGAAAAAGACCACTTTCATTACCAAATTTATTTAAAAAATTCTTAATAGTTTTAATGTGATGAATAGAGGCATTACAAAAGATTATGAAGTCATCAGCAAAACTAAGATATGAGACAGGAAGACTACCTTGAGTTCTAAAAAACATGCTGGGATTATTGTTGAAAAGATCATTAAGGCTCCTCGAAAGATATTCAATAGCAATAATAAAAAGAGAGGGCGATAAGGGATCTCCTTGCCTCAAACCATGCATCGAAGGGAAAAATCCAAGGGACTCACCATTCATGATAACAGAGAACCAAACATTGGTAATATAATTTTTAATGAGGCAGATAAAATAGTCAGAAAAACCAAACAAATGAAGAATTTGGAAGAGGAAATTCCAAGATAGGTTGTCAAAAGCTTTAGAGATGTCCAGTTTGAAAAGGATATTACCACCTCTAGTAGAAGCATCAATGTCATGAATCAGCTCTTGGGCAAGAAAAATATTATCAGATATAGCTCTACCTTTAACGAAGCTAGTTTGGTTGGGTAAAATAATTTTAGGCAGTAGCGTACTAATTTTATTGGAAATTAACTTTGCAATGAGTTTATGAAAGAAGGTGCAAAGGCTGATAGGTCTAAAATTTCCCCAAGATTCAGGATTATTAATTTTGGGAATGAGAACAATGGAAGTGCTAGAAAAATATCTAGGTAAAGGATTGCCATCAAAAAAAATCAATAGATCAACAAGGTCGACTTAATAATAGGCCAATCTGAAAATTGGTGTAGTTGGGGGAGAATCAATGTTCATGCTATTGAGAATATTACCAATCTCAGCTTCCGTAGGATGCAAACTAAGCAAATGGTTGTCATCATTAGTAATCGTTGAGGGAATCAGGTGTGAGTTGGAAAGAGCTTCTAAGGAAGGGTTGTTGTTTAATAAATTTTTAAAATGATGTATGACAGAATCTTTAATAGCATTATTATCAGTGATCCAGCTGTCGTTATCATTTTTAATTTTTTTAATAGAGTTTAAGGCTTTCTTTTTTTTTTTGAAAAGAGCATGGAAGTACCTGGTATTTTTGTCACCAACAGAAATATGTTTGCAAGCAGCCTTTTGACGCCAGTAGGTTTCTTCCATATTCTGATATTTAACAAAGTTATCTTTAGCTACATTCAATTCCTCAAGTTTAGTAGAGTCAGTCAAAATAGCATCTTCAAGAGAACAAACTAATTGTTCCATATTATTGAGATTGGCAAAAATATTTTTAAAATGATGCTTGTTCCACCAATTTAAGTTTTATTTAAGCCTTTTAAGCTTAAGCTAGAGGTGAATCATTCCCTTAACAGAATTATCTAGATGAAGAGGGGCCATCCAGTTAATGGATACAACATTTATAAAATCAATGTGTTGGATCCACATATTTTGGAATCTAAAAGAAGTGGGGGAGGATAATCTACTGGCGAGATTTTGGACAAAAATCAAAAGGAGAGCATGATCAGACAAAGTTCTGCTAAAATATTCAGTTTAGGGTTTAGGGTTTAGGTTTATGTTTTAGGGTTTAGGGTTTAGGGTTTAGGGTTTAAGGTTTACAGTTTAGGATTTTGGGCTTAGGGTTTAGAGTTTACTATTTTAAGGTTTAGGGTTTAGGGTTTAGGGTTTAGGGTTAGGGTTTAAGGTTTAGGGTTTAGAGTTTAGTGTTTTTGGGTTTAGTGTTTTAGGGTTTGGGGTTTAGCGTTAGGGTTTAGGCTTTAGGCTTTAGTGTTTAGGCTTTAGGGTTTAGGTTTTATGTTGATTTAGGGTGGATTAGGATTAGGTTTAGGGTTTATAGTTTTAGGCTTAAGGTTTGTTTTAGGTTTTGGGGTTTAAGTTAGGTTTTAGGCTTTAGGGTTTAGGTTTAGGATTTAATTTTAGGATGATTAAGGTTTTAGGTTTATTTTTTTGGTTTAGGGTTAGTTTATTTAGGTTTTTTATTTTTAGTTTTATTTTATTTTTTTAGTTTAGTTTAGGTTTTTATTTATTTTATTTTTGTTTATTTTATATTTTTTATTTCATTTTATTTTTAGTTTTAGGTTTAGGTTTAGGTTTAGATTTTAATTTAGGTTTTTATTTTATTTTATTTAGGTTTAGGTTTTTTATTTATTTTATTTTAAGGTTTTATTTAGTTTAAGTTTTGGTTTTTAGGTTTTTAGAGTTTAGGGTTTAGGGTTGAGGGTTTAGGGTTTAGGGTTTTAGGGTTTAGGGTTTAGGGTTTAAGATTTAGGGTTTTAGGGTTTAGGGTTTAAGGTTTAGGTTTTAGGGTTTGGGTTTTATTTATTTCAACTTAGTTTATTTTAGTTTAGGTTTATGTTTATTTTATTTTATTTATTTTAGGTTTAGGGCTTTCAGTTTAATTTTTTTATTTTTAAGCTTTATTTTTAGGTTTATTTTTTGCTTTAGGTTTTTTTTTAGTTTTTTTATTTTATTTTAGGTTTATTTTATTTTTATTTTATGTCTAGTTTTTATTTTATTTAGGTTTTTTATATTTAGGTTTATTTTATTTTTTTAAATTTAGTTTAGGTTTTTATTTATTTTATTTTAATTTAGTTCTTTTTTTGTTTTATTTTATTTTTAGGTTTAGGTTAAGGTTTAGCTTTAGGTTTTAGTTTTAGTTTTTTTATTTTGGTTTTGGTTTTTTTATTTATTTTATTTTTACATTTTATTTATTTTAGGTTTAGGTTTTGTTTTAGGGTTTAGTTTATGATTTAGGGTTTATAGTTTAGGGTTTAGATTTAGGGTTTAGGTTTTGGTTTAGGTTTAACATTAATGTTTATAGTTTAGGGTTTATGTTTAGCTTTTAGTTTAGGTTTTAGTATAGGTTTATAATTTTTTAGTTTTGTAGGTTTAGTTGGGTTTAGGGTTTAGAGTTTAGTGTTTATGATTTTAGGGTTTAGGGTTTCGGGTTAGCTTAGGGTTTAGGTTTCGCTTAACGTTTAAGGTTTATGGTTTAGGCTTTAGCATTTAGGTTTTTAGTGTTTAGGGCTTAGGTTTTAGGGTTATTTTATGGTTTAAGGTTTAGAGTTTTAGTTTAAATTATGATTAGGTTTAGGTTAGTTTTAGAGTTTAGAGTTTAAGGATTAGTGTTAAAGTTTAATGTTTAGTGTTTAGGGTTTAGAGTTTAGGGTTTTGGGTTATGGGTTTTTTAGGGTTTAGGGTTTAGGGTTCTAGCCTTAGGGTTTAGGGTTTAGGTTTTCAGGTTTAGGATTTAGTGTTTAGGGTTTAGTGTTTAGTGTTTAGGGTTTTTTTTAATTAAAGAAATCGTTAGGTTTAGGTTTATTTAGTTTATTTTATATTTTTGTTTAGGTTTATTTTTTTACTTTTATTTTGTTTAGCATATTTATTTTAATTTACATTTTTTATTTTAGTTTATTTTTTAGGTTTAGGTATACATTTACGTTTATTTTTCTAGTTTAGTTTTATTTTTAGTTTATTTTTAGGTTTAGGTTTTATTTTTATTTTTTAAAGTTTAGGTTTAGGTTTTTATTTTATTTTTTTTAGGTTCAGGTTTTATGTTTTTATTTTAAGTTTATCTTTAGGTTTAGGTTTATTTTTAGTCTATTTTATTTTATTTTGTTTAGTTTTTTGTTTAAGTTTAGTTTATTTTAGGTTTAGGTTTAGGTTTTATTTATTTTGGCTTTTTTTATTTTAATCAAGGTTTAATTTTTTATTTATTTATTTTAGGTTTAAGTTTTATTTTTTATTTATTTTTAGGTTTATAGCTTAGGTTTATATTTTTATTTAGTTTTTATTTTAGGTTGATTTTATTTTTCTTTTATGTTTTGGTTTTACTTTTAGGTTTATTTTATTTTTTTATTTAGTTTAGGTTTTTATTTATTTTATTTTATTTTAGTTTTTATTATTTTCATTTTTATTTTAGGTTTAGGTTTAGGTTTAGGTTTTAGTTTAGGTTTCTATTTTATTTTTAGTATTTTTATTTTATTTAGGTTTAGGTTTTTTATTTATTATATTTTTAGGTTATATTTAGTTTAGGTTTAGGTTTTTAGGTTTTTAGGGTTTTAGGTTTTTAAGGTTTAGGGTTTATGGTTTTCAGTTTAAGGTTTTGGGTTTAGGGTTTAGGATTTAGGGTTTAGGGTTTATGGTTTAGGGTTTAGGGTTTTAGGATTTAGGGTTTAAGGTTTAGGGTTTTATGGTTTAGGGTTTAGGGTTTATGGTTTACGATTTTGGGTTTTGGGTTTAGGATTAAGGGTTTAAGTTTTATTTATTTCAGTTTAGTTTATTTTAGTTTAGGTTTATATTTATTTTCTTTTGTTAATTTTAGGTTTAGGTTTTCTTTAGTTCAAGGTTTAGGTTTAGTTCTTTAATTATTTTCATGTTTTATTTTTGGGTTCTTTTTTAGGTATAGGTTATTATTTAGTTTTTATTTTATGTTTATTTTATTTTGATTTTACGTTTAGTTTTTATTTTATTTAGGTTTTTTATTTTTAGGTTTATTTTATTTTTTTAGTTTAGATAAGGTTTATTTATTTTATTTTAATTTAATTTTTATTGATTATTTTATTTTATTTTTAGGTTTATTTAGGTTTAGGTTTAGGTTTTTTTTTTTATTTATAGGTTTAGTTATTTTAATTTATTTATTTAGGTTTTATTTAATTTATTTTAATTTTAGGTTTTATTTAGTTTAGTTTAGGTTTTAGTTTAGGTTTAGTTTATTTTATGGTTTATGGTTTTAAGTTTATGGTTTAGTTTGGGGTTTATTTAGGTTAGGTTTTAGGTTTTATAGGGTTTATTTTAGGTAGTTTAGGTTTAGTTTAGATTTAGGGTTTTAGGGTTTAAGGTTTAGGGGTTTAGGGTTGTATGTTTAGTGTTTAGGGTTAGTTTTAGGTTTATGGTTTAGGGTTAGGGTTTAGGGTTTAGGGTTTAGGGTTTAGGGTTTTTGGGTTTAGTGCTTTAGGGTTTAGGGTTTAGGGTTTAGGGTTAGGGTTTAAGATTTAGCATTTAGTGTATAGGCATTAGGGTTTTAGGTTTTTTTGGTTTAAAGATTAGGGTTAGCTTAAGGTTTAGGGTTAGATTAGGATGTATGGTTTTTGGTTTAGGGTTTAGGCTTTAGGATTTAAGGTTTTTTGGGTTTTGGGTTAGTTTAGGGTTTAAGGTTCAAGATTTTAGGCTTTAGTATTTTGGGTTTAGTGTTTAGGGTCAGTGTTAGGATTTATGGTTTAGGGTTTACGATTAGTTTAGGGTTTAGGTTTTATTTTTTTATTTTAGTTTATTTTAATTTAGGTTTATGTTTATATTACATTTAGGTTTTTTTAGTTTAAGGTTTAAATTTTATTTTTTATTTTTTTAAGGTTTATTTTTTAAGTTTAGGATTTTATTTGGTTTCTATTTTATTTTATTTTTGTTTTATTTTATTTTTATTTTAAGCTTAGCTTTTAGTTTATTTAGGTCTTTTATTTTTATGTTTATTTTCTTATTTAGTTTAGTTTAGGTTTTTATTTATTTTATTTTAGTTTACTTTATATTTTTTTATTTTATTTCATTTTTAGGTTTAGGTTTAAGTTTAGGTTATCATTTTATTTAAATTTAGGAATTTTATTTATTTTAGTTTTAGGTTTTATTTTAGGTTTTAGTTTAGGAGGGTTTAGGTTTTAGGTTTAGTTTTATTATGTTTAGGGTTTAGGTTTAGGTTTAGGGTTATTTTAGGTTTAGGTTTTATTTAGTTTATGTTTATTTGGTTTTAGGGTTTAGCATTTTAGTGTTAGGTTTAGGGTTTAGGGTTTAGGGTTTAGGTTATTTAGGTTTAGGGTTTTAGGGTTTAGGGTTATGAGGTTTTTAGGATTTAGTTTTGTTTTAGGTTTAGATTTATGTTTTAGGTTTATTTAGTTTAGTTTTAGGTTATAGGTTATATTAGGTTTAGTTTTTATGTTTATTTTATAGTTTAGTGTTTTATTTTAGTGTTTAGGGTTATTTATAGTTTTGGTTATAGTTTAGGTTTAGGTTTAGGTTATTTTAAAATTTAGGTTTTATTTAGGTTTTTATAGGGTTTATTTAGGTTTAGGTTTTATTTAGGTTATTTTTAGTTTATTTATTTAGAGCTTAGGTTTAAGGTTTATTTTTAGGATTTATTTAGGTTTATGGTTTATTTAGATTTAGGGTTTAAGTTTATTTAGGTTAGGATTAGGTTTAGGTTTATTTTAGGTTTAGTGTTTAGGGTTTAGGTTTAAGTTTAGGTTTAAGGTTTAGGGTTTTTAGTTTTAGGGTTTTAGTTTTAGGTTTATAGTTTAGATTTAGGGTTTTAGGGTTTAGGTTAGGTTTATTTATTTAGTATTTAGTATTTAGGATTTATGATTTTAGGTTTACGGTTTAGGGTTTAGGGTTTAGGGTTTAGAGTTTAGGGTTAATTTAGGCTTTATGGTTTAGGGTTTTAGGTTAGTTTTAGGGTTTATGGTTTAGAGTTTAGAGTTTAGGATTTTGTGTTTAGGGTTTAGAGTTTAGGGTTTAAGGATTTTTTTAAATTAAGTAAACTTGTAGGTTTCAGTTTATTTATTTTATGTTTATTTATTTTAGTTTAGGATTTTTATTTTAATTTTTTTTAGGTTTAGGTTTAGGTTTATGTTTAATTTTTTTGTTTATTTTTATTTTTATTTTATCTTTTAGATTTAGATTTTAATTTTTATTTATAGGCTTAGGTTTAGGTTTTTATTTTATTTTTTTAGGTTTAGGATTTAGGTTTTTATTTTAGCTCTATTTTATGTTTTATTTTTCAGTTTAGTTTTATGTTTTTTTTAGTTTATTTTATTTTATTTAGTTTAGGTTTAGGTTTTGATTTAGTTTATTTTAGGTTTAGGTTTAGGTTTTATTTATTTTATTTTAGCTTATTTTAGTTTAAGTTTATTTTTATTTTTTCTTAATTTTTAGTTTAGGTTTTTTTCTTAGTTTAGGGTTTAGATTCCATTTTATTTATTTATTTTTAGGTTATATTTTTTGGTTTATTGTTTTAGGTTTAGGTTATTTAGTTTTATTTTTAATTTTAGGTTTATTTTATTTTTATATTACATTTAGGTTTTATTTTGTTTAGGTTTATTATTTTTTTTAGTTTAGTTTAGATTTTTATTTATTTTATTTTGCTTTAGTTTTTATTTTGTATTTTATTTTCTTTTTAGGTTTAGGTTTAAGTTTTGGTTTAAGTTTAGGTTTAAGTTTTTGTTTATGTTTTTTATGTTTATTTTTATTTTTAATTTTTTTGGTTTTGGCTTTTTTATTTATCTATTTTTATGTTTTATTTAGTTTAGGTTAAGGTTTTTACCTTTTTAGGGTTTAGGGTTTAGGTTTAGTTTATATTTTAGGGCTTAGGGCTTAGGGTTTGGGGTTTACGATTTAGGATTTTTTTGGGGTTTAGGGTTTAAAATTTAGGGTTTTAGGGTTTAGGATTTTGTGTTTATGGTTTTGTGTTTTTAGGGTTTAGGGTTTAGGGTTTAGGGTTTAGGTTTAGGTTTAGCATTCAATTTTAGTTTAGCGTTTAGTATTTTTTATTTTTTTTAATAGAGAAAAAATTCATATTCAACATTTCTTCTTTTTGATTTCATCAACCAAGTAACACAATAAGTTTTCTAAGATGAAAGTGATGATAGAGATAAAATGGTAGAGTAAATCAAAACCCTAGATAACTAGAGTCTACTATAAAGACACATTTCCATAGCGGGATCAGTATTTTCTTGGTTTCTTGTTTCAGAACCATCCGGCCTCTCAGTAGTGATCCACCATCAAATCCTTGATCTCTCCTAGTGATTGTAACCTCCTTGCTCTTATCCATAACCATTTCGACCACCACCTCCATATGCGGTTTGATCCCCACCACTATGATTTTTTTAGTTATTTTAAATCTAGAGGTTGGTTATGTTGTTCATCTTGTTTTAGTTCTTAGGGTTTAAGTTTAGGTTTAGGTTTATTTGGTTTAGGGTTTAGATTTATTTATAAATTTATTTAGTTACTTTAGGATTAGGTTTAGGGTTTGGGGTTTGGAGTTTATGGTTTAGGGTTAGGGTTTGGGGTTTAGGGTTTAGGGTTTAGGGTTTGGGTTTAGGGTTTAGGGTTGTTGGTTTAGGGTTGTTAGCTTAGGGTTGTTGGTTTAGGGTTTTGGGTTTAGGGTGTAGGATTTAGGGTTTATGATTTTTAATTTATTTTAGTTTATTTAGTTTATTTTTTATTTATTTTAGTTTATTATATTTTTTATTTTTATTTAAGTTTATTTATTATGTTAATTTAGTTTAGTTTATTTATTTTACTTTAGGTTTTTTATTTTAGTTAATTTTTAAAATTTAGGTTTATTTTTTGTTGAGTTTTATTTTTATTTTATTTTTTAGGTGTAGGTTTTATTTTTAACTTTTAGGTTTAGGTTTAGGTTTTTATTTTATCTTTTTAGGTTCAGGTTTTAGGTTTTTATTATAGGTTTATTTTTAGGTTTATTTTATTTTATTTAGTTTAGGTTTTGGTTTTGGTTTAGGTTTAGGTTTACTTTATTTTAAGCTTAATTTTAGGTTTTATTTATTTTAGTTTAGTTTATTTTAGTTTAGGTTAAGGTTTATTTTATTTTACTTTTATTTTAAGTTTAGGTTTTTTTTTAGTTTAGGGTTTAGGTTTTATTTCTTATTTATTTTTAGGTTTAGTTTTTACATTTAGGTATATATTTAGTTTTTATTATTTTTATTTTATGTTTATTTTATTTTTCATTTCACGTTTAGTTTTTATTTTATTTAAGTTTTTTATTCTTAGGTTTATTTTATTTTTTAAGTTTAGTTTAAGTTTTTATTTATTTTATTTTTGTTTATTTTTATTAGTTTATTTTATTTTATTTTATTTTATTTTATTTAGGTTTAGGTTTTTTTTATATTTTATTTTTAGGTTTAGGTTTTTAGGTTTTTAGGGTTTAGGGTTTAGGGTTTATGGTTAGGTTTAGGTTTAGTTTTATTTAGGGTTTAGGGTTTAGGATTTAGAGTTTTGTTTATCTTTAGGGTTTATAATTTTTTAAATTAGTTAGGTTTAGGTTTATTTAGTTTATTTTATTATTTATTTTTTTGTTTATTGTTATTTTTTATTTTTTAATTTAGTTTAGTTTTATTTTAATTAGGGTTTATTTTATTTTCTTTTAGGTTTAGGTTTATTTTTTGCATTTTAGGTTTAGGTTATGTTTTTATTTTACTTTTTTAGTTTTAGGTTTAAGGTTTTATTTTTGGTTTATTTTTTGGTTTTATTTTTTAGTTTAGGTTTAGGTTTATTTTTAGTTTATTTTATTTTATTTAGTTTAAGTTTAGGGTTTAGGGATAGTTTAGGGTTTAAGATTGAGGGTTTAGGGTTTGGGGTTTACAATTTAGGGTTTAGGGTTTAGGGTTTAGGGTTTTAGGGTTTAGAGTTCAGGGTTTTGGGATTAGTGTTTTCAGGGTTTAGGCTTTAGGCTTTAGGTTTTAGGTTTAGGATTCAGGTTTTAGTTTAGGGTTTAGGGTTTTTTGATTTTTCTTTAAACATAGAACAAATTTAGGTTCAACATTTCATCTTTTGATTTCATCAACCAAGTAACACCAAGTTTTAAGACACAAGTTTAGATAAAAAATGTGCATTTATAGCAAATCAATAACCTAGATAATTAGAACCGTCTCTTATAGACATAGTTCCATAAGCAACATATATTTTATTCTTATTTCTCCTTATTAGTTATTTTATCTCATTTATCTCTCCTTCCACCATGTTTATTAGCCTAAACCACCATTTTAGACCACCTTCATATTTCCTTATTTTTACCTCCTTTGACTAGTTGATAGTGATGCTCTTGTTATCAAGGTTCTGCCTATTCTTAGCATTTAGGTTTAGGTTTATTTGGTTTTATGGTTTAGGTACATATTTTTAATTTATTTAGTTACTTTAGGTTTAAGTTTAGGGTTTAGGGTTTAGGGTTTAGGGTTTATGGTTTAGGGTTTAGGGTTTAGGGTTTAGGGTTTAGGTTTAAGGTTTACGGTTTAGGGTTTAGGGTTTAGGGTTTAAGTTTTAGGATTTTAGGGTTTATGCTTTTAGGGTTTAGGGTTTAGCTTAGTTTTATTTTAGTTTAGGTTTAGATTTAGGATTTTAGGGTTTAGGGATTATTAGTTTAGGGTTTAGGGTTTAGGGTTTTTTTAGGTTTAGGTTTTAATGGTGGATTAGGGTTGTATTTATTTGGTTTATTTATTTTATTTAGATTTAGGTTTATGGCTTAGGATTTATTTTATTTTAGTTTTAAGATTTAGTGTTTTTTTCTAAATTAAGTGAACCGGTAAGTTTAGGTTTATTTAGTTATTTTTTTAATTACTTTAATCTTTTTATTTTTTTATTTAGTTTAATTTATTTATTTTAAGTTTATTTATTTTAGTTTAGGTTTTTTATTTTAGGTTATATTTTTATTTAGGTTTAGTTTTATTTTTTTTTTAATTTTAGTTTTATTTTTATTTTATTTTTGAGGTTTAGGTTTTATTTTTCATTTTTAGGTTTAGGTTTAGGTTTTTATTTTATTTTTTTTTTTTAGGTTAGGTTTTAGGTTTCAATTTAGGATTATTTTTAGGTTTTATTTTTTAGTTTAGGTTTATGTTTATTTTTAGTTTATTTTATTTTATGTAACTAAGGGTTTAGGTTTAGTTTAGTTTAGGTTTACGCTTATGCTTTATTTATTTTATTTTAGTTTATTTTAGTTTAGGATTAGGTTGACTTTATCTTGTTTATCTTAGGATTAGGTTTTTTTTAGTTTAGGGATTAGATTTTATTTTTTATTTATTTTTAGCTTTTATTTTTGTGTTTATTTTTTAGGTTTAGGTTTTTGTTTAGTTTTTATTTTATTTTATTTTAGGTTTTTTTTATTCTTATTTTATGGTTAGTTTTTATTTTATTTAGGTTTTTTATTTTGAGGTTTATTTTTTTTATTTTAGTTTAGGTTTTTTTATTTATTTTATTTTATTTATTTTAGTTTGGTTTTATTTTTATTTTTTTTTGTTTAGGTTAGGTTTAGGTTTTATTTAATTTATTTTAGTTTTATTTAGTTTAGGTTTATTTTTTGGTTTGTAGGTTTAGGGTTTAGGATAGGGTTTAATGTTTAGGTTTAGGGTTTAGTTTAGGGATAAGGGTTTTTATATGTTTTAGGGTTTGGGGTTTGATTTTTGTTATTTTAGGTTTAGTTTTGGGTTAGAGTTTTTTAATTATTTTTTTATTTTTTATTTAAATTAACTTATATATTTAGGTTTATTTAGTTTATTTTTATCTTATTAGATTTATTTTTATTTTTTTAGCAGTTTATTTATTATTTATTTCTTTTAGTTTAGGTTTTTTATTTTGTTTGTTCTTTAGGTTTTTTTAAGTTTAGGTTTATTTTAATGTTTATGTTTTATTTTTTATTTTATTAGTTAATTTTTTTTTTTATTTTTTTGGTTTATATTTTAGGTTTTTTTTTTAGTTTAGGTTGATTTTTAGTTTATTTTATTATCTTAATTTTAAGTTTAATTTTATTATTTAGTTTACTATTTTAGTTTAGGTTTAAATTTATTTTATTTTATAAGGGTTTTTTTAATTTAGGTTTATTTTTATTTAGTTTATTATTTGTTGTTTTAAATTTTTTATTATTTGATTTATTTAATTTAATTTATGGGTTTTATAAATTAAGGTAGGTAAATTAAATGAGTAAGCTTTTATATCAGTAGTTTAATTATGTTTAAATAAAGTTTCAATATTTATAAAAGTTGGTTTATGATTTTTATTAGACTTAATTAATTACTCTTATAGTTTTACACATGTGGACTAGCCATAATTTCATTAAACTCGTTTGGGTTATTAGACACTAGATTTACCCCATGATTTAATTAATTAAGGTCTGATATGATTATGATTTCAATTTAATCAAGTGATTTAATTAATTAATTAAATATTAATGAATTTCATTTTTAAAAAATGGTGAAATGAACTTAGTGAAGGGGTCCCAACCCTATTCCATAGTTCACTTACTATTGAACAATGATTAATAAACTTAATTAACCAATTTGTTACTGTTCATGGGATTAATTAATCATTAATTAACTTAAAAGAATAGTTATGGTTTAATTAGTCTATTTTTCAAATTAAGTGAGCAATAAATCCCAAGACAATCATTAGAGGCATAGGTCATCCCATTAAATTAACCAACAAAAATTGGAATTAATTACTCAACTAATTAAGGAGTAATTAAGCTAATAAATTTTGTAGTTAAACTTTAATTAAACATTAATTACTATTCAAATATAGTTAAAATCATTGTTAATTAATTCTCCTCTGAAATAATTTTAAAATGAGTATTTATTTGCATTTTTTTTTTATTTTTTATAATTTTTTATAATTTTAAGTTTAGACCATTAAAATGATTAATTAATTAGTAAAATTTAATCTTGTTGATGGCACATATGGCGCACTAGCGATTAACTTTCCACTTGGCTTTATTTACTTACTTGCATTCCACTCATTGGCGGGAATGCACTTTCTCGTCCATGGATGAGATTTCGCATCATTTTTTTGACGGCTAGATTAATCCCAATAATTAAATCTATCGATCTAAGACTAATCATGAATGTTTATTCATCCGTGGAATGGTTTGTGATTTCGTCAGAGTGAGATTAAGTATCCACCATTGCTCACTTGATCCAAGCTTACCCGAGCTTAGATCAACTCCAAAAGGATCCCACACCTTAACAACATCGATCAGAGGGGATCCAATAGTCAAGATCACATGAAATGTAAGTTTTCTTCAAAAAGCTCCAACCCATTCTTGCCTAAGGATGCTTTGATACCTCAGCTCAAGGCGGCATCTCATTAAGGAAGCTTCACTTAGTGGAGATGAAGCTCTGTTGAGCAATAATTTGATCAATTCATCGACATTTCCTCAGAAGGCCACAAATTGATGATTTGGAGCATGGCTTTGATCAAAGTCCCACCTCCGGTGCTCAAGAAGTTTGGGAGATGATTCATTCTTTCTCGATGATGCTTAGGGATGGTGCGTGCAAAGTTAATTTGAGTTTGATAAAGAAATGGGGAAGTTACATTGGAAATGGGAGTGTCCTATTTTGAGACGGATGAAAATGGTATTTATTTAATCGAGGAATGATCTTGGCAGCTTAAGGAATGGCTCTAGCGGCTCATCTTAGGTGGATAAGGCGCTGAGGAATGATTTTTGTGTGTGTTTAAGTGGAAATACGAGGGTGTATACCCCCCTTCATCTTGATCAAATGATGGGATTATGTTTGGCTTCTAATGGTCATCCGACCATTTCAGGGAGTCATGGGTGGCTGGGAGGAGGTGAGTTGGCTCTGCTTTGTTAGTTGAAGGTGTGGAGGTGGTTGCCAAGGAGGAATCATGGGTTTCATATGGGTTTTAGATGCGTCAATGGGGAGGGTGAGGTAATTTCACCTCCCATGGGTCATGGCGACCAACCACCCTTGCCAAGTTAGTGTCTTGCTTAGGTGGACCATTAAAGTATTAAATGGCCAAGGAATGGAAATGACCACTTAAATGGGTGATTTGTCATGTTATGCCCTTGACGGTAGAATGATCATTTGGCATTGGATTTGATTTGGGTAGATTTAAATTAGCAAAAGTGGGTTAGCTCAAATTTAGTCAATTGGAGTTTATTTGGTTAAGTTTTTAATTGACTCATTTAGGAAATTGGGTTAGGTTGGGTCAAGTTGACCAATTGGTCAATTAGGTCAAACCAAAGTCAAAGGTTGGGTCAAGTTCAAATTATTATTTGGGATGTTTTGGTTCAATTGGTTTGGTTTAGTTTGGCATAGATTTGATTTTGGCTCATTTGAATTCATTTGGGTCAAATGGTTTAAGTTGACCAATTTGACCAAATTGGCCAAATTGGCTTGAGTTGTGTGTTGGTTTGGGTTTAGTTGACCAATTGAAGATGATTGTAGGCTTTGGTTTCAATTAGTTTGGGTTTGGTATTGATATAAGCCAACTTGAATCTTTAGGTCACTTAGGGCAAAGTTGTTCAATTGGGTTTAATTGGGTCCAATCATGGCTTTCGTCAAGTTCAACAATCAATTTGGAATTAACTTGAACCATTGGTTGCAATCAATTTGGTTTATATTTTGATTTGACCCAATTTGGTCTTTTAGGTCAATTTGGGTCAACTTAGGTCAAGATGGCCAATTGGGTTTGGTTTGACTCAATTGAAGGTCAAGTCATATTCAAATATCGATATTGGTTTGGTATGAATCATTGGTTTCAAGGATTTGGCTTTTATTGGCTTGTCACTTGACAAATGACCAAGACTTGGTTTGACACTTGGACAATTGATCAACTAGGTGATCAATAATCATGATGGAGGTTTTGATGGGCTTGGTTCAATCCAATTTGAGGATTAGAACTTAGCTCAAATATCAAATTGGCCACTTTGGGTCAATGGACTAATTGGGTTTAGTTAACTTGATTTTGGGTTGAGTTTGATTTAGTTGAGTTTATATATGGATTTGGGATTGATATATATATATTCAATTGCAATTAGCTTGGATTCAAATGGGTTTTGGTTCATTTGAACATTTCAAGTCAAATGGGTTAAGTTTGGTTTGACTTGGTTGATTTTGGTTTAGCTTGATGATTGTAGATTACATTTATATTTGTGAATATGATTGAAGGTATGATTGATTCATGAGAAATCAATGGAATTTGGGTTTTGGAATGAAGGAATTTGGCTAAGTCTATGGAGTTGGGTCATGTGGCTTAGGTTTGGGATTTGATTTGGTTTGATTTAGTTTTGTTGATTTAAATGTATATTTCATTTAAATCTGTGAACATGATTGAAAATATTATTGACTTGTAAGAAATCAATCGAGTTTGACTTGAGTTGGATTAAGATTTGGCCAAGTCCATGGGATAGATCATATGGCTTAAGAAGGTTTGATTTAATTTGATTTAGTTTAATTTAGTTTTGATCATTTTTATGTAGATTTGATTTATATTTAAGAAGATGATTGAAGATATAAATCCATTTTGGAAAAATTAATTGATTTTGGATTGATTTGGATTAATATTTGGCTAAGTCCATGGGATAGGTCATGTGGCTTAGGAAGGGTTTCAAGTTTAGATTTGATAATGGGCTTCAATCATTTGGTTTTGGAATTTTGGTTTGGATTTGGATTTGAATTTGATGTTTGAACTGAACTTGAGATTTGGTTTGAGAAGGTGAACATGGAATGGATTTGGGTTGTAGGGTTGGTGGATTATCCTAATCCTTAAAGCATAACCTAGTCTTATGGTTAACCCTTCTGAGTCTTTAGGCTTAGGTTAAGTGTTTACCTAATTGTTAGAAGTGTCTTATGACTAGGAAGTCTTAGTGTTGAAGACTCCCAAGTCTAAGATGGGAAGATTGAATCGCACTCCAAAAGTGAGGTGTGCCCCAGGCTCCATAATGTTTCCTTAGAGATAGATGATTGGAAGGCGAAGCCAAGTTTCACATTATATTTACATCTTTCAATGCTTTACTTGGGAGACCATGGATACATGAGAACAACATAGTTCCATCCTCTCTACATCAGTGTATTAAGTTCGTGAGAGGTGGGATCATCTACTATATCAAAGGAGATCTCAGATTTATAGTTCATCGGTATATAAGGATCGCTTACTACCTCCCTCAAAATCAATAATTGTATTCAAAATTGGCTTTAAAATAAAAAAGAAAAAGAAAATAAAAAAGAAAGAGAAAAAAGAAAAAAGAAAGAAAGAGAAAATAAAAGAAAATAAAGGGCGAAAATAGACTTGAGAAGGAAGTGGAGCCTAACATTAGATTTCATCCACAGTTCATTACTCCATTAAAATATATGGGTAGGGTGACTTGACCTCCACCAGGCAGAGGAAGAGGCCAGTTCAGAGGCAATCTCAGGGGTGAAAAACCTCCTTATTGGCTACGTAATAGAACATATGTCACAGCTACCGGGAGTGCACCTATTATCAATATAGACTAGAATCTAGTTCATAGGATGAGTCTTATACGGTTAGCACACCGGCCAGCTCTTCTTAGCAGCGAATTCTTTGGAGGTGAAACTTGAACTAGATAGTGATGAAGACCAGGATCCAAAGCAAAGCATAAGTGTATCAAAGTCTATATGTAAAAAACATTAGTGGAACCTTAGCTCTAATCCCCACTTTCTCTCAAAAGGCGAGGGTTTGGTAGTTAAGGAAGCCCTAAGTCATCCACAGGTGTAAAGACTTAGAGGTTTTTGGGAGCATCATCCTAAAGTTAAGAAGTTTATGTAGAACTTGAGGATGATTCATATAAAGATTTAATAGAATTACCTTTTGATTGGTACTTGCATTGTGTTCATAATTTAACAAAGAAAGGGTTAATCCCACATACTTGGTCAAAGCATGGTGACTACTTTGAAAGAATATGGAAGAACAAATGCAAAAAGCTCTCAATCAAGGACTAGATTTGGTACAATGGGTCCAATTGATGATGACGATTACTACTTAGTCATCACGAATCATTTGGAATTTGATAGGTTTTTTTTCAAATCACATTAATTCATATGATGAGTTGTGCATAGAAACTTCAGATGATCTAGATGATTTTCAATTCAAGGATGCACGACCAGAGTTCAAAGAAGAGATCAAGTCAACCATCCAGCTCAAGGAATCAACTTAGAAGAATATCCATGCTCGACATACATCAATTCTTTGTTGAATGAAATTGAAACCAATGACTTAGTCATGCTATTGATTGAATGTAAGGACTGCTTTGCAGGGAGTTATGAAGAGATGCGTAAATTAGCTCCTAACATAGTGGTCCATAAACTAGCAATAGAGCCTACTACTAACCCTATCAAGCAAGCTCCTAGATGCATGCAATTAGACATAGAACAATAGGTCATTTATGAAGTCAAGAAACTAATCGATGTTGGCTTCATTCGGGAAGAAAAATACCCTACCTAGTTAGCCAGCATCATCCTAGTTAAGAAAAAGAATGGTCAAATTCACATATACGTCGATTTTAGGGATTTAAATAAGGCATGCCCAAAAGATGAATTTCCAATACCAATCCCAGAGTTGATGGTGGACATTGCCTCATCTCATGTAGTCTTCTCTTTCATGGATGGCTCATCTCGATATAACCAAATAAAGATGGCCCTTGAAGATGAAAGAAACACTACTTTTAGAACCCTGATCGGAATCTATTTATAAGGTCATGACTTTCAACCTTAAAAATCTTGATGGTACATACCAGCAGGCTATGATTTGAATCTTCGATGAAATCATTCATCATCAAGTTGAGTGCTATGTCGATGATCTTATGGTCAAAATTAGAGAAAATGAATACCATCTCTTTGACTTGAGAGTAGTTTTCATATAGTTAAGACAATTTAACCTCAAAATGAACCCCCCTGAAGTGTGCATTCGGAGTAGTTTATCAAAATTCCTTGGGTTTGTTGTCTGACACTAGAGCAATCAAAATCGATCCGGAGAAGATTAAGGAGATATTAGAAATGCTGCCCCCTAAAAGTTTAACTCAACTCAGTCATTCCAAGGGTGGTTGGCATATCTAAGACACTTTATATCCAACCTATCGAGAAGATGTCCATTCTCGCACTTATTAAAAGGATGCAATTTCAAGTGGGATGATAAGTGTGAGCATGCCTTCAAGACATCAAGCATTACCACGATGATGTCCGTTCTAGCCTATCTGCAAGCTCATACTTTACATTGCTACATTAGATGACTCACTTGGTGCTTTGTTAAGCCAATGATGAAGGGAAGAAAAATGCACTCTACTACCTCAAATCATCTAATCCCTAAATTATCCACTCATTGAGAAGCATTTCCTAGCTTAAATCTCTGCATCTAGAAAGCTACAATACTACATGCTTTCTCATAAAGTGAACTTAATCTCTAGAATCAATCCACTACAGTATCTCATGACATAGTTGAAGCTATCCGAGCGGTTGCACGACGGTCCATGATCCTCTCATAATTTGACATTACCTTTGTACCCCTCCGTGTAGTGAAAGGATAAGCACTAGCAGATTTCTTAGTAGCACACCCACTTCCTGTTAAATCTATGCTTAGTGATGATCTCCCCGATGAATAAATCATGAACTTATGGGATACTAGCATTCATCATTGGGAGATGTACTTCGATGGCGCGACTTCCTCTCAAAGAGGAGAAGAACACAATCTACTATTCCAGGAAAGGCAAGGGTAGGAATAGTTCTCTTAACTCACCCATGATGAGATTCTCATATCATCTCCAATCCTTGCACCAACAATGAAGAATATGAGGCTCGATTGCTTGCAGAGTTAGTCATTACTCTAAGCATCCAAAACATCAACATCTTTGGGGATTCTTCTAGTTATCAACCAAATCCTGGGTCTATAAGGTTATAAAGCCCAAGCTCCATCCATAAGTACACCATGGAGTTGTTGGCCCAAATCCAGAGGTTACCATTTATAAGATTCCTCGAGGAGAGAATGTTGTAGTGTATGCTTTAGCCAAGCTTGCTTGGAGTTGGCATCTAGAGGATGAGTCCATATCAATAAAGGTCTAAAATAGACAAGTATTATCCCTTATTGATATTGAACTCTTCAAACAGTACTCTCTTAAATGAGAGGTTGCCATTTCCAAGAAGGACAAAGAGTTAGATTAGAGGAAACCATTCATGGATTACCTAAATAAAAGAAAACTACCGTAAGAGAAGTCCCAAGCCCATCAAATGAAGTAGAGAGCACTTTCCTATGCTCTTGTGGATGGTGTCTTGTCGGTAGTCTTTCGATCACATGTGGTTACATTGTTTAGACAAGCATGAAGCCCGTAATATCATGACCGAGGTACACTCAAGATTATGTGAAGATAACTAATCTAGTCCAAAGATGAAAGCCAAGATCAAGAGACTAGGATATTATTGGTCATCGATGATCAAAGATTTCATGGATATGGCTAAGCGATGCCACCAATGTCAAATACACAGTGTGGTGCTACACTACCACCCAACATTCTACATCTTACATTGGCCTCATTGCTATTTGAGTGTTTGGGTTCTGACATAGTGGGTTCGATTGATCTTGCTTTCTCCAAGGGTCATCGGTTCATCTTAGCTGCAACTGACTACTTTTCCAAATGGGCAAAGGAGATTCCATTTAGAGAGGTCATAGCTCAGCATGTGCTCTAGTTTTTAAGAAATATATTGTTTATAGGTTCAGAGTGCTTTGATGAATTATATTTGATAATGGTACTACATTCAAGAGCACCGAGATCAACAACTTTGCCCAGAGACACAACATAGATTGGAGATATTCTACCATCAACTACCGGAGGGCAAAGGACTTAGTAAAATCCTTCAAAAAATCCCTCATCCAAATATTGAAGAAGACACTTGATAATAACAAGCGATAGTGGCATGAGTAGTTAATTGAAGCCTTGTGGGCCTACCACACCACATATAGAACTCCAACTTTATCTACTCCTTTCTCCTTAGTGTATGGGTCTGAAGTCATTCTACCATTAAAAGTCCAACTCCTATCACTAAGGATAGCTGTGGGTAGCAAAATCACAATAAAGCACAACATAAAGTTATGGTTAGAAGAACTCGAAGGTTTGGAGGAGAGACTCCAGCGGGCATTCCAAAACCTTGAGTTGTATAAAGCTAAAATGATTCAAGCTCATAATAAGTTGGTCTATCCTAGAGCTTTTCAAGTAGGAGAGCTTATTTTAGTTCTAAGGAGATCGATTGTTGCCCATCGTAAAATGGGAGGCAAGTTTGAACCCACTTGGGAAGGCCCTTTTTGTTATAGAAGGCTACCAAAGAGGATCTTATCAATTATTAATCATAAGGGAGAGCACCCAATGCTTCCAATCAATGGACTCTACTTAAAGAAATATTATAAATCATGTTTGAAAATATTTATCATCAATGAAAATTCATTTTTTAATTCAATCTCTTCCATGTTGAAAGTATTCTTGCTTAAGAATCTGCATGATGTGTTTAGGGTAGGTGTAAGGAACTGCATCTATCCTTCATCGATACAACACAACACAAACACACAAACATATAAAACAAACACATATCTTTTATCTTGAGCAACTCTAGAATTAAGATAATACTCAATGGCACTCACTCATTAACTCTAGGTCGGTGATGAGCTACCCTACTAGTATGTCACCCGTGGTCTTCTATCTTTGGAGGATGTAAGTCCTAAAGTTTCCTTCCTTACTTTTCCACTACATGAAGTTAGTTTGGTAGGCCTTACTGTAGCAGGTAAGCTACCTAATGATGGCTTCATTTAAGAGGATGTGAGTCTGTGCTTTTGTTCTTGGATTAGCTTCATGCCTTGGTGGTCAAGTTTCTTTGAGATTTAGGATAAGTCCCCTAGCGGTTCCTTCCCTCCTGACAGCTTCAAGTCTGGGTCCAGTCCTTCCTCGAGGCTCCCCGCTTAGTAGTCACTCTAAGCCAGATAGCATATGTCCCACGATACTATCCGATGATCGGTTTAAAGTTGGAAAGTTGACATGCTTTCTTTCTGATCATTGCACATCAAGCACCTTAGGTTGGTTGGTTCTCTATCTGATGGATACACCACTCATGTTGATGGATACACCTTAGACTGGTTAGTTCTTGCACCTTAGGATACACCACTCATGGCAGATTTAAGTCTGCTATAATTTTGCCTTGATTTTTTCACTATACACCTATAGGCTTTCTTTTCTAGGGCTCAAGATGACACGCTAGGTACACAGTGGACACTATATTTGGATCACACCATTGCGACCCCATTTAGACACTTGTTACACATCGATTGGATTCTTTTCCTAGTAACCACCCATATGGTTGGAGAATTCATCCTATGGATGTGTAGATTCTCCCTTAGTCTAGTAAATCTAATATAAGTCAAGGATGACATAGCTCCTTCTCAGTGTAGTCCCTCGCACACCAACAATGTTAATGAAAACATATAAACAAAATATATATTCACTCGTGGATTAGGAGGACACTTCTAATAGTACCTTTTCCCAAGCAGGCATCTAGTCATTAAAGCAGTGTCAACAAAACTCCCTATAGGAATTTTTTAACTACTCTTGAGTTGATATAAGTCCCCTGCAGTAATCAATCAGTAGACACCCCTAAGTCAAGTTCTATTTATTGTGTTACCAACATGTCACTCTAATAGTTTTTCCTTGCTTTATAAGATGTAAGTCTACTATGCCTTCTTCCTAGCTTAGTCATTGCACACTGAAAGGAAACCCTTTAGGTTAGCTAGCTCTACCCCATGACCAGTAGACTATCCCTTTGGAATTATAAATCTGAGATAGGACAAGTCTGATATAGCCCCTTTTAGTGGGTCCATCACCACATGGTCCATAAATTAAATCTATCAAATTTGATCGAGCTCACATCCCCAGTGGATATGCCCTCAATTTGAAATCAAACTAAACCAAATAAACCATATCAAATCACATGAAATTAAGAAAAAATTAAGCTTGACTTCTTCTAAGTTGACAGTGTCCCCACCAACATTCACTCAGTAGTCGCTCTAAGTCAGGTTCGATTTATTATGCATCAAATAGGTCACCTCAGTATTTGTTTCTCACTTTGGAAGATGTAAGTCAGCTACGCCTTCTTCTTAGCATAGTCGTTATACACCGAAAGGCAACTCCTTAGGTTGGCTTGCACTACCCCACAGTCGGTAGACTATCCCATTGGATTTGTAAACCGTAGGTCATAGCCCTTCTATGGGTCCATCACAGAAGGTCCATACATTAACTCATATTAATTTAAACCCAATCTAATTTTCCCCAATGGAGTTAAATCATACCCTTCTTCCTAGTGAAGGCCCAAATCATATATAAATAAGTCAAGCAAACAAATCAAATTCAAAACCAATCTCCCAAGTGGAGTCAAATTAAATTAACTCCCCAGTAGAGCCTAAATCAAAGAAATCCAACCAAGCTCTTATCCCCAATGAATACATCCCCAAATAAATCTATGAAATCAAACTCAAATCCCAATCCATAGGGGATAGCCTGAACCTGCTTCCCTAGTGCATGGTTCATATTTCTGACCCTCAGGGGACTCGAGCCCATATCTCTAGCAGATATGCCTCCACATCTTAAAATAGAACAAATTAAAGTCAATTTGATCTTAATCCCTAGTGGATTATAGATTCTTATCACTATTAGATCTTCTTTCCACAAATCATATAATCAAATCAAATTCAAACCTTATCCCCAGTAGATTTTCTTCTTCTTATCGACATAGACCCTCACACATGTCATGTCATGTAATCCCCTAGATCTCCCTCCATGTCCTTGACATGGAATTCTCATCAAATCTTATTTCTTCTCTAATGCACATCATTAATACTTCAACCAAAAGCTTTGCAATGTATTCGTTCAAATTACATCATCTTAACTTTGTAATCAACATTTTATTATTTGTGATGGTGCAAGCTCAAACTAACTATACAATATCATGCTAAACATATTATAATCTGAATTAACACTTTATATTATATTATAAAATATGATGTTATATTATACTTTGCTATAATATAATATATTATCTAACATTACACCTCTCACTTAAAAGAACAAATAATAAATTTTTCAAAATATGAATAATGTTCATTTTGGATGTAAAATTATTATTTTTCTATTAGAAATAATGGTACAAAATAGCATAATTTTTGTGTTGCTTCTTGGTGTGTGAATTTGGCCAAATTCTTCCATCTCAACCTTCAAATTAACATTTTTTGAGTTTTGACCCAATGTATTATAACAAAAGTAAAACATACTAAAATGTTCAACATTTAGTAACACACCACCACATTCATATATATGTGAAGTTATATTGTTATGTACATTATATTTTAATATGCTTTCATATAATATACTATCTTACATTACACCTTAAAATGAATCACTTTAAGCAAAAAAATTATAAAATTTGTTGAAAATGAACATTTATTTTGGATGCAAAATTCCATTCATTAAATGACATAACACCCTAATGAAGTTCCCTAAAGCTTACCTTAAATTTGGCCAAATCCCATCATCTCACCTATAAATCAATATTTTTATGAATTATACCAACAAACTCTACTACATCATACTATAAACTAAAATATGCTAATAATAAGTACTAATACACAATAGTATGCTATAATGCATGATGCTACACTATGTTATGGCATCCTATATTATAATACACTATAACTTATTATATTATATATATTGCATCACATCACAAGGTTGCTTAAGATAAGATCATTAAATTAGTCTAAACAATAAAAAACTATATATTTTAGTCATCACTTACATATTTAAAATTGAAAAATAAAAATATGATGCCATGCTCTACCTATTATGAATTTGGCCAAATTCCACCATTTTAAAGTCTAAATCAACATTTTTATAAATAATGCTAGTGTAGGCTCGACTGCATGATTGTAAAATACTAAAAGAATTTAAAATGTATAGAATAATATATTATGATATATGATGTTATACTATGCTACAACATATAATATTTATTTTGAACATAAAATCTTACTTTTAGACTACAAGTGGCATAGCACACCTTTGGTACTACAACCTAATTCCCACTTCAAATTTAATAAATTTCATCATCTGATTTATTAAATCAATAATTTTAGGATTTATATTCATATATACTATAGGGCACAATACCATAATATACTAAAATATTTCAAAGCATCTTATAACACCCAAAAAAACATCACAACATGCTCAAATATATGATGCTACATTATACTATAATATAAGGTATTATAATACTATTTAGGGTTAAGGTTTAGGGTATTCAAATATGTAATAGTCATGGGAAAGTCTCTTGAAGAAATTTTCTTTAGCTACCATAATTATGTCTGGATTAGGTCATTCTTTACATCTACTCTTAATGACATCTTAATTCAAGGTTTAGAGTTTATGGTTTAGGGTTAGGGTTTTAGGTTAGTTTAGGGTTTTAGGTTTTAAGTTAGTTTAGATTTTAGGGTTTAGTGTTAGTTTCAGGTTTATGGCTTAGGTTTAGGGTTTGGGGTTTAGGATTTAGGTTTAGGGTGTAGGTTTTAGGGTTTAGGTGTTTGTGGGTTTAGAGTTTAGGATTTAGTCTTTAAGGTCTTAGGGTTTAGGGTTTAGGATTTAGGGTTTAGGATTTTTAGGTTTTGGGTTTAGGATTTAGGGTTTAGGGTTGATGTTTTAATTTTAGGGTTTAAGTTTTAGTTTAGGGTTTAAGGTTTAGAGTTTAAGGTTTTTTTAATAGAGAATAAATATAGATTCAACATTTTTTTCTTTTTGATTTCATTAACCAAGTAGCAGCCCAAGTTTTCTAAGACACAAGTGATGACATATATTAAAAATGAGCACCCATAGAGAAAATCAAAATCCCTAGATAAATTGGATCAACCGATCTCCAATTTCTCTGATTCCCATCAGAACCACCCCTACCTCTTGAGTAGCAGGATCCACCATCATATCCTTGATCTCTCTATCTGTCACCATCATGGTTGTAACCTCCGTTGCTCTTCCTCCCTCCATAACCACCACTTCTATGATCACCACCTCCATATGCACTAGAACCTCTAAATTTCCCACCACCACTATGATAACTGCCGCCTCCGCCTTCACCTCCATCGCCAGATCGACACTAAGCCTATGACGAATGTTCTCTAAGGTTTTCCCATTCTGGTCTGGGGTTAGTGTTATGGTTTAGGGTTTGTTAGTTTAGGATAAGGGTTTAGGGTTTTTGGGTAGGTTTAGGGAGGTAGTGGGTTTAGGTGTGGTAGGGGTAGGGCTTAGGTGGTCAGGTTTGGGTTTAGGGGTTTAGGGTTAGTGTTATCAGTAGGTTTAGGGTCTAGGGTTTAGGGTTTAGGGTTTAGGGTGGTTTAGGTTTAAGTTGTAGGTGTTTAGTGTAGGGTTAGGTTTTAGGTGGTTTAGTGTGAAGGATTTAGGGTTTATAGTTTTTTTCAATTAATTAACCTCGTAGGTTTATGTTTAATTAGTTTATTTATTATTTATTTGAGTTTATTTTATTTTGATTTTATTTAGGTTTATTTTAATTTTATTTATCCCCATTTATTTTAGTTAATTTATTTTAGTTTAGGTTTTATTTTAATTTATTTTTTTATTTTATTTTAGTGAGTTTTTTTTATTTTTTTTTTAGGTTTAGGTTTTATTTTTACTTTTAGGTCTAATTTTAGGTTTTTATTTTATTTTCTTAGGTTTAGGTTTTAGGTTTTATTTTTTAGTTTAGGTTTTGGTTTATTTTTAGTTTAATTTATTTTATTTAGTTTAGGTTAGGTTTAGTTTTAATTTATTTTAGAATTAGGCTTAGGTTTTATTTATTTTAGTTTAGGTTTAAGTTTATTTTATTTTATTTTTATTTTAGGTTTAGGTTTTTTTTTTAGTTTATGATTTAGGTTTTATTTCTTTTACGTTTAGTTTTTATTATATTTAGGTTTTTTATTTTAGGTTTATTTTATTTTTTAGTTTTCTTTAGGTTTTTATTTTATTTTATTTTATTTAGGTTTATGTACGTTTATTTATTTTATTTTAAGGTATTATTTAGTTTAGGTTTAGTTTTTTAGGTTCTTACGGTTTAGGGTTTAGGGTTTAGGGTTGTAAGTTTTGGTTTATTTAGTTTATTTTTTTATTTATGTTAGTTTATTTTCATTTTAATTTTTGTTTAGGTTTATTTTTATTTTATTTTAGTTTAGTTTATTTTATTTTAGGTTTATTTTTTATTTTAGTTTAGTATTTATTTTTTTGTTTATTTTTTTTAGGTTTAGGTTAGCTTTATGCTTATTTTTTAGTTTAGTTTTAGTTTTCATTTTAAGGTTTAGGTTTTATTAGTTATTTTAGGTTTAGGTTTAGGTTTTCATTTTATTTTTAGTTTAAGCTTTTATTTTAATTATTTTAGTTTTATTTTATTATTTTATTTTAGGTTTTATTTTATTTTAGGTTTAGGTTTTTTTTATTTTAGTTACTTTAGTTTAAGTTTATTTTATGTTAATTATTTTAGGTTTAGTTTTTTTTAAGTTTATGGTTTAGGTTTTATTTTTTATTTATTTTAAGTTTATTTCTTTTTTTAATTTAGCTTTAGGTTTTGATTTAGTTTTTTATTATATTTATTTGGGTTTATTTTAATTTTATTTTATGTTTATTTTTATTTTATTTTGGTTTTTATTTTAGGTTAATTTATTCTTTAGATATAGGTTTTATTTATTTTATTTGTGTTAATTTTTAAGAGTAGGTAGTTTAGGATAGTGTAGTTCTTTATTTTATTTTATTTTATCCAGGTTTAAGTTTATTACCCATTTTATCTTAGGTTTATTTAGTAGTTTAGTCAGTTTTAGTATCAGAGGGCCCAGGTGAGGTAGGTTTAGGGTTGTAGGATGGTCAGGACCAGTTTAGGGAGGTGGGCCCAGGGTCAGTGGAGGGTCAGGGCCCAGGATTTAGGGCCTGTTTTGGGTTTTGGCTCAGTGGCCGGTTTAGATAGGGCCTCCCACCCATTTAGGGCCCAGGGCCTGTATTTTGGCCTATTAGGGCCTTTTAAACAAGCAATAGGTCAGCCTCAGTGGGCCTTTAGGTCAGAGATTTGGGGTTTAGTGTTGGGGTGTTTAGCCTAGGGAGGGCATTTGAGGGTTTAGGGAGGATTTAGGGTTTATATTGGGAAAAGTTTAGGATTAGAGGTGTGGTAGTTATGGTAGAGTTAGTTTAGGGTGGGTTAGGTCTTTAGCTTTAGGGTTTGGGTTTAGGATTTAGGATTTTCATTGTGGTTCTGGTTTTAGTCACTTTATGATTTTGGTTTTGTTTATTACATAGTGTAAATTCAAATTCAAAATTTCTTCTTTTCAACTAAATCAACCAAGTAACACACTAAGTTTTCTAAGACACAAGCAATGACATAGATAAAAAATGAGCATGCATAGAGCAAAATAAAAACCCCAGATAACCAAACTGTCTTTGCTGGAAAGACACAGTTCCATAAGCAATAGATTAGATCAGCCAATCTTCAGTTTCTCCATTTCCCATCAAAACCACCTCGGCCTCTCAAGTAGAATGATCCACCATCATATCCCCGATCTCTCCCTCCACCACCACCATGGTTGTAGCCTCCATCGCTCCTCCCGCCTCCATAACCACCAAGAGTTCTATAGTACATACTACGATTATTTAAAAATAGCTCATTGATGCTCCTAGATAAGTACTCAATAGCAATATTAAATAAAGTAGGGGATAAAGGATCCCATTATCTTAAGCCTTGGGAAGAAGGAAAGAAGCCCAAAGCTTCCCCATTAAGCAAAATAGAAAATCAGGCATTATTAATACAATTTTTAATAAGAAAAATAATATTATTAGAAATCCCAAATAAATTTAGTATATGTAAAAGGAAATCCCAAGAGATATTATCAAAAGCTTTGGTTATATCTAATTTGAAAAGAATGTTTCCACCTCTAGTCATAGCATCTAAGTCATGAATTAATTCTTGGGCAAGAAAAATGTTATCAGAAATAGATCTACCTCTAATAAAACTAGTCTTGTTGAAAGAGATAATCTTAGAAGTAAAGGACTAAGCCTGTTGGCAAGAATTTTGGAAATCAGCTTATTGAAGAAGGTGCAAAGACTGATAGGTCTTAAATCACTCCAATAGTCTAGATTGTCTTCCTTAAGTATGAGAATAATAGAAGTGCTACAAAATTATCTAGGAAAAGGATTGGGATTAAAAAAAATCAATCACAGGCTTAATCAAATCATTTTTAATAATAATGAACAATTTTGAAAAAATTGATTAGTGAAACCATCAGGACCAGCAACAAAATCTATGTTCATGCTATTAAGAACTTTAAAAATTCCATCTTCATTAGGCATAATAGTAAGAAAATTATTGTCATCATTGGTAATAATAGAAGGAATCAAGTGCAATTTAGAAATAGCTTCATAAGAGAAACTCTTATTAAGCACATTTTTAAAGTGATTAATAACTGAATCCTTAATATCATTCTCTATAATCCATTCTCCATTGTAATCTTTAATTTTTTTAATATTATTTAAAGCTCACTTTTTATTAACTAAAGCATGGAAATACCTGGTATTCCTGTCACCATCCGCAATATGTTTACTAGCAGCTTCTTGACACCAAGAAGTCTCTTTCATATTTTAAAAATTAACAAGTTTATCTTTTACCTTAGTCAAGTCCTTAATTTTAGAAGGATTAGACATAATAGTGACCTCAAGATCACAAACCAATTTTTCCAAATCTTTGATATTAGCAAAAAAGTTTTTAAGATAATGCTTGTTCCACCAACCCAAATTTTTCTTAAGTCTTTTAAGCTTAAACCAATGTCTATTCATCACTATAATCGAATTATCAAGATGTAAAGAAGCTTTCTAATTGTTAACCACAACATTAAAAAATTCAATATGCTGAATCCTCATGTTGTGAAATCTAAATGGGGAGAAATTTTTTAATATATTAGAATTATCTTTAATAGAAACCAAAAGAGGAGCATGATCAGGCAAGGTTTTGCTTAAATGATCGACATAAGTAATATGCCATTGAGTAATCCAATGAGTATTGAAAAGAATCTGATCCAACCTTTGTCAAAGTCTAGAGTTTTGTCAAGTATAATTAGAACCTTTAAAACCAATATCAATCAAATTACAATCAAAGATCATATTATAAAATTCTTCCATGGAATGAATATTAGGAGAGCAACCACCACTTAGTTCAAAAGTGAAAAAATAATGTTGAAATCACCACCAACAAACCAAGGTTTATTGACGCAGGTAGCAAAATTCCTCAAATTATCCCAAAGAAGATTTCTACCAGATCTAATCCCAAAACATAATAATCACCCTAAGAGATTTGAGCATTTACAACTTGTTGAAAATCATCAATAATAGAAACCTCTAGACCAAATCTTATTACTAACATTAGAGAAAATTTTATTGAAACTGATCATTCTAGCAACATGGTTAATTATGTTAGCATGAGTAAGAGGCTCCAGAAAAAATAAGTAACAAAATATTATGCATATGATAAATATTTCTAATACGGTTATGAATCGAGAGGGTACCAATCCCTCTAACATTCAAAATAATAAAATTAAACATAGAGAAATAAAAAGGGGATAAGAAAATGTTAATTAAGAGAGGAGATGTAGGTCATAGCCGATCTAGTGTTTATTAGCAATTTGGGAGGGAAAGTTTTAACATTTTTTCTTTTTTTAGCATAATAAGTTTGAAAACTTTTTTATTTTCCCATATAATCATCATCCGAGAAGGATTTAGCAACATTTGTCATAGATTGAAGAGAAATCTCATGATTAGAAATGAGTTATCTTTCATCCAAGACATTAGAATTTATTAAAGCTAAAATGAGCATCGGAATACAAGAGAGGGAAGAAATAGATTTATTAAGAGGCGTGAGCAATACGTAACCTGAACGAAGCATTTGTCATAGATTGAGAAATCTCATGATTAGAAATGAGTTATCTTTCATCCAAGACATTAGAATTTATTAAAGCTAAATGAGCATGAATAATAAGAGGGAATAGAAATAGATTTATTAAGAGGCAAGTGTGAACACCAAGCCCTTCCTCTTCAGGACCCAAATTATTATACTAAGGTAAATCTTTATGAGAATTTAGATAATCCTAAATCTAGAAAATAGAATCGATTATTTCAACATGATTATCATGAGGTATTAAAGCCATATTGTGCATTTAATTTTAATGATGCATAACATTAATATCCTCATTAATATTCTCAATCAAAGCTTCATTTTCATCAATAAAAGCCAGCAAGGATGCAAGGATTGAATAAGAGGAAATATAATAGTCATCTAAAAGTTTAGAAAAACTATTATTGTTCACATTAGAAGCCTTCAATTACACAGAAGAAGCAAGAGGTAAAATAGCCTTATTAGGAACATTCAAAAATTCCTTTTTTTTCCAAAGTACCATTTTTGATATTTAATAGTGATTGGCCTAGGGTAAGGTATAAAAGTTTCCTTAATAGGGATTTTCTTTTTTAGTTGAAGATGAAGAATGAAACATTCAAATTTATCATGCTCATGGATTTTACAATGAGAATGAAAGATACGGAGATTTTGAAATTGAAATATTTACATAAAACCATAATTTTTAGATCCCAACCAAATTTCTTTGTGATGTTTCTTGGTAATGTTCAATTCAACAAGTATTCTAGCCATTAAAGGATGAGATTTCATAGCCGTTGCCTGATTAATATGCAATGGCCGACTAAATAAAGCACCCATAGCAAAAAGGAATTGATGGTTAATGAAATTAATTCGCATATTAGGAGAGAAATCTAAACTGAATGTCTCTAAATGATTTTAAAGCAATCGAAGCCAAGTTAGATTTATCCATAGGATCCTTCAGTTTTCCCCAAGGAATCTTCGGGGAAGATGCCAAGCCTCGGCATCACTCCAATGAAGACATAAAATAGGCCAGCAGCCGTTGACTCAAGAAGGAATCTAGTGAGAATCATGCAAAACAAACAAGCGGGCTAAAAATGAGATGGGAAAGGAAATTAGGATAAGGGCTCGGGAAATAGTTTTATAGACTTTTGGGTTTCAGTTTAAGGTTTAGGTTTTATTTAGTTCAGGGTTTAGGTTTAGTTTCGATTTAGGTTTAGGTTTATGTTTAGGTTTAGGTTTAGGGTTTAGGGTTGAGGTTTATGTTTAGGGTTTAGGTTTAGGTTTAAGGTCTAGATTTAAGTTTTGGTTTAGGTTTAGGTTTATGATTTAGTTTAGTTTAAGTTTAGGTTTAGGTTTAAACTTGGTTTAGGTTTAGGTTTAGTTTTCAATTTAGGTTTAGTTTTATTTATTTTAGTTTAGTCAGGGTTTAGGTTTAGGTTTAGTTTAAGTTTAGGTTTAGTTTATGTTTAAGATTTAGGGTTTAGTTTAGTTTTAGTTTAGGTTGTTTAGGTATATAGTTTAAGTTTAGGTTTATTTAGGTTAAGTTTAGGTTTAGTTTATTTTAGGTTTAGGTTTAGTTTAGGTTTAAGTTTAGTTTAGGTTTAGGTTTAGGTTTAGTTTATTTATTTTGTTTAGGATTTAGGAGGGTTTAAGTTTAGCTTAGGTTTATTAGATTTAAGTTTATAGTTTTAGTTTAGGTTTAGGTTTAGGTTTAGGTTTAATTTAGATTTAGTTTAGGTTTAGGTTTATAGTTTTAGGTTTATAGTTTAGTTTAGAGTTTTAGTTTAGCTTAGGTTAGTTTCTTTAAGTTTAGGTTTAGGTTTAGGTTAGGTTAGGTTTAGGGCTTAGGTTTAGGTTTAGTTAGGTTTAGGTAGTTTATTTTAGGTTAGTTTATATTTAGGTTTAGGTTTTTAGGTGTAGTTTAGTTTAGGTTTTAGTTTAGTTTAGTTTATAGTTTAGTTTTAGTTGGGTTATTTAGGTTAGTGTTTAGTTTAGTTTAGTTTAGTGTTTAGGTGTACATTTTAGGGTTTATAGTTTTTAGGGTTTATTTTATTCAAGTAGGGTTTAGTTTATTTAGGGTTTTTTTTAGGGTTTTTTTTTGGGTTTAGGGTTTAGGTTTTAGTGTTTATGGTTCTTTTTTAAATTGTTAAGCGGTTTTAGGTTTACTTAGTTTATTTAGTTTATTTTTAATTTATTTTAGCTTATTTTATTTTTTATTTTTATTTAGGTTTATTTTTTATTTTTATTTAGTTTTGCTTATTTATTTTAAGTTTCTTTATTTAAGTTTAGGTTTTTTATTTTAGTTTATTTTTTAGGCTTAAGTTTATTTTTTAGTTGAGTTTTATTTTTATTTTATTTTTTAGGTTTAGGCTTTATTTTTTATTTATAGTTTTAAGTTTAGGTTTTATTTTATTTTTTTAGTTTTAGGTTTTTGGTTTTTATTTTGGCTTTATTTTTACATTTTTTTTTAGTTTAGGTTTAGGTTTATTTTTAGTTTATTTTATTTTATTTAGTTTAGGTTTACATTTAGGTTTTATTTATTTTAGTTTAGGTTTAGGTTTATTTTGTTTTCTTTATTTTATTTTTATTTTTGGTTATGATTTTTTTAGTTTAGTGTTTATCTTTTATTTTAAGGTTTATTTTTTAGGTTTAGGTTTTTATTTTTTTATTTTAGGTTTATTTTATTTTTATTTTATGTTTAGTTTTATTTTATTTAGGTTTTTATTTTTAGGTTTATTTTAATTTTTAGTTCAGTTTAGGTTTTTATTAATTTTATTTTAATTTATTTTATATTATTTTTAAGTTTAGGTTTTAGTATAGGTTTTTATTTTATTTTATTTGTTTATTTTATTTAGGTTTAAGTTTTTTTATTTATTTTACTTTTTGATTTTATTTAGTTTATGTTTAGGTTTTTATGGTTTAGGGTTTAAGGTTTGGGGTTAAGGGTTTGGGGTTTGGGGTTTAGGGTTTAAGGTTTAGGGCTGTAGGTTTTGGGGTTTAGGGATCAGGGTTTAGGGTTTTAGGGTTTTAGGGTTTAGGGTTTAGGGTTTAGTGTTTAGTGTTTAGGTTTTAATTTAGCGTTTAGGGATTAGGTTTTAATTTAGAGTTTAGGGTTTTTGGTCTTTTTTAATAGAGAACAAATTTTGATTCAACATTTATTCTTTTTGATTTCATCAACCAAGTAATACCCCAAGTTTTCTAAGACACAAGCAACGACATAGATAAAAAATGAACGTGCATAGAGTAAATCCAAAACCCTAGATAATTAGAACCATCTCTATTGTAAAGATAGAGTTCCATAGCGATAGATCGATGTCATTCTTATTTTCTCTTCCCATTAAAACCACCCCCCTCTCGCGGATCCACCATTATATCCCCGATCTCTCCGCCACCACCTCTCCCTACCACCACCATGGTAACTTTTTAGCTCCTCTCACCTCCATAACCTCCATTGCTTTGACCACCACCTCCATATCCATAAGCACCTCGGATCTCCCACCTCTGCATAATGTAGCCACCCTCTTCCCTCCATGCGTTTAGGCTACGGTTGTGATGATGTTCCTACCGTCAAGGTTCTACTCATTCTTAGGGTTTATGTTTAGGTTTATGTTTATTAGGTTTTAGGTTTTAGGTTTATTTTTTAATTTATTTAGTTACTTTAGGTTTAAGTTTAGTGTTTAGGGTCTAGAATTAGAGTTTTGGGCTTAGGGATTAGGTTTTAGGGTTTAAGGTTTAGGATTTTAGGTTTTATACTTTTAGGGTTTAGGGTTTAAGGTTAAGGTTTACGGTTTCATGTTTAGGCTTTAGGGTTTTGGGTTACTTTAGGGTTTAGGGTTTAGGGTTTTAGGGTTTAGGGTTTCGAGTTTAGGGTTTAGGATTTAGGATTTATGATTTACGGTTTAGGTTTTGGGTTTTGGGTTTAGGGTTTAGGGTTTTTGGGTTTAAGTTTGTTTAGGGTTTAGGGTTTAGGGTTTAGGGGTCTGTTTTGGGGAAAGTTAAATTTTATTACAAAAAAAAGAAAATATACAATTTCCTTAAAAGGGTTAAAGCTCTAAAATTCTACTACTCTTAGAGCTACAAGATACCTTAAGAGCTAAACCCCCATCTAAGTACATTAGAAAAAGAAAACAAAATAAAAGAGCAAATATAATGCCTAAAGAGCCTAAGAGAAAAAAACATAGATTCAAACAAAATAAATCCTAAAAATAGTAAAAGGATGAGTCATCAGCAGTTCATGATTCCTTTGAGAAAGCAAGATAAGCAAGATCCATGACAATAACACTTGGGTTAACTAAGCAATGACCATTCTCTCTGTAAAGTTCCAACCTATAAAACAAATCTATAAACCACTACAAAGGAAAAAGTTATAGCTAAAAAGGATAAGAATAAAGAGAGGAAAAGGAGATAGAGCTGAGAAAGAGAAGCCTCAGGCTCAGTTAGGATCATCTCAAGGGGAAACAATACATATGAGCATCCAAACTTCATAATGAAGGGTTACAATCATATGCAATGCTAGAGAGAAGAGGTGAGTAACATCCAAGCCATCAAAGGTAGCATACCAGATATAAGCAAACATCCAAGGCTAGTAGTCCATAGAGTTCCAGATCTAGTACAATTAAAGAAAGAGCAACTGGCCAGCAACCAGCTAGGAGCCAAACCACCACACAAAACCCCAAAAGACTAATCACAATAACCCAGAGAGAGGCTAGAACAAAGTCAGAACACCAACAACAACCATTAATGAAATACCCATCCAAGCTCCAAACAAGGGAGAATCAGAACTAGCTATTAGCAAGCACTACACCAATGCCAATTAATAGAGAAACAACCAACAAAACTAAGATAGGAGCCCTAAAGCCAAAGTCCCAACAACACCGTCAGATCTAGACTAAGCTTGGTTGACGATGATGTTCCTAGCATCAAGGTTCTTCCCATTCTTAGGGTTTAGGTTTAGGTTTAGGTTTATTACATTTTAGGGTTTATGTTTATTTTTTAATTTATTTAGTTACTTTAGATTTAGGTTTAGGGTTTGGGGTTTAGGTTTTAGGGATTAGTGTTAGGGTTTAAGGATTAACGTTTTAGGGCTTATGATTTTAGGGTTTAAGGTTTAGGGTTAGGCTTTAGGGTTTAGGGTTGTAGGCTTAGGGTTTAGTGTCGTAGGTTTGGAGTTTAGGGTTTAAGTTTTTTTTATCTTAAAATAAAGTAAACCGGTAGGTTTAGGTTTATTTAGTATATTTAGTATATTTCGTATATTTTTTTGTTTATTTTAGTTTACTTTATTTTTTAATTTTATTTAGGTTCACTTTTATTTTTATTTAGTTTAGTTAATTTATTTTAAGTTTTTTATTTTAGTTTATTTTTTAGGTTTAGGTTTATGTTTAGGTTTATTTTTTAGTTGAGTTTTATTTTTCTTTTATTTTTTAGGTTTAGATTTTATTTTTTTATTTTTTGGTTTAGGTTTAGGTATTTATTTTTTTTCTAAGTTTAGGTTTAGTTTTTTATTTTAGGTTTATTTTAAGTTTAATTTTTTAGTTTAGGTTTAGGTTTATTTTTAGTATATTTTATTTTATTTAGTTTAGGTTTTGGTTTAGTTTATTTTAGGTTTAGGTTTAGGATTTATTTATTTTAGTTTAATTTATTTTAGTTTAGGCTTAGGTTTATTTTACTTTATTTATTTAAGTTTTATTTTAGGTTAGCTTTTTTTTAGTTTAGGGTTTAGGTTTTATTTTTTTATTAATTTTTAGGTTTATTTCTTGGGTTTAGGTTTTTATTAAGTTTTTATTTTATTTTATTTTTGGTTTATTTTATTTTTATTTTAATTTTATGTTAAGGTTTTATTTTTATGTTTTATTTTATTTTGTTAGTTTAGTTTAGGTTTTCATTTATTTTGTTTTAGTTTAGTTTTTATTTTTTATTTTATTTTATTTTTATGTTTAGGTATTGGTTTAGGTTTATGTTTTAGTTTTGGATTTTATATTTTATTTTATTTTTTTATTTTATTTATGTTTACATTTTTTATGTATTTTATTTTTAGGTTTTATTTAGTTCAGGTTTAGGCTTTTAGCTTTTTTTAGGGTTTAGTTTAGGTTTTTAGGGTTTAGGGTTTAATGTTTGGTTTATTTATTTATTTTATTTTATTTTTTATTTTAAATTTTTTTTATTTAGTTTTTTTTCTTATTTAAATTTATTTAGGTTTTAGGATTATTTAGTTTTTTTTTATTTTATTTATTTTATTTATTTTTTAGTTTAGGTTTATTTTATTTTAGTTTATTTATTTTATTTATTTAGGTTTATTTTAATTTATTTTAGGTTTTATTTTAGGGTTTAGGAGTTTAGGTTTATTTAGGTTTATTTTTTATTTATTAGTTAGTTTAGGTTTAGGTTTTAGGTTTAGGGTTTAGGTTTAGGGTTTAGGTTTAGGTTTATAGTTTAGGGTTTAGTTTAGGTTTTGTTTTAGGTTTAGTATTTTAGGGTTTAGGTTATTTAGGTTTAGGTTTATTTTTAGGTTTAGTTTTAGGTTTAGGTTTAGGTTTAGGTTTAGTTTTAGGTTAGTTTTAGTTTTGTGGGTTTAGAATTTTTAGTAGTTAGGGTTTAGGTTTAAGGATTATGGTTTAGGTTTAGGGTTTTAAAGTTATAATTTAAATTTATTAATTTATAACATTATTCTTTAAACTCTTATTTATATTTATATATATATATATATATATATGACTAAGTACTAGGTAAAGCTTAAACTAATAATCTTGTTGGCCTTTTCATCAAGTCATTTAATTTCTTAAATACATAAGATATTTACCTTCCTATGAACCATAATATTTATTAATTCAATTAATTTACTTATAAGAGTACCAATATACTAAGTTTCTATCATAATTCTAGTTTTATGAATTTACTTTTTTGTTGGCATCATTTAGGGTTAGTTTACGGATTAGGGTTTAGGGTTTAAGGTTTATGTTATGCGCTTTTTAGGGTTTAGGGTTGTATGTTTAGGGTTTAGGGTTAGTTTTAGGGTTTAGGGTTTTTTTTTTAAATTGAAGAAACTGATAGGTTTACATTTATTTAGTTTATTTACTTTATTTTATATTTACGTTTAGGTTTATTTTTTAATTTTATTTAGTTTAGTTTATTTATTTTTTGTTTATTTATTTTAGTTTAGGTTTTTTATTTTAGTTTATTTTTTAGGTTTAGGTTTAGGTTTATGTTAATTTTTTTAGTTTAATTTTATTTTTATTTTTATTTTTTAAGTTTAAGTTTTATTTTTTTACTTATAGGTTTAGGTTTAAGTTTTTATTTTACTTTTTTAAGGTTTAGGTTTCATGTTTTTATTTTAGGTTTAGTTTTACGCTTTATTTATTAGTTTAGGATTATGTATATTTTTAGTTTATTTTATTTTATTTAGTCTAGGTTTAGGTTTAGTTTAATTTAGGTTTAGGTTTAAGTTTTATTTATTTTAGTTTAGGTTTAAGTTTTCTTTTATTTTTATTTTAGGGTTTAGGTTTTATTTTTTATTTACTTTAAACTTTTATTTTTTGGTTTATTATTTAAGTTTAGGTTTTTATTTAGTTTAGGTTGATTTTATTTTTAATTTATGTTTAGGTTGTATTTTTTTATTTATTTTATTTTTTAATATAGTTTAGGGTTTTATTTATATTTTTTTAGTTAATTTTTTATTTTTTATTTTATTTTATTTTAATGGTTAGGTTTAGGTTTAGGTTTAGGTTTACTTTTTAGTTTAGGTTTTTATATTTTATTTTATTTTTTAATTTATTTAGGTTTAGGTTAATTATTTATTTTATTTTTAGGTTTTATTTAGCTTAGGTTTAGGGTTTTAGGTTTTTAGGGTTTAGGGTTTAAGGTTTTGTATTTAGGGTTTAGGGTTTAGTTTTTTTTTTTATTTTAGTTTAGTTTATTTTAGTTTAGGTTTATGTTTATTTATATTATTTATTTTAGGTTTTGAACTTTTTTTTTTAGTTTGCGGTTTAGGTCTTATTTTTAAATTATTTTTAGGTTTGATTTTTAGGTTTATATTTTATGTTTAGGTATTTATTTAGTTTTCATTTTATTTTATTTTGGCATTATTTTATTTTTATTTTATGTTTAGTTTTTAGTTTATTTTGGTTTTTTATTTTTAGGTTTATTTTATTTTCTTAGTTTATTTTAGGTTTTAATTGATTTTATTTTATTTTAATTTTTATTTTATATTTTATTTTATTTTTAAGTTTAGGTTTATGTTTAGGTTTAGGTTTTAGTTTAGGTTTTTATTTTACTTAGGTTTATGTTTATTTATTTATTTTTTATTTTAGGTTTTACTTTCTTTAAGTTTAGGTTTTTAGGTTTTTAGGGTTTAAGGTTTGGAGTTTAGGGTTTACGGTTTAGGGTTTTTAGTTTAAGTTTAGGGTTAGTGTTTAAGGTCTAGGGTTGTAGGTTTTAGGGTTTAGGGTTTAGGGTTTAGGGTTAGGTATTAAGGTTTAGGGTTTAGGTTTTAGAGTTTAGGGTTTAGGGTTTAGGATTTTGTGTTTGAGGTTGTAGGTTGGTTTAGGGTTAGTTTGAGTTTAGGTTTAGTTTATAGTTTAGGTTTTAGGTTTAGGGTTCATGGTTTGTGTTTTGAGTTTAGTGTTTAGGCTTTAGGGTTTAAGATTTTTGAGGTTTAGGGTTTTTGGTTACCTTAGGGTTTAGGGTTTAAGGTTTAGGCTTTAGGGTTTAGAGTTTTTAGGGGTTAGGGTTTTAATGTTTAAGGATTAGGGTTTCCGGTTTAAGGTTTAGGGTTTAGGGTTTAGGGTTAGTTTAGGGATTAGTGTTTAGGGTTTAAGGTATAGGGTATGGGTTTTTTAATGTATAGGGTTTAGGGTTTAGGTTAGTTTTAGGGTTTAGGTTTATGTTTTAGGGTTTAGGATTTCGTGTTTAGGGTTTAGGGTTTAGGGTTTTTTTAAAAAATTAAAGAAACTAGTATGTTTACACATATTTAGTTTATTTTATATTATATTTAGGTTTATTTATTAATTTTATTTATTTTAGTTTATTTATTTTCAGTTTATTTATTTTAGTTTAGGTTTTTTATTTTATTTTATTTTTTAGGTTTAGGTTTAGGTTTATGTTTTTTTTTTCTAGTTTAGTTTTATTTTTATTTTATTTTTTAAGCTTAGGTTTTATTTTTTATTTTTAGGTTTAGGTTTAAGTTTTATTTTATTTCTTTTAGGTTTAGGTTTTAGGTTTTTTTTTAGGTTTAGTTTAGGTTTTATTTTTAGTTTACCTTTAGGTTTATTTTTAGTTTATTTTATTTTCTTTAGTCTAGGTTTAGGTCTAGGTTTTATTTATTTTAGTATAGGTTTAAGTTTTCTTTTATTTTTATTTTAGGTTTTGGTTTTTTTTTAATTTAGAATTTAAGTTTTATTTTTTATTTATTTTTAGATTTTATTTTTAGGTTTATTATTTAGGTTTAGGTTTCTATTTAGTTTTTATTTTATTTTATTTTAAGTTGATTTTATTTTAATTTTTTATTTAGGTTTTATTTTCTAGTTTATTTTATTGTTTAGTTTAGTTTAATATTTTATTTATTTTATTTTAATTTAGTTTTTAGTTTTTATTTTATTTTATTTGTAGGTATAGGTTTAGGTTTAGGTTTTAGTTTAGGTTTTTATTTTATTTTATTTTATTTTATTTTATTTTAATTTATTTTGGTTTAAGTTTTTTTATTTATTTTTCTTTTAGGTTTATTTAGTTTACGTTTAGCTAACAAGAATAAGGATAAAGAAATCGATTATAGAGAGATGAGAAAGAAAATTCTCAGGCTCGATTAAGATCACCTAAAGGGGAAAAAATCCATATGAGCATCCAAACTTCCTAAGAAGGGTTACATTCATATAAAATGCTACCAATCAAAGAGAAGATATGGGTAACATTAGGGCCATTATAGCCATCATACTTGATACAAGCCAACATCGAAAGCAAGTAGCCCAAAAGTTTCCAGAACTTGCATTAGCAAATAAAGAAATAGCTGGCCAGCAGTCAGCCAATACCCAAACTACCAACCAAAACCATAGCAGACCAATCACAAATAGCCAACCACCCAGAAGATACAACAAGGATAGTGACAAAGCCACCTCTAGCAAGGAAGAATTCAAAGGGACAAGCTAATTCAGAAGCATAACAACAACTAACACAATAGCCCAGAAAAAGACTAAAATAAAATAAGAAATAACAACAACCATCATTAAAACAGACATCAAAGCTCAAAGCAAGGGATATCCACAACCAGCCATTAGACACTAGACCAATCCAGGTAGAAAAAGGGATGCCATCAATCTAGCAAGCAGTGATAAAAAGCCACCAGGTATCAGCCACCAAAAAAATCAGCCATAACTAGGTCAGAAAGGAAGAAACCACAAAGCAGCTGTCCTCATGCCAATCAAAAGAGAAAATTGCCAACCAACAGGAATCCCCAACAAAAACCAAGAGAAATTACCAAAAAGTATTGAAAAGACCCTAGCTAATCAAATCCTGAAGAGACCAATAGCTACCACTCAACAACAAACCATAGCAATAGAGGATCCAATATCGGATGGGGGTGGCTGGCCAAAATAAAAGGCTAACCCAAAATAGAGCCCAAAATAGGTGGAAAAAATAGCAGCAGGCATAGCCAAAACCCTCCTAGATATCATCCAAAAAACGTAAAAAATATAAATGGTAGTCACCCTGCCAGACAAACAACCAAGGGAGAAAAAACCAAGGAGGACCACCCAACCACCACCAGTAAATGAGGAAGGAGAGAAAATAGGCCAAAGGCAAGCAAAGTCCCCTCCAACCCCATAGATCAAGCAATCACCCCAAAGGAGAAAATTGGAAATCAGCAAAAACCAAGGAGCTACCACCAATCCACCGATCAAAGGAAATATGTTTTATTTTGTTTATTTATTTAGTTTATTTATGTTTTTATTTTATTTAGGTTTTGGTTTTCTTTTTTAGTTTAGGTTTAGGTTTAGGTCTTTATTTTTAGGTTTAGGTTTATTTAGTTTTAGTTTATTTAGGTTTAGGTTTATTTTTTTATTATGTTTTAGTTTAGGTTTTTTTATTTTAGGATTAGGTTTAGGTTTAGGTTCTATTTTTTGTTTATTTAGTTTTATTTTTATTTAGTTTTAGGTTTAGGTTTTAGGTTTTTTATTTTAGGTTTAGGTTTATTTTATTTAGTTTACTTAGTTTAGGCTTAGTTATTTATTTATTATATATTTAGGTTTAGGTTTAGGTTTTATTTTATTTTAGGTTTTACTTTTAGTTTAGTTTATTTTAGTTTAGGATTATTTAGGTTTAGGTTTAGGTTTAGGTTTAGGTTTTAGTTTATTTTTTATTATATTACATTTAGGTTTTATTTTTTTTGATTTTAGTTTAGTTTAGGTGTATTTTATTTATTTAGTTATAGGTTTATGTTTTAGTTTTAGCTTTAGTGTTTAGGTTTAGGTTTTTTTAGGTTTAGTTTTAGCTTAGGTTTAGGGTTTTATTTTTAGGTTTACTTTTATTTTTAGTTTAGGTTTTATTTTTTATTTATTTATTTTAGGTTTAGTTTAGATTTTAGGTTTATTTAGGTTTATTTAGGTTTAGGCTTAGGTTTAGTTTTAAGGTTTGGTTTAGGTTTAGGTTCTTATTTAGGTTTAAGTTTAGGTTTAGGTTTTTAGGTTTAGTTCAGGTTTTTTTATTTTTATTTAGTTTAGGTTTATTTTATTTATTTGTTTACTTATTTAGTTTAGGTTTAAGTTTTATTATTTAGGTTTAGGTTTAGGTTTAGCTTTTAATTTAATTTATTTTAGTTTAGATTTAGGTTTAGGTTTAGGTTTTTTTTATTAGTTTACTTTAGTTTTTTATTTTATTTTTTATGTATTTTAGTTTTGGTTTAGGTTTATTATTTAGATTTTGTTTAAATTTAGGTTTAAGTTTGATTTTAATATATTAGGTTTAGGATTTTAGTTTAGTTTACTTTAGTTTAGGCTTTTATTTTATTAGGTTTATGTTTATTTTATTTATTTATTTTAGTTTAGGTTTAGATTTTTAGTTTTAGATTTAGGTTTATTTAGGTTTATTTTTATTTATTTAGTTTTGGTTTAGGTTTTATGTTTATTTTAAGGTTTAAGTTTAGGTTTAGGTTCATTTATTTTAGTTTATGTTTAATCTTTTTAGGTTTCAGCTTTTTACTTTTTAGTTTTTGAATTTAGTTTAGATTTAGGTTTAGGTTTAGGTTTATTTTATGTTTAGGTTTAAGTTGAGGTTTAGATTTAGGTTTTAGCTTTAGGTTTAGTTAGGTTTATTTAGTTTAGTTTAGGTTTAGGTTTAGTTTAGGTTTTATTTTATTTATTTATTAATTTTAGTTTAGTTTATTTTATTTAGTTTATTTATTTAGGTTTATGTTTAGGTTTTTATTTTTATTTTTATTTATTTAGTTTTGTTTAGGTTTAGGTTTTAGTTTTTTAGGATTAGGTTTAGTTTAGGTTTTTTTATTTTTTATTTAGGTTTAGGTTTATTTAGTTTAGTTTAGGTTTAAGTTTATTTATTTAGTTTATTTAGGTTTAGGTTTATTTTTAGTTTATTTAATTAGGTTTAGTTTAGTTTGATTTTAGTTTATTTAGGTTTAGGTTTTAGTTTTAGTTTTAGGTTTATTTTATTTTAGGTTTAGTTTTAATTTAGGTTTAGGTTTTAGGTTTATGGTTTAGGGTTTAGGGTTAGTTTATTTGTTTAATGTTTTAGGGTTTAGGGTTTAGGTTTTTGGGTTTAGGTTTTAGGGTTTAGGGTTTAGGTTAGTTTAGGGTTTTGCATTTAGGGTTTTATTTAGTGTTTAGGGTTTAGGTTTTAGTTTAGGTTTTTTTTTAAATTTAGGTTTGGTTTATTATTTATTTAGTTTATTTTATATTTTTATTTGAGTTTATTTCTTGGTTTTATTTAGTTTAGTTTATTTATTTTATGTTTATTTATTTTAGTTTAGATTTTTTTAATTTTAGTTTATTTTTTGGTTTAGTTTAGGTTTATGTTTATTTTTTTTTTTAGTTTAGTTTTATTTTATTTTATTTTTAGGTTTAGGTTTTATTAGGTTTAGGTTTAGCTTTTATTTTATTTTTTTTAGGTTTAGGTTTAGTTTTACTTTTTAAGTTTATTTTTAGGTTTTATTTTTTAGTTTAGGTTTAGGTTTATTTTTAGTATATTTTATTTTATTTAGTTTATGTTTATGTTTAGGTTTAGGACTTATTTATTTTAGTTTAGTTTATTTTAGTTTAGGTTTAGGTTTATTTTATTCTTATTTTAGGTTTAAGTTTTTTTCAGTTTAGGGATTAGGTTTTATTTTTTATTTATTTTAGGTTTATTATTTAGGTTTAGGCTTTTATTTATTTTTTATTTTATTTTATTGTAGGTTTATTTTATTTTTATTTTACATTTATGTTTTACTTTATTTTAGTTTTAAATTTTTAAGTTTATTTTATTTTTTAGTTTAGTTTAGGTTTTTATTTATTTTATTTTTGTTTAGTATTTATTTATTTTATTTATTTTTTAGGTTTAGGTTTTTGTTTTAGTTTAGGTTTTATTTTATTTCATTTTATTTATTCAATTTAGGCTTAGATTTTTTTATTTATTATATTTTTAGGCTTTATTTAGTTTAGGTTTAGGTTTTTAGGTTTTTAGGTTCCAAGGTTTAGGGTTTAGGGTTGTATGTTTTAGGGTTGTAGGTTCTAGGGTTTAGGGTTTAGGGTTTACAATTTAGGGCTTTAGGTTTTATGGATTAGGGTTTAGGGTTTATGGTTTTAGGTTTTATGGTTTAGGGTTTAGGGTTTTAGGGTTTAGGGTAGTAGGCTTAGGGTTTAGGTTCTTAGATTTTTAGGGTTTAGGTTTTTAAGTTTTTAGGGTTTAGGGTTTGGGGTTTATGGTTTATGGTTTAGGGTTTTAGGGTTTAGGGTTTAGGGTTTAGAATTTAGGGTTTAGGTTTTATTTATTTTAGTTTTGTTTATTTTAGTTTAGGTTTATGTTTATTTTATTTTGTTCATTTTAGGTTTAGGTTTTTTTATTTAGTTTAGGTTTAGGTTTTTTTTTTAAGTTTTATTTTTAGGTATGTTTTTCAGGTTTTGGTTTTTATTTAGTTTTTATTTAATTTTATTTTAGGTTTATTTTATTTTTATTTTAGGTTTAGTTTTTATTTTATCTAGGTTTTTTATTTTTACGTGTATTTTATTTTTTAGTTTAGTTTAGCTTTTTATTTATTTTATATAGTATTTTTTTATTTTTATTTTATTTTATTTGTAGCTTTAGGTTTAGGTTTAGGTTTAGGTTTAGGTTTAGGTTTAGGTTTTAGTTTAGGATTTTATTTTATTTAATTTAATTTATTTTATTTTATTTAGGTTTATCTTTTTTTTATTAATTACATTTTTAGGTTTTATTTAGTTTAGGTTTAGGTTTTTAGGTTTTGAGGGTTTAGCGTTTCGGGTTTGGGGTTTAAGATTTAGGGTTTAGGGTTTAAGGTTATAGGGTTTAGGGTTTAGAGTTCAGTGTTTAGTGTTTTGGTTTTATTTATTTTAGTATAGTTTATTTTAGTTTAGGTTTATGTTTATTTTATATAGTATCTTTTAGGTTTAGGTATTTTTTTAAAGTTTAGGGTTTAGGTTTTTTTTTGGTATAGGTTATAATTTAGTTTTTATTTTATTATATTTTATGTTTATTATATTTTTCTTTACATTTAGTTTTTTACTTTATTTAGGTTTTTTATTCTTATGTTTATTATATTTATTAGTTTAGTTTAGGTTTTTAATTATTTTATTTTAGTTTAGTTTTTATTTTATTTTATTTTTAGGTTTAGGTTTAGGTTTTGGTTTTGGTTTTAATTTAGGTTTTTATTTTTTTTATTTTTTTATTTTATTTGGGTTTAGGTTTTTTTATTTAATTTATTTTTAGGGTTTATTTTGTTTAGGTTTAGGTTTTTAGTTTTACAAGGTTTAGGGTTTAATGTTTGAGGTTTTAGGGTTTAGGGTTTAGGGTTTATGTTTTAGGGTTTAGGGTTTAATGTTTGGGGTTTTAGGGTTTAGGGTTTAGGGTTTAGGTTTTAAGTTTTATTTATTTTTGTTTAGTTTATTTTTGTTTAGGTTTATGTTTATTTTATTTTCTTTATGTTAGGTTTATGTTTTTTGTAGTTTAGGGTTTAGGTTATATTTTTTTTAGGTTTAATTTTTATGTTTATTTTTTAGGTTTAAGTATTTATTTAGTTTTTATTTTATTTTATTTTAGGATTATTTTATTTTTAATTTATGTTTAGTTTTTATTTTATTTAAGAATTTTATTTTGACATTTATTTTATTTATTTAGTTTAGTTTAAGTTTTTATTTATTTTATTTTAGTTTAGTTATTATTTTTTATTTTATTTTATTTTTCAGTTTAGGTTTAAGTTTAGGTTTAGGATTTAGTTTAGGCTTTTATTTTATTTAGGTTAAGGTTTATTTATTTTTTTATTTATAGGTTTGATTTAGTTTAGGTTTTTAGGGTTTAGGGTTTAGGGTTTATGGTTTATGGTTTAGGGTTTAGGGTTTGGGATTAAGTGTTTATGTTCAAGGGTTGTAGATTTTAGGGTTTAATATTTATGGTTTAGGGTTTATGGTTCAGGGTTTTAGAGTTTAGGGTTTAAGGTTTAGGGCTTAGGGTTTAGGGTTTAGAGTTTTGGGTTAGTTTTAATGTTTAGGGTTTAGAGTTTAGGGTTAGGGTTTAGGTTTTAGGTTTTAAGGTTTAAGGTTTTAGGGTTTAGGGTTTTTGGGTTTAGAGTTAGGGTTTGGGGTTTTGGGTTTAGTGTTTAGGCTTTAGGCTTTAGGGTTTTAGGTAGTTTTTTAGGTTTAGCTTTAGGTTTAGGTTCAGATTAGGTTTTAGGGTTTAGGGTTTAGGATTTAGGGTTTTGGTTTAGGTTTAGGTTTAGTTTAGTCAGGTTTAGGGTTTAGGGTTTAGGTTAGATTTAGTGTTAGGGTTTAGCATTTAGGGTTTATTTTTCTTAAAATTTATTTTAGTTAAGTTCATTTATTTTATTTAGTTTAATTTATATTTTTTATTTAGGTTTATTTTATTTTATTTAGTTTAGTTTATTTATTTTATGTTTATTATTTAGTTTAGGATTTTATTTTTTTATTTTTAGGGTAGTTTAGGTTTATATTTATTTTAGTTTAGTTTTATTTTATTTTTGTTTTTTTAGGTTTAGATTTTATTTTTATTTTAGATTTAGGTTTAGGTTTTTATTTTATTTTTTTATGTTTAGGATTTAGGATTTTATTTTAGGTTTTATTTTTTAATTTAGGTTTTGGTTTATTTTTAGTTCAATTTTATTTTAGTTAGTTTACATTTAGGTTTAGGTTTAGTTTATTTTAAGTTTAGGTTTAGGTTTTATTTATTTTGGTTTAGTTTATTTTAGTTTAGGTTTATGTTTATTTTATTTTAACTTTAGTTTAGATATTTTTTAGTTTAGGGCTTAGATGTTATTTTTATTTATTTTTAGGTTTATTGTTCAGGTCTAGGTTTTTATTTAGTTTTTATTTTATTTTATTTTAGGTTTATTTTTTTTTTATTTTACATTTAGGTTTTATTTTATTTAGGTTTTTTATTTTTTAGTTTGATTTATTATTTTTATTTATTTTATTTTAGTTTAGTTTTTTATTTATTTTTCTTTTTAAGTTTAGGTTTATGTTTTAGTTTATGTTATTATTTTACTTTGGTTTAGGTTTTCTTATTTAATTTATTTTTATGTTTTATTTAGTTAAGGTTTTGATTTTTAGCATTTTAGGGTTTAGGGTTTGGGGTTTAGGGTTTAGGGCTTATTTTATCAAAAAAATGTGAAAGTGGAGGTTTGTAAATATAGCATACTTTGATAATCATGACATGAATCCTTTAAATCAATGTGTTAATTTGGTCCAGCGATGTTGTATGGATCTGTTGGAAAATGTGAAAGGGGTAGCAATTAAATAAAGGGTTCCCACATTATGGATGACAAAGAAGTTAGTGAAACAAGAATTAGGTTAGGATCTTGGAATATTGGTACTACAGGTAAATTAAGAATTAATAGATATTTGGTTCATAGAAAGATAAATATTTTATGTGTTCAACTAAATGGGTTGGGGAAAAGGCCAAGGAGATTGATAGTTTAGGTTTAAAACTTTGGTATTAAAGTAGAAGTTGAACTAGAAATGGTGTAGGTGTGATTATAGATAAAAGTTTGAAGGATGATGCTATATTTATTAATAGATATGGAGATAGAATTATAGCTTTAAAGATTATTGTTGATACTAAGATTATCCATGTTATAAGTGTTTATGCTTCTCAAGTAGGTTTGGATGTAAACTCAAAAGAAAAATTTTGGAATGAATTACAGGGATTAATACAAAAGATCCCTCTTGAAGAAAAAGTATTTATTTAAGGAGATTTAAATGGACATGTTGGTAGAGTGGTAGAAGATTTTAAAAGTATTCATGGTGGTTATGGATTTGGAGTGACTAATGAAAAGGTAGGGCTATGAGCTTATGATTTTGTAGTTGCTAATACTTTATTTAAGAAAAGAGATGAACATATTATTACTTATAAAATGGACTAGTAAAACATATTGATTATTTTATAAGAAAAATAGTTTGTTTAGATTGTAAAGATTAAGGCATTCAAGTGAAAGTTTAAGTACCCAACATATTGTTAGTTTTAGATATTAAGATGAAAGATAAGAGGAAAAATAAATCAAATTATTGTCTAAGGATTAGATGGAGACACTTAAAGAGCAAATAGAAATATTTTAAATATTTTTAAGAGCAACCTACAAGATCTTAGGGGGATGTTCATATGGATGGGAAAAAAAGAAGTGAAATTAAGCAAGTTTCTAAAATGTGCTTGGAGAATCAAAAGGAAAAGCTTCTTTAATAAAATAGTTGTGGTCTTAGGTAGAAAAAGATAAAAAAGAAGCATTGTTAAAAAATTTGGTTATATGTAAAACTCAAGAAAAGAAAGATATAAAGTGGCTGTAGAGATTCTAAGAAAATATATGATAAAAAATTTAGCTTTAAGTGATTTATGCAATTAGATACAAAGAAGGAGAAAGATGTATGCATAAGTTAGCCAACCAAAGGGATAGGAGAAATAAAGACCTAGTTCATGTGAGGTGTATTAAGGATGAAAATAATAAAGTACATTTCTTAGAAAAGGATATTGAAAATAGGTGGATGAGGTATTTTGATAAACTTTTCAATGAAGGATCTGAAAGTACGATTGATTTTGAGAACCTTAATACACTAAACAAAAAGAATTTTATTTTTATGACGTTAGTATTAGTAGTTAGAAGCTTTAAAGAAAAAATGTGGAAAAATAAGTAAGACGATGATATTCCAATAGAAGTGGAAATGTTTAGGAGATCAAGGATTTTCTTGGCTTACAAATCCTTTTAATGTTATTTTAAAGACTAAAAAGATGCTAGATGAGTGGAGAAAGAGTTTGTTGGTTCCTATATTTAAGAATAAAGGTGATGCACAAGAGTGTGAAAATTATAAAGGAATTAAGTTAATGTGTCATACACTAAAATTATGGAGAGAGTAATTAAGCATAGGTTACGATGTGATACAAAAGTTTCTCATAATCAGTTTGGTTTCATGCCAGGTAGATCTACTATGGATGTTATACATTTGTTATGAGGTTTAATGGAGAAGTATAGAGAAAGTAAGAATGATCTACATATGATATTTATTGATTTGGAGAAAGCTTATGATAAAGTTTTGAGAGATGTTCTCAGGAGAGTTCAAGAATAGAAAGGAGTTAATATTGGTTATATTCAAGTCATTAAGGATATGTATACTAGAGTTGTTACTTATGTCAAACACAAGGAGGATTGATAAAATATTTTCCTATTTCAGTTGGATTACATCAAGGATCAGCTTTAAGCCAATATCTTTTTGCTTTAGTTATGGATGTTCTTACTAAGCATTTATAAGAGGATGTACCTTGGTGTATGTTTTTTGGTGATGACATTGTTCTTATTGATAAGACTAGAGAGGGAGTCCAAGAGAAACTTGAATTACAGAGGTCTACATTAGAGTCTAAAGGTTTTCGTTTAAGAAGATCTAAAATTGAATATACGGAGTGTAATTTTAGTTGCAGAAGTTCTAGTAGTAGTGTTGTGACATTAGGTGAACAAGTCATTAATAAGAGTGAGCATTTTAGATATTTAGGCTCTATTGTTCGAAATGATGATGAAATAGATGGAGATGTTTTTAGTAGAATTCAAGTTGGATAGTTGAAGTGGAGGAATGCATCAAGCCTATTCTGTGATAGAAAAGTTCCTCTTAAACTTAAGGTAAAATTTTATAAGTTGGTGGTAAGACATACAATGACTTATGGTGCAGAATGTTGGCCAATAAAAGAGAAGTATAAGACTAAGTTAAGTGTTATAGAGATGAGGATGCTCAGGTGGATGAGTGGCTTTACTCTTAGAGATAAAATGTGAAATGAGTATGTTCAGGAAAACGTTGGAATAGCTCCAGTGGCAGATAAGATTAGAGAGAGTCGGCTTAGATGGTTTGGCCAAATAATGCATCGGCCATCCGATGACTGGGTTAGGAGAGTAGATGCATTAGATTTTCCTTATATTAAGAAAGGTTGAGGTAAACCTAAAAAGACTTTGTTAAGATGTATAAAAAATTACCTTAGTATACTTGAATTAAATGAGAATTTGACACATAATAAGACATAATGGAGATGAAGGATTCATGTAGCCAACCCCACTTAGTGGGATAAAGGCTTGTTATTATTGTAGTGTTTAGGGTTTAGGGTTTTTCTGGGTTTAGAGCTTAATGTTTAGGGTTTAAGGTTTAAGGTTTAGGGTTTAGGTATTAGGGTTTAGGATTTATGGTTTAGGTGTTTTAGGATTTAGAGTTTTGGGTTTGCAGTTTAGGGTATTTAGGGTTTAGAGTTTTGGGTTTAGTATTTAAGTTTTAGGTTTAGGGTTCATGTTTTAGTTTAGTGTTTAGAGTTTTTGGATTTTTTTTATTAGAGAACAACTTCAGATTCAACATTTCTTCTTTTCGATTTCATCAACCAAGTAACATACCAAGTTTTCTAAGATGAAAATGATGATTAAGATAAAAAATGAGCACGATCTCTCCCTCTACCATGATCATATCCTTGATCTCTCCCTCCACCCATGCAGATCCTCGCTCACGCCTCTATAACCACCCTTTGCTCGACCACCACCTCCATATCCACCAAGACTTCAGATCCCCACCAAGATAAATCTGCCTCGCCTTAGTCACCACCAAAAAAATATGGGTGAGGCGGTTCACGGTGATGTTCTTACCATTAAGATTTTGCCCAATCTTAGGGTTTAGGTTTAGGTTAATTTTATAGTTTAGGTTTAGGGTTTGAGGTTTAGGGTTTAGAGTTTAGGGTTTAGGGTTTAGGGTTTTAGGGATTATGCTTTTAGGGTTTAGGGTTTAGGTTATGGTTTAGGGTTTAGGTATTTGGGTTTTATGGTTTAGGGCTTAGGGTTTAGGGTTGTAGGTTTAGGGTGTAAGGTTTAGAGTTTAGGGTTAGTTTTAGGGTTTAGGGTTTAGGGCTTAGGATTTAGGGTTTAGGGTATAGGGTTTAGGGTTTAGGGTTTAGTGTTTCTTTTTTTTTAATTTAGTAAATTGGTAGGTTTAGGTTTATTTAGTTTAATTATTAATTATTTTAGTTTATTTTATTATTTTATTTTTATTTAGGTTTATATTTTATTTTTAATTAATTTTGTTTATTAATTTTAAGTTTATTTATTTTAGTTTAGGTTTTTTATTTTAGTTTATTATTTTAGTTTAGGTTTAGGTTTATTTTAATTTTTAGTTTAGTTTTATTTTTATTTTCTTTTTTAGGTTTAGGTTTTTATTTTATTTCTTTAGGTTTAGATTTTAGGTTTTCATTTTAGGTTTATTTTTAGGGTTTTTTTAGTTTTGGTTTAGGTTTAGGTTTTATTTATTTTAGTTTAGTTTATTTTAGTTTAGCATTATGTTTATTTTATATTTTTAATTTTAGATTTAGTTTTTTTTAGTTTAGGGTTTATATTTTGTTTTTATTTATTTTTAGGATTATTTTTAAGGTTTAGGTTTTTATTTAGCTTTTATTTTATTTTATTTTAGGTTTATTTTATTTTTGTTTTACATTTAGCTTTTTTTATTTAGGTTTTTTTAGGTTTATTTTATTTTTTTGTTTGGTTTTGGTTTTTATTTATTTTATTTTAGTTTAGTTTTTATTTTTTAATTTTATTATATTTTTAAGTTTAGGTTTAGGTTTAAGTTTAAGTTTTAGTTTAGGTTTTTATTTTATTTTATTTTTTATTTTATTTAGGTTTAGGTTTATTTATTTATTTTATTTTTAAGGTTTTATTTAATTTAGGTTTAGGTTTTTAGGGTTTAGGGTTTAGGTTTTAGAGTTTAGGGTTTAGGGTTTAGGGTTTTATGTTTAGGGTTCAGGTTTTCATTTAGGGTTTAGGGCATTTGGTTTTTTTTTAGGAGAGAACAAATTCAAATTCAATATTTCTTCTTTTTTATTTCATGAACTAAGTAGAAAACCAAGGAAGTGAGGTAATCAAATGACCTCCTTGGGGCTAGCGAAGGCCTCATGTTCCTAAGATGTCCAGACTATATACCCATTAGCATTCAATCTTATATGAATCAACACATGAATAGAGGAAAGAGAACTCAACATTCATACACTTAAGCTATAAGCACATGCATTTCTTATGTATTTATATCTAGCGTCATAACACATATTATTCATTTATAAGCTTTTGAAAAATACATTTGGATTTAATAGTGATAATAGCCACGCATATATTAAATTAAATCAACACATGCAAGCTTACATAAAGGAAATCCATTTTATTTTACTTGATTTTGAAAGATGGATGCATCAATTCAGATGACATACCAAATTTAACATGATTGGAAAGAGGACAATCAAATATGAGCATGTGATTCATTCAACCAAACTAGTTCTTAAGGACAATAAAATCAAATAAAATTATTTAAAGCAAATTGAAGCTTCTTTATTAATTAAGTTTTTGATTTGATTTGATTTAAAGAGGAGAAGAGAAGCCATCACTTGTTGTTTTAAACCCATTCCCATATTTATGATTTGATTTAATTTAAGGAAATGTAATTAAGTTGATTTTATGCGGTGATTAAGTTGAACCCTTAATTAGATGAATTAATTACCCTTACCTATGTCAGGTAAGTAATTAACTAAATAATTATGAGCCAACATGATATGCATGGAAAATAAACTTGCAATGATCCTAGGAAATAAAAGTGGCCTAATGCAATTAGCTCATGATTAGTAGTTAATTTGATAAAGGGATTTAATTAATTACTCTTATGATTTTCTCACACATGTGCACTAACCACAATTTCATTAAACTATTTTAAGTCATTAAACACCTAAAGATCTACCCCATGATTTAATTAATTAAGTTCTGAGGTGATTATGATTTCAATCTGATTAAGTGATTTAATTAATCAGTTAAATCTTAATTAATTTCATTTAAAAAAATGGTGAAATGAACTTATTGAAAGGGGTCCCAACCCAATTCCTCAGTTCACTTACTGTTGAACAATGATTAATAAACTTAATTAACCAATTTATTACTGTTCATGGGATTAATTAATCATTAATTAACTTAAAAGAGTAGCTAAGGTTTAATTAGTCAATTTCCCAATTAAGTAAGCAATAAATCCCAAGAAAATCTTGGGAGATAGAGGTCATCCCATTAAATTAACCCACAAACTTTGGGATTAATTTCTCAAGTAATTAATAAGTAATTAAGCTAATTAATTTATAATTAAGCATAAATTACAATTCAAAATTAATTAAGATTATTTTTAATTAACTCTACTCTGAAATACCTTTAAAATGAGTATTTATTTGCATTTTTTTTATTTCTCTATGATTTTTTATAATTTTTAGAAGTTTCAGCCAGTAAAAATCATTAATTAAGCCTAATTAAAGCCTAATCCTATTAGTGCCATGTGGCACACTGACATGGCCTGCTTTCCACGTGGCGTCGTGGGATTGGTTACTTAAATTTATCCGACTCAGTGCCTACGTGGCAGCTGGGGATGCGCTTTCTCATTTATCGGAGGCACTTTCTCATCCGTCGTCCAATCTAAGATTGGATGGCTACGGTTAATCCCATAGATTAATAGGATTAAATTAGATCGATCTAGTAGATATAATTACGATCGTCCATTTCGATCTTGCGGAATGGATGGTGTGTGATCTAACATCATGCGAGTGAGGGAGAATGGAGTCCGTCCACCATTGTTCACTTGATCCGAGCTTACCCAAGCTTTAATTAACTCCAAAGGGATTCCACACCTTCACGACATCAATTGGAGGGGATCCAACAGTCAAGGTCACACGAGATGCAAGTTTTCTTCAAAAAGCTCTAACCCATTTTTGGCTAAGGATCGGTTTTGGAAGCATACCTCGTCAGAGCTTACGACTGGTAGCTTGAATGATTATGGAAGCTTCATCAAATGGAGGCGAAGCCCTATTGAGCAGCAATTGGATCAATTCCTTGATGTTCACTTGAAAGGCTGTGAACTGATAATTTGGAGCTTGACTTTGATCGAAGTCCCACCTCCGATACTCAAAAAGCTTGGGAGATGATTCATTCTTACTCGACGAGGCCTAGGGAAGGTGTGTGCAAAGTTAATTTTAGTTTCATGCAGAAATAGGGAAGTTAGGTCGGAAATGGGAGTGTCCTATTCCAGGATGGACGGGAATGGCATTTTTTGATTGAGGAATGAGCTTGGGAGCTTAGGGAATGGCTCTACCGGCTTGTCCTAGGTAGCTAAGGCTTTGAGGAATAATTTTTATGTGTGTTTGAGTGGAAATGAGAGGGTGTACACCCCCCTTCATATTGATCAAATGGTGGGATCTGGTTTGGATTCTAGTGGCCATCGGGCCATCTCAAGGAGTTGTGGGTGGCAGGGATGAGGTGAGTTGGCTCAGTTTGGTTGGTTGAAGGTGTAGAGGTGGCTGCCAAGGAGGAATCATGGGTGTCCTATGGGTTTCAAATGCTCCAATGGGGAGGGTGAAAAGATTTCACCTCCCATGGATCATGGCCAACCCAACCACCCCTTAGGTTAGGTTGGTCAGTGTCTTAAGTGCCTAGGTGGACCATTGAGAGAGTACCAAGTGGCCAAAAAATGGAAATGAACACTTACATGGGTGATTTGTCTCATGTGATGCCCTTGACCCAAGGTAGAATGATCATTTGGCATTGTATTTGATTTAGGCAGATTTAAAATGAGCCAAAAGTGGGTTTGCCCAAATTTCAGGTCAATTGGAGTTGATTTGGTTAGGTTTGGCTCAATTTGACTCATTTAGGTAAAATTTTGTTAGGTTGGGTCATGTTGACCAATTGGTCAAATTAGGTCAAACCAACAGTTGGGTCAAGCTCATGTGATGATTTGGGATGTTTTAGTTCAATTGGTTTGGTTTAGTTTGGCTTAGATTTTATTTTGGCTCAATTGAATCCATTTGGGTCAAATAGGTTAAGTTGAATAATTTGACCAAATTGGCCGAATTGGGTTGGGTGTTGGTTTGGGTTTAGTTGACCAATTGAACATGATTGTAGGCTTTGGTTTCAATTAATTTGGATTTGATTTTGATTTAGGCCAACTTGAAACTTTAGGTCACTTTGGGCTAAGTAGGTCAGTTGGGTTCAATTGGGTTCAATTGGGTCCAATCATGGCTTTGGTCAAGTTCAATATCAATCTGGAATTAACTTGAGCCATTGGTTGCAATCAATTTATTTTATATTTTAATTTGACTCAATTTGGTCTTTTAGGTCAACTTGGGTCAACTTGGGTCAAGAGCACCAATTGGGTTTGGTTTGACTCAATTTAAGGTCAAGTCATATTCAAATTTTGATTTTGATTTAGTATGAATCATTAGTTTCAAGGGATTTATCTTATGTTACAATTTGGCTAGTTTGGGTTCATATGTGTTAATGGGTTGACTTGGTCAAAAGAACAAGTTAACTTCATTTGACCCAATTTGTTACAATTGATCAACCTAGGGTGATCAACAATTATGATGGGAGGTTTTGATGGGCATGGTTCAATCCAATTTGGGTAGGATTAGAACTTGGCTCAAATAGGTCAAATTGGCCACTTTGGGTCAAGTGGACCAATGGTTTAGTTGGCTTAATTTTGGGTTGAGTTTGATTTAGTTGAGTTTATATATGGACTTGGGATTGATATATAAATTCAATTGCAATTGGGTACAAATGGGTTTTGGTTCATTTGAACATTTCAAGTCAAAAGGATTAAGTTGGGTTTGACTTGGGTTGATTTTGGTTTGGCTTGATGATTGTAGATTACATTTATATTTGTGAATATGATTGAAGTTATGAGTGATTCATGAGAAAATCAATTGGGTTTTGGTTTTGGAATGAAGGAATTTGGCTAAGTCCATGGAGTTGGGTCATGTGGCTTATGTTTGGATTTTGATTTGGTTTGATTTAGTTTTATTGATTAAATGTATATTTCTTTTAAATTTGTGAAGATGATTAAAAATATGATTGATTTGTGGAAAAATCAATTGATTTGTGAAAAAATCAATTGATTTTGACTTGATTTGAATTAAGATTTGGCTAAGTCCATGGGATCGGTCATATGGCTTAAGAAGGGTTTTGATTTAATTTGATTTAGTTTGATTTAGTTTTAATCATTTGAATGTAGACTTGATTTATATTTAGGAAGATGATTGAAGATATAAATTGATTATCAAAAAATCAATTGATTTTGGATAGACTTAGATTAAGATTTGGCTAAGTCCATGGGATAGGTCATATGGCTTAGAAAGGGTTTGAAGTTTGGATTTGATCATGGGCTTTAATCATTTGGTTTTGGAATTTGGGTTTGGATTTGGATTTGAATTTGATGTTTGAAATGAACTTGAGGTTTGGTTTGAGAAGGTGAACATGGATTGGATTTGGTTGTTGGATGGGTGGATTATCCTAATCCAAAGCATAACCTAATCCTATGGTTAACCCTTCTAATTCTTTAGCTTAGGTTAAGTGTTTACCTAATTGTTAGAAGTTTCTTATGACTAGGGAAGTCTTAGTGTCTAGAAGACTCCTAAGTCTAAGATGGGAATATTGAATTCCCACTCTGGAAGTGAGGTCAACAGGCCTTAGGCTCCATAGTGTTGCCCTTGGAGATAGATGATTGGAAGACTGAAGCCAAGTTTCATATTATAGACTCAAATACATCTTTCAATACTTTGCTTGGAAAATCATGGACATATGAGAACAACATAGTTCCATCCTGTCTGCATCAGTGTATGATGTTCGTGAGAGGTGGGATCATCTACTGTGTCAAAGGAGATCTCAAGCAATTTATAGTTCATGAGGTTGGCATATATGAGGATGCAACTTACTACCTCCCTCAAAATCAACAAGTCTATTCTCACAAACTTGGCCAATGTTTAAAAATAAAAGAAAAAGAAAAAGAAAAAAAAATAAAGAGAAAAGGAAATAGAAAAGAAAAGAGAAAATGAAAAAGAAAGTAAAAGGGAGAGGAAATAGACTTGGAGGAGGAGTGACATTAGATTCCACCCACAATTTGTTACTCCATTCGAACATATGGGTATGAAGACCTAACCTCCACCAAATAGAGGAAAAGGCCAGTTCAGAGGTAGTCCCAAGGGTGGAAAACATTCTTGTTGGCCACCCAAGAGAAGATATTTCCCAGCTACTAAGAGTACACCTACTATCCATATAGACTTAGAATATAGTTCATAGAATGAGTCTTATATAGTTAGCACACTATCCTCTTCTCAGCAGTATATTCCTTTAGAGGTGACACTTAAGCTAGATAGTGATGAAGACTGGGCTCTAAAGCCAAGTATAAGTGTTTCCAAGTGTAAATGTGAAATAGTTAGGCATCAGTTGAGAATGTTAGCTCTAACCCCACTTTCCTCTCAAAAAGTTGAGGGCTTGGTAGTTAAGGAAGTCCCTAAGTCATCCACAAGTGTGAAGACTTAGAGTATATGTCAGACTACTTTGAAAGAATATGGAAGAACAAATGCAAAAGCTCTCAATCAAGGCGAGAATAATTATAATGGGTTTATTTGATGATGATTCTTTGCTTAGTCATCACCAATCATTTGGAATCTGATAAGTTCTTTTATAATCATATTAACTCATATGAGGAGCTGTGCTTAGAAACTTCAAAAGATCTAGATGATTTTGAAGGCAAAGATGCACCTCCAGAGTTCGAAGAAGAGATCAATTCAACCATCGTCGAGCACAAGGAAATCAACTTAAGAATTGAAGAAGATCCACGTCTGACATACATCAGTTCTTTATTGAATGAAATTGAAACCAATGACTTAGTTAGGCTATTGACTGAGTTTAAGGACTACTTTTCATGGAGTTATGAAGAGATACCTAGATTGGCTCAGCGTGGCATAAACTAGCAATAGAGCCTACTACTAACCTTATCAAGCAAGCTCCTAGATGCATGTGATTAGACATAGAACAACAGGTCATTTATAAAGTCAAGAAACTGATCAATGTTGGCTTCATCCGGGAAGAAAAATACCCTACCTGATTAGCCAACTTCATCTCAGTTAAGAAATAGAATGGCCAAATTCACATTTGCGTCTATTTTAGGGATTTCAATAAGGCATGTCCAAAAGACAAATTTCCACTACCAATCTTGAAGCTGATGGTGGACATTGCCTCATCTCATGCAGTCTTCTCTTTCATGGATGGCTCATCTAGATATAACCAAATAAAGATGGCCCCTAAAGATGAAAGAAACACTACTTTTAGAACCCCGATCAAAATCTATTATTATATGGTCATGCCTTTCAGCCCTAAAAATGCTTATGCTACAAACTAGTGGGCTATGACTTAAATCTTTGACGAAGTCATTCATCATCAGGTTGAGTGTTATGTCGATGATCTCATGGTCAAAAGTAGAGAAAAGGAAGACCATCTCATTTACTTGAGAGTAGCTTCAAAGAAATTCCTTGGGTTTGTTGTCCGACACCATGGAATCAAAATCGATCCAGAGAAGAATAAGAAGATATTAGAATTTACCCCAAAAGTTTAACTCAACTCAAATTCATTTGGTTGGCATATATATGTTTATATCTAACCTATCGGGAAGATGTCAGCCATTCTCAGCACTTATCTAAAAGGTAGCCAAGTTCAAGTGGGATGACAAGTGTGAGCATGCCTTCGAAGACATCAAGCATTACCTGATGATGCCGCCGATTCTAGTTGCCCCTATCCCAAGAAAGCCACTCATACTTTACACTACTGTGTTAGAAGACTCTCTTGGTGTTTTATTGGCCCAAGCTAATGACGAAGGGAAGGAAAATGCACTCTACTACCCCAGCCGTCATCTAATCCCTACTGAGGCCATTATCCACTCATTGAGAAGCATTTCCTAGCTTTAGTATTTGCATCCCAAAAGCTACAGCACTACATGCTTCCTTATAAGGTGAACTAAATCTCTAGGATCAATCCACTACTGGTATCTCCACGACGCTATCCAAATGGCACAATGGTCCATGATCCTCTCAAATTGACATTACCTTTGTACCCTCCATGTGGTGAAAGGACAAGCACTTGGATTTCTTACTTCTGACTCTCCTCTTAGTGATGATCACCCTAATGAACAAATCATGACCTTATGGGATACTAGTACTCACTGTTGGGAGATGTAGTTTGATGGTGCTTCCTCTAAAGAGTATAAGAATCATCTACTATTCCGGGAAAGCGGGGGTAGGAATAGTTCTCTTAACTTTGGACCGTGATGTGGTGAGATTCTCATATCATTTGTTCAATCATTACATCAACAAGAAAGTCGAATATGAGGCTCGATTTATCCGAGTTACTTATTACTCAATAACATTAACATCTTAGAGATTCTCCCAGTTATCAACCAAATCATTGGGTCCTATAAGATTATAAAGCCTAAGCTCCATTACTACCATAAGTACACCATGGAGTAATTAGCCCAAATCCCAAAGGTTACCATTTATAAGATTCCTCAAGGAGAGAATGTCATGGCATATGCTTTAATCAAGCTTGCTAAGGAGTTGGCATGTTCAGAGGATGAGTCCATATCAATAAAAGTAAAAAATAGACAAGTCTTATCCCTTATTGATATTAAACTCATCAAAAAAGTACTCTCTTGAAGGGGAGGTTTCCATTGCCAAGAAGGATGAGGAGTTAGATTGCAGGTAACCATTCATGGATTACTTAAATAAAGTCAAACTACCTCAAGAGAATTCTCGCCCATCGATGAAAGAGAACTTTCCTATGCTTTTGTGGATGATGTCTTATATCGACAGTCTTTCAATCATATGTGGTTAGATTGTTTAGACAAGCATGAAGCCCGTAAGATCATGACTATGGTATACTCAAGATTATGTCGAGAAAGCTAATATATTCCATAGATGAAAGCTAAGATCAAGAGACTAGGATACTACTAGTCGTCCATAATCAAAGATTGCCTGGAAATAGCTAGGCGATGCCACTAATGTCAAATACATGGTGTGGTTCTACAATAACCACCCAACATTCTATATCCTACATTAGCCTCATGGCTATTCATCTATTGGGGTACTGACATAGTGGGTTTGATTGATCCTCCTTCTTCCAGGGGTCATCGATTCATCTTAGCTGCTAGTGACTACTTTTCCAAATGGGCGAAGGCTATTTCGCTCAGAGAGGTCACAACTCAGCATGTGCTCTAGTTTTTTAAGAACCATATATATACGTTGAGTGCCTCGACAAATTATATCGATAATATGCGCATTCCAAGATCAATAACTTTGCAGAGTCATCTTAGGCTAATACTTTTCCAAATGGGTGAAGGAAATTTTGCTGAGAGGTATTGCTAAGAACCATCATATATCGTTAGTGCATGATATTCGATAATGGTACTACATTCAAACATCAACAACTTTGCACACATAACATGATGGAGATATTCTACTATCAACTCAGGGCAAGCACAAATAAAGCTCTCATCCAAATGAATATGACAATACAATAAGTGAAAATGGCATGGCAGGTTAGTTGAAGCCTTGGGGGGCCTACCTCACCACATATAGAACTCCAACTCAATCTCCTTTCTCAATAGTGTATGGGTCTCAAGTTGTTCTACCATTAGAAGTCCAACTCCCATTACTAAGGATAAGTAAGGGTAGAAAAATTACAACATAGCAGAAGGCTAAGTTGTTGTTAGAAGAGGTTGAAAGTTTGAAAGAGAGATGCCTATGGGCATGCCTAAACCTCGAGTTATACAAAGCTAAAATAATTCAAGGTCACAACAAGTTGGTTTGTCCTAGAGCTTTTCAAGTAGGATAGCTTATTTTAATTCTAAGGAGATCGATTTTTGTTCATTGTAAGATGGGAGGCAAATTTGAGCCCACTTTGGAAGGCCCTTTTAAGAGAAAGCCTAAGGATCTTATACTTATTAATCATAAGGGAGAGGGCCCAATGCTTCCAATCCATGGGCTCTACTTAAAAAAATATTATAAATCATGTTTGAAAATAATTATCATCAATTAAAATTCCATTTCGAATTCAATCTCTTCCATGTTGAAAGTATTCTTGTTTGTGAATCTACTACGATGTTTTTAGGATAGGGGTAGGTGTAAGGAACCCGAGCGTCGTCCTATCCTTCATTGACATAATACAAACACAAAATACACACAAATATATAAAACATATAAATATATTTTATCTCGGGATACTCTAAGTTCAGATAACACCCCCAGTGACACTCACTCATTAGGTACTCTAGGTCGGGATGACGTGCTACCGTACTAGTGTGTCACCCAGTGTCTTTTTGCTTTGGAGGATGTAAGTCTGTTATGGTTTCTTTCCTTACTTGGCCACTGCACACCAATGAGAACCATGTTAGTTTGGTAGGCCTTATTGCATGGCCAGTAAGCTACCTCATGTTGGCTTCATTTAATAGGATATGAGTCTACTACACTTTCTTCTTGGATTAGCCTTCATTGACTAATTCGTTCGAGTATATTTGAGATTTAGGATAAGTCCCCTAGTGGATCCTTCCCCTCTTCTTCAAGTCTAGGTGCGTCCTTCCTGAGGCTTCCCTTTTTAGTAGTCACTCTAGGTCAAATAGCATATCGATGACTATCCCAATGATCAGTTCCCCTTGAAAGTTGTAAGCCTAGATGCTTTCCTTCCAGATTAATCATTGTACACTGACGGGCACCTTAGGTTGGTTGGTTCTCACTATGTTGATGACACCGCCATGTATGACACCATAGGTTGGTTGGTTCTCAACCTTAGATACACCACTCATGGCGTAAGTCTACTGCTTTTTTTCTAGAGTTGGCCACCGTACACCTATAGGCTTTCTTTTCCATGGTACAAGATAATGCCCCTAGAATCACCTCCCCTGTGAGCACTATATTTCGATCACGTCCTTTGTGACCCCATTTAGACACTACCCAGGTTACTATCAGATTGGACAATTCTCCTTTCCTAGTAACCACCCCCATGGTTGGAGAATTTATCTTGTGGATGTGCAGATTCTCCCTTGGTCTAGTAAATCTAAGATAGGTCAAGGATGACCTAGCCCCTTCTCTCTGGTCCCTTGCACACCAACAGGGTCCATGCAAACATATAAATAAAATATATATTCACTTATGGATTAGTAGGACCCCCCTTGAGGTACTTTTTCCTAAGTAGACATCTTATCTTCAGGGAAGTGTCAGTAAAACTCTTTATAGGAATCACCTAACTACTCTTGAGTTAATATAAGTCCACAGCAGCATTCACTTAGTAGCCACCCCTAAGTTAGGTTTGATTTGTTGTGCTGCCAATATGTCACCCTAGCTATTATTCCCTACTTTAAAAGATATAAGTTTGCTATGTCTTTTTCCTAGCACAACCATTGCACATCGAAAGGAAACCCCTTAGGTCGGCTACTACCCCATGACCAATAGATTATCCCTTTGAATTTGTAAATCTAAGATAAGATAATTCTGATATAGCCCCTTCTTAGTGGGTCCATCACACACCAACATGGTCAATAAATTAAATCTATCAAATTTTATCAAGCTCACATCCCTAGTGGATATGCCCTCAATTCAAAATCAAACTAAACCAAACAAACCATATCAAATCACATTAAATTAAGTTAAAATTAATCATGTCTACTTTTGAGTTGACATAAGTCCCCAGTGACATTCACTCAGTAATCGCCCTAGGTCAAGTTTGATTTGTTGTGCATCCAATAGATCACCCTAGTGGTTGTTCCTTGCTTTGGAAGATGTAAGTCTGCTACACCTTCTTCTTAGCATAGCCATTGCACATCGAAAGGCAACCCATTAGGTTGGCTAGCTCTACCCTACAGCCGGTAGACTATCTCTTTAGATTTGTAAACTTGAGGTAGGTCAAGGCTGATATAGCCTCTTCTTAGTAGGTCCATCATACACTAACAAGGTCCATACATTAACTCAGATTAAATTAAACCCAATCTAATTTTCCCCAGTGGAGTTAAATCACACCCTTCTCCATAGTGGAGCCCCAAATCATATATAAATAAGTCAAACAAATCAAATTCAAAACCAACCTCCCATGGAGCCAAATTAAACTAACTCCCCATGGTCTAAATCAAAGAAATCTAACAAAACTCTTATCTTCAATAGCTACATCCCCAAACAAATCTATGAAATCAAACTCAAATCTCAATCCCCAGTGGATAGCCTGAACCTGATCCTTAGTGGAAGGTTCATATACCCGATCCTTAATGGACTCAAACCCATATCTCTAGCAGATATGCCTCCACATCAATTGAAACAAATCAAATTAAAGTTGATTCCATCTTAATCCCTAGTGGATTATAGATTCTTATCACCAGTGAATCTTCTTTTCACAAATCATATAATCAAATCAAATTTAAACCTTATCCCAGTAAAATTTCTTCTTCTATGCCCTCAACATAGACCCTCACATGTCATGTGCATGTGTGATCCCCTAGTGGATCTCCCTCCATGTCCTTGACATGGAATTCTCATCAAATCTTATTCCTTCTCTTTTGCACAATTGTAATACTTTAACCAAAAGCCTTACAATGTATTCGTTCAAATTACATCATCTTATCATTGTAATCAATATTTTATGATTTGTGATGGTGCAAGCGCAAACTAACTATACAATATCATGCTAAACATATTATAGTGTTGATTAACACAATATATTATATTATAATATATGATGTTATATTATAATTTGCTATAATATAATATATTGTCTAACATTACACCTCATTAGAATCACTTAAAAAGAACAAATAACAAAAAATTTTCAAAATATGAATAATGTTCATTTTTGAAGTAAAATTATTATATTTCTATTAGAAATGGTACAAAATAGCTTAATTTTTGTGTTTCTTCTTAGTGTGTGCTGTGAATTTGGCAAAATTCTTTCATCTCAACCTTCAAATTAATATTTTTGTGAGTTTTGACCTAACGTATTATAACAAAAGTATAACATGCTAAAATGTACAATAATATTTAGTAACACACCACCATATTCATATATATGTGAAGTTATATTATTATGTTCATTATATTTTAATATGCTTTCATATAATATATTATCTTACATTACACCTTAAAATTAATCACTTGAAGCAAAAAAATTATAAAATTTGGTTGAAAAATGAACATTTATTTTGGATGCAAAATTCTATTCTTTTGATTAAATGATACAACATAGATTTGGCCAAATCCCATCATCTTAGCCTATAAATCAATATTTTTATAAATGATACCAATACAAACTCAACTACATCATACTATGACAAACTAAAATATGCTAAACACCAAGTAGTAATACACAATAGTATGCTATAATGCTTGATGCTATACTATGTTATGGCATCTTATATTATAATACACTATAACATATTATATTATACTACTTTGCATATCACATCACAAGGGATTGCTTAAGATAAAAAAAAATCTTAAAATTATTGAAAAAATAAAAAAAACTTTATATTTTAGTCGTAACACTTAGATATTTTAAATTGAAATAATATATTATGATGTCATGTTCTACCTATTATGAATTTGGCCAAATTCTACCATTTTAAAGTCTAAATCAACATTATTAAAAATAATGCTAGTGTAGGCTTGATTGAATGATCTGCATGATTATAAAATACTAAAAGAATTTAAAATGTGCAATATATTATGATGTATGATTCTATACTATGCTACAACATATAATATTTATTTTGAACATAAAATCTTACTTTTTAGACTACAAGTGGTGTAGCACACCTTTGGTACTACAACATAATTCCCACTTCAAATTTAACAAATTTCAACATCGATTTATTAAATTAATATTTTTATGATTTATATTAATATAGACTATAGAACAATACCATAATATCCTAAAACATTTCAAAACATCACTACATGCTCAAATATATGATTATACTATAATATATGGTATTATAAAAGATTTAAGGTTAGGGTTTAGGGTATTCAAATCTATAATAGTTAAGGGAAAGTCTCTTGAAGACATATTCTTTAGCTACCATAACTATGTTAGGATTAGGTCATTATTTAGATCTACTCCTAATGACATCTTTATTCAAGGTTTAGGGTATAGGGTTTGGGGTTTATTGGTTAGAGTTTAGGGTTTTATGTTTTAGGATTTAGGGTTTAGGATTTTATGGTTTAGGGTTTATGGTTTATGGTTTTAGGGTTTAAAGTTTAGGGTTTATGGTTTAGGATCTAAGGTTTAGGGTTTAGGGTTTATGTTTTAGGCTTAGGGTTTAAGTTTTAGTTTAGGGTTTAGGGTTTACGATTTAGGGTTTAGAGTTTAAGATTTTTTGTTTTACAAAGAATGAATTTAGATTCAACATTTCTTCTTTTTGATTTCATCAACCAAGTAGCATCCCAAGTTTTCTAAGACACAAGCACCGATATAGATAAAAATGAGTACCCATAGAGCAGATCAAAAACCCTAGATAAGTAGAATCGTATCTATTATAAAGATATAGTTTAATAAGAAGCAGATCAGATCAGCTGTTCTTCAATTTCTCTTGTTCCCATCAGAACTACCCCATCCGCCATCATAACATTGATTTCTCCCTCTACCACCACCATGGTTATAACCTCCAGCTCCTTCCTTTTCCATAACCACCTGCTCACCACCACCTCCAGCACTCTAGATCCCCACCACCACTTTGATAACGATGCCTCAATTAGCCCCACAGATCTACACTAAGCTTCTTGGTAATGTTCTTACCATCAAGGTTCTTGCCATTTTGAGGGTTTAAGGTTTAGGGTTTAGGGTTTAGGGTTTAGGGTTTAGAGTTTAGAGTTGTAGGTTTTAGGGTTTAAGGTTTAAGGTTTAATTTTTAAGGTTTAGGGTTTTAATGCTTAGGGTTTAGAGTTTAGAGTTTAGGGTTTAGGATTTAGGGTTTAGGATTTTAGGGTTTAGGGTTTAGGGTTTAGGGTTTAGGGTTTTTTTTTTAATTAACTAAACCGGTAAGTTTAGGTTTATTTAGTTTATTTTTTATTTCCTTCAATTTAATTTATTATTTTTTTATTTAGGTTTTTTTAATTTTTATTTAGTTTAGTTTATTTATTTTAGGTTTATTTATTTTTAGTTTAGGTTTTATTTTAGTTTATTTTAAGGTTTAGGTTTCTTTTTTAGTTGAGTTTATTTTATTTTATTTTTTAGGTTTAGATTATATATTTTATTTTTAGGTTTAGCTTTAGGTTTTATTTTATTTTTATAGATTTATTTTTTAATTTAGGTTTAGGTTTATTTTAGTTTAATTTATTTTAATTTAGATTTAGGCTTAGGCTTAGTTTATTTTAGGTTTAGGTTTAGGTTTATTTTATTTTGTTCATTTTAGATTTAGGCTTTATTTAGTTTAGGGTTTAGGTTTTTTTATTTATTTTTAGGTTATATTTTTAGGTTTACTTTGTATGTTTAGGTTTTTTTTAGTTTTTATGTTGCTTAGGTTTTTTATTTTTATGTTTATTTTATTTTTTTAGTTTAATTTAGGTTTTTATTTAGTTTATTTTAGTTTAGTTTTTATTTTTTATTTTTTATTTATTCATTTAGGTTTAAGTTTAGAATTAGGTTTAGGTCTTTATTCAGATTTTTATTTTATATTTTAATTTTATTTATGTTTAGGTTTATTTATTTATATTATTTTCAGGTTTTATTTAGTTTAGGATTAGGTTTTTAGGTTTTTAGGGTTTAGGGTTTAGGGTTTAGGGTTTAACGTTTAGGGTTTAAGGCTTTAGGGTGTCATATTTTATGATTTTGGGTTTAGGGTTTAGCGATTAGTGTTTAGTCTTTAGGTTTAGGGTTTTTAGGGTTTAAGGTTTAGGGCTAAGGGTTTAGGGGTTTTAGTTTAGTTTAGGGTTTACTTTTTATTTTTTATTTTTTTGGTTTATTTTTTAGGTTTATATTTTTTATTTAGTTTTTATTTTATTTTATTTTAGGTCTTTTTTTATTATATGATTAGTTTTTATTGTATTTAAGTTTTTTATTCTTAAGTTTAATTTATTTTAAAGTTTAGTTTATGTCTTTATTTATTTTATTTTAGTTAATTTTTATTTTTTTAATCTATTTTATTTTTAGGTTTAGGTTTAGGTTTTAGTTTAAGATTTTATTTTACTTTTTATTTTTTTATGTAGGTTTAGGCTTTTTTATTTATTTCATTTTTATGTTTTTATTTAGTTTAGGTTTAGATGGTTTAGGGTTTATTTAGGGTTTAGGGTTTAGGGTTTAGGGTTTAGGGTTTAGGGGGTTTAGGGTTTAGGGTTTTAGGTTTAGGGTTTAGGGTTTAAGGATTAGGTTTAGAGGTTTAGGTTTAGGATTTTGGGTTGTGTTTAGGCTTTAGGGTTTCTTTAGGTTTATAGTTTAGGTTTAGGGGTTTAGGTTTATGTAACTTTAGGGTTTATTAGGATTTAGGGTTTAGGGTTTTAGGGTTTAGGGTATAAGTTTTAGGGTTTAAAGTTTAGGGTTTCAAGGTTTAGGATTTAGGGATTTAGGGTTTAGGGTATAGTGTTAGTTTTAAGGTTTTAGATTTTTTTATTTAATTAAAGCAAGATTAGGTTTATTTAGTTTATTTTTATTTATTTTAGTTTATTTTATTTCTATTTTATTTAGTTTTAATTTTATTTAGTTTAGTTTTTTTTTATGTTTATTTATTTAGTTTAGGTTTTTTTTAGTTTATTTTTTTAAGTTAGGTTTAGGTTTATTTTTTTTTTAGTTTAGTTTTTTATTTTACTTTATTTTAAGGTTAGGTTTTATTTTTTTTTATTTTAGGTTTAGGTTAGGTTTTGTTTTGTTTGGTTTAGGTTTTATTTTGGGTTTATTTTTAGGTTTTATTTTTAGTTTAAGTTTAGGTTTACTTTTTATTTATTTTATTTTATTTAGGTTTTAGGTTTTAGGTTTAGGTTTAGGCTTAGGTTTTATTTATTTTAGTTTAGGTTTAGGTTTATTTCATTTTTATTTTTGGTTTAAGTTTTTTTTGTTTGGGGTTTAGGTTTTAATTTTTTTTTAGGTTTATTTTTGAGGTTTAGGTTTTATTTAGTTTTATTTTATTTTATATTTATTTTTATTTTATTTTAGGTTTAGTTTTTATTTTATTTAGATTTTTTATTTTTAGTTTAGTATAGTTCTTTATTTATTTTAGTTTAGTTTAGTTTTCATTTTTTATTTTATTTTATTTTTAGGTTTACGTTTAGGTTTCTATTTTAGTTTAGGTTTTATTTTATTTTATTTTATATTTTATTTTGGTTTATGTTTATTTATTTATTTTATTTTTAAGTTTTATTTAGTTTAGGTTTAGGTTTTTTGTTTTGAGGGTTTAGGGTTTAGGCTTTAGGCTTTAGGGTTTAGAGTTTAGAGTTAGTTGAGAGTTTAGGGTTTAGGGTTTATGGCTTAGGGTTTGGGGTTTAGGGTTTAGGGTTTTTATGGTTTAAGGTTTAAGGTTTATGGTTTAGGTTTTAGGTCTAGGGTTCAAGTTTTCATTTAGGGTTTAGGGTTTTGATTTTTTTTCATAGAGAATAAACTCATATTCAACATTTCTTCTTTTTTAATTCATCAACCAAGTAAGACACCAATTTCTCTAAGACATAAGTGATGACATAGTTAAAAAAGGAGCATGCATAGGCAAATAATTAGAACCATCACTACTATAAAGACAGTTCCATAACCGCAGTCGGATGCGTTATTCCTCTCTCCGGTTCCCATCGTGAACCACCTGGCCCCTCAGTAGCTATCATATCCCTCCACTAACCTCCATCGCACTTCCTCCACAACCACCTCTCACCACCACCTCCACTACCCCCATCTCCGATCCCCCACCACCAATGTGATAGCAGTACCTTCATGTCCAATGCAAATTTACCCTAGTTGTGATGTTCTATCGTCATTCTTATGGTTTATGTTTATTAAGTTTTAGGATTTAAGTTTATTTTTCTAATTTATTTAGTTACTTTAGGATTAGGGTTTAGGGTTAGAGTTTAGAATTTAAGGTTTTGGGTTTAGGGTTTAGGCTTCTAGGGTTTATGCTTTTAGGGTTTAGGGTTTAGGTTTAGGGGTTGGTTTAGGATTTATGGTTTAGCTTTAGCTTTAGGGTTGGTTGGTTTAGATTTAGTGTTTAGTTTAGTGTTTTCTTTGGGGTTTAGGGTTTTGAGGTTTAGGGTTTAATTTGGCTTAGCATGGGTTAAGTTAGTTAGGTTTAGTTTAAGTTAGGTTAGGTTAGTTTAGTAGGTTTAGTTTAGGTTTAGGGTTTAGGTTTAGGGTTTAAGTTGTAGTTTAGGTTATAGTTTTAGGTTTTATGGTTTATGGTTAGTTTAGGGTTTGAGATCTAGGGTTTTGATTAGAATTTAATTTGGATTTAGGTTTAGGTTGAGGGGTTAGGGTTTTATAAAAATTAAGTAAAACATAGTTTAGGTTTATTTAGAGTATTTTATTTATTTTAGTTTATTTTTATTTTATTTAGGGTTATTTTTTATTTTGTTTAGATTATTTATTTTAGGTTTATTTATTTTAGTTTAGGTTTTATTTTAGTTTATTTTTTAGATTTAGGTTTATGTTTATGTTTATTTTTTAGTTTAGTTTTATTTTTCTTTTATTTTTTAGGTTTAGGTTTTATTTTTTATTTTTAGGTTTTAGATTAGGTTTTATTTTATTTTTTTTAGGTTTAGGTTTTAGGTTTTTATTTTATGTTTATTTTTATGTTTTATTTTTTAGTTTAGGTTTAGGTTTATTTTTTGTTTATTTTATTTTATTTAGTTTAGATTTAGGTTTAGTTTATTTTAGGTTTAGGTTTAGGTTTTATTTATTTTAGTTTTGCTTATTTTGGCTTAGGTTTATGTTTATTCTATTTTATTTATTTTAGGTTTAGTTTTTGGTTTTTAGTTTAAAGTTTAGGTTTTATTTTTTATTTATTTTTAGGTTTTAGTTTTAGGTTTAGGTTTTTATTTTATTATAGGTTTATTTTATATTTATTTTGCATTTAGCTTTTATTTTATTTAAGTTTTTTATTTTTTAGTTTAGTTTAGGTTTTATTTATTTTATTTTAGTTTAGTTTTATTTTTTATTTTATTTATTTTTTGGTTTAGGTTTAGGTTTATGTTTAGGTGTTAGTTTAAGTCTTTATTTTTATTTTAATTTATTTTGGTTTAAGTTTATTTATTTATTTTTTTTAGGTTTTATTTAGTTTAGGTTTATGTTTTAACTTTTTTAGGGTTTAAGGTTAGTTGTGGGTTTTGGGTTGGTTGACGGTTTAGGGTTTAGGGTTTTGGGTTTTGGGTTTAGGGTTTAGGGTTTAGGGTTTTGGGTTTTTTCATTTTAGGGTTTAGGGTTTATGGTTTATGTTTTAGGTCTTAGGTTTAGGTTTTAGTTTAGGGTTTTTATTTTTTATTTTTTTTAACAGAGAACAAATTTATATTCAACATTTCTTCTTTATAGTTTTTTATTTAAGGTCAAGGTTTTTCCCCTTCATAGGGTTTTAGGTTTATGTTTAGGTTTATTAGGTTTTAGGGTTTAGGTTTATTTTTTAATTTTTTACTTTATAGGTTTAGTTTGGTTTAGGTTTAGGGTTTAGGTTAGGGTTTAGGGTTTAGGTTTAGGCTTTAGGGTGTAGTTAGTCTTTAGGTTTAGGGTTGTAGGTTTTATAGGGTTGGGTTTAGGATTTAGGGTTTAGTTTGAGGTTTAGGGGTTTAGGTTTAGGGTTTAGGGTTTAGTTTAGAATTTAGGGTTTATTTTTTAAAATTAAATAAACCAGGTTTTAGGTTTATTTAGTTTATTTTTATATTTATTTTAGTTTATTTTAGTTTTTTTTATTTTATCTTTCTATTAAGGTTTATTTTTTATTTTTATTTAGTTTAGATTATTTATTTTAGGTTTATTTATTTTAGTTTAAGCTTTTTATCTTAGTTTATTTTTTATGTTTAGGTTTAGATTTAAGTTTATCTTTTAGTTGAGTTTTATTTTTATTTTATTTTTTAGGTTTATGTTATATTTTTTATTTTTAGGTTTACATTTAAATTTTTATTTATATTTTTTTAGGTATAGGTTTTATGTTTATTTTAGGTTTATTTTTAGGTTTTACCTTTTAATTTAGGTTTAGGTTTATTTATAGTTTATTTTATTTTATTTAGTTTAGGTTTAGGTTTAGGTTTAGTTTATTTTAGGTTTTGATTTAAGTTTAGTTTATTTTAGTTTAGGTTTATATTTATTTTACTTTGTGTATTTTATTTTTCTTTTAGGTTTAATTTTTTTTAGTTTAGAGTTTAGGTTTTATTTTTTATTTAATTTTAGGAATTATTTTTAAATTTATTTTTTAGGTTTAGGCTTTTATTTAATTTTTATTTTATTTTATTTTACATTTATTTTATTATGATTAAGGTTTTTTATTCTTTTGTTTATTTTTTTAGTTTAGTTTAGGTTTTATTTATTCTACTTTAATTTTTCTTTATTTTTTTAGGTTTAGGTTTTGGTTTTAGTATAGGTTTTTATTTTTATTTTATTTTTTAATTTTATTTAGGTTTAAGATTTTTATTTATTTTATTTTTAGGTTTGATTTAGTTTAGCTTAGTTTTGTTTTAGGGTTTAGGGTTTTGGTTTAGGGTTTAGGTTTAGTTTAGTTTAGGGTTTTGGTTTAGTTTAGGTTTAGTTTAAGGTTTAGTGTTTGGGGTTTAGGGATAGGGTTTAGGGTTTTATTTGGTTTTAAGTTTAGGGTTTAAGGTTTAGAGTTTATGTTTTGGGGTTGTAAGTTTAGTGTTATAGGTTTAGGGTTTAGGGTTTAGGCTTTAGGGTTTAGGGTTTTTAGGTTTTAGGATTTATGGTTTTGGGTTAGTTTTGGGTTTAGGATTTTAGGTTTAGAGTTAAGATTTAAGGTTTAGGGTTATGATTAGGGTTTAGGGTTTTTTAAGGTTTATAGTTTAGAGTTTATTGTTGTAGGTTTAGAGTTGGGGTTTAGGGTTTAGGGTATAGGGTTTAGGATTTAGAATTTAGGGTTTAATGTTTAAGGTTTAGAGTACTTTTTTTTTAAAATTATCTAAACTGATAAGTTTAGGTTTTTTTAGTTTTATTTAGTTAATTTTTTATTTATTTTATTTTATCTTATTTTTTTATTTTTATTTAGTTTATTTTATGTTTATTTATTTTAATTTAGGTTATTTATTTTAGTTTATTTTTAGGTTTAGGTTTGGTTTATGTTTATTATTTTGTTTGTTTTATTTTTATTTTATTTTTTAGGTTTAGGTTTTATTTTTTATTTTTAGGTTTAGGTTTAGTTTTTATTTTATTTTTCTAGGTTTAGGTTTTAGGTTTTTATTTTAGGTTTAGTTTTACATTTTATTTTTTAGTTTAGGTTTAGGTTTATTTTTAGTTTATTTTATTTTATTTAGTTTGGGGTTTATGATTAGTTTATTTTAGGCTTAAGTTTAGGTTTTATTTATTTTAGTTTAGTTAATTTTAGTTTATGTTTAGGTTTATTTTATTTTGTTTATTTTTGGTTTAGGCTTTATTTTTTATTTATTTTTATGTTTAAGTTTTTATTTTATTTTATTTTAGGTTTATTTTATTTTGTATAGTTTTTATTTTGTTTAGGCTTTTTATTTTTAGGTAAATTTTAATTTTTTAGTTTAGTTTAGATTTTTATTTTGTTTTTTAGTTTAGTTTTTAATTTTAAATTTATTTTATTTTTAGGTTTAGGTTTAGTTTTGGTTTTAGTTTAGGCTTTTATTATATTTTATTTATTTTTTTTTGTTTAGGTTTAAGTTTATTTATTTATTAGGTTTTGTTTAGTTTAGGTTTAGGGTTTAGGGTTTAGAGTTTAGGGTTTTGAGTTGAGGCTTTAAAGTTTAGGGTTATATGGTTTAGGGTTTAGGGTTTAGGATTTAGGGTTTTACGATTTTGGTTTAGGGTTTAGGGTTGTAAGTTTAAGGTTTTGAGTTAGTTTTATGCATTAGGGTTTAAGGTTAGGTTTTTATATTTTTTATTCATTTTTAGGGTTTTGGGTTTAAGGTTTAGGTTTTATGTTTAGGATTCATGTTTTAGTTGAGGGTTTAGGGATTTTGGTTTTTTTTTAACAGAGAATAAATTTAGGTTCAACATTTTCTCTTCTCGATATCATCAACTAAGAAACACACCAAGTTTTCTAAGACACAAGTGACGACATAAATAAAAAATGAGCTCGCATAGAGCAAATCAGAAACCCTATATAACAAATCATCTCTAGTAAAGACGTTCCATAAGCAGATGGATGGAGCTTCATTAGTTTCTTTAGTTTAATAGAAAGCCTCTCGAGTAGAGGGATCCACCATCATATCTCAATCTCTCCCTCCACACACATGGCTTTACCTTCCATCGCTCCTCTTGCCTACATAACGACCACTGCTCCGACCATCACATCTATATCCACCAGCACCTTCAGATCCCCCCACCACCACTACGATAATCGCCACCTCTTCCTTCACCTCCACCACCGTCTAGGCAGTTGGGTTGAAGATGTCTACCATCAAGGTTCTCCCCATTCTTAGGGTAGGTTTTAGGGTTTAGGGTTATTTTTTAATTTGTTTAGTTACTTTAGGTTTAGGTTTAGGGTTTTGGTTTAGGGTTTTGGGTTTAGGGCTAGGGTTTTTGGTTTAGGGTTTTGGGTTTAGTGTTTAGGGTTTTAGGATTTTTTCTTTTATAGTTTATGGTTTAGGATTTAGGGTTTTAGGGTTTAGTGTTTAGGATTTAGGGTTTCAGGTTTAGGGTTTAAGGTTTAGGGTTTAGGGTTATGGTTTTTTATTTATATTTATTTTTAGGGTTCAAGGTTTAGGGTTTATGGTTTAAGGTTTAGGTTTCAGGTTTGAGTTTAAGGTTTAGGGTTTTTGGATTATTTTATAGAGAACAAATTCATATTCAACATTTCTTCTTCTCCATTTCATCAAGTTACACAGTTTCTAAGACACAAGCAATGACATAAATAAAAAATGAGCACACATATAGCAAATCAAAAACCCTAAGTAACTAGAATTGTCTCTGCTGTAAAGACATAGTGTTTGATTAGTGTTTAGGGTTTATGGTTTTGGGTTTAGGATTTATTTTTTTAACTCAAATGATTCCATAATAAACAAGACATTATCCTCTAACAACTAGTAAAATAGGATAAAATAAAATGCAATTCCAAAATTCACAAAAATATTATTTCACAAAATGATTTAACTCTAAGATTAAACAATAATGCTTATACAAGTTGAAACCCATATCATCATCAAATTCAACTCTTCCTTCTTCTTCCCACTATGGTAGTAGTAGCAACAAAGAGTAACAAAAGCATCGCATCACATCAAATTTACTAGGTTCCTTCAAATACTCTTTCCTTCTCTTCCTAGGTATGTGTGGTAATCATGTGGATACGCTGCAGGGTGGGATAAGAGAATGCTAGTGAGAGAAGTGATCATGAAAGGCCAAAACTTCGATGAGATCATCTTAGTGAGGTCAAGCACCGTAACATTGAACCATCATCATGCACAGATAAGGCCATAAGAGAATAATCCGATCTTAGTGAATAGAGCAACCGAGGATCCGCTTATCTTTTTTGCTCAATTAGGGTGATAATTTCAATAGTACCCTTATTGATCTTAGTTAGGATGTTGAGAACCTAGAATAAAGAAGTTTGTGAATTATCTAGACTAGTGTTGTTAGGAACCACAACATCAATAGGTGCAACAAGTCCAACATGGGCAGGAACACCAACTTTGTATTTCATAACCACTTCGCTAACTTCTTTAAGATCACCTTTCATAAAAATCAGCTCAACCGGGGTTTAGGGTTTAGGGTTTAGGAGGGTTTAGGGTTAAGGGTTAGGGTTTAGGGTTTAGTGTTTATGGTTTAGGGTTTAAGCTTTAGGATTTAGGGTTTAGGATTTTTTAGGGTTTATGGTTTAGGGTTGTAGATTTAGTGTTGCAGGTTTAGGGTTTAGGGTTTAGGGTTTAGGATTTAGGGTTTAGGTTTTTTTTTCTAAAATTAAGAAAACTGGTAGGTATAGGTTTATTTCGTTTATTTTTTCTTTATTTTAGTTTATATTATTTTTTATTTATTTTAGTTTATATATTTTTTATTTAGGTTTCTTATTTATTTTTCTTTAGTTTATTTGTTTATTCTAAGTTTATTTATTTTTAGTTTAGGGTTCTATTTTAGTTTATTTTTAAGTTTAGGTTTAGGTTTAGGTTTATCTTTTAGTTGAGTTTTATTTTTATTCTATTTTTTAGGATTATGTTATATTTTTTTTTATTTTTAGGTTTAGGTTTACATTTTTATTTTATTTTCTTAGGTTTGGGTTCCATGTTTTTATTTTAGGTTTATTTTTAGGTTTTACCTTTTAGTTTAGGTTTAGGTTTATTTTTATTTTATTTTATTTTATTTAGTTTAGGTTTAGGTTTAGGTTTAGGTTAAGGTTTTATTTATTTTAGTTTAGGTTTAGGTTTATTTTATTTTGTTTATTTTATTTTTATTTTAGGTTTAGTTTTTTTTAGGGTTTATGTTTTATTTTTTATTTATTTTTAGGTTTACTTTTTAGGTTTAGGTTTTTATTTAGTTTTTATTTTATTTTATTTTAGGTTTATTTTATTTTTATTTTACATTTAGTTTTTATTATATTTAGGCATTTTATTTTTAGGTTAATTTTATTTTTTAGTTTAGTTTAGATTTTTATTTATTAACTTAAGTTTATTTATTTAATTTTATTTTATTTTTAAATTTAGGTTTAGGTTTAAGTTTAGTTTAAGTTTTTATTTAATTTTTTATTTTATTTTATTTAGGTTTAGGTTTATTAATTTATTTTATTTTTAGGTTTTATTGAGTTTAGGCTCTTAGGGTTTAGGGTTTAGGGTTTAGTGTTTAGGGTTTAGGGTTTTAGGGTTTAGCCTTTAGTGTTCGGGTTTATAGTTTAGGGTTTAGGGTTTAGTGTTTAGGCTTTAGTGTTTAGGGTTTTAAGGGTTTAGTGTTTAGGGTTTAGAGTATGATTTTTTTTTAATGAAAAGGAATTTATTACTAAAAAAAAGGAATAAGAAGACCATATTAGAGACTAAACTCAAAAAGAAAAAAAAACTACTGTTAAAATGAGCTATAGGAGAATCCTAAAGAGTTTAGTCCCAAAATTAATACAACTCCAGGCATCTAAGAAAAAATAGACCATCAAGAGACTAGCTCCAGAAGAAGAAGAGACCAGAAAATAGAACCTAACTAAGAAATGTCGCAGGAAAGGAAATCGAGAAAACAAAAAAAACTTAGACTCAGATATGAGGAAAGAAGGATAATTACAATATTGAGGGGCATCAAATCCTAAGTGTATCCGAGTTCCAAAAAGGGTTACAAATAGCAAAAGTCACCAGCCACAAAAATATCAAGGAAAAAATCCATCATATCATCATAACCATCCCAGCAAAAGAAAAATACAAATCTATTATAATAGCCACCTAGCCAAAGAAAAAGTGAAACTAAAATAGAAAGAGAGGAGAATAACATATAAAAAAATTAACATAATCCCAACAAAATAAAATATGAACTCTTAAAAAAAGGAAGAAAAGAAGCTCACAACCTAAAAAAAAAGAAAAGAAAAAGCCCTTAAAGAAAAACAGAGAGAACAACACCAATCCAAAGCCACCAAGGCAACAGAGAGATGACAACCAAATCCAAAGCCACCACACAACCAAAGGAACAACCAATAGAGTAGCAAGATAATAGAGCACCCAAGAAAAATAGCCAGAAAGAGCAAGAGAACCAAACCAACAATTAGAAAGAAAGAAAGAAGAAGAAGCCAAAATAAATAACTAGATAATTACCAATGGACAAACCACGCGGGACAAAATCCAACCTACCAACAAAGAGAGCAAAAGTTGTAGGTTTAGGGTTTTAGGTTTAGGATTTTGGGTTTAGGTTTAGGTTTAGCATTTAGGGGTTTAGGTTTAAGATTTGGGGTTTGGGTTTTCTTATTTTTATTTACCATTTTAATTTAGGGTTTTGGATTTAGGGTTGTAGGTTTAGGGTTTAGGCTTTATGGTTTAGGGTTTAAAGTTTAGGGTTTAAGTTTTAAGGTTTAGGGTTTAGGTTTAGGGTTTAGAGTTATAGGTTTTAGGCTTTAGGGTTTAAGGTTGTAGGATTAGGATTTAGGGTTAGTTTTAGGGTTTAGGGTTTAGGGTTAGAGTTTTTTTAATTATTATTATTTTTTTGGATTTAGGGTTGTAGCTTTAGGGTTCAGGGTTTAGGGTTTAGGGATAAGGTTTTAAAATAAATATGAGAGGTTTTTATTTATTTTATTTTTTTATTTAGTTTATTATATTATTTTTATTTAGGTTTATTTTTTTTTTATTTAATTTATTTATTTTAAGTTTATTTATTTTAGTTTAGATTTTTTATTTTAGTTTACTTTTTAGTTTAGGTTTATGTTTTAGTAAGGGTTTAGGTTTAGGTTTTGGTTTAGGGTTTTAGGGTTTAGTGTTTAGGGTCTAGGTTTAGGGTTTTAATTAGGTTTAAGGTTTAGGTTTAGGATTTTATTTAGGGTTTAGGGTTTATGGTTTTAGGGTTTAGGGTTTAGTTAAGATTTAGGTTTTGGCTTTAGGGATTATGGTCTTTTTAAAAAAAAAAATTAACTAAACCATTATATTTAGGTTCATTTAGTTGATTTTTTATTTATTTTAGTTTATTTTAGTTCTTATTTTTATTTCAGTTTATTTTTTCTTTTTATTTAGTTTAGTTTATTTATTGTAGGTTTATTTATTTTAGTTTAGGTTTTTTATTTTATTTTATTATTTAGGTTTAGTTTTAGGTTTACATTTACTTTTTAATTTAGTTTTATTCTTATTTTGTTTATTAGGTTTAGGTTTTATTTTTTATTTTTTGGTTTAGGTTTAGTTTTATTTTCAATTTTTTAGGTTTAGGTTTTAGATTTTTATTTTTTGTTTATTTTTAGATTTTATTTTTAGGTTTTATTTTTTAGTTTAGATTTCAATTTACTTTTAGTTTATTTTTTTTTAGCTTAGGATTTAAGTTTAGTTTGTATTTGGTTTAAGTTTTATTTGTTTTAGATTAGTTTAGTTTAGTTTAGGTTTAGGTATATTTTATTTTGTTTATTTTTTTTAATTTCAAGTTTAGTTTTTATTTTTAGTTTTGGGTTTGGGTTTAATTTTGTATTTATTTCAATGTTTTATTTTTAGGTTTATTTTTTAGGATAAGGCTTTTATTTAGTTTTTATTCTATTTTTATTTTACATTTAATTTTTTTTTATGTATTTTATTCTTAGGTTTATTTTAAATTTTAGTTTAGTTTAGGCTTTTATTAATTTTATTTTAGTTTATCTTTATTTTTTATTTTATTTTATTTTTAGGTTTAGGTTTAGGTTTAAGTTTCAGTTTAGGTTTTTTATTTTATTTTATTTATCTTATTTTATTAATGATTAGGTTTATTTATTTATTTTTAAGTTCTATTTAGTTTTGGTTTAGGTTTTTAGGTTTTTATGGTTTAGGGTATAGGGTTTAGGGTTTAGGGTTAAAGGTTTAGGGTTTAGAGTTTGATGTTAAAGGTTTTGGGTTTAGGGTTTTAGAGTTTTAGGTTTTAGGTTTGGGGTTTAGGGTTTAGGGTTTAGTCTTTAGTCTTTAGGGTTTAGGGTTTAGGGTTTTGGTTTTATGGTTTTGGGTTAGCTTAGGGTTTAGGCTTTAGGGTTTAGGATTTAGGCTTTAGGGTTTAGGGTTTTTAGGGTTTAGGGTTAATTAAGGGTTTACGATTTATGGGTTTAGGGTTTAGGGTTTAAGGTTAGGGTTAGGATTTGGTTTAGGCTTTAAGGTTAGTTTAGGGTTAAAGGTTTAGGGTTGTAGGTTTAGGGTTTCAGATTTAGTGTTTAGGGTTTAAGGTTTAGGGATTTTTTAAAAATTAAGTAAACCAGTAGGTTTAGGCTTATTTAGTTTATTTAGTTTATTTTATATTTTATTTAATTTAGTTTATTTATTTTAGTGTAGATTTTTTATTTTAGTTTATTTTTTTAGGTTTAGGTTTAGGTTTATTATTATTTTTTAGTTTAGTTTTATTTTTATTTATTTTTTTAGGTATAGGTTTTATTTTTTATTATTAGGTTTAGGGTTTAGGTTTTATTTTGGTTTTAAGTTTAGGTTTTTATTTTATTCTTTTATGTTTAGGTTATAGGTTTTATTTTAGGTTTTTTTAGGCTTTATTTTTAGTTTAGGTTTAGGTTTATTTATAGTTTATTTTATTTTATTTAGTTTAGGGTTTAAGTTTAGTTTATTTTAGGTTTAAGCTTAGGTTTTATTTATTTTAGTTTAGTTTATTTTAGTTTAGGTTTAGATTTTTTTTATTTTTTTTATTTTAAGTTTAAGTTTTTTTTTAATTTAGGGTTTAGGTTTTATTATTTATTTACTTTTAGTTTTATTCTTTAGGTTTATGTTTTTTTTTAGTTTTTATTTTATTTTATTTTATTTTAAGTTTACTTTATTTTTATATTACGTTTAGGGTTGATTTTATTTAATTTTTTTAGTTTTAGGTTTATTTTATTTTTTAGTTTAGTTTAGGTTTAGGTTTATTTATAGTTTATTTTATTTAATTTAATTAAGGGTTTAGGTTTAGTTTATTTTAGGTTTAAGTTTAGGTTTGATTTATTTTAGTTTAGTTTATTTTACTTTATGTTTAAATTTATTTTATTTTGTTTATTTTAGGTTTAGGTTTTTTTTTTTAATTTAGGGTTTAGGTTTTATTATTTATTTATTTTTAGTTTTATCTTTTAGGTTTATGTTTTTATTTTATTTTAAGTTTTTTTTTATATTTTACATTTAGGGTTGATTTTATTTAATTTTTTAGTTTTAGGTTTATTTTATTTTTTAGTTTAGTTTAGGTTTTTATTTATTTTATTTTAGTTTAGTGGTTATTATTATTATTTTGGGTTTAGGGTTTAGTTTAGGTTTTTATTTAATTCAATTTTTTAATTTTATTTAGGTTTAGGTTTTTCATTTATTTTATTTTTTAGTTTTATTTTTTAGTTTTAATTAGTTTAGGTTTAGGTTTTTAGGTTTTTAGGGTTTAGGGTTTAGGGTTTAAGATTTAGGGTTTAAGGTTTGGGGTTTTAGGTTTAGGGTTTAGTGTTGTAGGTTTTAGGGTTTAGAACTTAAGGTTTTATGGTTTAAGGTTTAGGGTTTTAGGGTTTAGGGTTTAGGGTTTTAGGGTTTAGGGTTTAGGGTTTAGGGTTTAAGGTTTAAGGTTTAGGATTTAGGCTTTTAGGGTTTATGGTTAAGGGTTTAGGATAGTTGGTTTAGGGCTTAGCATTAGGGTTTTAACTATAATTTTATAATTAAGTAAACTCATAAGTTTATGTTTATTTAGTTTATTTTTTATTTATTTTTAGTTTATTTTATTTTTATTTTTATTTAAGTTTATGTTTATTTTTATTTATTTTAGTTTTATTTTAGGTTTATTTATTTTAGCTTAGGTTTTTTATTTTAGTTTATTTTTTAGATTTTATTTTTTTTTTAGGTTTAGGTTTAGGTTTTTATTTTATTTTTTTTAGGATTTAGGTTTTTATTTTATGTTTATTTTTAGGTTTTACTTTTTAGTTTATGTTTATGTTTATTTCTAGTTTATTTTATTTTATTTAGCTTAGGTTTAGGTTTAGGTTTAGGTTTAGTTTATTTTAGGTTTAGGTTTAGGTTTTATTAATTTTAGTTTATTTTATTTTAGTTTTGGTTTAGGTTTATTTTATTTTGTTTATTTTATTTTCATTTTTGGTTTGGTTTTTTTGTAGTTTAGGGTTTAGGTTTTATTTATTTTATCTTTATTTTACCTTTAGTTTTTATTTTATTTAGGTTTTTTATCCTTAGGTTTATTTTATCTTTTAATTTAATTTTGTTCTTTACTTTTTTTTATTTTAGTTCATTTTTATTTTTTATTTTATTGTATTTTTAGGTTTAGGTTTAGGTTTAGGGTTTAATTTAAAATTTTATTTTATTTATGTTTAGGTTCTTAAGTTTATAGGGTTTAGGGCTTAGGGTTTAGGGTTTAGGGTTGTAACTTTTAGGATTATAAGTTTAGATTTTTAGGGTTTAGGGTTTAGGGTTTTAGGGTTTAGGGTCTTAGGGTTTACGGTTTAGGATTTAAGGTTTAGGGTTTAGGGTTTAGGGTTTTATGGTTTAAGGTTAAAGGTTTAGGATTGTAGGTCTAGGGTTTAGGATTAGGGTTTGTTTTTTAACTTTTTAATCTTTTAATAAATTTTAAATTAAGTAAACTCATAGGTTTATGTTTATTTAGTTTTTATTTATTTATTTTAGTTTATTTTATTTTTATTTTTAGTTTGGTTTATTTTTATTTTTATTTAGTTTAGTTTTATTTTAGGTTGATTTATTTTAGCTTAGGCTTTTTATTTTAGTTTATTTTTTAGGTTTAGGTTTAGGTTTACTTTTATTTTTATTTTATTTTTTATGTTTAAGCTTTATTTTTTATTTTTAGGTTTAGGTTTAGGTTTTTATTTTATTTTTATAGATTTAGGTTTTAGGTTTTTACTTTATGATTATTTTTAGGTTTTACTTTTTAGTTTAGGTTTAAGTTTATTTTTAGTTTATTTAATTTTATTTAGTTTAGGTTTAGGTTTTATTTATTTTAGTTTACATTATTTTAGTTTAGATTCCGGTTTATTTTATTTTGTTTATTTTATTTTTATTTTAGATTTAGTTTTTTTTTAAATTTAACGTTTAGGTTTTCTTTTTATTTATTTTTAGGTCTTATTTTTAGGTTTATTTTTTAGGTTTAGGTTTTTTGTTTATTATTATTTTATTTTTAGGTTTATTTTATTTTTTATTTTGTTTAGTTTTAATTTTATTTAGGTTTTTATTCTTTGGTTTTATTTTATTAGTTTAGGGTTTTCTTTATTTTATTTTAGTTTATTTTTATTTTTATTTTATTTTATTTTTAGGTTTAGTTTAAGTTTTATTTTAAGTATTTATTTTATTTTATTTTAATATTTTATTTAGGTTTATGTATTTTTATTTTTTTGTTTTTAGGTTTTATTTAGTTTAGGTTTAGGTTTTTAGGTTTTTAGGGTTTAACGTTTAGGGTTTAGGGTTTAGGTTTTAGGGTTTAGGTTTTAGGGTTTAGGGTTAGGGTTAGGGTTTAGGGTTTAGGGTTTAGAGTTTAGTGTTTAGGCTTTAGGTTTGGTTTTAGGGTTTAGGGTTTAGGGTTTAGGGTTTATGGTTTATGGTTTAGGGTTTAAGGTTTAGGATTTAGGGTTTTAGGGTTTAGGGCTTTGGGTTAGTTTTAGGGTTTACGGTTTAGGGTTAGGGTTCTTTTTTATTTATATTTTTTTTATGTTTAGGGTTTAGGGTTTAGGTTTTAGGTTTAGGGTTCAGGATTTCATTTAGGGTTTAGGGTTTTTGGATTTTTTTTTTTAACAACGAACAAATTCAAATTCAACATTTCTTCCTTTCAATTTGATCAACCAAGTAACACGCCAAGTTCTCTAGGACATGAGTGATGACATAGATAAAAAATGAGCATGAATAGAGAAAATCAAAAACCTTACATAATTAGAACAGTCTCTATAAAGACATTGCTTCTATATAGATCAGTTGCCGTTCTTCAATTTCTCAGTTCCCTTCAAAACCGCCTCTCGAGTGGTTCACCATCATATCACCGATCTCTCCCTCCACCACCATGACGATTGTATCCTCTATCACTCTTCCTGACTCCATAACCACCATTGTTTCGACCACCAACTACATATCCACCGGCCGATCCACCACCACTATGATAACCGCCGCCTCTGCCTTTGCCTCAACCTCTAAATCTAAACTGAGCTTGGTTGACGGTGATGTTCCTGCCATCAAGGTTTTTCCCATTCTTAGGGTTTAGGTTTAGGTTTATTAGGTTTTAGGGTATTGGTTTATTTTTCAATTTATTTAGTTAATTTAGGTTTAGGTTTATGGTTTGGGGTTTAGGGTTTAGGGTTTAAGATTAGGGTTTAGGGTTTAAGATTTTTTTTAAACCCAAATAATTTCATGACAAATAAGAAATTACCAAATCAAATAGGACATTATCCTCTGATAACTAATAAAATAAGATAAAATAAAATGCAATTCCAAAATTCACAAAAATAGTATGTCACAAAATGATTTAACTCCCAGACACAATAAAATTTGATTTAATAGAAGGCCAACAAAGCTTAGCTGAACAAGCTGAAACCCATATCATCATTAGATTCTTCAGCAGACTCTTCCTTCTTCTCTTCTGCGGAAGCGGCGGAACAGTGAAGCATCGCACGCCACAACAAATTTACTAGGATCCTTCAAATACTCCTTAACCTTCTCGGCCTGCGGGTATGTGTAATCAGTGGCAATCGTGATGGTGATGACATTATTATAAGCATTGATTAACATGTGGGGCAGAGGGTGGAGATAAGAGAGGGCTAGTGAGAGAAGTGATCATTGAAAGGCACCTTCTTGATGAGATCATCTTCAATGAGGTCAAGCACCTGGGACTAACATCGAACCATCATACACTAGACGACAAGGCTATAAGAGAATGGCCTAATACCGAGCATATTGAGGAGAATAGCCTCTGAGGATCCCACCTTATCTCCTTTTTTAATCAGCTCAACCGGGGTGGTAATTTGAATAGTTCCCTTGTTGATCTTAGTTGTGATGTTGAGAACTTGGAAGAAAGAAGTAGAAGCATCAGACAGTGTTTGGAGGAACCACAACATCAATAGGTGTAACAATACCAACACAGACAGGAGCACCAATTTTGTATTTTGCAACCTCTTCATTGACTTCTTCAAGGTCACCTTTCATAAAAATTAGCTCAACTAGGGATTAGGGTATAGGGTTTAATGTTTAGGCTTTTGGGGTTAGGGTTTTTACTGTTAGGTTTAGGGTTTAGGATTTAGGGTTAGCTTAGGGTTTAGGGTTAGTTTAGCATTTGGGGATTAGGTTTTGAGTTTTTAGGGTTTATGGTTTAGGGTTAGTTTGGAGTTTAGGGTTTAGGGTTTTAGGGTTTAGGGTTTAGAGTTTAGGGTTAGGGTTTATGGATTAGGGTTTGGGGTTTAGGGTTTAGGTATAGGGTTAGTTTAGTGTTTAGGGTTTAGGGTTTATGGTTTAGGTTTATGGTTTTTTAGGGTTTAGGGTTTAGGGTTGTAGGTTTAGGGTTAGTTTTAGGGTTTAAGGTTTAGGGTTGAGGATTTAGGGTTTATGGTTTAGGGTTTAGTGTTTAGGGTTTTAAAAAAATGCAAGTAGATTTAGATTTATTTAGTTTATAGTTTATTTTATATTTTATTTTATTTTATTTTATTTAAGTTTATTTTATATTTTTATTTAGTTTAGTTTATTTATTTTAGGTTTATCATTTTAGTTTAGGTTTTTTTATCTTAGTTTATTTTTTAGGTTTAGGTTTAGGTTTAGTTTAGGTTCAATTTTTAGATTAGTTTTATTTTTATTTTATTTTTAGGTTTAGGTTCTTTTTTATTTTTAGGTTTAGGTTTTATTTTATTTTTTTTGGGTTAAGTTTTAGGTTTATTTTAGGTTTAATTTTTAGTTTAGGTTTAGGTTTATTTTAGTTTAGGGTTAAGGTTTATTATATTTTATGTTTAGGTTTAGGTTTTATTTATTTAGTTTAGTTTAGGTTTATTTTATTTTGTTTATTTTAGGTTTAGTTTTCTTTTTAGTTTAAGGTTTAAGTATTATTTTTTGGTTATTTTAAAGTTTTTTTTAGGTTTAATTTTCAGGTTTAAATTTTTATTTAGTTTTTATTTGATTTTACTTTATGTTTATTTTATTTTATTTTAGGTTTTGTTTTATTTATTTAGGTTTTTTTATTTTTTTAGTTTAGTTTAGGTTTTTATTTATTTAGTTTAATTTAGTTTTTATTTTTTATTTTATTTTCTTTTTTATGTTTAGGTTTAGGTTTAGGTTTAGGTTTAGATTTAAGTTTAGGTTTTAGTTTATGTTTTTATTTTATTTTGGTTTAGGTTTTTTAATTTATTTTATTTTTAGGTTTTATTTAGTTTAGGTTTAGGTTTTTAGCTTTTTAGGGTTTAGGGTTTAGGGTTTAGGGTTAGTTTAGGGTTTAGGGTTTATGCTTTAGTGTTTGGGGTTTAGGGTTTAGGGTTTAGGGATTATGGTTTAGGGTTTAGGGTTTAGGTTTTAGGATTTAGGGTTTAGGTTTTAGGATTTAGGGTTTAGGGTTTAGGTTTAGGGTTCAGGTTTTAGTTTAGGGTTTATGGTTTATGGTTTTTTTTAACAGAGAACAAATTCAGATTTAACATTTCTTCTTTTCAAGTTCATCAACCAAGTAACACACCAACTTTTATTAGACACAAGTCATGACATAGATAAAAAATGAGCACGCATAGAGCAAATCAAAATCCCTAGATAATTAGAACCCTCTCTATTATGAAGACACAGTTCCATAAGTAGAGATCGATCCATTCTTCGCTTTATCAGCTCTCGTGAACCACCTCGCCTCTCGAGTAGCGGATCCACCAAAGATATCCCGATCTCTCACCACCACCACGGCTATAACTTCTATTGCTGCTACTTCCTCCATAGCCACCACTGCTCTGACCACCACCTCCATATCCACCATCACCTCCAGATCCCCACCACCACTGTGATAATCGCCGCCTCCCTTGGCCTCTACCGCTAGATCTAGACTAAGCCTGGTTGACGGTGATGTTCCTGCCATCAAGGTTTTGCTCTTTCTTAGGGTTTGGGTTTTTTTTTTATTATGGAAAGTTAGAATTTTATTACCTTAAAAATAAAGGATACAATATCCTTAAAAGGGGTAAAGCTCAAAATTCTCGCTAGCTATAAGAAACCTAAAGAGCTAAAGCCCCATCTAAATGGAAAAAAGAAAATAAAAGCAACAACATAAAAGAAATTGAGAAAGACATAGAAAAACTAATATAACTTATGAAAATAGTAAATGGACTAGTCAGCAATAGCTCACTAATGATCCCTTTGAGATGACAAGATAAGCAAGATACACCTCAACAACACTTGAGTTGGCTGAGTAAAGATCATTCCATCTGTGAAGTTCCAACCTACAAAAGAAATCAGCAAAACACTAAAAAGGCAATGGTCATAGCTCATGGAAAAATGATAAAGTAAACAATTTAGAAAGAGCTAAGAAAGAGGCTCAAGCTCGCTTAAGATCATCTCAAGGGCATGAGCATCCAAACTTCATGAGAAGGGCTACAATCATATGCATGGTACTAACCGGAGAGAAGATATGGGGAAACATTAAGGCCATCATAACTAGGATACCTGATATAAGCAACCATCCAAGGTAAAACAGTCCATAGTGATCTAGTTCCTACACCAAAAAATAGAGAAAAATAACCAGCTAGCAACCAACCCACTAACCAAAACCCACAACAGACCAAACACATAAAGCCCGGATCCGATGTTACGACATGGTCCGGAATAACCTAACTATCTCTATAGCAATAACAATTCAAATCCAAAGGAAAAAACCTCCACCTAAACAACAAAATAGTAGAAGATAAGCGACCGGAGAGACTAGAGACCAGGGCATCCAAAATCACCATCAAAACCACCACCAACCAAGGTAGAAGGAAAGCAAATTCACCATCACCAATTAATAAGAATATTAGGAAACAAGAAGAGCCAACTAAACCAAGGGAGTTAATACCAACTCAACATAAAGCCCAAAACACCAAGCCATGACACAAGCATCCAAGGAAAGACAATATACAAACCCCTCAACCCAACAACAAGTCCTAAAATAGGACCAAAAAAGAGCTCATATCCTCCACCAACAAAATAGCCAATAAAACCACCCAGGCCAGTAGCCAATAAAATAACCAGTAGAAGAAGTCAGAACAGCAGGAAAACCAACACCTAAATTAGGAAGTAGAAATAAAGGAAAAACAGTTGCACTCAAGAGAGGATAACCAACCCAAGGCAGACCAAACCAAAGAACCCAACCAAAAGTACCTAAACCAACCATCAAACATATCCAACACATCCACCCAGCCAACCAACCCAACCAACCAAAATAGCCAACCAGCCTAGTCAGCCAACAAAACCAACCAGTAGACAAAGCCAATACAAAGCCCAAAAAGAGGAAAAAGAACAACAACAAATAAAGCCACAACCCACTTGGAGATCTCTAAAAAAACCAAGAAACAAAAATGGTAGTCGCCCATCCAAACTAGAAAAGGCTAAGGAAGACCACCCAACCATAAGCGACAATTGTAAGGAAAGGAACAAGGCCAAAGGAAAAAAAGCCTAATCCCAAAGAGCGGATAGTCACTAAAAAGGAGAAAATGGGAGACAACAAACCATGAAGAACTAACTCCAATTCACAAGATGGAACCAAACCGTGAAACCTCCAAGATAAACTAGGAAAAGAGAACAACAACCACCAAAAAACCCAAAACTAAGCCAAGCTAGAAGAGGCCAATAGAAGCCATGAAAAAAAAACCACCCAAAATAGCCAGGCAGATGAAAGAAACAAATAGTAGCAACTAGTAGAACTAACTATAACATCCACAAAATCCAATTCAGAAATGGCCACAACCATCCAAAATTAAAGGAAAACCCAACATTCATTGGTAAAAGGGGTAGGCCAAAATCCAACATAGCCACAACCCAACAAGGGACACAAAGCATGAGCCAAAGAAAGAAAATCACCAGTCTCAGAAGATAGGGAAACCAATTAAAAATAGCACCACATAGACCCAAAAAAAGGCTTGGAAAGTATAGAATGGGGTAAATAGGAAGGGGTGTGTGTAAAAAACTCAGAGAGGGAGCACAAAAAACAACAAAAATAGAATAAAATCACCATAGCAACAACAAAAGCGAAGGTTAAAATTTATGGTAAGGTTGTCGGGTTTATCAGTTGACTAGACCAGAGATGCTTAGGTATGGTTATCAAATAGATCATTTAATTCCCCTCCCAAATTAGCCAGGAAATTAGCACAAGCATTTCCTTCATGAAGAATGTGAGAAATTTTGTACCAAACTTGAGAAAGAAGCATTTTAGTGTGATAAAGAAGGTAAAATAAGTCAGCATTTCCCATTTTAGTATTATTGAGCATATCAAGTAAGAGAAGACATCAACTTCAATCCAAATATTAAAGAGGTCTTTGCTTAAATAAATATCAATAGCTTTGTTAACAACCATGAGTTCAACATAAATAATTTTGAGGGGTAGGTAAAAAAGCACAACCGATAGTGCCTTTAGAATCCCTAAGAATTCCACCACCATATTTTGTTTAGGGGAAATCGAACCATCGATTGATCTTAATAAAATTTTCTTTAGGCTTAATCCAATGTATAATTCTAGTACTCTTGTAGGAAGGATCATCATGCAATGTGATACCCAACTTTTTAGACACAAATTTACCTCTAAAGTGAAAATTGCTAATTAAATTTGCATTAAACAAAGCAAGAATTTTTATTTAGTTCTAGAAAGGATCTTTTATGGTTCATGGGATTCCATGATATTTAGCATCATTTCTATCCATCCAAATGAACCAAATAAGGGTAATACTAATTAAAACTTTGATATGACCTTTCACTATTTTATGGAAACAAACTTCAAGAAGTTGATATAACTAATGAGAGCGTGAAAATAGTTAGTGTTAAATAAATCATCATACCATATCTAACTTTTGGAAGTAATAGTGCCATTGACAAAAACATGGTTAACATTTTCAATATGAAAGCAACAATAACACTTAGAAGGTAAGTAAAACCCTTTAGATCAGAGCAAGGAATCAACCGGGATGAAGTTATTCAAATCCTCCAAGCTAAAACTAAATAAGAAATGGGAATGATATTGTTCCAAAGTTTAATGAAAACATTAGAGGTGTTCTATTATTTCTAAAAAAATTTCAAACCTCTTTAAGAATGAAATCACCATTATAAGAGAGCTTGAAAAGGATTTGATATGGTTTATTAGAAAAGATAGTGATGTTACAAAACTTGTCAAAAAATAGAAATAGAATGTATTTCTCAAGTTTTAGGGTTTAGGTTTAAGGTTTAAAGTTTAGGATTTAAGGTTTTTTTTTTTAAAAAATTAAGTAAACCGTAGGTTTATTTAGTATATTTAGTTTATTTGTTTATTTATTTAGGGTTTAGGGTTTAGTAGGGTTAGGGTTTGGGTTTAGGGTTTAGGGTTTAGGTTTATGGATGGTTTGGGGTAGGCTTAGTTTTATGGTTTAGGGTTCAAGATTTTTTTTGTGGTATAAGATTTCTTAGGTTTTTTAGGTTTTAGGTTTAGGGTTTAGTGTTTTGGGCTTTTTAAATAGAGAACAAATTCAGATTCAATATTTCTTCTTTTTTATTTCATCAACCAAGTAACACACCAAGTTTTCTAGGACACAAGCGACAACATAGTTAAAAACTGTGCATGCATAGAGCAAATGAAAACTCTAGATAACTAGAACCATCTCTACTGTAAAGACATAGTTCCATAAGCAGTAGATCAGATCGGGTGTTCTTCAGTTTCTCCAGTTCCCATCAAAACCACCCCAGCCTCTTGAGTAGCGGGATCCACCATCATATCCCCGATCTCTCCCTCCACCGCCACCGCGGCTGTAAGCTCTATCACTCCTCCCTCCTCCATAACCACCACCATATGATCACCACCTCCATATCCACCAGTGCCTCTAGATCCCCCACCACCACTGCAACAATCGCCACCTCCACCTTCACCTCCATGGCCAAATCTAGACTAAGCCCAGTTGATGGTAATGTTCCTACTATCAAGGTTCTGCCCATTCTTAATTTTAGGTTTAGGTTTTTTTTTAATATATTTACTTACTTTAGGCTTTGGTTTTTGGTTTTTGGTTTAGGGTTTACGGTTTAGGGTTTAGGGTTTAGAGTTTGGGGTTATAGGGATAATTCTTTTAGGTTTAGGGTTTTAGTGTTTGGTTTCATTTTAGGGTTTGGGGTAGGTTAGGTTTAAGTTTTAGAAAATAAAGTTAACCCAGAGATTTAGTTTCTTAAGTTTATTTAGTTTATTTTATTTATTTTATTTTATATTTTAGTTTTAATTTTTATTTTTAGTTTAGTTTATTTATTTTAAGTTTCTTTATTTTTAATTTAGGGTTTTTATTTTAGTTTATTTTTTTTAGGTAAGTTTATTTCTTGAGTTTTATTTTAAGTTTAGGTTTTATTTTTATTTTAGGTTTAGGTTTAGGTTTTAATTCTATTCTTTAAGTTTAAGTTTAAGTTTTATTTATGTTTTATTTTTAGTTTAGGTTTAGGTTTATTTTAGGTTTTATTTTTATTTAGGTTTAGATTTAGTTTTTTTTTGTTTAGTTTACGTTTATATATTTTAAATTAGGTTTAGGTTTAAGTTTATTTTGTTTATTTTATTTTTATTTCAAGTTTAGGTTTTTTTATAGTTTAGGGTTTAGGTTTTATTTTTTATTTATTTTAGTGTTTTTTTTAGGTTTATTTTTTATTTAGTTTTTTTTTAGGTTTATTTTATTTTATTTTAAATTTAGTTTCATATTTTTTTTATTCTGTTTATTTTATTTTTACATTTAGGTTTTATTTATTTTATTTTAGATTATGAATACTTTTATTTTATTTTTTTAGGTTTTAGTTTATGTTTTATAGCATTTATTTTATTTATTTTATTATTTTATATAGGTTTAAGTTTTATTTATTTTATTTTAGCTTTATTTAATAGGTTTAGGTTTCAGGGCCCAGTTTAGTTGTGGTTGTCAGGGTAGATAGAGGGCTCAGCCTCAGTTGTGGTTGTTTAGGGTTTATTATTTTGTCATTAGCTAGGTCATTTGTGCCTGGGGTCATAGAGCCCAGTTTAGTTTCAGGTCAGCCTTGGGGCTTTCTCAGTGGCCCAGGGCAAGCCCAGTTAGGCCCAGTTTAGTGGTTGAGCCTGAGCCCAAATGCCAGGTCAGGGTCTGGCCTGGCCCAGCCGTTTGGCTCAGGGCAGTCAGTGTCAGCCTCAGTTTATGACTCCAGTTTAGGGTCTTGTGGCCTACCCCTTTCCTGTGTCATGCTCAGTTATCATGGCCAAGGGCCTGGGCTAGGCCTCCGCCTGTTTCAGGCCTTTGGCCCAGGGTCAGTTTACCATGGTAACCCAGGGTTTAGTAAGTTTAGGAGCCTCAGTTTAGTTTGTGGATCTCCCAGTGGGTTTAGGTTCACAGAGTCCCATAGGCTGGCATCTGGTCAGGGTCAGGTCAAGCCAGTCCCAGCAGCCTGGGGTTTAGGGCCCAGGTTCAGATCAGTTTAATCAGTCCTAGTTTATTAGTATTAGGGCCCAGGGCCTCAGTAGCCAGAGCCCAGTGCTAGGCCTATGGCCTTGGGCTCATTTTTGGGTTTAGGCTCAGTGTCAGGTCAGTTTAGGCCCATGATCTAGCCTCAAGATTTTGGCTCAGTGGCCCAGGTTAGATGGCCCATGGGTTGGTCACTAGGGTAGGGTTGTCACTGGGGAGTAGGGTTGGGTCATTTCTTGTGAGCCAGTGCATGTTAGTTTAGGGTTTTATTTAGGGCTAGGTGGTTTTCCAAACTGAGTAAGTTTAAGTAGCTCATTTTAGTTTTAGTTTATTTTATTATTTATTTAAATATTTTATTAGCCTAGTAGGTTTTAATCCTTTGTTTAGTTTAGGTTTTATTTGATCATTTTTAGGTTTTAATTTTAGTTTATTTATCTCATTTTAGTTTATTTATATTTAGTTTGGGTTTAGGTTTAGTTTATTTTAGGTTTAGGTTTAGGTATTTAATTTATTTAAGTTTAGTTTATTTTATTTTGTTCATTTTTAGTTTTTTTTATTTGTTAAGGTTTATTTTTTATTTATTTTTATGTTTTTTTTTAGGTTAGTTTTTGATTTAGGTTTTTTATTGAGTTTTTATTTTGATATATTTAGGATTATTTTATTTTATTTTTTGTTTGGGCTTTATTTTATTTAGGTTTTGTTTAGGTTTATTATATTTTTTTAGTTTTGTTTAGGTTTTTATTTATTTTATTTTATTTTAGTTTTTATTTTTTATTTTACTTTATTTTTTGTTTAGGTTTAGTGTTCTTCAAATTCTCAGCTCACATTGGAACCCCAAGTTCTCAGTACCTGGATCCACCATAATATCCTCGATTTCTTCCTCTCACCACATTGTAACCTCTATCGCTCCTCCCGCCCATAACCACCACTATGACCACCACTTTCGTGTCTACCAAGACCTTGATCCACCACCAACATCAGCGATAAACCTCCATCTAGAACTAAATAGCCTAGTTTATGTGATGTCCAAGGTTACGCCATTTGTGGTTTTGGTTTAGGTTTGGTTTATTATGTTTTAGGGTTTAAGTTTACTTTTAATTTATTTATTTTAGTTTTGGTTTGGGTTTTGTGTTGTAGAGTTTAGGGTTTAGGAGTTTAGAGTTTTGGGTTTATGCTTTTAGGTTTAGGGTTTAAGGTTAGTTTGGGTTTAGGGTTTTATTTATTTTAATTTAGTTTATTTTATTTAGGTTTATGTTTATTTTAGGTTTTTTTTTTAGTTTAGGTTTTAGTTTTATTTTTTTATTTTAGGATTATTTTTTGATTTAGGTTTTTGTTTTATTTTTATTTTATTTAATTTTTTATTTTTAGTTTAAGTTTTATTTATTTTATTTTAGTTTAGTTTTTATTTTTTATTTTATTTTATTTATTTTAGGTTTAAGTTTAAGTTTAGTTTAGGTTTATTTTATTTTATTTATGTTTAGTTTCTTTATTTATTTTATTTTACATTTTATTCTTAGTTATTTTTTAGGTTTTAAGGTTTAGGGTTTAGGGTTTGTTTAGGGTTTAATGTTTAGGGTTTTAGGGTTTAGGGTTTAGGGTTTAGGGTTTAGGTTTTATTTATTTTAGTTTAGGTTTATGTTTATTTTCAGATCGGCCATTCTTTCATTTCTCCAGTTCCCATTAGAACCATCCTAGCCTCTCGAGCAGCGGGATGCACCATCATATCCCCGATCTCTGTCTCTGCCACCACCACGACTCTAACCTCCATCGCTCCTCCCACCTCCATAACCACCACTACTCTGACCACCACCTCCATATGCACCAGCACCGCTAGATCCCCCACAACCACTACCATAATCGAGCCTCCTTCCACCGCAGATCTACTATCTGGTTGTGACACCATCAAACTTTTCCCATTCTGTGGTTTAGTTTAGGTTTAGTTTATTGTTTAGGGTTTAGGTTTATTTTAATATTTAGTTACTGAGTTTATGTAGGGTTTGGAGTTAGGTTTGGGTTTAGGGTTTGGGTTGGGTTTAGGGTTAGGCCTAGTTTAGGTCAGGGTTTAGGGTCAGTTGGTTTAGGGTTTAGGGTTTATGCTTTAGGGTTTAGATTTTAGGGTTCTTTTGGTTTTACTGCCAGTGTCTGCCTAGGGTTTAGGGTCAGGATGGCTCTTATAGTGGTTTAGTGGGGGTTTATTTTTTAAATTAAACCCGTTTAAGTTCATTTAGTTTTTTATTTATTTTAGTTTAGGTTTTATTTTAGTTTATTTTAAGTAGGTTTAGGTTTAGTTTAGTTTATTTTTTTGAGTTTATTTTATTTTATTTTTAGGTTTAGGTTTTATTTTTTATATTTAGGTTTAAGTTTTAGGTTTTATTTTACTTTTAGGTTTAAGTTTTATTTTAGGTTTATTTTAGGTTTTATTTTTTAGTTTATTTTAGTTTATTTTTTATTTTATTTAAATTATTTTTATTTATTTGGTTTCATTTATATTAGTTAGGTTCAGTAAGTTTTATTTTGTTTATTTTATTTTATTTTAGGTTTAGTTTTATTTATTTATTTATAACTTTTATTTTTTATTTTTTTATGTTTAGGTTTTTTATATTATTTTATTTTATTTTACGCTTTAATTTATTTTATTTTTTATGTTTAGTTTTACTTGTAGGTTTTTTTATAGTTAGGTTCATTTTATTTTTTTAGTTAGTTTGGTTTTAATTATTTTATTTTACTTTTTATATTTATTAGTTTCTTTCTTTTATTTTATTTTGTAGGTTTAGATTTAGGTTTTAGTTTACTTTTATTTTATTATATATTTTTATTTTTTTTTTAGGTTTAGTTAATATTTTTTTAATTTTTAGGTTTTGGTAGAGTTTAGTGGAGGGAGGTACAAGGGTTTAGGGATCAGGTATGGTCTGGGGTTTAGTGTAGGTTTGGTTTTAGGGCCTGGAGTGATCAGGGTCAGGTCATCAGTTCTCAGCCAGTATTTTGGGGCAAGGGTTGGGTTAGGGTTGGAAGTGGCTCAGCATTTAAAGATCTGGAATTACTTTTAGTTTAGTTGAGTTTAGGATTGAGGTAGGGTTGGATTTGGTTATTTAGGGTTTGTCAAATACAAACCCAGATAGTTTAATATTATTTATTTTATGTACTTTATGTATTTTATTTTGATTTGGTTTTAATTTAGTTTAGTTTCTTTATTTTAATTTAGGTTTTATTTTAGTATATTTTTAGGTTTAGGTTTAGTTTATCCTTATGTTTGTTTAGTTTTATATTTATTTGATTTTAGGTTTAGGTTTTATTTTATTTTAGATTTAAGTTTAGGTATTTATTTTATTTTTTAGTTTAGGTTTAATTTAGTTTTTTTATTTTATTTTATTTTAAGGTTTAAGTTTAGTTTATTTTAGGTTTAGGTTTTGGTTTTATTTATTTTAGTTTATTTTATTTTAGGTTTATGTTTATTTTATTTTATTTATTTAGGTTTAAGTTTTTTAAGTTTAGGATTTAGGTTTTATTTTTTATCTATTTTATATTTAATTTTGGGTTTAGGTTTTATTTAGTTTTATTTAGTTTTTAGGTTTTTTTATATTTTATTTTAATGCTTAGTTTTATTATATTTATTTCTTTTAGGTTTATTATATTTTTAATTTAGTTTTATGTTTTATTTATTTTATTTTAGTTTAATTTACTTTTATTTTTTTGGTTTATCTTAGGTTTAGGTTGTGTAGTTTAGGTTTTATTTAGGGTTTAGGGTTTTTTTTAAAAAATTTTTTTTTTTTTAAGGAAGCCCCCATGAGGGTATTTTATTACCACAAAAAAGAGGGTTACAAGGTCCCAAAGGGGATAAACTCCTGATCTAATGCTCAAAGATCTACATTGTTCTAAGGAGTAAATCTCGCCTAAGTACACAGTAAAAGCAATAGAACACTTTAAAACAATCAAAAGATCAGTTAGATTCGCATAATAAACCAAAAAAGCAAATTGTGACCAATACTGCAGACTTGAGAATGATGCCACTGGTAAACCCGCAAGAGAAAAGGAAGGAGGTCGCAACAATTTAGACCGACAAAAATTAGAAGCTTATAGTAGTATAGACAATATGATGATAAAAAAATACAAAGTTTAATTTAGAAAAGAGAAAAGATAGAAGGCTCAGCTCATTCGACAGATGGGGCGGATGCAAAAGTCGCATCCAAACTTAAGAGTTTCACAAGAGCTACTACCAAACCAAAATGGAGTGAAAACATCACGACCATCATAGCCAACAAACCCGTTGAGATAGCGTAGAAGGTCCGATTGGGATTACAAACACACCTAATCGACAATATCACCATATCAAGAGAATATAGAAGCAAATGTGATGGAGCCAACATTGCGTAATAGGATCAGTGTGATGAGGGGACCATAACAAATGAAGTGAAGCATCCAGAACCAAGCCAAACAAAGCAACCTCATGCTGTGGATTAAGAAACCAACCTGAAAGGTAATTCAAGAAAGTCCCAAAAGTTACCACGAAATTATAGCGATTAAAGTACGATAGATTAAGTGATAAAAGATAATGTCGACCCCAACAGAGACAACCGACAAGAAAATTAGAAAAGCTACCACATAAGGAACATTCATAAAAAGAAGAACAATATCCCAATTCAATTTGCAAAAATACCCCAGGCTTGCCATAATAACAATCATTGAGAGTATACAAACCATAGGTTAAGATCAAGTAGAACAGCTTGATTAGGCAGCTGATCTGCATACTAGCAAAGACTAAAAAAGATACTATAGAGGTTAAGACAAGAGCGAGACAACTAATCGATAAACCAAATCCACAACCATCCAAAGTCTTAAAACAAAGAAGGTAACATCAGACTATAGTACCTCTCAAACAGAAATGACACTCCAATCCAAGAAGGTAACAAAGACAAACCCAATAGATGCAGATTACAATATAAACAATGATCAGAATATGATTCACGACCACCAAATGAGTAGAACCCCCAAATAAGCAATCGAAAGTCACTCCCATCGAGCAACTAATGCAACATTGTAAGCCACTAGAATATAAAATAAGAAGATGATTCCAAGTAGAGTCATCATTATCAAGGAGGAATTTTAAGACAATAAAGGTCCAAAACCAGAACTTGCTAAGATAGTAGCAGGCAAGATGGAAAAAAATAGCAGGAGGAAAACTGGGAGAAGCAGTAGCAGAAAAAATCTGCAGCAGCCCGAACCCAAAGGGATTAAAAAACCAAATCAACAAACAAATCAACAAACAACCATGGCAGCAAACCTCCAAAACCCAAAAAGTAATTAAACCCAATCCATTCCAGTACAAGGATTTCAGACCAAAGTAACCATTAAAAGAGACCAGGGTATTACAATTTCTACCCTTGCAGGAAAGCATGCTGAGGTTAGGCATTATATAAGCAAGGACAGCAGGCTGTACAGAAATTCCTGAAGCCCAACAGCCAACCAAAATCTTTTCATCATAAGTGTTGAAACCTTTATGAATTAGGCCTTTAAGGAGGAAAGAATCCCAAGGAATGTAAGCATCAGCCAAAGAAATACTATAATCATCAAATAAAAAAGCAACCAAAGATAATGCACACTAATGCTTGCTAAGAAGCAACATAGGTAGTAGCAATGCTCCAAGCCATATTGTCGAGAGAAAAATTGGTTAAAGAAGTTAGTACTAAAATCTAAGCCCATCAAAACAGATAACTTCTTCCAGCAATGGTTAATTCTCTTTGGTTTAGGAATGAATGTATCAATGAAATTAAAGTCCCAAGTGGGATTGCAGTTATAAAACTAGTAACAGGTAGCACAAGGCTCAACTGGGTTCCAATTCAAGATATTGATGTGCATATAGTTCAACATCCGCCCCATAATATTGTAAATGCCAAAAAATAGAATTCTTCCAACTAAAGGAGAAGGGTAAAAGAAGTCATGGCAAAGAGCACAAGACAAAGAATGATATCTATGAGGAGTATCCATAAAGAACACAAGGAAATAGAAAACCAAAAAAATGGAGGCTAAGAGGAGAATTAGATTTTGAGGTAAGGAAGCCCGAATTGTCCAAGTTAACTGCACTCATGCAAGTATTTGGGTAATGTAAATTGATCAAAGAAGATGATATTGTCTAATCTCGCACCTGATTTGCAAGGTAATCAAGACAAGTTACCTTCACACCAAACATGAGTGATGGTAAAATTCAGTTGAGAGAGAAGAGCCTTAGTTTGTTTGAGGAGGTAGTACAAACAAGCGTTGCTCATATTGGTAGAAGTCAAAAGGTCAATCAGAAGAAGAGCGTCCACCTCTATCCAAATATTGAGCCAGCCATTTTGAAGACAAATTTTTAGAGCTTTGTGGACTGCCATGAGCTCAAAAGGGGACAAGGTGGGAAATAAGGGGATAAGCAAATGCACATAGGACTATACCCTTAGAATCAAAATGCCTCACAACCGAGCCATTATGAGACAGAGCCATCAAGATAATTTTAATAATATGATCAAGAGGTTTTTTCAAAACCATTCTATCATTTCGATAGTAAGGCTAGTCCGGAAGGTTGAGGCCCAGCTTATTGACTGACCTTTAAAATGATTGTGATGAATTAAATTGGCTTTAAACAAGTCACAAATTTTGTTTTAGTTCTCGCAATAATCCTCATGTGATTCATATAATCCCATGATGTTTAGTTTCATTTCGGTCCATCCATATGAACCAAATAAGAGTAATGGTGATTATGATTTTAATATGACCTTTAATTGTGTTGTCAAAGTAAACTTCAAGAAGTTGATATAAAGTAAAAGAACAATTAAAATTGACAGTGTTGAATAGATCGTCATACCAAATCTAAATTTTAGAGGCAATAGCCCCATTAACAAAAACATGGTTAACATTCTCAATATGAGAACAACATTGACATTTAGAGGGTAAATAAAACCCTTTACCCCACAACAAAGAGTCAACAGAATAAAGTTTTAGGATTCGCCAAGTTAGAACAAAGTAAGAAGAGGGATATTATTATTCCAAATTTTGGAGAACACAATAGAAGAACTCGAGTGTCTTTAGTGTGAAGCCACACATTTTAAGGTTGAAATCTCCATTATGAGATAGCTTAAAGATAATCATCATGATTGTTGGAGTGATAGGAATATTAGTAATCATATTTAAGAAAGGGAAGGATTAGAATCAATCTTTCTAGTGTTCCACTTGTGGTTTTCCAATGAATTAACTCTAATAGCGGAAGTGAGTGTAGAGTAAGTCATCAATGGATCCACAACCACTCCAGCTTGTCTTGCCAAAAGAAGGAATTGCAGTTTATGCCCCAAAAAATTAAGGATTCTGATCCCATTTGAGAACAAAGTCTTCTCCACATGTGAGAATCACCCCATTTAAAAGGACAAATGAGAGGATGTTTACCGCAATATTTAGTAGTCATGAAATTCACCCAAAGACTATTTTTGCTCCTAAAATTCCACCAAAGTTTGTAAGAGAAGGCATTGATAACTTCTTTGATGGATTTACATCCTGCACCTCCCTCTTCAAGAGTACCACAACTTTTAGACCAAGATGACTAGTGCATTCTTTTAGAGGAGGTATTGGTTCCCGTAAAATTTCTTTAAGAGACGCCAATTCTATTGATGGTAGAGTTGGTAGGCACAATGGTTTGAAGAAGGTATATAGGCATGGAATTTAGAGTGCTCTTGATCAAGGTAAGCCTACCACCAAAGAGAGTAAATGAAATTCCCAAACCAAATTTTTTAGAAATTTTTTGAATTAGATCATCAAAAGGTGTGATCTTTTTGGCCTTTAGAAAGTAAGCCCCAAGGTAATTAAGAGGGAGTTGATTTTGCTTAAAATTAGTAATTCTAGATATTTGGTTAAGTCTATTAGAGGAATCTTAGTTGAAGGAATAAAACCACATTTTCCTTCATTAAGAAAAGACCACTAACTTTACCAAAATCATTTAGAGGTTCTTAATGGTTTTAACATGTTGAAGGGAGCCGCAGAAGATAATGAAATCATATGCAAAGCTAAGATGAGAAATAGGGAAACCTCCATGAGTTTTAAAAGACATATTAGGATTATTAGCAAAAGATCATTAAGCCTCCTTGGTATTCAATAGATGATAAAGAGAAGGTGGGGTCACCTTGCCTCAAACCATGGCTAGAAGGAAAGAAACCTATGGACTCACCATTCATGATAACCGAAAACCATACATTCGTGATACACCATTTTATAATCTAGATAAAACTATCAGAAAAACCAAACAAATTCAGGATTTGAAAGAGAAAATCCCATGAGAGATTGTCAAAGGCTTTAGCGATGTCCAATTTGAATAAGATGTTGCCTCCTCTAGAAGGGACATCAATGTCATGAACCACTCTTGAGCAAGAAGAATATTATCGATATTGCTCTGTTTAACAAAACTAGTTTGATTAGGGAGATGATTTTAGGAAGCAAAGGGCTAAGCCTATTATTTATTAATTTAACAATGAGTTTTGAAAAAGGTGCAAAGACTAATCGGTCTAAAATTGCCCCAAGATTCAGGATTGTTAGTTTTGGAAATAAGGTCAATAGAAGTGCTTGAAAAGTATTTGGGAATAGGATTTCCATCAAAGAAATCATTAACAGCATCAATTAAGTCAGTTTTAATAAATGGCCAACAATGCTGAAAGAAGTGGTCGTATAGCCGTACAGAACAGTCGTGTTCATGTTCTTAAGAGTATTACTAATCTCCTTCTAAGGACACATAGTGAGTAAATGATTATCTTCACCGTTAATCATAGAAGGGATAAGGTGGGTGTTTGATAAAGTTCCCAAAGAACGGATTAGAATTTAATAAAGTTTGGAAATGATGACGTAATCCTTAATATCATTGTTATCTGTTATCCATTCACCATTAGAGTTCTTAATTTTCTTAATCGAGTTTAAGGCTTTCCATTTATTACAAATGGCATGAAAATACCGGTGTTTCTATCACCATCGCAATATATTTTGCTTTTGACGCCAATAGGTTTCTTCCATGTTTTGCTAATTAACCAAGTTATTCTTGGCAATGTTCAACTCCTCAAGTTTACTGGATGCTTGAGACGCCTCTTCAAGAGAACAAACTTCTTGTTCCATAGCTTTAAGATTTGTGAAAAGGTTTTAAAAATGTGTTTGTTCCACCAATTGAGATTTTGTTTAAGTCTTTTGAGCTTAAGCCAAAGATGAGTCATACCTTTAATGTAATTATCCGGGAAAAAAATATCCATCCATTAGTGAGAGCACATTGGTGAAGTCATTATGTTGGGTCCACATATTTTGAAATCAAAAGGAGGGAGTAGACGGTTGGGGGGGATTTTGAAGGAAATCAAAAGAGGAGCATGGTCGACAAAGTTCTGCTCAAATGCTCAACAATGGTAGTAATTGATCCAAAGAGAATTAAAGAGGGTCCTATCAAGACGATGCCAAAGTCTAGAGTTGTGCCACGCGGAAGTTAGACCCAGAAACCAATGTCATCGATTGCAATCAAGGATCATATTTGAGAAGTCCTCCATGGAATGAAGGTTAGAGAACAACCTCCCTTCTTTCAACTAGCTATGATAGTATTGAAATCACCTCCAACCAACCGTGGAAGGTTAGCCAAGGAAGCGGAAGCGTAAGTGATTCCAAAGGATATTCCTACCACTCTATTACAAGAAGCATAGATAAAAGAGCCAAAAGTCGATAAGTCACCTAAGGAGATTTTGACATTAACCAATTGGTCAAGATCATCAATGATGGAAATGGTGATGGAGTTGTGCGAAAAGCACCAAATTTTATTATTAACATTGAAGAAGAAATTATGAAAACCAAGGGATCTAGCGACAAAAGCAATCTTAGAGGAATTAATGAAAGGTTCAGTAAGAACAAGTAACTTGATATTATGAACATGACAAAGACTCTAACACGACATGAAAGGAAGAGACCCACAACCCTGGATATTCCAAATAAGAAAATTAATCATGGGACAACCAAAAGTGAAAAGGAAAAAAGAAAGGAAAGAGAGAAGAGAAATGATGACACATTACTTGTGTGGGGTGAAAGAAGAGCGAGTGGTTCTAGTGAAGTTATTATTAGAAAATTTAGCTTTGTAGGGTTTTTTGTTTTTAACAATTTGAAAGGGTCTATCAGAATCCAAATTATCTCCATAAAGAGATTGATTTTGGGTTCCAGATAGTAGAAGAATCTATCAATGTTTTAGAAGAGGGATTTCACCTTCTTTCATATGGATAGAGTGTGAGAAATTGGGTTTAATTGATTATCACTCTGAAGGGAAATAGATGGGGAAGTTCTGGCACCATTCGTAATACAAATATCTTTCTCAATATGTTCTGAAGCCATAGGGTCATCATTGTTTTGGTCCATTATATGATTCCCATTCAAATTATTTAATTGGGTGTCCAATATAAGGCTACCATTCAGATTTCCAGTAGGATTTAAATGAAGCAAAGAGCTATCATGGGAAACCGATTATTACAAGCAAGGGTGAGGTTAAAATTGCCATTGGTATCTCACACCCCTCAATGGCTATTTTAGTACCAAGGTCGAGTGTTTTCCACTAGTGAAGGAGGTGTAGGGAGGAGTGGTTCTTTTTGAGTATTTTTAGGCACATATGCTAGAGTATTGGTTTTCCCAGTTCCATTAATGGTATTCATATTCTGTGGTAAATTTTTTCTGAGATTAGGATGAAGCACAAAGCATTCTGAGTGATCGTGCCCGTGAATCTTGCAGTGAGTGCAAAAGACAGGAAAATTTTCAAAATTGACTTTTTGACTATATCCAAATTTTTCGGAGCCAATCCAAACCTCTTTGGGATATTTTTTTTGTGATGACTATCTCAACGAGAATACGAGCGATAGATGGCCTAGATCTAGTGGCTGTTTGGTCTATTTGGAGAGGCCTACCAAAAAAGACCACCTACAAAGAAACAAAACTTGATGAGTGACATAATATATTGCATGTTAGAAAAGCAAGCCAAAGAGGAACAATGGGAGATTCCTCTTTGACATCAAAAGGGGCACCATTTCAATAGCCGCATTTGACAATTATGCACAAAGTAAGAACGACGAGTGAAAACCCGAATAATCTAAATCATTTGAGAGTTGAATAAGAATGTGACGGGGATCAATCGATAGAGAAAGTACGATAATTTTAAACTATGAAAGAAAGACGAATATTATCAAGAGGGCATCTATGGGAGAATTTACCCACCAAAGCAACTCAAGGGCTTAGCAAGTTTCTCAACATCCCGACCAACATTATCGCCGGAATCCATGATAAGATGTCAAAATTAGATTAACCAAGTATTCGAAGCTAGGGATCTTACAGATAAAGCATCTTTGAATGATTTAACAACAGTGCATGTGTGCAATCAATGCAAAAAAACCTCAGAGTCTGAGTAAAGCCAGTGCGCCGAGAGGCGACGGGCCTGGATTCACAGAGACCAGAGCCTTCGCCATTGCTCTAATCCAAGGATGTCACATACGGGGGAGCCTGATACGCGCACTAAGGCTGAGAGAAGGGCGCAGAGAAGCGGCTAATTACCTGAGAACGGCCAATCCACTGAGGGGAATGCAAAATCGCCAGAGAGGGGGCACAGCCGAGAGGGAGAGGGTGGGTTTTGAACTTTTTGGGTTTATGGTTTAGGGTTGAGGGTGTATGATTTAGGGTTTAGGGTTTAGGGTTGTAGGTTTTAGGGTTTAAAGTTTAGTGTTGTAGGTTTAGGGTTTTTAGGGTTTAAGGTTTAGGGTTTAGGGTTTAGGTTTCATTTTTTGGTTTAGGGTTTTTGATTTTTTTTTAAAAATTTTTTTTTTTAACAATGAACAAATTTAGATTAAACATTTCTTTTGATTTCCCAACCAAGTAACAAATTAGGGAAGGGAATCAATGACCGCTGGGGCTAGCTAAAGCCTCAAGTTCTCGATGTCCGACTATATACCCATTACCATTCAATCTTATATAAATTAACACATGAATAGGGGAAAGAGAACTCAACATTCATACACTTAAGCTATAAGCACATGCATTTCTTATGTATTTATAACTAACATCATAACACATATTAGTATTCATTTATAAGATTTTGAAAGATACATTTGCATTTAATAGTGATAAAAGCCACACATATATTAAATTTTATCAACACATGCAAGCTTACATAAAGGAAATCCATTTTATTTTACCTGATTTTGAAAAGATGGATGCATGAATTCAAATGACATACCAAATTTAACATGATTGGAAAGATGATCATCAAATATAAGCATGTGATTCATTCAACCAAACTAGTTCTTAAGGACAATCAAATCAAATAATATTTTGTAATGTAAACCAAAGATTCTTTATTAATTAAGTTCTGGATTTGACTTGATTTAAAAAGGAGAAGAGAAATCATCACTTATTGCGTTAAACCCATTCCCACATTAGTGATTTGATTTAATTTAAGGAAATGTAATTTAGTTGAGTTTATGGGTTAATTTAGTTGAACCCTTAATTAGATGAATTACCCTTTTACCTATATCACCTTAAAGTAATTAACTAAATAATTATGAGCTAACATGATATGCATGGAAAATAAACTTGCAATGATCCTAGGAAATAAAAGGGGTCTAATACAATTGGCTCATGATTAATAGTTAATTAGATTAAAGGACTTAATTCTTACGATTTTCCCACACATGTGGACTAGCCATAATGTCATTAAACTCCTTTAGGTTATGAAACACCTAAAGATCTACCCCATGATTGAATTAATTAAGGTTTGATGTGATTATGATTTCAATTTGATTAAGTGATTTAATTAATTAGTTAAATCTTAGTTAATTTCATTTTGGAAGCATACCTCATCGGAGCTCAAGACTGGCCGCTCGAACAATTAAGGAAGCTTCATATAGTAGAGACGAAGCATTGTTGAACAACAATTGGATCAAATCCTTGACATTCGCTCGAAGGCCACGAACCAATGATTTGGAGCTCAGCTTTGATCGAAGTCTCACCTCCTATGCTTGCGAAGCTTAGGAGATGATTTGTTCTTGCTCTATGAGGCCTAGGGAAGATGCGTGCAAAGTTAATTTGAGGTTCCTGGAGAAATGGGGAAGTTATTTTAGAAATCGGAGGGTCCTATTTTGGGATGGATTGCATTGGCATTTTTCGATCGAGGAATGAGCTTAGGGAATGGCTCTAGTGTTTTGTGGTAGCCTCTCAATAATGAATTTTGTGTGTATTTGAGTGGAAATGAGGGGTGTATACCTCCCTTCATCTTGATCGATGGTGGGATCGTGTTTGGCTTCTAGTGGTCATTTGACCATCTCGTGAGTCATGGGTGGAAGTTGGGTCGAGTTGGTTGGTTGAAGGTGTGGAGGTGGCTTCCAAGGAGGAATCATGGGTGTCCTATGGGTTTCAAATGCTCCAATGTTGAGGGTGAGGTGATTTCAACTCCCATGGGTCATGGCCGACCCAACCACCCCTTTGTTAGGTCCTAGTGTCCTAGCCTAGTGGACCATTGGGAGAGTACCAAGTGGCTAAGGAATGGAAATGACCACATACATGGGTGATTTGTCTCATGTAATGCCCTTGACCCAGAGATAGAATGATCATTTGGCATTGGATTTGATTTGGGCAGATTTGAAATGAGCCAAAAGTAGGTTAGCCCAAATTTCAAGTTAATTGGAGTTGATTTGGTTATGTTTGGCTCAATTTGACTCATTTAGGTCAAATTGGGTTAGGTTGGGTCAAGTTAACTAATTGGTCAAATTGGGTCAAATCAAGCATTGGGTCAAGTTCATATGATCATTTGGGATGTTTTGGTTCAATTCATTTGGTTTAGTTTAGCTTAGATTTGTTTTTGGCTCATTTGAATTCATTTGGGTCAAATAAGTTGACCAATTTCACCAAATTGGTCAAATTGGCTTAAGTTGGGTGTTGGTTTAGGTTAAGTTGACCAATTGAAGATGATTGTAAACTTTGGTTTCAATTAATTTGGATTTGGTTTTGATTTAGCCAACTTGAACCTTTAGGTCAATTTGAGCTAAGTAGATCAATTTTGTTGGGTCCAATCAAGGCTTTGGTCAACTTCAACAATCAATTTGGAATGAACTTGAGCCATTGGATGCAATCAATTTGGTTTATATTTTTATTTGACCCAATTTAGTCCTTTAGGTCAATTTGGGTCAACTTGGGTCAAGAGGGCCAATTGGGTTTGGGACTTAATTGAAGGTCAAGTCATATTCAAATATTGATTTTGATTTGGCATGAATCATTAGTATCAAGGATTTGGCTTAGGTTGCAATTTGGCTGTTTGGGTTCATATGGGTTAAAGTTGACTTAGTTTGACTCAATTTATGACAATTGATCAACCTAGGGTGATCAATAATCATGATGGGATGCTTTGATGGACTTGGTTCAATCCAATTTGGGTAGAATTAAAAGTGGCTCAAATAGGTTAAATTGACCACTTTGGGTCAAGTAGACCAATTGGGTTTAGTTTTTGGGGTTTTTGATTTAGGAGTTTATATATGGATTTGGGATTGATATATAAATTCAATTGCAATTAACTTGGATTCAAATGGGTTTTGTTCATTTGAACATTTCAAGTAAAAAGGGTTAAGTTGGGTTTGACTTGGGTTGAATTTGGTTAGCTTGGTGATTGCATTTAATTTAAATTTGTGAATATGTTTAAAGGTATGATTTATTTTGGTTTGGCTAAGTCCATGGAGTTGGGTCATGTTAGGTTTGGATTTTGATTTGGTTTGATTTAGTTTTGATGATTTAAATGTATATTTCATTTAAATTTATGAAGATGATTGAAAATATGATTGATTTGTAAGAAAATCAATTGAGTTTGACTTGAATTGGATTAAGATTTGGCTATGTCCATGGATAGGTCATGGCTTAGGAAGGGTTTTGATTTAATTTCATTTAGTTTTATCATTTGAATGTAGATTTGATTTATATTTAGGAAAATAATTCATGATATAAATGTATTATGAAAAATCATTTGAATTTGGATTGATTTGGAATAAGATTTGGCTAAGTCCATGGGATAGGTCATATGGCAGAAGGGTTTCAAGTTTGGATTTGATCATGGGCTTCAATCATTTGCTTTTGGAATTTGGGTTTGGATTTGGATTTGAATTTGATGTTTGAATTGAACTTGAGGTTTTATTTGAGAAGGTGTACATGGATTGGATTTGGGTTGTAGGGTAGGTAGATTATCCTAATCCATAAGGCATAACCTAATCCTATGGTTAACCCTTCTAAGTCTTTAGGCTTAGGTTAAGTGTTTACCTAATTGTTAGGAGTATCTTATGTCTAGAGAAGTCTTAGTGTCTAGAAGAATCCTAAGTATAAAATGAGATGATTGAATCCGCACTCCAAAAAATGAGGTCAACAGGCCTTAGGCTTCATAGTGTTTCCCTTGGAGATAGATGATTAGAAGACCAAAGCAAAGTTTCACATTATAGACTCAGATATATCTTTCAACACTTTGCTTGGGAGACCATGGATACATGAGAACAACATAGTTCCATCCTCTCTACATCAGTGTATGAAGTTTGTGAGAGGTGGGATCATCTACTATGTCAAAAGAGATCTCAAGCCATTTACCGTTCACTAAGTCAGCATATATGAGAATGTGACTTACTATATCCCTCAAAATCAACAAGCCTATTCTTGTAAACTTGGCCAAAGTTAAAAAAGGAAAAAACAAAAAGAAAAAAAAGAGAAAATGAAAAAGAAAAGAAAAGAGAAAATGAAAAAGAAAATAAAAGCAAGTGGAAATATACTTGGAGGAGGTCGTGGAGCCTGATATTAGATTCCACCCACAGTTCGTTACTCCATTCAAACATATGTGTAAGATGACCTGTCCTCCACCAAGCAGAGGAAGAGTCCAGTTCAAAGGCAGTCCCACTGGTGGAAATCCTCATTATTGGCCACCCAATAAAAGATATGTCCTAGCTACAAAGGAGTACACCTGCTATCCATATAGACTAAAACTCTAGTTCATAGGATGAGTCTTATATGGTTAACACACCAACCAACTCTTCTCAATAGTAGATACCTTTAGAGGTTACACTTGAGCTAGATAGTGATGAAGATCGAGCTCCAAAGCAAAGAATAAGTGTATCCAAGTCTATATGTGAAATACTTAGGCATCAATTGGGAACCATAGCTTTAACCCCACTTTCCTCTCAAAAAGCTGAGGGTTTGGTAGTTAAGAAAGCTCCTAAGTCATCCACAGGTGTGAAGACTCAAAGGTCTTTCTAGAGCAACATCCTCAAGTAAAGAAGTTGATTCAAAAGTTAAGGATGATTCATATAAAGATTTAATAGAATTACCTTTTGATTGGTACTTGCTTTGTGTTCATAATTTAGCAAAGAAAGGGTTAAACCCACATACTTGGTCAAAGCACAAGTCAGACTACTTCGAAAGAATATAGAAGAACAAATGAGAAAGCTCTCAATTAAGATCGAGACTAGGATTCGGTACTATGGGCCCAGTTAATGATGCTGATTACTGCTTAGTCATCACCAATCATTTGAAACATGATAGGTTCTTTTCAAATCACATTATCTCATATGAAGAGCTGTGCATAGAAACTTCAGATGATCCTAATGATTTTGAAGTCATAGATGCACCGACAAGGTTCGAAGAAGAGATCAAGTCAACCATCAACGAGCTCAAGAAAATCAACTTAGAAATTGAAGAAGATCCACATCTGATATACATCAATTCTTTGTTGAATAAAATTGAAACAAATCACTTAGTTAGGCTATTGACTAAGTTTAAGGACTACTTTTCATTGAGATATGAAGAGGTGCCTACATTGTCTCTGGTGGTCCATAAACTAGCAATAGATCCTACTTCTAACCCTATCAAGCAAACTCCTAGACATATACAATTAAACATAGAACAACATGCCATTTCTAAAGTCAAGAAACTAATCTATGTTTCCTTCATCCCGAAGAAAAATGCCCAACCTAGTTAGCCAATGTTATCCCGCTTAAGAAAAGAATGGCCAAATTCACATATGCATTGATTTTAAGGATTTAGGCATGTTCAAAATATTAATTTCCACTACCAATCTCAGAGCTGATGGTGGACATTGCCTCATCTCATGCAGTCTTCTATTTCATGGATGGCTTATCTGGATATAACCAAATAAAGATGGCCCCTAAAGATGAAAGAAACACTACTTTTAGAATCCCGATCAGAATCTTTTGCTATAAGGTCATGCCTTTCAACCTTAAAAGTCGCTACATACCGCTATGACTTGAATCTTCGATGAACTCATTCATCATCAAGTCAAGTGCTATCCTGATGATCTTGTCATCAAAACTAGAGAAAAGGAAGACCATCTCTTTACCTTAAGAGTTATTTTTAAATAGTTAAGATAATTTAACCTCAAAATGAACCCCTTAAAGTATGCATTTGGAGTAGCTTCAGGGAAATTTCTTGGGTTTGTTGTCCGACACTAGGGAATTGAAATCATCCAGAAAAGATACATGCGATGTACAAATGCCACCTCCTAAAAGTTTAACTCAACTCAAATAATTCCAAGGGTGATTGGCATTTCTAAGATGCTTTATATCCAACCTATTGGGAAGATGTCAACCATTTTCAGCACTTTTCAAAAAGGATGCCAAGTTCAACTGGGATGACAAGTGTCAGCATGCCTTCGAAGACATCAAGAATTACCTGATGACACCATCAGTTCTAGTAGCCCCTATCCCAGGCAAGCCCCTCATACTTTACACTGCTGCATTAGATGACTTCCTTGGTGCTTTGTTAGCCCAAGTCAACGACAAAGGTAAGGAAAACACACTCTACTACCTCACTCATCATCTAATCTCCCGAGGCTAATTATCCACCCATTGAGAAGTATTTTCTAGATTTTCTTTGCATTCCAAAATCTACAATACTACATGCTTCCTCATAAGGTGAACTAAATCTCTAGGATCAATACACTATAGTATCTCATGACACGGTCGACGTTATACAGATGGTTGGCATGATGATCCATTATCCTCTCATAGTTTGACATTATCTTTGTACCTCCATGCGGAAAGGATAAGCTAGTGGATTTCTTAACAAAGACACCCACTTCACGACTTTTGCTTAGATGATCTCCCGGATGAACAAATCATGAACTTAGGGGATACTAGCATTCATCAATGGGAGATGTACTTTGATGGTGCGGCTTCCTCTCAAAGTGGAGAAGAACCATAATCTACTATTCCAAGAAAGGCAAGGCTAGGAATAGTTCTCTTAACTTTAGACCGTGATGTGATGAGATTCTCATATCATCTGCCCAATCCTTGCACCAACAATGAAGCCGAATATGAGGCTCTGATTGTCGGTTTAGAGTTAGTCGTTACTCTAAGCATCCAAAACATCAACATCTTTGGAGATTCTCAATTAGTTATCAACCAATTCGTTGGGTCCTATAAGGTTATAAAGCCCAAGCTCCATCACTACCCTAAGTACACCATGGACTTATTGGACCAAATCTTAGAGGTTACCATTTATAAAATTCCTTAAGGAGAGAACATTGTAGTGTATGCTTTAGCCAAGCTTGCCAAGAAGTTGGCATGTCTTGAGGATGAGTCCATTTCAATAAAGGTCCAAAATAGACAAGTCTTATCCCTTATTAATATTGAACTCATCAAAAAGTACTCTCTTGAAGGGGAGGTTGCCATTTCCAAGAAGGATGAGGAGATAGATTGGTGGCAACCATTCATGGATTACGTAAATAAAGGCAAACTACTTCAAGAGAAGTCCTAAGCCCATCAGATGAAGTAGAGAGCACTTTCCTATAATATTATGGATGGTGTCATGTACCAGCAGTCTTTCGATCAAATGTGATTACATTGTTTAGACAAGCACAAAGTCCGTAAGATCATGACCGAGGTACACTAGGGATTATATGGCATCAACTAATACAGTCCGAAGATGAAAGCCAAGATCAAGAGACTAGGATATTACTTGCCATCGATGATCAAAGATTTTCATGGATATGCCTAGGCGATGCTACCAATGTCAAATACACGTAGTCCTACAACAACCACCCAATATTCTACAACCTTCATTGGCTTCATGACCATTCGAGTGTTGGTCGACATAGTGGGTCTTTGATCTTCCTTATTCCAAGGGTTTCATCTTAGCATCGACTACATTTCCAAATGGGCAAAGGTGATTATGCTCGAGAGGTCATAACTCAAGATGCATTGTACTTTTGGGAATAATATCATATACATGTTCGAGTGCCTCAACAAATTATATTGATACAGCATTCAAGAGCATCGAGATCAATAACTTTGCCTGAAGACACAACATAGATTGGAGATATTCTACTATCAACTACCCAAGGGAAAAAAGTTTAGCAGAAGCATTCAATAAAACTCTCATCTAAGTACTAAAGAAGACACTTGAAAACAACAAGCGACAATGGCATGAGCAGTTAGTTGAAGCCTTATGGGCCTAGTGCACCACATATAAACTCGCCTACTCTTTCTCCTTAGGTCAAGCCGCTCTACCATTAGTCCCACTCCCATCACTAATGATAGTTGTAGGCAACAAGATCACAACAGTGTAGAACGCCAAGTTGTGGTTACAAGAGCTCAAAAGTTTGGAGGAGAGATGCCTACAGGCATGCTAAAACCTCGAGTTGTATAAAGCTAAAATGATTCAATCTCATAAAAAGTTTGTCCATCCTAGGGTTTTCAAGTAGAAGAGCTTATTCTAGTTCTAAGGAGACTGATTGTTGCCCATCGTAAGATGGTAGGCAAGTTTGAACCCACTTGGGAAGGCCCTTTTGCCATAGAGAAGGCCTACCAAGGAGGATCTTATCCCCTTATTAATCATAAGGGAGAGTGCCCAATTCTTCTAATCAACAGGCTCAACTTAAAGAGATACTATAAATTTTGTTTCAAAATAATAATCATCAATGAAAATTCTATTTCAAATATAGTCTCTTCCATGTTGAAAGTATTATTGTTTTGCAAATCCACCATGATGTATTCTATTTCAAATTTTATTTTTGGTTTATTTTATTTTTATTATATGTTTAGTTTTTATTTTATTTAAGTTTTATTCTTAGGTTTACTTTATTTTTTAGTTTAATTTAGGTTCTTATTTATTTTATTTTAGTTTATTTTTATTTTTATTTTATTATATTTTATGTTTAGGTTTTATTTTATTTTATTTTTCTATATATTTAGGTTTAGTATTTTTATTTATCTTATTATTAGGTTTTATTTAATTTATGTTTAGGTTATTTTTAGTTTTAAGATTTTGGGTTTTAAGTTTATGGTTTAGGGTTTAGGGTTTTAGGATTTAGGGTTTAGGGTTAGGGTTTAGGGTTTAGGGTAGTGGTTTAGTGTTTGGTTTGTTTTAGGGTTTACAAATGGTTTAGGGTTAGTTTGTGGGTTTAGTGTTTAGGGTTTATTTCTGATTTAGTGTGGTAGGGTTTAGGGTTTAGTGTTTAGGGTTTTTTTTTTTAAATTTAAACCCAGAGGTTTAGGTTTATTTAGTTTATTTTTATTTATTTAAGTTTATTTTATTTTATATTTATTTAGGTTTATTTTTTTTTAATTTATTTTATTTATTTTAAGTTTATTTATTTTAGTTTAGCTTTTATTTTAGTTTATTTAGGTTTAGGTTTAGTTTGCTTATTTTTAGTTAGTTTTATTTTGTTTTATTTTTATGTTTTGGTTTTATTTTTTATTTTAGGTTTAGGTTTTAGGTTTTCTTTTAGGTTTTTTTTTAGATTTTATTTTTAGTACGTTTAGGTTTATTTTAGTTTATTTTATTTTATTTAGTTTAGGGTTTAGGTTTAGGTTTTATTTATTTTAGTTTACTTTCTTTTAGTTTTGGTTTAGGTTTATTTTTATTTTATTTTTATTTATTTTAGGTTTAGGTTTTTTTAGTTTAAAGTTTAAGTTTTATTTTTTATTCATTTTTAGGTTTATTTTATCAGTTTATGTTTTTATTTAGTTTTTATTTTATTTTATTTTTATTTTATGTTTAGTTTTTATTTTATTTAGGATTTTTAATTTTAGTGTTATTTTATTCTATTTAGTTTAGTTTAGTTTTTTATTTACTTTATTTTAGTTTAGTTTTTATTTTTTATTTTACTTCATTTTTATGTTTAGGTTTAGGTTTAGGTTTAGGTTTTGGTTTATGTTTCGGTTTAGGTTTCAGTTTAGGTTTTTATTTTATTTTGTTTTATTTTATTTTCTTTTGGTTTAGTTTTTTTTATTTTATTTCTAGGTTTTATTTAGTTTAGGTTTACATTTTAGGTTTTAGGGTTGGGTTTAGTTTAGGGTTTTAGGGTTTGGGTTTAGGGTTTGAGTTTGGTTTAGGGTCTGGGTTAGGTTTAGGGAGGATTTAGGCTTAGGTTAGAGGGTTTAGGGTTTAGGGTGGTTTAGGATTAGGGTAGGGTTAGTTTTAGGTTATAGTGGGTTTTTTTTTTTTTTAATTTTTTTATTTTTTTAGATTAAGTAAATCATTAGGTTTATGTTTATTTATTTTATTTATTTATTTATTTTAGTTTTTTTAGTTAGGTTTATTTTTTATTTTTATTTAGTTTAGTTTATTTATTTTAGGTTCATTTATTTTATTTCATTTTTTTTAATTTTATATAGTAGGTTTAGGTTTTATTTTCTTTCACTTTAGGTTAAGGTTTTTATTTTATTTTTTTGGTGTAGGTTTTAGGTTTTTATTTTAGTTTTATTTTTAAGTTTTATTTTATTAGTTTAAGATTAGGTTTATTTTAGTTTATTTTATTTTATTTTGTGTTTAGGTTTAGGTTTTGGTTTAGTATATTTTAGGTTTAGGGTTTAGGTTATATTTTTTATTTATTTTTAGGTTTTATTTTTAGGTTTATGTTTTAGATTTAGGTTTTTATTTAGTTTTTATTTTATTTTATTTTTGGTTTATTTTACTTTTATTTTAGGTTTAGTCTTTTTAGGTTTTTTAATTTTTAGTTTAGTTTAGGTTTTTATTTATTTTATTTTAGTTTAGTTTTTATTTTATTATTTTAGTTTCATTTTAGGTATAAGTTTAGGTTTATGTTTATGTTTTGGTTTTAGTTTTGGTTTTAAATTTATTTATTTTTATTATTTTGGTTTAAGTTATTCTATTTATTTTATTTTTAGGTTTTATTTAGTTTAGGTTTAGCTTTTTAGCTTTTTATGGTTTAAGGTTTATGGTTTTTGGGTAGTTGAGTGTTTAAGGTTTAGTGTTTAAGATTTGGGATGTACGGTTTAGGGTCTAGGGCTTAGGGTTTAGGGTTTAGGGTTTTAGGGTTTAGGATTTTTAGGGTTTAGGGTTTAGGGTTTAGGTTTTAAGTCTAGGGTTCAAGTTTTAGTTTAGGGTTTAGGGTTATTAGTTTTTTTAACAAAGAATAAATTCAGATTCAACATTTCTTCTTTTTGATTTCATCAACCAAGTAACACACCAAGTGTTCTAAGACACCTACGATGACATAGAAAAAAATGAGCACACATAGAGCAAATCGAAGACCTCGGATAACTAGAACTATCTTTATTGTAAAGATCTAGTTCCATAAGTAGATTGATCGCTTTTTCTCGTTCCCATCAAAACCACCTCGGCCTCTCTCGAGTAGTGGGATCCACCATCATATCCCCAATCTCTCCCTCTACCACCACCATGGTTGTAAACTCTTCCCACCTCCATAATCATCATTGCTATGACCACCACCTCCATATCAACCAGCACCTCTAGTTCCCCCACCACCACTATGATAATCGACGCTATTGCCTTTGCCACCATCACCAGATCTAGACTCAGCTACTTTGATGGTAATGTTCTTATCGTGAAGGTTCTGCCGATTCTTAGGGTTTTGGTTTAGGTTTAGGCTTACTAGGTTTTAGGGTTTAGGTATATTTTTTAATTTATTTAGTTACTTTAGGTTTAGGTTTAGGGTTTGGGGTTTAGGGTTTAGGGTTTAGGGTTGTGGTAGGATTTAAGGTTTAGGTTTAGGGTGTAGGGTTTATGGTTTTAGAGTGTTATAAGGTTTAACTTTTAGGATTTATGATTTAGGATTAAGGTTTAGGGTTTAGGGTTTAGGGATCTAGGGTTTTATTTTAGGGTTTAGGTTGTAGTTTGTAAGTTTAGGGTTTAGTGTTTAAAGTTAGTCCAGGGATTAGGATCGTTTAAGGTTTAGGATTTAAGGTTTTGTTTTTTAAAATAATAATATAAACAGATAAGTTTAGGTTTCTTTAGTTTATTTTTATTTATTTTAGTCTATTTTAATTTGTATTTTATTTAAGTTTTTTTTTATTTTTATTTAGTTTATTTATTTTAGGTTTATTTATTTTAGTTTAGTTTTATTTTAGTTTATTTTATTTTAGTGTAGGTTTAGGTTTATTTTTAGTTGAGTTTTATTTTATTTTATTATTTAGGTTTAGGTTTTATTTTTATTTTATGTTTTAATTTATGTTTTAATTTTTATTTTTTAGGTTTAGGTTTTAGGTTTTCCTTTTAGGTAAATTTTTAAGATTTATTTTTTAGTTTAGGTTTAGGTTTATTTTTAGTTTATTTTATTTTATTTAGTTTAGTTTAGTTTAGGTTTTACTTATTTTATTTAGATTTATTTTATTTTATTTTATTATTATTTTAGGTTTTAGGTTTTATTTTTTATTTATTTGGGTTTTAATTTTAGGTTTATTTTTAAGTTTAGATCTAAATTTAGTTTTTTATTTTATTTTAGGTTTATTTTAATTTTATTTTATTATCATTTTATTCATAGGTTCATTTTATTTTTAGTTTAGTTTAGTTTTATTTATTTAATTTTAGCTCATTTTGTTTTTTATTATTTTATTTTTATTTTGCTTATTATTTTAAGTTTTTTAGTTTTAAGTTTAGGTTTTTTTTTAGGGTTTAGGGTTCAGTTTTGTGGTAGTGTTTAGGGTTTTTACAGGTTTAGGTTTAGGGTTTAGTTATGATTTAGGGTCAGTGATTAGGTTTAGTGTTTTAGTTTAGGGCTCAAACTTGTGGTTTATAGCTCAGTGGTAGTTTGTGGCCTATGGTTTGTGGTTTGTGGCTAGGGTTAGCTCAGGGTTTAGTTTAGTTTTTTAGTTTGGGCTCAGATTTAGTTTCTTTTTAAAGACGCAGTCAGTGGTCATTTAGAGTATTATTTTATTTTAAACTAATAAACCAGGTTAATTTAGGATCTGGGAGTCATGGGTTTAGAGTTTAGTGCCTGGGTCAGTGGATTTAATTTAAGTCATAAGGCCCAGTCATTTGGCATATAGGTTAAGATTTAGATTTATGGTAGGATTAGGGTGGTAGGTCATTTTAGTGGTTTAGGTAGGTTTTTAGTGTATGGTGTAAGTTTAGGGCATGGGTATTAGTAAGTGGATATGATTTATTTTATTAGTTTTTGGTTTTGGTTTTATAAAATGAAAATTAAGCAAATCGTTATGTTTAGGTTTATTTAGTTTAATTATTTATTTAATTTATTTCTATTTTTTATAGTTTATTTAATTTTTTTATATATTTTTTATTTTTATTCAATTTATTTTATTTATTTTAGGTTTATATATTTTTGTTTAGATTTTTTATTTTAGTTTATTTTTTATGTTTAAGCTTAGGTTTATTTTTAAGTTGAGTTTTATTTTTATTTTATTTTTTTAGGTTTAGGTTTGATTTTTATTTTTAGGTTTACGTTATATTTTTATTTTATTTTTTTTAGGTTTAGGTTTTAGGTTTTAATTTTGCGATTATTTTTAGGTTTTATTTTTTAGTTTAAATTTAGGATTATTTTAAGTTCATTTTATTTTATTTAGTTTATTTTAGGTTTAGGTTTAACTTATTTTAGTTTATGCTTTATTTATTTTTAGTGTTATTTAGTTTAGGTTTAGATTTTTTTATTTTGTTTATTTTATTTTATTTTAGGTTTAGTTTTATTATTTTAGGTTTATTTTATTTATTTTTAGGTTTATTTTAGGTTTATTTTTTTAGGTTTTTTAGTTTTTTATTTTAGGTTTAATTTATTTTAGTTTACATTTATTTTATTTTATTGGTTTTATTCATAGTTTATTTTATTTCAAATTTAGTTTAGGTTTTATCTTTATCTTAGTTTTTTTATTATTTTATTTTATTTTTAGGTTTAGCTTTTTAGTTTAGGTTTTATTTTATTTAATAGTTGAGGTTTTATTTATTTTTTTTTCTATCTTTAGTTTAGGTTTAAGTTTTAGGGTTTATTTAGGGTTTTGGGTTTTAGGTTTAGGGTAGGGTTGGGTAGCATTTTAGGGTTTAGGGTATGGTCAGGTTTAGCTTTAGTTTTGGTAGGGTGGGAGTTTAGGTATGGTCTTAGGATTTAGGATAGAGAAAAGGGTATTTAGTTAAGATTTTCCCTAATTTCATCTTCATAGGGAAGGTGGTTTAGTTTAGTTTTAAGGTGGCCCATGTCCATGTATTTTAAAGGGCACAGTTTATTAGTATTAGTTTATAGGGCCTGGCTCAGATCAGTGGAGTGAGTTTAGGGTTGTGGCTCAGTGGTTTGGAGTCAGGTTTTAGGTAGGTCAGGCCTAGGGGTTTGGGGTCTAGGCATGGGGTTGGTAGGTTTGTGCCTAGTTCCATGTTTATTTTAGTAGGGCTTAAGATTCTTGGTTTAGGACTTGGGTTTAGGGTTTATGCTCATTGTAGTTTTAGGGTTAGGGATTTAGGTTTTAGGTTTTATAGTCATGTTTAATTTAGGTTTCTCAGGCTGGCTCTAGGGCTTAGGTTTAGGGCTAGGGTTTGTGTTTATTGTTAGGCTCAGTGGTAGTTAGTTTAGGGTTATCGGGGTTTAGGGTTTATTTTTAATTAAGCAAACCCGACAGTTTAGGTTTATTTACTTTATTTATTTTTGTTTAGGTTTATTATTCATTTTTATTTAGTTTAGTTTATTTATTTTAGGTTTATTTTATTTTAGTTTAGGTTTTTATTTTATTTTTATTGTTTATTTTAGGTTTAGTTTTAGATTTATTTTTTTAGTTGAGTTTTATTTTATTTTATCTCAGTTTAGGTTTTGTTTTTTAGTTTTTATCGTTTAGCCAGGATTTTAGAGTTTTTTAGGGTTAGGGTTAGGGTTTAGTTTAGGTTTAGTGTTTTGTTAAGGTTTTTGTTTTGGGTTTAGTGTTTGGGGTTTTTATTTTTTTATTTTAGTTTATTTATTTATTTTTTTATTTTTAGAGTGTAGGATTTATGGTTTAGGTTTTAGGTTTAGGGTTGAGGTTTTAGTTTAGGTTTATTTTAATTTAATTAAACCCATAAGTTTACATTATTTTAACTTTATTTTAGGGTTTAGGGTTACCTTAGAGTTTTTTTTTAAATTATATTTGTTACATTTTGGTTTATTTGGTTTATTAAGTTTATTTTTTTTTTTATTTTAATTTATTTTTTATTTTTTATTTATTTATTTTACTATTTTAGTTTATTTTATTTATTTTAGTTTAGGTTTTCTATTTTAGTTTATTTTATTGGTTTACTAGTTTAGTTTATCAGTTAAGTTTTATTTTTATTTTATTTTTTTAGGTTTTACTTTTATTTTAGGTATTGGTTTGGGATTTGGATTTTTATTTTAGGTTTATTTTAAGTTTAGGTTTAAGTTTATTTTAGTTTATTTTATTTTATTAAGTTTAGGTTTTGGTTTTACTTATTTTGTTTAGTAAATTATTGTAGTTTATGTTTTTTATGGTTTAAGTTTTTTTTATTTATTTTATGTTTATTTTAGGTTTATGTTTTAGTCTTTATTTTGTTTTATTTTAGGTTAATTTTGGGTTCATTTTATTTTTATTTTAAATTTAGTTTTTATTTTATTTAGGTTTTATTCTTAGGTTTATCTTATTTTTTTAGTTTAGTTTATTTATTTATTTTATTTTATTTTAATTAGTTTATTTTATTTTATTTTAGGTTTAGGTTTCATTTTATTTTATTTTAAAATTTATTTATGATTAGGTTTTAATTTTTTATTTTAATGTTTTATTTAGTTTAGGTTTTAGCTTTAGGGATTAGGGTTTAGGGTTTAGGATTTAGTGTTTAGGGTTGTAGGTTTTGTGGCTCAGTTTAGGTCATGGTAGGTTTATGGTTTAGGGCCCAGAGCCCAGGGTTTAGTGTAGTGGGTCAGCTCAGGGTTGTATTTAGGGTTTAGTGTTTAGTGTTTAGGGTTTAAGGCTTAGGATTTAGAGTTTAAGATTTTTGGTATTGTATTTTGGGTTTTTTTTTTAAAAAAAAATTAGGTAAACCTATAGGCTTAGGTTTACTTAGTTTATTTAGTATATTATTTTATATATTTTAGTTTATTTTATTTATTTTAGTTTATTTTATTTTATTTTGTTTATTTTTTTTTATTTAGTTTATCATATGTTTGTATATTTATTTTAGTTTATTTTTTAAGGTTTAGGTTTATGTTAATTTTTATTTTTTAGGTATAGGTTTAGATTTATTTTATTTTAATTTTTGTTTAGGTTTTAAGTTTTATTTTAGGTTTACTTTAGGTTATCTTTTAGTTTAGGGTTAGGTTTATTTTATTTATTTATTTAGGGTTTTCTTTATTTATTTTAGTTTAGTTTATTTTAGTTTGTTTAATTTAGGTTTAGTTTTTTTTAGTTTAGGTTTAGTTTTTTTATTTTATTTATATTTTTAGGTTTTAGGTTTTTTAATTAGTTTTATTTTATTTTATTTTAAGTTTATTTTCTTTTATTTTATGTTTAGTTTTATTTTATTTAGGTTTTTTATATTTAGGTTTATTTATTTATTTAGTTTAGTTTTAGGTTTTACATATTTTATTTTAGTTTAGTTTTTATTTTTTATTTTATTTTATTTTTTAGGTTTAGGTTTAGGTTTAGGTTTATTTATTTTATTATATTTTATTTAGGTTTAGTTTTATTTATTCATATCATTTTAGGTTTTATTAGTCAGTTAGTTTGGCTCAGTTTTAGGGTTTTGGGTCAGATTTGGTAGGAGGGCCTGGGTCAGGGTTGGGGTAGGGTTTGGTTTAGGTTTAGAGAGGTGGTAGGGTTTAAGTGGTTTAGTTGGTAGTGGGAGGCCTAGGGAGAGTTTAGGGCTAGTCAGGATATATTATTTGTTTGTTTTAAATTACAAACCCCATAAGTTTATTTAGATTATTTTTTTATTTTAGTTTATTTTTTTATTTTGATTTAGCTTACTTTATTTTATTTTGTTTAGTTTATTTATTTTAGTTTAGGTTTTTTCATTTATTTTATTTTTTGGTTTGGTTTATATCTTTTAGTGTAGTTTTATTTTATTTTATTTTTAGGTTTCAATTTTATTTTTATTTTATGTTTAGGTTTAGGATTTTATTTTATTTTTTTAGTTTAGGTTTAGGTTTTATTTTATTTTATTTTATTTCTTTTATTTTAGTTTATGTTGATTTTTTATTTCATTTTATTTAATTTAATTTTGTTTAGGGTTTTAGGTTTAGTTTAGTTTAGGTTTAGGTTTTAGTTTTATTTATTTTATTTAGTTTCTTTATTTTAGTTTAGGTTTATTTTATCTTGTTTATTTTATTTTTTTTATTTTAGGTTTAGTTTTGATTTTAGTTTAGGGTTTGTTTTATTTTTTATTTATTTTTTAGGTATTAGTTTTAGGTTTAGGTTTTATTTAGTTTTTTTTTTAGGTTTATTATATTTTAGTTTATGTTGTTATTTTATTTAGGTTTTATTCTTAGGTTTTATATTACTCTTTAGTTTATATTTTTATTCTTTAGATATTTCAATTTTAATTTTATTTTATTTTAGTTTAGTAGTTTAGCTTTCATTTATCTTATTATTTATTTTAATTAGTTTAGGTCTTATTTATTTAGTTTAGGATTTAGTTAGAGTTTAGAGTTTAGGGAGTTTAGTTTAGGTGTGGTCAGGGTTTAGGCCCAGAGTTTAGTAGCCTGGTGAGTTTAGATAGTGCAGGCCCATGGTTTAGAGCCTGTGAGCCCAGGGTCATCAGGACCCAGGGTGGGTTTAGTGTTAGGTGGGTTTAGGCCCATTTTTTTAGTGGTTTGGAGGGTCTGGTCCGCTTAGCCTCAGGTTGTGAGTCAGTGCTGTTTAGCCCAGGGTTTTTAGGGTTTAGGGTTTAGGGTTTAGGGTTGTAGGTTTATGGTTGAAAGTTTAAGGTTTAGAGTTTTGGGTTAGTTTTATGGTTTAGGGTTTAGGGTTTAGGGTTTATTTTTTTAAAATTATGTAAACCAAAAGGTTTATATTTATTTAGTTTATTTTTTATATACTTTAGTTTATTTGAATTTTAAGTGTTATTTTGGTTTATTTTTTATTTATTTTAGTTTATTTTATTTTTATTTCAGATTGATTTTATTTTATTTTATTTATTATTTTTTTTCTTTTAATTTTATTTATTTTAGTTTAGGTTTTATTTTTTATTTTTAGGTTTAGGTTTGGTTTATGTTTACTTTTTGTTTAGTTTTATTTTATTTTATTTTTAAGTTTAGGTTTATTTTTATTTATACATTTATGTTTAAGTTTTATTTTATTTTTTTAGGTTTTAGGTTTTTATTTTATGTTTTTTTTTTAGTTTAGGTTTAGGTTTATTTTTAGTTTATTTTATTTTATTTAGTTTATTTAAAGTTTAGGTTTAGGTTTTATTTATTTTAGTTTTTTATATTTTAGTTTAGGTTTATGTTTATTTTATTTTGTTTATTTTAAGTTAAGTTTTTTTTTTAGTTTAAGGTTTAGGTTTTATTTTTATTTATTTTAGGTTTATTTTTAGGTTTTGGTTTTGTTTAGTTTTTTTTTATTTAGGGTTTTGTTCCGCCATCCTTCAAGAACTTTGATGTAGTGGGAACCCACGATAATAGATTTGACATAGTAGAGCCGGATGTTGCAACACTGGTGGCAATAACGCACTCCTCTTTCGCCTTTTAGTTAGTAGTCATGTTGCATTGTGATTTGATTGTACAATCAGGCAACAATTTGATAAATACTTTTTTGAGAGCACCTCTTCATCAATAGGTTTGATGGAGCTCAGCAGAGGGTCATTGTAGGAGACCTCATTGTAAAGAAATAGAAACTCAATGAGTCCCTTGTTGATTACATTCTCAGGTGACACAACCTGTGCATGAAATCTAACCACAACTATCCAAGAGCATGACATTGAGATTCTTCTCAAGAATATCCATGGCCGCTGCCTTCATGTTGAAGGGCTTTACCATCAAAATATTTGAGAAATTAATCAACAAGATGGCTAGCCTACATATAGTTTCCTTTCCTAACCAATCTTCTAGCCCAAGCTACGAAGGTGTTTGAGAAGAAGCTAAGGATATTTGTGCCAATGAACAGAGCGAAGCAGATAGCCAGAGATCAATTTGAGAGACTAGGAGCTCAGCAACCTCATTTGTCACCTCCTCTTCCACCATCTTGGCCATCTTACCGGCCACCACAGCCACCACAATGACCATTTCCACCACCTCAGTAGCCTACCCAGCAGCAGTATTCATATCCTTTGTGAGGTAACTACTTTGCACCTACACTTATCGATAGATTGATTAAGACATTAATTTAGAGGGAGGTAGTTAGGAAAATCTTTAATAATCTCTTAAAGAAACCTGACTTTTAGTTACCAGAGCCTAAGAGGTTGGAGGATGTGGGCAAGAGTGATGATCCTAGCTATTGCCCTACCACCAAATTTTAGACCATGTCTTAGAGGATTGTATTACTTTTAAGGACTAGCTTGAGCACAGCTACAAGTTGAGAGCCATGGTTATCCCTAAGGAATACTTATTAGAACAACCATCCAGTTCTGTTAGAGTAATCCTTGGGGATACTTGTGATCCTCTTAAGACCAAAGAAGGTTAAAATATCTCCCTATCCCAAACCTCTAAGAAGATCATTTCTAAGATCAAGAAGCTTTCCTTGCAGGTGCCTAAAGCAGCTCAAACCTCCAACACCAAGGATGGTTTGCTTACAAAGGATAACTCAGGGATGGTGATAGCCCAGAAGATCACTCACCATACTTGGATAGTCCAGAGCATAGCCCCAGTCTAGTACTCCCTCCACCGTTGTAGCTACCACCTCTTCTACTAGCTCCTCTTCTACCAGCAGGAGCATTGTATCTGCAGAAAAGGGTACTAAATCCCTTACTTTGCTTACTTGATGTCTATCATGTACCACCCAAAAAAGAAATAAATGAAGAAAGCTGATTCTACTTATATATTATTTACTTCTGGTGCTCTTGATTTTATTTCTATTGAAAGCTCTCTTAGTTTAAATAAAAATAATAGCTTTAGTAGTTTTGATCCTTTCCTTTCTGATTCAGAGCCAGACTATCCTTCTCTAAATCAATTAGGTTAACCTCTTGTGATTGACTTGGAGTTAACTGACTCTGAGGATCCCATAGGAGAAGTTGTAGGTATGCCCAATGAGAAGGTAGAACTTTTCATAAGTTCATCATTCCAAGAAGTCATTGTAGTCAACCACGAGGGAAAAGTGCTACCTCCTAGGGTAGCACCTCAGGATAAGGGTAAGCAAGTAATTAGTTTGAGTGAGCAGATAGCCCCTCCATCAGATGCTCCACCCATGGATATGCTTATGGGGACCAATATAGAGTTGATTACAATGTCCTAGCTCACCTTAGAAAGTTTCCAGCTAAGTTAAGCATATACGATGCCCTTGTCTTATCCAAAGAGATGAGGTGATCTCTAATCAAGGCCTTACTTGATCTAGAGATATGCTTAGCTCAGCTGACCGCTACTAAAGAGGAGGCATGTCACTCGAAGGACATCTTAAGAGTTACATTCGTGATGAGTACTCTAAGGATGATGAAGCATAACCTCTCTTTACATTAGAGTGGATGTTTCCAGATACAGGCTATCCAGAGTTTTGGTTGACCCAAATGTATCAATCATTATTATGAGTCTAAGATCCCTTGCCTACTTAAGGAATGATATTTCTAAACTCTAAAAAGAAAGGATGACGTTAAGAGGATTCAATGAACAAGGCGAGAGGGTCTTGTGGTCATTATTTTGGATGTAGGGGGGACACCATGGACATCGTAGGGGGATACTTTTTGAGGTGATCGAGTATAAGATTGAGGTATGATGTACTATCTCAAAAGATAGAGACATCACCCTAAATTGGACCTAAACATGTAATAAGGACTCCTAGGCTTGATGGGTCTTCCAATGTAGAGATTTCTCCCTACTTTACATGGATGAATAAAGTAGGGTTTATATTAAACTAGGTTCTTAAGTTCCCAATGGAGGCAAGCCTTTATAGTTACATCTTAGAAATAAAATTTTCCTAAGAATACTCTAATTAAGACAATTATCATCTCCAAAGATTTAAAGGTTAGACTATCAAAAGATTGGTTGTATTTGGAAAATCAATTGGGAAAGTTCAAGGAGAAGACTTACTTTTGGAATCCAAATGAAATAAGTAAGAAATGCTTATGATACTAGGAAGCCTAATGAACATTCCAACCTATCTTATGGTTGGGCTTTATAATTTTGAAATTGAGGATATTTATATGTTTTGAGTTGAAATTTAATTAGATTACTAGGGCTTATAATCCACCAAAATAATATTGTGGGATGCCTAAGAGGTGAGGATTTATGCTCGTAGCCCAAAGGAAATAGCTACCTCAGATCCTAAATCTTGGGAGCTTTAGTATGAGCTAAAGCACGACCTAAATCTAAGCGACAGGTGGACATAAGGGTTTACCTCCACAAGAGAGAATAAATTGCCCGACTTATGGACTTATAACCTCCTAAAGTGGCCTCCTGCTAACTCCTCCTATGATTTTAAGACCATGTATTTCAGTCTTATGAATTGGAAGATAGCTAGGGTAGTTATTTAATTAGAAAGAGACTAAAGTCCTAAACACACTCCCTAAAAAAGACTAGAGCATGGTATGAGCATATGACTTAATCTATAGATGCAAAATATTTCAAATTTTATTTCATTTTAGAAACATCATTTTGATAGAGGCTTTAGGATTTTTTATGCTTAAATGCATGATGAAATAGGTTATATGTCAAATCATCTAGAAGCTAGCATTCTCCACCTCAAGGGATGCCCTCACAGGTCAAGCATTCCCTTATCGTGCAAGGATGTAGATCCTTCATGTTCAAGAGAGATAGAATATGCATGCATGATGTGAAACATACAACCATACAACAAAGGGGTTGTTGAATCTTCGAATTATATTATTTATTTCTTAGGCTTTATGATGAGGTTATGCATTGTTTAAAATTTAGTTATGAGTGATTAGTTGGGTAGAAAAGCTATGTTTATCTTAAGAGCCTAATAGTATCCAAGCCACACATTAAAGCATCAATCATTTAAGAAACTATGAAAAGCTATCATCCTAATGCACAATGTAAATATAATATCAAACAATTATATAAAATATCATAAAAGAATAAAAGGTCGGTCGCACTTTCGCATAACCCAAGAGAGAGAAAAGATGGGTAGTGAGCTCTACCCTTATATATCCTAGAATATGAAAGAATAATTATAATTGTATTAAATGCTATGGGGGTGTTCTTTCTTCATATCTTCATTTATGATTTGGTTCCTTCTTTGATTTGGATGGTGCTTGCTTCAAAGGAATCATCAGGCACCCTGATAAAGCCTTCTGCCACCGCTTCATCCTAATCCTCATTGGAACTAATCCTAATTCTTATTGCAAAAAATTAAATTTCTATGAGAAAAATAAATCTAATTTCACCGAAAATAAATGTTAGCTAAATATACATATAATCCCAAGTTGTATTTATAATTTGGACTTAGTACATATATGGGTAACTAAGCCCACCATCTAACTTTGATTTTGCTTAAGGATTTAAGCAACCTGCATAAAGAGCATTCCCATTTATTTTTAAGCATCCCTTAAGCATAATCCCTTGTATAAAATATGATTAGGCTAATATTGGCCTATCATCCAGTCTAGAAGCATACACCCTAACATCTAATCTTAAATAATACATCATAAAAAAATCATATATCACATCATACACCATCCTCACTTAGAGATAAAAGTGGTGACTTAATTCTAATGTGTGTATTAAGGCTTGTGTGGTATGTCTTGTTGGGCATTAGTGTTGTATTTTCTAAGTGTAGAAGGATTCAATTTAACATGAAAGGTTGATTTCACTTGAAGTAGTTTAATTGATTTGAGAATTTTAATTTGTGTTTTATTTTGCTTCATTTGATTACACTTAACAACTAAGTGTTATAAAGAGTGGAAAAGAGGATTGCCCTCTTTCATCCCTACTTTAAGTCACTTTCTGAAGTATATTAATTTGATTTAGTTCTCTTTAATGAATGGCTTCAAGGAAATTCCTTGGGTTTCTTGTTTGAAACCAGGGAATTGAAATCGATCCGAAGAATATTAGGGTGATATTAGAAATGCCACCCCCTAAAAGTTTAACTTAACTCAGATCATTCCAAGGGTGGTTGGTGTATCTAAGATGCTTTATATCCAATCATCGGAAGCTACCATTATCAACACTTGTCAAAAGGATTCCAAGTTTAAGTGGGATGACAAGTGTGAGCATGACTTCAAAGACATCAAGCATTACCTAATAATGTCATTGTTTTTAGAAGCCCCTATTCTGGGCAAGCTTCTTATACTTTACATTTCGTTAGATTACTCCCTCGATGCTTTGTTGGCCCAAGCCAATGACAAAGGGAAGGAAAAAAGCACTATACTACCTTAGTCATCATCTAATCCCTGCTAAGACTACTTATCCATCCATTTAGAAGCATTTCCTAGCTTTAATCTTTGCATCCCAAAAGCTATAGCACTACATGCTTCTTCATAAGGTGAACTTAATCTCTAGAATCAATGCACTACAGTATCTCATGACACGGTCGATGCTATTTGGACGGTTGGCACGACGATCCAAGATCCTCTCACAATTTGACAATATCTTCATACCCCTCTGTGTGGTGAAAAGACAAGTGCTAGCAGAATTCTTAGCAGCACGCTCACTTCTTGCTAACTCTCCACTTAATGATTATCTCTCTGATGAATGAATCATGAACATAAGGGAAACTAGCATTTATTATTGGAAGATGTACTTTGATGGTGCAGCTTTCTCTCAAAGAGGAGAAGAACCACAATATAATATTCTAGGAAAGGCGAGTAGGAATAGTTTTCTTAACTCAGTGATGTGATGAGATTCTCATATCATCTATCCAATCCTTGTGTAAACAACAAAGCTGAATATGAGACTTTGATTGTCAGTCTAGAGTTAGTCATTACTCTAAGCATCCAGATCATCAACATATTCGAGGATTCTTGGCTAGTTATCAACCAAATCCCTGGGGTCTTATAAGGCTATAAAGCCCAAGCTCCATCACTACCATAAGTACACCAAGGAGTTGTTGTCCCAAATCCCAGAGGTTACAATTTATAAGATTCCTCAAGGAAAGAGCGTAATAGTGTATGCTTTAGACAAGCTTGCCAAGGAGTTGGCATGTCCAGAGGATGAGTCTAAATTAATAAAAGTCTAAAATAGACAAGTATTATCCCTTATTGATATTGAAATCATCAAAAAGTACTCTCTTGAAGGGGAGGTTGCCATTACCAAGAAGGATGAGGAGTTAGATTGGAGGCAACCATTCATGGATTACCTAAATAATGACAAACTACCTCAAGAGACATCTCAAGCCCATCCGATGAGGAAGAGAGCATTTTCCTATGCTCTTGTGGATGGTGTCTTATACAGTAGTCTTTCAATCTTATGTGGTTATGTTGTTTAGACAAGCACGAAACCCATAAGATCGTGATCAAGGAATACTCAGGATTATGTGGAGCCAACCAATCTAGTCCAAAGATGAAAGCCAAAATTAAGAGATTAACATACTACTGGCCATCGATGATCAAAGATTGCATGGATACCACTAGGTGACGCCACCAATGTCAAATACATGGTGTGGTCCTACACCAACCACCAACATTCTGCATCCTACATTGGTCTCATGGCCATTTGAGTGTTGGGGTACAGACATAGTGGGTCCGATTGATCCTCCTTCTTCTAACGGTCATCAGTTCATCTTAGCTGCTACTGACTACATATCCAAATGGGTGAAGGAAATTTCACTCAGAGAGGCCACGACTCACCATGGGCTCCAGTTTTTTAGGAACCATATCGTATATAGATTCAAAGTGCCTCGATGAATTATATTTGAAAATGGTACTGCATTTGAGAGCACTGAGATTAACAAATTTGCCCAAGGACACAACATAGATTGGAGATGTTCTACCATCAACTATTTGAGGGCAAACGGATTAGCAGAAGCCTTCAATAAAACTCTCATGTAAATACTAAAGAAGACACTTGACAATAACAAGCGACATTGGAATGGGTAGTTAGTTGAAACCTTGTGGGCCTCACATCACATTTAGAACTCAACTCCTAGTCCTTTCGGTGTATGGGTCCAAAGCCATTCAACCATTAGAAGTCCAACTCCCATCACTAAGGATAGTTGGGTAGCAAGAAGATTGCAATACGAGGATGCCAAGTTATGGCTAGAAGAGCTCAAAGATTTGGAGAAAAATGCATGTGAGCATGCCAAAACCTCAAGTTGTACAAAGCTAAAATAATTCAAGCTCACAAGTTGGTCTATCCAAGAGATTTTCAAGTAAGATATATTATAGTTCTAAGGAGACAAATTGTTGCCCATCGTAACATGGGAGGAAAGTTTGAACCCACATGGGAAGGCCCTTTTGCCATAGAGAAGGCCTTCAATGAGGATCTTATCAGCTTATTAATCATAAGGAAGAGTGCCATATACTTCCAATCAATGGGCTCTACTTAAAGAAATATTATAAATCATGTTTGAAAATAATTATCATCAATAAAAATTCCATTTCAAATTCAATCTCTTCCATGTCAAAAGTAATCTTATTTGCAAATCTGCCATGATGTGTTTAGGGGTTGGTGTAAGAAACCTGAGAGGTGTCCTATCCTTCATTGACACAACACAAAAATAAACTACACACAAACATATAAAATAAACACATATCTTTTATCTTGGGCTTCTCTAAGTTGAGATAACGCCCCTAGCGACACTCACTCAGCAACTGCTCTAGATAGGGCTGGCGTGCTACCCTGCTAGTGTGTCACCCTAATGGTGTTCATGCTTTGGAGGATGTAAGTCTGCTACGCTTTTCTTCCTAACCTGGTCACTGCACACTGACGAGCGCCTTGTTAGTTTGGTAGGCCTTAATTTATGGCTGGTAAGCTACTCATGCTTGCTTTGTTTAAGAGGATGTGAGTCTTCTACACTTTATTATTGTATTAGCCTTCGTGTACTGATTGGGTCGAGTATATTTGAGGTTTAAGATAAGTCCCCTAATGGATCCTTCTCTCATGACTGCTTCAAGTCTAGGTCCAATCCTTCCTTAAGGCTCCCACTTAGTAGTCGCTCTAGGTCAGATAACATATATCCTGCCGATGACAGACTATCCCCATAGGAATCACCTGACTACTCTTAAGTTGATATAAGTCCCCAACTGCATTCACTTAGTAGTCACCATTAAGTCGAGCTCGATTTGTTGTGCTACCAACTGGTCACCCCAATGATTATTCCCTACTTTAGAAGATGTAAGTCTACTATGCATTTTTTATATACGCCATTGCATGGAAAGGCAAACCCTTAGGTTGGTTAGCTCTACCCTACGCTAGTAGACTATCCCTTAGATTTATGACAAGTTTAATATAGCCCCTTCTTAGTGGGTCCATCGCATAGACATTGTCCATAAATTAAATCTATCAAATTTGATCGAGCTCATATCACCGGATATTCCTTCAATTCAAACTCAAAATAAACCAAACAAACCATATCAAATAACATGAAATTAAGATAAAATTAATCTTGACTACTTTTGAGTTGACATAAGTCCTAGCAAATTCACTCAAGAGTTCTAGGTTAGGTTCAATTTGTTGTGCATCCAATGGGTCACCCCATCTAATGTTCCTTACTTTGGAAGATGTAAGTCTGCTATTCCTTCTTCCTAGCACAGTCATTGCACACCAAAAGGGAACCCCTTAGGTTGGCTAACTCTACCCCATAGCTAGTAGAGTATCCCTTTGGATTTGTAAACCTTAGGTACGTCAAGGCTGATATAGGCCCTTCTTAGTGGGTCCACCCCAGAACGATAGGGTCCATACATTAACAATGATTAAATTAAACCCAATCAAATTTTCCCTGATGGAGTTAAATCACACCCTTCTCCTAGTGTAGCCCCATATAAACAAGTTAAGCGAACAAGTAAAATTCAAAACCAACCTCCCAAGTGGAGTAAAATTAAACTAAATCCCCTACTTGAGTCCTAATCAAAGAAATCTGACCAAACTCTTATTCCCAGTGGATACATCTCCAAAAAAATCTATGAAATCAAACTCAAATCCCAATCCCCAGGAGATAGCTTGAACCTGCTTCCCTAGTGGAAGTTTATATACTAGACCCCAGTGGACTTAAGCCCATATCTCTAGCAAATATGCCTCCACAATAGTCAAAACAAAACAAATTAAAGTTGATTCGATCTTAATCCCCATTGGATTATAGATTCTTATCCCTAGCTAATCTTCTTTCCACAAATCATATAATCAAATCAAATTCAAGCCTTATCCCCAATAGATTTTCTTCTTCTATGCCCTCGACATACACTCCTCACATGTCTTGTCCAATGCATGTGTGTTCTGTAGTAGATCTCTCTCCATTTTCTTGACATGGAATTCTCATCAAATCTTATTTATTCTCTTATGCACACCTTTAATACTTCAACCAAAGCCTACAATGTATTCATTCAAATTACATCATCTTAACATTGTAATCCACATTTTATGATTTGTGATGGTGCAAGCTCAGACTAACTATACAATAACATGCTAAACATATTATAGTGTGAATTAACACACTATATTATAATTTAACATATAATGTTATATTATAATTTGCTATAATATAATATATTGTCTAACGCTTACACCTCATTAGAATCACTTAAAAGGAACAAATTACAAAAATTTTCTCAAAATATGAATAATGTTTATTTTAGTTGTAAAATTATTATTTTTCTATTAGAAATGTTAGAAAATAGCAAAATTTGGTGTTGCTTCTTGGTGTGTGCCATGAATTTGGCCAAATTCTTCCATCTCAACCTTCAAATTAACATTTTTGTGAGTTTTTACCCAATGTATTATAACAAAAGTAAACCACACTAAAATGTACAGTAACATTTATTAACACACGACCACATTCATATATACGTGATGTTTTATTGTTTTGTACAATAAATTTTAATATGCTTTCATATAATATATTATCTTACATTACACCTTAAAATGAATCACTTTAAGCAAAAAAATTATAAAATTTGGATGAAAAATGAACATTTATTTTTAATGCAAAATTTCATTCTTTTGATTAAATGACACACCATAGCACACCCCCAATGATGTTCCCTAAAGCTTACCTTAAATTTAGCCAAATCCCATCATCTCATCCTATAAATCAGTATTTATATGAATTATACCAATACAAACTCTACTACATCATACTATTACAAACTAAAATATGCTAAACAACAAGTAGTAATACACAATAGTATGTTATAATGCATGATGGTACACTATGTTATGAAATATTATATTATAATTCACTATAACATATTATATTATATTATATTGCATATCACATCACAAGAGATTTCTTATGATATAAAATCATAAAATTAGTATAAATAGTAAAAAAAACTATATATTTTAGTCATATCACTTACATATTTTAATTTGAAATAATATATTATGATGCCATACCTATTATGAATTTGTCCAAATTCCACCATTTTAAAGTCTAAATCAACATTTTTATATATAAAGCTAGTGTAGGCTCAACTGCATGATTGTAAAATACTAAAAGAATTTAAAATGCATAGATCAATATATTATGATATATGAAGTTATACTATGCTACAACATATAATATTTATTTTAAACATAAAATCTTACTTTTTAGACTACAAGTGGTGTAGCACACCTTTGGTACTACAATCTAATTCCCACTTAAAATTTAACAAATTTCATCATCCGATTTATTAAATTAATATTTTTATGGTTTATATTAATATATGTATAGGGCACAATTCCATAATATATTAAAACATTTCAAAACATCTTATAACATCCAAAAATAGATCCTACATGCTAAAATATATGATGCTACATTATACAATTTATATGGAGATATAATATTATTTAGGTTAGGGTTTAGGGTATTTCTCTTGAAGACATTTTCTTTAGCTACCATAACTATGTTAGGATTAGGACATCCTTTAAATCTACTCATAATGACAACTTTATTCAAGATTTATGATTTAGGCTTTGTGGTTTAGGGTTTAGGGTTTGGAGTTTGGGTTTAGGTTTGGGTTTTGGGGTTTGTGGTTTAGGCTTTAGGTTTAGGATTTAGGGTTTAGGTTTTTTTCTTCTAAATTAAGTAAACTGGTAAGCTTAGGTTTATTTAGTTTTATTAGTTTATTTTTATTTATTTTAGTTTATTTTATTTTACTTATTTAGGTTTATTTTTTTAGTTTAGTTTATTTGTTTTAGGTTTATTTATTTTAGTTTAGGTTTTTTATTTTAGTTTATTTTTTAGATTTAGGTTTAGGTTTATTTTTAGCCAAGTTTTATTTTAGTTTATTTTTAGGTTTAGGTTTTAATTAGGTTTAGGTTTAGGTTTTATTTTATTTTTTTTGGTTTAGGTTTTAATTTTATGATAATTTTTTTAGGTTTCATGTTTTAGTTTAGGTTTCTATTTATTTTTAGTTTAGTTTATTTTCTTTAGTTTAGGTTTAGGTTTAGGTTTAGTTTATTTTTGGTTTAGGTTTAGGTTTAATTTATTTTAGTTTAGTTTATTTTAGTTTAGGTTTAGGTTTATTTTATTTAATTATTTTAATTTTCGCTTAGGTTTAGGTTTTTTTTAGTTTAGGGTTTAGGTTTTATTTTTTATTTATTTTGGTTTATTTTTAGGTTTAGGTTTTATTTAGTTTTATTTTATTATATTTTACATTTTTATTTAAGTTTTATTTTATTTAGGTTTTATTCCAGGTTTATTATATTTTAGTTTAGTTTAGGTTTTATTTATTTTATTTTAGCTTATTTTATATTTATTTTATTTTAGGTTTATGTTTAGGATTTTTTATTTTATTTTATTTTATTTTATTTTGTTTATTTTATTTTATTTAAGTTTAGGTTTTATTTTAATTATTTTATTTAGTTTAAGATTAGGTTTTATGTTTTTAGGATCAGGGTTTAGGGTTTAGGGTTTAGGTTTAGGTTTAGGCTTTAGAGTTTAGGGTTTGAGGGTCATGATTAGGGTCATGGCTAGGGTCACTTTGGGGCTCAGGTTTAGGGTAGTTTTGGGTTGGTGTCAGGTTGTATAGGGTACAGGTCATGGCCAGGGCAGTTGCAGGTTTATGGTTTAGGTTTAGGTTAATTTGTGGTGGATAGGGTTTAGGATTTAGGGTTGGGTTTAGGGTTTTAAAAAAGCAAACTGGCAGGTTTATTTATTTAGTTTAATTATTATTATTATTATATATTTAGATTTATTTTATTTTTTATAATTAAATTTATTTATTTTAGTTTTATTTATTTTAGATTTGGTTTTTATTTTAGTTTATTATTCAGGTTTAGGCTTAGGTTTTATTTTTTTTATAAAGTTTACGTTTAGGTTTTTATTTTACTTTTTTAGGTTTAGGTTTTAGGTTTTTATTTTACATTTATTTTTATGTTTTATTTTTTAAGTTGGGATTAGGTTTATTTTTAGTTTATTTAATTTCATTTAGTTTAGGGTTTATGTTTAGTTTATTTTAGGATTAGGTTCAGGTTTTATTTTTTATAGTTTAGTTTATTTTAGTTTAGGTTTAGGTTTATTTTATTTTGGTTATTTTAATTTTAGGTTTTTTTTAGTTTACATAGTTTTATTTTATATTTATTTTCATGTTTATTTTTTTAGGTTTAGGTTTTCATTTATTTTTTATTTTATGTTATTTTAGGTTTATTTTATTTTTATTCAACATTTACTTTTTATTTTATTCAGGTTTTTTATTTTTATATTTATTTTTTTTCTTTTTGTTTAGGTTTTATTTATTTTAGTTTAGTTTAGTTTTTATTTTTTACTTTATTTTTATGTTTAGATTTAGGTTTAGGTTTAGGTTTTATTTTAGGTTTTAGTTTAGGTTTTATTATTTTATTTTATTTTAATTTATTTAGGTTTAGATTTTTTAAATTTATTTTATTTTTAGGTTTTATTTATTTTAGGTTTAGGTTTTAGATTTTAGGGTTTGCTTTAGGGTTTAGGGTTGTAAGTTAAGGCTTAGGTTTAGGGTTTAGGGTTTATGGTTTAGGGTTTAAAGTTTCTTTTTTTTTTTTGAGGGGGAACCCAGATAGGGAAATTTTATTGCACACAAAAAAAGAGTTACAAGATCTTAAAGGGGATAAACTCTAGAACTACACCAAAGAGAATCACTAGGAGTAAATCCCTATCTAAGTACATCCGTAAAAAAGAAAAGAGTAAAGCAAGCAAAAGATATAAAAGTGATTAACAAAAATAAGCAAATGAAGGATGAGGGCCAATGTTAAGAAGTGAGAATGCATGACACTATGGAGCAACCCCAGAAGAGAAAAGAGAAAAGCACCGCAGAGCATCCATTTGGTAAAAGTCTTGATATCCTTAGTACGCAAATATAATCAAAACCATATAGTGGTAGATAGAGAGTAAACAAAGCCGAATGAGAAAGGGGTTCCCATCTTGTTATAGGACCCGATATAAGACACCATGTCAATGAATTCCCAACACCAATACAAGTAGTTCATCATATTCAGCATTAGGCAGCAAGCTCACTAAAAGTCCACCCATTCAGATAGAGCATGATAAGGTTTGAATATGAATTAGTTAAGATCATCTTAATAGTGATCTGCATAAGTCTAATAAACAAAGTAAAAAAGATAAGAGAAGCAAGAAGTAAAATGGTTTTCAGTACAAAGACCATAAGCAAAAACAACAAATAGTAACACCACATTTCCAACCGTGTGAATTAAGTAAGGAAAAGAAACCGTAAAGTCAAGAAACCCCAACCCAATTGACCATAGACGTAAGTCGATGGGTTGGAAAGAAAGTAGAGATAGTAAAAATAAGGTAGAGAGCTTCTCCTTTATTTGGAGGCTCTCCCACCACAAAAAATTCCAAGAAGAGATAATCGAGCAAAAGTTGAATAGTTGCTTAGTAGCAGAAACAGTAATCCAGTTCTGCTAAAAGCAATAACAGTAATAACCAGCTGGGTGACCAATAACCCAACTATCTATAAAAGGTAAAATAGTGATTAAGACTAGGTAAAGCAGAAGAGTACTCCTCATGATCTGCATGTTCTCATCATAGCCAAGAGAGGAAAATAATAACAGAAAGATCAATGACCGATATATTAGAGCAAAATAAGACAAAAAAACAAAGAGCACTTGCTGAGCAAAGTACTCTAAAAACCAAAATCCAACAATGGAGGTAATGATATAATTCCATTCTTGCAAAGAGATATTAAAGTAGACATGGGATTTCACAAACAGCAAAGTAACAACACTAAGGAAGGTTGCAACCATTTGATGCTTAACAGCTGTCCTACCTTGGACAAAAGTAATTAAGCTGCAAGAAGCAAGAAAGTTAGCAAAACCCCAACTCAGCTGTCTACAGTTATAGAAATTAGTAGAAATGAGTAGAAAGTAGCAGATAGGGAGGATAGGTAATGAACATCTCTCCACCACAAACCAATCCAGTAAGAGACATTTAGTGCAAACAGTTCAGTAGCAGGTTGCTTAGTAGTAGACACTTTAATCCAATTCTGCCAATGATAATGACAGTAATAACCAAGAGGTTGGCCAATAACCCAATTATGCATATAAGATAAACCACTGATTAAGTTCAAGCAGAACAGAAGAATGCTCTTCAAGATTTGCATGTTCCCATTAGCATATAGAGGGAAACCAATAGTAGGAAGACCAACAAAGATCCCGGATAGTAGTAAAGACAAAGAAAAATAAAGAAACTTGTCGCAAGGTACTAAAAAATTCCAAAACCAACAAGTGGAGACATTGTTACGCTTTTACACCCATTAAGAAAAGCAATCTTTAAGAACAAAGATATAAAATAGAGAATGAATGAGTTCAAGTAATTCACCGAGTAAATAATAGTAGTGCCCACAACCTCAAAGAAAGGCGTAATGAAAATCCATTGTAACTCCAAACCTGCTGAGCATGGGAAACAAGTCCAAAAACAGCAAGATTAACAGTAACCTCAAGGGTCCAATTCAGCCAACAACTAAGAAAGGAGATACAAACAAGTTGACCATAGGAAAAGTAATTAAGAGTAGAGAGTGCATAAAATTGATCCCATAATAAAAGAGAAGAATTTTGACTATGGCAAACAGAACCGGGATGAAAAGAGCAACACCATGTTTGATCAAAAATAGCCCAGCTGATAATAACACAAACAGTTGGAGAATCAAGAATCAAAAAACATCCATAAGTCACAAAAACAACAATCTGGAAATAGGTCCCAAAAAATGAATGACTACCATTGAGAGGAATAATAAGACCTTTCCAGATCAGAAAATATAGTCTAGCAGCAAGGCCTAGAATGAGAGGGAAAACAAAGTAAAAACCAAAAAGAGAGGCAACATGAAAACCCATTCCCGTAGGGAGCAAAAGGAAATAGCCAGCAAAAAACAAATTCTCTCCAAACAAGAGCAATAAAAGAGATTGACCAAAGCCCCAATCTCAGAAACATCATGTACAAAAAGGATCTAAACAAAACAACTAGAATCAATCTAAAGAAACTCCATCCAGCTTTAAAAAATAAATAGAAAAGAAACAACAATGCGAGATTCCACCTGTGCAAAGTAAAAGAAGCATAAAAGATAACCAAGAAGTAATATCAAAGTTTTGCACAATAATAAGTCTACTAGAAGGGGTAAGGAGGTCAGCAGCAGTTTGTAAGAAAACCTACAAAAAACAACCTGGCAGGTGGAAGAAAAGAAGAAAGCCTCCCACAATAAGATCCCACCAAAGGGACCCTGCTGAATCAGAAAATGGTTTCCAAAGAGAGCAGGCTGAATGGGGTCCAGATTCCAGTATAGACAACCAAGAAGATAAATATCGCAAAAAAAGGCCAAAAAACCTCTTCATGTAGAAAAATAAAATAAAAGATAACTCACAAAAATAAAAGGAAAATGTCAGCTCAAAGCTAGAGTCAAAGAGAATATCAGTAGTAGTCGAAGATCTAATAGGGAGACAAGCAGCATGTCAAAAGCTAGCCACTAGTCATTATCAGCTAAAATCCAACAACCTAATAGTAAATCATCAAAATAAATATTGCAACCAAAGATAATGAACACTAATAATATAATGCATAGAAACAACATAGGTAACTAAGAAGCTCCAAGCAAATATATCTTTGAGAAATAACAGTTGCAAAAAATTAATGGCGGTAGCTAAATCCATCAAAATAAATATCTCCATCCAGTAATGATTAAGCCCCCTAGGATTAGGAATGAAGGCAACATTGATATTAAAATCTCAAATAGGAGTGGTGTTATAAAATCAATAGCAGCTGACACATAGCTCAACAAAATTCCAATGCAGGGTATTAGAATGCACATAGCTCAACAAAGCCTTTATTAGTGTGTAAATGCCAAAAGCAGAGAGCCTCCAAATAGAGAAGAAGCTATTAAAACAATAAATCATGGCACAAAGATCAAGACAATAAGTAATATCCGTGTGAAGCATCCACAAAAGACACAAAAAGGAGCAAAGCCATAAAATAAAGAGGCATACAGCTTAAAAGACCAATGGACAAGATATACATCAAAAGGTTAGATTGAGTTATGAGATAAGGAAACCCGAATTGTCCAAGTTAACCACACGCAAGTGTTTGGGTAAGGTGAGTTGATCAAAGAAGATGATACCATCCGATCTAGCTCCTGATTGGCAAGGTAGTCGACAAGCATTTCCTTCACGCCAAACATGAGTGATGTTAAAATTCAACCGGGAAAGAAGAGCTCTAGTTTGCTTGAGGAGGTAGTACAATTCGCTTGCTCATTTTGGTGGAAGTCAAAAGATCAATCAAGATAAGAGCATCCACCTCAATCCAAATATTGAGCCATATTTTGGAGGCAAATCTCAAGAGCTTTGTATCGCCATAAGCTCAAGAAATGGGACATGCAAGAAAGGGGATAAGCAAAAGCACATAGTACTATACCCTTAGAGTTTCTAAAATGCCACCATAACTAGAGCCATTATGAGATAGAGCCATTAGTATTAATTTTAATAATATGGTCAAGAGGTTTTTCCAATAAACAATCTTGTCATTCGATAGGGTTGGTCCGACAGTTAAAGCCCGCTTTATTGGCCACAAATTTACTTTTGAATTATCTCAGTAATGAATGAGATTGGCTTTAAACAAGTCACAATTTTGTTTTTAGTTCTAACAATAATCCTCACGTGGTTCATAGGGACCCCACGATGTTTTGCATCATTTTGGTCCATCCATATGAACTAGATAAGAGTGATAGCAGAGATGACTTTAATGTGCCCTTTAGTAGTATTGTCAAGATAGACTCCAAGAAGTTGATATAAAGTAAGAGAGCCATTGAAATTGATAGTGTCAAAAAGGTCATCATACCAAATCCAAAGCTTGGAAGTAATGGCCCCATTAACAAAAACATGATTAACATTCTCAATATGGAAACATCATTGACATTTAGAGGGTAAATGGAACCCTTTACCCACAACAAGGAATCAACAGGATAAAATTTTTCTAATATGCCAAGTAAGAATTGAATAAGAAGTAGGATATTATTCCAAAGTTTGGAGAACACATAGGAGGAATCATGATTATCTTTAGTGTGGAGCCACACATTTTTGAGGTTGAAATCACCATTATGTGAGAGCTTAAAGAGAATCTAGTCCTGATTGTTTGGAATGATAGGAATAGTAGAAACCATATTCAAGAAAGTAAAAGGGATAAAATCAGCAAGCTTACTATTATTCCACTTGTTGTTATACTAGAAAGAGTTTACTCTAATAGCGATAGTGGAATGGGTGGAGAGTAAGTCATCAATGGATCCACATCCACTCCAGTTATCTTGCCAAAAGAAAGAAGTGCCAGAGTTAATGCCCCAAAAAAATTAAGGATTCTACATCCCATTTGACAGAACAAAGTCTTTTCCACACAGGAGAATCACCCGGTTTAAAGGGACAAATGAGGGGGTGCTTACCCTGGCAATATTTAGCAGTCATAAAATTAGCCCAAAGACTATGATTACTCCTAAATTTCCACCAGAGTTTATAGGAAAAGGCATTGATAGCTTATTTTATGGATTTACAACCAAGACCACCTTCGTTAAAAGTGCCACAACTTTTAAACCAAGAGGTCCTGTGCATTCTTTTAGAGGAGGTATTGGAGCCCCTAAAAAATTTGTTTAGAGATGCTCAATTCTGTTGATGATATAAATGGTCGGCACAATGGTTTGGGTGAGATATAAAGGCATGGAATTAAGAGTGCTCTTAATCAAGGTGAGCCTACCACCGAAAGAGAGTAAATGAAATTCTCAAACCGAAATTTTATTAGATATTTTCTGAATAAGGTCATCAAAAAGATGAGATCTTTTCTGGCCTTTAAAAAGCGGAGCCCCGAGATAATTAATGGGAAGTTGATTTTGCTTAAAATTAGTAATTCTGGAGATTTGATTTAGTCTATTGGTAGAATATTAGAGGGAATAAAACAACATTTTCTTTCATTAAGAAAGAGACCACTGACTTTGCCAAAATCATTTAAGAGATTCTTAATAGTTTTAACATGTTGAAGAGAGGCATTGCAGAAGATTATAAAATCCTCAGCAAAGCTAAGATGAGAAACAAGGAAACCACCATGAGTTTTAAAAATCATGTTAGGATTTTTAATGAAAAGATCATTGAGGCTCTAAAAAGATATTCTACAAGAATGATAAAAGAGAAGGAGAAAGAGGGTCACCTTGTCACAAACCATGGCTCAAAGTAAAGAAACTTAGGGACTCACCATTCATGATAACAGAAAACTAGACATTAGTGATACAACTTTTTATAAGCTGGATAAAATTATTAGAGAAATCAAACAAATGTAAGATTTGAAAAAGAGGAAATCCCACGAGAGGTTATCAAAGGCTTTAGAGATGTCCAATTTGAAGAGGATATTACCTCCTCTAGAAAGAATATCAATGTCATGAACTAGCTCTTGAGCGAGAAGAATATTATTAGATATGGCTCTATTTTTAATGAAGCCAGTTTAGTTAGGGGAGATAATTTTAGGGAGCAGAGGGCTAATACTATTATTAATTAATTTAACAATGAGTTTTTGGAAAAAGGTGCAAAGACTAATAGGTCTAAAATCACCCCAAGATTCAGGATTGTTGGTTTTAGGAATAAGGACAATAGAAGTACTTAAGAAATATCTGGGAATAGAGCTGTCATCAAAGAAATCGATAACAACATCAACAAGATCAAATTTAATAAAAGGCCAACAATGCTGAAAGAAATGAGTCGTATAGCCATCGTAAGAAAATCGTGTTCATGCTAGAGTACTAATAATCTTCGCTTCCGAGGGACGCATAGTGAGCACATGGTTATCCTCATTGTTAATCATAAAATGGATTAGATGGGTGTTGGAGGGGGTTTCTAATGAAGGGTTTGAATTTAATAAATTTTGAAAGTTATGTACAAATTCCTTAATTTCATTATTATCGCCATCCAATCACCATTAGAGTTCTTAATTTTCTTAATTGAGTTTAATGCTTTCTTATTGCAAATAACATGGAAATACCTTGTGTTTCTATCGCCATCGAATATGTTTGCTAGAGACTTTTGATGCCAATAGGTTTCCATATTTTGGTAATTAATCAAGTTATCTTTGGTAATGCTCAACTCATCAAGCTTACTGGGATCAGTTAAGATAGCCTCTTCAAGAGAACAAACCAATTGTTCCATAGCTTTAACTTTGGTAAAAAGATTTTTAAATATATGCTTGTTCCACCAATTGAGGTTTTGTTTAAGTATTTTAAGCTTAAGCCAAAGAATCATGCCTTTAACAAATTATCTAGAACAGAGAGCCATCCAATTAGTGAAAACAACATTAGTGAAATTGCCATATGGGTCCACATATTTTGGAATCTTGGCAGGAGTAGAAGGGTTAAAGGGGGTTGTTTTGATAGAGATCAAAAGAGGAGCATGATCAGACAAACTTCTGCTCAAATGCTCAACATAGGTAAGAGGCCATTGATTGATCCAAAGAGAATTAAAGAGGGTCCTGTCAAGACGCTTCCAAAGTCTAGAGTTATGCCACATGTAATCGTAACTAAAAACCAATGTCAATCGATTGCAATCTAGGATCATATTAGAGAAGTCTTCCATGGAATGGAGGTTAGAGAACATCCTCCCTCCTTTCAAGAAAAAATGATAGTGTCAAAATCACCCCAACCAACCGTGGAAGGGTAACCAGGAGGCGAAGGTTCTTAAGTGATTCCAAAGGATGTTCATACCGGCTCTATTATAAGAAGCATAGATAAAGGAACCAAAAGCTAAAAACTCACCTAATGAGATTTTGACATTAACCAATTGATCAAGATCATCAATGATGGAAATGGTGATGGAATTATTCCAAAACACCAAATATTATTAAGATTAAGAGGAAATTTTGAAATCCAAGCGATTTAGCAACATGGGCAATCTTGGAAGAGTTAATGAAAGGCTCAATAATAACAAGTAATTTGATGTAATGAGTGCGACAGAGGCTCCTAACATGGTTGCGGATAGGGAGAGTCCCACAACCCCGGATATTCCAAATAAGAAAATTAATCATGATAAAAAATCAAAAAGGAAAAGGTAAGAGAGGAGGACATAATTATTTAGAGTGTGAGAAGAACGTGGTTCTAATGAAGTTATTATTAGTCATTTTGGCTTTATAAGATTTTTTTTAATAACAGCTTGGAAGGGTCTATTAGTATCCAAAGTATCTCCATCATAAAGGGATTGGTTTTGGTATCCGTAATAGAGCAAGACGTCAATGTTTTAGTAGTGCTGATTTCTCCTTCTTCAATATCAGAGTAAGAATGAGAAATTTGGATAGCTTGAGTATCACTCTGTAGAGAAATAGAAGGGGAGGTTCTTGCACCATTAATAGCACAAATATCATTCTCATTTCCATGATGCATATTCAAATTTTGGCCTGACACCAAAGGTTCAACAGTATTTTGATCCAATTTAAGATTCCAATTCAAATTATCATTAAGATTCAAATGGAGCAAAGGATTGTCATGAGAAGCCAAATTATTACAAGTAGGAGAAGTTCTAGGTAAGTTATCATTAGTTTCTTCACACACCTCAATAGTAATATTTATACCATAATGTTTCAATTAGGAAAATCAGGGGTAATAAAGGGGTAGTGTAGAGGATGAGTTCCATTATGAGTAGCATAAGCTAACTTATTGGTTTTCCCAAAGAGAGGTATTATCTTTATATATTCTTTTGAGGTTAGGGTGTAAGACAAAGCATTCAGTGATCATGACCATGGATCTTATGCAAAAGATGGGAAAATTTCTTCTACTCCAAATCCCAAAACTTCTTTGGGGTATTTTTTGGTAATGTCAATCTCAACCAAGATAGGTGCAATAGATGGCCAAGATCTAGCGGCAATGGCTTGATCAATTTGAAGGGGTCTACCAAATAGAGCCCCAACCGCAAACAGAACTTGGTGAGTAACATAGTGAATTCTCATGTTGGGAAAAGTAAGCCATAAAGGAACAATAGGGATTCCTCTTCACATCAAAAGGTGACCATTTCAAGAGCCGCATTTCAATTATACACAAAATAGAGCGACGAGCAAAGACTCGAGAATAATCTAAATCATTTGATAACTGAATAAGGATATGTCGAGGATCAATCAGCCCAATAGTGAAGATTCCCGAAAGCTTTAAGCTATGGAAGAAAGATCAGATATTATCTAGAGTAGGGCATCGTAGAAAGAATTTACCAACCAAACAGAACTCAAAAGGCTTAGCTAATTTCTCCACATCTTGGTCAGAACACATGACAACCAGCAATCCATGGAATGAGGTTGAAATTAAGTTAACCGAGGAATTAGAGCAAGGGTTCTTACTAGAAAGAGCATCCTTAAAGGACTTGACAACAGGCGCATTAATAGATGCAATCTTATCCAAAATACCTTTAGGATCAGAGGGCAAAGCTGGCGCATCCAGAGAGAGCTACTCTGAGAGTGATGGCTCGCCATTGAACGATCCTGAGAGTCACATAAGCAACCAAGCAGAGGAAGTGCAACCAAGTAATAAAACAATGATCACGACGGTAGCAAATGTGGCCAAACCAGAAAAATTGGAACACAAAATGCCAGGGAGCGCATGAGAGGAAGGAGTTTTGGTTTAGGGTTTAAAGTTGTAGGTTAATGGTTCAGGGTTTAGGGTTTAGGGTTAGGGTTTTTATTTTATTTCTTATCTTTTTTTAAAATTAAGTAAACTCATAGGTTTAAGTTTATTTAGTTTATTTTTTATATTTTTTATTTATTTTAGTTTATTTTATTTTTTATTTTTATTTAACTTTACTTTCTATTTTTATTTATTTTATCATATTAATTTTAGATTTATTTATTTTAGTTTAGGTTTTTTTATTTTAGTATATTTTTTAGATTTAGTTTTAGTTTTATTATTATTTTATTTTTTAGGTTTAGGTTTTATTTTTTATTTTTAGGTTTATGTTTAGGTTTTTATTTTATTTGTTTAGGATTAGGTCAAGGTTTTTATTTTTATGTTTTATTTCTTAGGTTAGTTTAGGTTTATTTTAGTTTATTTTATTTATTTAGGGTAGGTTTAGGTTTAGGTTTATTTTATTTTAGGTTTAGTTTAAGTATTATTTATTTTAGTTTAGCATATTTTCTTTTATCTTAGGTAAGTTTTTTTATTATTTATTTTAGGTTTTATTTTAAGTTTATTTTTTTAGGTCTTTAGTTATTTTTTATTTTTTTATTTTATGTTTTCTTTTTTTATTGTAGGTTTAGTTTTTATTATATTTAGGTTTCTTATTCTTTTAGTTTAGTTTAGTTTTTTATTTATTTTATTTTAGTTTAGTTTTTATTTTTTTATTTTATTTTCTTTTTAGGTTTAGGCTTAGTTTTTTTAAAATTTTTTTTTGTTATAGGTTTATTTATTTATTTTATTTTTATGTTTTATTTAGTTTAGGTTTAGGTTTTTAGTTTTGAGTTTAGGGTTGTGGTTTAGGGTTTAGGGTTTGTTTTGGGTTTAGGTTTGGGTTTTAGGTTTTGCCTAAGGTTTATTTTGGTTTACAATTTTATGGTTTGGGTTTTTAGGGTTTAGGGTTTTTTAAGGTTTAGGGTTTTAGGGTTTATGATTTAGGATTTAAGTTTGTGTGGTCCGTTTTAGTTTAGGGTTTAGGTTTTGCTTTTTTTAATCAAGCAAAAATTTAGATTCAATATTTCTTCTTTTTGATTTCATCAACAAAGTAACACACCAAGTTTACTAAGACACAAGCGATGACATGGATAAAAAATTAGCATGCATAAGGTAAATAAAAAAGCCCTATATAACTAGAATTATCTCTACTATAAAGACATAGTTCCATAAGCAGTAGATCAGATCGATCATTCTTCAGTTTCTCTAGTTCCCATCAGAATCACTCTGGCCTCTTGAGTAGTAGGATCCACCATCATATCCCCGATCTCTCCCTTTGCCATCACCATAGTTGTAACTTATGTCGCTCCTCCCATCTCCATAACCACCATTGCTTCGACCACAACCTCCATATCCACTAGCACCTCTAGATCCCCCACCACCACTGCGATAACCTCCACCTCCACCTTCATCCCCACCACAAGAACTAGGTTGAGCCTAGTTGATGGTGATGTTCCTGCCATCAAGGTTCTTCCCATTCTTAGGGTTTAAGTCTATTAGGTTTTGGGTTTAAGTTTTTTTTAAATTTTATTTAGTTACTGTGGATTAGGGTGGTGGAGGGTGGGTGGAGGTTTAGGTTGTAGGAGGGTTTAGGGTTTGGGTTAGGTTGGGTAAAGTAGGGTTTAGCATTTGGCTTTTTTAGGGCCTGGATAGGTTAGCGCTCACTGGATTAGGTAGGTGTGATTTAGACCCAGGTGGGGTGCCCAGGTTTTGTGGTGTGGGTCAGGTCAGAGTCAAGATTTGGTGGCCCAGGTGGGGCCTGCAGGTTTTAGGATTTAAGCCTAGGGCCTAGGCTCAGTGCCTAGTATGTAGTGTGGGCTCAGGTTTTAGGTTTAGATCATGTTGTTTAAGATTTAGGGTAGGGTTTGGTCTCTTTTTAAAAAAAGCAAAAATAGTAGGTTTAGGTTTATTTAGTTTAATTTTTATTTATTTTAATTTTTTTATTTTTTTATTTTTATTTAGGTTTATTTTTTATTTATTTTAGTTTATTTATTTTAGACTTATTTTAGCTTAAGTTTTTTATTTTATTTTATTTTTTTTGGTTTATGTTTAAGTTTATGCTTATTTTTTAGTTTAATTATATTTTTATCTTATTTTTTAGGTTTAAGTTTTATTTATTATTTATTGGTTTCGGTTTAGGTTTTTATTTTATTTTCTTAGGTTTAGGTTTTAGGTTTTAATTTTAGGTTTATTTTTAGGTTTTATTTTTTAGTTTAGGTTTAGGTTTATTTTAGTTTATTTTATCTCATTTTAGTTTAAGATTAGGTTTAGGTTTACTTTATTATGTTTAGGTTTAGGTTTATTTATTTATTTTAGGATTAAGTTTATTTTATTTTATTTTATTATATTCATTTTAGGTTTATGTTTTAAGTTTAGGGACTAGGTATTTATTTATTATTAGGTTTATTTTTTAGGATTAGGTTTTACTTATTTTTTTTTATTTTAGGTTGTTTTATTTTATTTTATGTTTAGTTTTTTTTAGGTTTTAATTCTTTGGTTTATTTTATTTTTTAATTTAGTTTAGGTTTCATTTAATTTATTTTAGTTTATTTTTATTTTTTATTTTCTTTATTTTTAGGTTTAGGTTTAGGATTTAGTTTTGGTGTTTATTTTATTTTTATTTAAGTTTAGGTTTTATTTAATTTATTATTGTTTCTTAGTTTAGTTTTAAGTTTTAGGTTTTAGGGTCAGGGAGGTTTAGGGATGATTAGGGTTTAGGATTTAGGTTAGGGTTGTGGGCTCAGGGTTGGTTTATGTTGGTTTGGGTTGTGGCTCAGGTTTAGGGTTTAGGGTAGGTTTAGTTTTTTCTTTAAAATTAAGCAAACCAGTAAGTAGGTTTGAGTTTTATTTATATTTATTTATTTTATTATTATTTTATTTATTTATTTTGTTTATTTATTTTATGTTTATTATTTTAGTCTATTTTTTATTTTAGTTTATTTTAGGTTTAGTTTAGGTTTATGCTTATTTTAGTTTAGTTTATTTATATTTTTGTTTTAGGTTTTATTTTTTATTTTAGTTTAGTTGTTTTTTGGTTTATGTTTTATTATTTATTTTAGATTTATTTTTAGTTTGGTTAAGTTTATTTTAGTTTTATTTTATTTAATTTAATAGGGTTTATAGTTTATTTTAAGTTTAGGTTTAGTTTTATTATTAGTTTAGGTTTAGGTTTATTTTATTTTGTTTTTTATGTTTTTAGTTTAGGTTTTATTTATTTATTTTAGGTTAATTTTAGGTTTAGGTTTTTTATTAGTTTTATTATTTTTTAGGTTTATTTTATTTTATTTTACAATTTATCATTTAGATTTTATTTAGGTTTATTTTATTGAAGTTTAGTTATTTTTTTATATTTATTTTAGTTTTCTCTTTATTTTATTTTATTTTACATTTAGGTTTAGGTTTAGGTTTTAGTCTTAATCTATATTATTACATATTTAGGTTTAGGTATTTTATAATATTTATAGGTTTAGGTTAGGCTCAGGGCCTGGGTAAGGCTTTAGGTTTGGGGTTGTGGTAGGGCCTAGGTCAGCAGGTTTTGGGTTTTATGGTAGTGCTCAGTGGGGTCAGTGTGAAGGTTTAGTTTGGGCTGTGGTCAGGGTTTGGGGTCCATGGTAGGGTAGTTTGTGTGGTGTCCATGATTAGGGTTTTTTTTTAATTTAGAAACCCACAGTTTAGGTTTATTTAGTTTATTTATTTTTTTTAGTTTTTTATTTTATTTATTTAGATTTATTTATTTTATTTAATTTAGTTTATTTATTTTTAGGTATTTATTAGCTTAGTTTTATTTTATTTTAATTTTAGATTTAGGTTTAGGTTTATGTTTATTTTTTTTAGTTTAGTTTTATTTTATTTTATTTTAGGTTTAGGTTTTTTTTTTATTTTAGGTTTAAGTGACTTTATTTTATTTTATTTTAGGTTTAGGTTTAACTTTTTATTTTAGTCTAGTTTATTTAGTTTAGGTTTTTTAGTTTATTTTAGGTTTAGGTTTACATTTTTTATTTTAGTTTATTTTATTTAAGCTTTAGGTTTGGTTTATTTTATTATTTATTTTAGTTTTGTGTTTTTTTAAGTTTAGGGTTTAGCTTTATTTTTTTATTTTTTAGGTTTTATTTTAGGTTTATTTTTTAGGTTTAGGTTTTTATTTTAGTTTTATTTTATTTAGGTTAGTTTTTATTTTATTTAGGTTATTTATTTAATTTTTAATTTTTATTGTTTTTATTTATTTTATTTTAGTTTATTTTTAATTTTATTATCTTTTATGTTTATGTTTAGCAGGTTTATGTTTTTATTTTATTTTGTTCTTTTATTTTATCTTTTAGGTTTTATTTATTTTATTTTAGGTTTTATTTGGTTATGTTTAGTTTATTTACTATTTAGGTAGGGTTACTGAGGGTTTAGGGTTTATGGTTTGGGGTTTGGATTTAGGTTGGGGTTTAGGGTTTAAGGTTTGGGTTTTAGGGCTTTAGGTTTAAGGATTAGGGTTTTAGGGTTTAGGTTTAGGATTTAGGGTTTAGTGTTTAGGGTTTAGGTTGTAGGTCTAGGGTTCAGGTTTTAGTTTAGGGTTAAGGGTTTTGGCTTTTTTTTTAATAGAGAACCAATTCAGATTCAACATTTCTTCTTTTCAATTTCTTCAACCAAGTAACACACCAAGTTTTCTAAGACACAAGCAATGACATCAATAAAAAATGAGCACGCATAGAGCAAATCAAAAACCCTAGATAACAAGAACTATCTCCACTATAAAGACACAGCCCATAAGTCAGATCAATCGATCGTTTCGCTTCAGCTCATCAAAACCACTTTGCCCTCTCAAGTAGTGGGATCTGCCATCATATCCTCGATCTCTCCCCTGCTACTACCATGATTGTAACCTCCATCGCTCCTCCGACCTGCATAACAACCACTGCTCCGACCATCACCTCCATATCCACCAGCACCTACAGATCCCCAACCACCACTATGATAACCGCTGCCTCTGCCTTTGCCTCGATCGACGGATCTAGACTAAGCCTAGTTGACTGTGATGTTCCTTCCATAAAGGTTTTACCCATTCTTAAGTTTTAGAGGGTTTATGTTTATTTTTTTAATTGATTTAGTTACTTTAGGTTTATGTTTAGTGTTTGGAGTTTTTTTAGGGTTTAGTGGTTTGTGGTTTAGGGTTTATGGTTTGGGTTTTAGGTTTTAGTTTAGGGAGTGGAGGTTAGGGTGTGGTAGGGTCTGTTTAGAGGGTTTATTTAGCCAGAAGATGGTTTAGGTTAGTTATGATAGTTAGGGTGGTAGTATTATTCCAGACCCATCAGTAGGTTTAGAATCTCATGTGGGCCAGGCTAAGGCCCAGGGCACAGTGGAGGTCAGGTTAGTCAGTTTTTAGGTGTTATAGTTTAGGCCTGGGTCTGTTTAGGGTAGGGCTCAGGGTTTTATTTTTAGGGTTTTAAAAAAAACAGGCAGGTTTATTTAGTTTATTTTAATTTATTTAATATTTAATTTATTTTATTTATTTTTATTTAGGTTTATTTTTTATTTATTTTTATTTTAATTAGTTATTTATTTAGTTTAGGTTTTAATTTAGTTTATGTTTTACATTTAGGTTTAAGTTTATGCTTTAGTTTAGTTTTATTTTATTTATTTTTTTAGGTTTAGGTTTTATTTTTATTTTAGGTTTAGGTTTAGGTTTTTTATTTTATTTTTTTTAAGTTTAGTTTTAGGTTTTTTATATTAGGTTTATTTTAGTTTTATTTTTTAGTTTAGGTTTAGGTTTATTTTTAGTTTATTTTATTTTATTTAGTTTAGGGTTTAGTTTAATTTATTTTAGGTTTAGGTTTAGGTTTATTTTAGGTTTATGTTTTATTTTAGTTTAGGGTTTAGGTTTTATTTTTTTATTTATTTTTAGGTTTAGATTTTTTTTAGTTTTATTTTATTTTATTTTGGTTTAATTTAGTTTTATTTTACATTTCATTTTATTTTATTTAGTATTTATTTTAGGTTTATTTTATTTTTAGTTTAGTTTAGGTTTTTATTTATTTTATTTTAGTTTAGTTATTATTATGTTATTTTATTTTTACATTTAGAATTAGGTTTAGGTTTAGGTTTAGGTTTTAGTTGATTCTTTTATTTTATTTTATTTTGTTTATTTTATTGAGGTTTAGGTTTTTTTATTTATTTTATTTTTAGGATTTATTTTGTTCAGGTTTAGTTTTGTGGTTCAGTGTATATGGTTTTTAGGGTTTAGTTTAGGTTGTAGGTTTCAGGTTTTAGGTTTGTGGTTTAGGGTTTTTAGGGTTTAGGGTTTGTTTAACGCTTTAGGGTTGGGATTGTGTTTAGTTTGTGTGGTCTGTGGTTTAGGTTAGGGTTAATATTTTTTTTTATTTTTTTATTTTATTATTATTTATTTTCTTTCAAATGAAGTAAACTCCTAAGTTTAGGTTTATTTATTTATTTTTTATTTATTTTAGTTTATTTTATTTTTTATTTTTATTTAGGTTTATTTTATTTTTTATTTAGTTTAGTTTATTTTTATTTAGGTTTAGGTTTACGTTTATTTTTTATTTTAATTTTATTTTAATTTTATTTTTTTAGGTTTAGGTTTTAATTTTTATTTTTAGGTTTAGGTTTAGGTTTCTATTTTATTTTTTTAGGTTTAGGTTTTATGTTTTTATTTTTGGTTTATTTTTAGGTTTTATATTTTAGTTTACGTTTAGGTTTATTTTTAGTTTATTTTATTTTATTTAGGGTTTAGGTTTAGTATATTTTATGTTTAGGTTTAGGTTTTATTTATTTTAGTTTAGTTTATTTTAGTTTTGGTTTAGGTTTATTTTATTTTTATTTTAGGTTTAGGTTTTATTTTTTATTTATTTTTTGGTTTAGGTTTTTTTTAAGTTTTTATTTTATTTTTATTTAGGTTTAGTTTTAATTTTATTTATGTAAAACTTGTCAAATTAATCATGACATGAATACTTCAAAATATTGTGTTAATGGTAGAGCGTCCCTAGAAGTTTATCGACTATATGGCCTCTGAATACGGAAAATGTGCAATGTCACGTAGATCGACTCTGTCGGTTAAATAAACAAGGATTCCCACATTATGGATGAATGCGAGCAAAGCATTTTTCCATGAAACTAGAATTAGAATAGGTACTACGTAAACTAGTGGAATTAATGATATTATGGTTCATCGGAAGAAAATTTTTTATGTGTTCAAGAAACTAAATGGGTTGGGGAGAAAACCAAGGAGATTGATAGTTTAGGTTTTAAACTTTAGTATTCAGGTAGAAGTCAAATTAGAAATGGCGTAGGTGTGATTATAGATAAAAGTTTGAAGGATAATGTTATAAATATTAATAGATGCAGAGATACAATTATAGCTTTAAAGATTATTGTTGATACTAAGATTATCAATGTTATAAGTGTTTATGCTCTTCAAGAAGGTTTGGATGTAGGATCAAAAGAAAAATTTTGGAATGAATTAGAGGGATTAATACAAAAGATACCTCTTGAAGAAAAAGTATTTATTGGAGGAAATTTAAATAGACATGTTGGTAGATTGGTAGAAGATTTTAAAAGTATTCATGGTGGTTTTGGATTTGGAGTGCTTAATGAAAAACGTAAGAATATATTAGAATTTGCTTTAGCGTAAGATTTTATAGTTTCTAATACTTTATTTAAGAAAAGAGATGAGAATATTATTACTTATAAAAATTGATCTAGTAAAACACATATTGATTATTTTCTGAAAAGAAAAATAAATCATTTAGATTGTAATGATTGTAAGGTCATTGCAAGTGAAAGTTTAAATACCCAACATCAATTATTAGTCTTAGATTTTAAGATGAAAGATTGGAAGATGAAAATTAAATCAAATTATTGTCCTAGGATTAGATTGGGGCACTTAAAGAACACTAATAAAAATATTTTTAAGAGCAAGCTACAAGAGCTTAGAATTTGGGATGTTCATAAAGAAGCTAATGTTATGTGTGAAAAAGTAGCAAGTGAAATTAAGCATATTGCTAAAGAGTGCTTGGAGAATCAAAAGGAAAAACTTCTTTTAATAAAATAGTTAGTGGTGGAGTCAAAATGTGCAAGAAAAGTTAAAAAATAAGAAGTGTTGTTATAAAACTTGGTTTAGATGTAAAAACTCAAAGAATTGAGAAAAATATAAAGTGGCATGTAGAGATTCTATGAAAGCAATATATGATTAAAAAAATTTAGCTTTTAGTCATTTATACAATAGATTAGATACCAAAGAAGGTGAAGATGTATGTATAAATTAGCTAACTAAAGAGATAGGAGAAGTAAAGATCTAGCTCAATTGAGGTGTATTAAGGACGAAAATCATAAAGTGCTTTTATTAGAAAAGGAATTTGAAAATAGGTGGATGAGGTATTTTGATAAACTTTTCGAAAGAAGGATTTGAAAATATGATTGATTTTTGCAACCTTAATACCTTAAACAAAAATAGAGAATTTTTTTTTATCATCGTATTAGTAAATCTTAAGTTAGAAAAGCTTTGAAGAAAATGAAATGTGGAAAAACAATAGGATCTGATGATATTCCAGTAGAAGTGTGGAAATGTTTAGGAGATCAAGGAATTTCTTGGCTTATAAATCATTTTAATGTTATTTTAAATACTAAAAAGATGCTAGATGAGTAGAGAAAGAGTTTATTGATTCCTATATTTAAGAATAGAGGTGATGCATAAGAGTGTGCAAATTATAGAGGAATTAGGTTAATGTGTCACACCTTAAAATTATGGGAGAGAGTAATTGAGCATAGGTTACGATGTGATATAAAAGTCTCTCTCAATCAGTTTGGTTTCATGCCATATAGAACTACAATGGATGTTATACATTTGTTAACTGGTTTGATGGAGAAGTATAGGGAAAGCAAGGAGGATCTACATATGATATTTATTGATTTAGAGAAAGCTTATGATAATATTTGAAGAGATGTTCTTTGGAGAGTTCTAGAAAATAAAGGAGTTAAGATTGGTTATATTCAAGTCATTAAGGATATGTATACTATAGTTGTTACTTGTGTCCAAACATAAGGAGGATTGAAAAAATATTTTCCTATTTCAGTTGGATTACATCAAGGATTAGCTTTAAGGCCTTACATTTTTTCTTTAGTTATGGATGTTCTTACTAGGCATTTATAGGAAGATGTACCTTGGTGTATGCTTTTTGCTGATGCCATTCTTCTTATTGATAAAACTAGAGAGGGAGTCCAAGAGAAACTTGAAATATGGAATTCAACCTTAGAGTCTAAATATTTTCATTTAAGTAGATCTAAAATTGAATATATGGAGTGTAATTTTAGTTGTAGAAGTTATAGTGGTAGTGTTGTGACATTAGGTGAGCAAGTCATTAAAAAGAGTGAGCAATTTAGATATTTAGGCTCTATTGTTGAAAATGATGGTGAAATAGATGGAGATGTTATTAGTAGAATTCAAGTTGGATGGATGAAGTGGAGGAATGCATCTGGCCTATTGTGTGATAGAAAAGTACCGCCTATACTTAAAAGAAAATTTTATAAGAAGGTGGTAAGACCTGCAATGATTTATGGTGCAGAATGTTGGCCAATAAAAGAGAAGCATGAGACTAAGTTTAAGTATTGCAAAGATAAGGATGCTCAGGTGGATGAGTGGCTTTACTCTTAGAGGTAAAATGCAAAATGAGTATGTTCGGGAAAAGTTGGAGTAGCTCCAGTGGCAAATAAGATGGTTTGGCCACATAAAGCATCGGCCATCTAATGACCTGGTTAGGAGAGTAGATGCATTAAATTTTCTTTATGTTAATAAAGGTAGAGGTAGACCTAGAAAGACATGGTTAAGATGTATAAAAAATGACCTTAGTATACTTGAATTAAATGAGAATTTGACACATAACAGGAGAAAGTGGAGACGAACAATTCATGTAGCAGTTGTAGGTTTTTTATTTTTTAGTTTAGTTTAGGTTTTTATTTATTTTATTTTAATTTAGTTTTTATTTTGTATTTTATTTTATTTTTAGTTTTAAGTTTATGTTTAGGTTTTAGTTTATGTGTTTAGGTTTTTGTTTACATTTTTATTTTATTTTATTTTTTTATTTTATTTTAGCTTAGGTTTATTATTTATTTTATTTTTATGTTTTATTTAGTTTACGTTTAGGTTTTTATCTTTTTAGGGTTTAGGGTTTAGGGTTCAGGGTTTAGGGCTAGTTGAGGATTTAGGATTTGGGGTTTAGGGTTTAGGGTTTAGGGTTTTGGGTTTAAGGTTTTGGTTTTAAGGTTTATGGTTTAGGGTTTTTTGGGTTTAGGGCTTTTAGGGTTTAGGGTTTAGGTTTTAGGTCAAGGGTTTGGGTTTTAGTTTAGGGTTTAGGGTTTTTGGTTTTTTTAACAGAGAATAAATTTTGATTCAACATTTTTTCTTTTCGATTTCATCAACCAAGTAACACACCAAGTTTCTAAGACATAAGCGATGGCATAGATAAAAAATGAGCATGCATAGAGCAAATCAAAAATCCTAGATAACTTGAATCGTCTCTATAGTAAAGACATAATTCCATAAGCAGTTGATCAGATCGATCATTCTTCAATTTCTCCCATTCGTATCAGAACCATCCCGGCCTCTCGAGCAATGGGATCCACCATCATATTCCCATTCTCTCCCTCTACCGCCACCACAGCTGTAACCTTCATCGCTCCTCCTGCCTCCATAACCACCATTGCTTCGACCACCACCTCCATATCCACAACCACCTCTAGATCCCCCACCACCACTACGATAACCACTGCTAGATCTAGACTGAGCTTAGTTGACATTGATGTTCTTACCATCATGGTTCTGCACATTCTTAGGGTTTAGGTTTAGGTTTAGGTTTATTTGGTTTTAGGGTTTAGGTTTATTTTTTAATTTATTTAGTTACTTTAAGTTTAGGTTTAGGGTTTGAAGCTTAGGGTTTAAGGTTTAGGGTTAAGGTTTAGGCTTTAAGGTTAATGTTTAGGGTTTAGGGTTTAGGGTTTAGGGTTTTAGGGTTTAGGGTAGGTGTTTAGGGATTAGAGTTTAGGATTTTTTAGGGTTTAGGGTTTAGGGTTGTAGGTCTAGGGTTTAGGGCTTAGGTCTTAGGGTTTAAGATTTAGGGTTTATGGTTTTTCATTCTATATTTTTAAATTAAGTAAACCGATAGGTTTAGGTTTATTTAGTTTATTTTTTATTTATTTTAGTTTATTTTATTTTTTATTTTTATTTAGATTTATTTTTCATTTTTATTTAGTTTAGTTTTTTTATTTTATGTTTATTTATTTTTGGTTTATTTATTTCAGTTTATTTTTTAAGTTTTGGTTTATTTTCTAGTTGAGTTTTATTTTTTTAGGTTTAGGTTTATTTTTTTATTTTTAGGATTAGGTTTAGGTTTTTATTTAATTTTTTAATGTTTAGAATTTAGGTTTTTATTTTGGGTTTATTTATTGATTTTAGTTTTTTAGTTTAGGTTTAGATTTATTTTTAGTTAATTTTATTTTATTTTGTTTAGGTTTAGGTTTAGGTTTAGGTTGAGTTCATTTTAGGTTTTATTTATTTTAGTTTAGTTATTCTTGTTTTGGTTTAGGTTTATTTTATTTTGTTTATTTTATTTTTATTTTAGGTTAAGGTTTTTTGTTAATTTAGGGTTTAAGTTATATTATTTATTTATTTTTTGGTCTTACTTTTAGGTTTATTTTTTAGGTTTAGGTTTTTATTTAGTTTTTATTTTATTTTATTTTAGGTTTATTTTATTTTTATTTTACATTTAGTTTTTATTTTAGTTATCCTTTTTTTTCTTAGGTTTATTTTATGTTTTAGTTTAGTTTAGGTTTTTATTTATTTATTTTAGTTTGTTAATATTAGTTTATTTTATTTTATTTTTTGGTTTAGGTTTATGTTTTATTTTAGGTTTTTTTTACATGTTTATTTTATTTTATTTAAGTTTAAGTTTTTTTATATATTTTATTTTTATGTTTTATTTAGTTTAGGTTTATGTTTTTAGGTTTTAGGGTTTAGGGTTTACGCTTTAGGCTTTAGGGTTTTAGGGTTTTAGGTTTTGTTTTTTAGGTTTAGTGTTAAGGTTTAGGGTTTAGGGTTTAGGTTTAACTTAGGGTTTTTTTAATTAAGTAAACTGGTAGGTTTAAGTTTATTTAGTTTATTTTTTATTTATTTTAGTTTATTGTATTTTATATTTTTTATTTTTATTTTTATTTTTATTTATTTTATATTTTTATTTTTTTTAGTTTATTTATTTTAGGTTTTTTTATTTTAGTTTAGGTTTTTCATTTTTAGTTTATTTTTTATGTTTAAATTTATATTTTAGTTGAGTTTTATTTTTATATTATTTTTAAGTTTAGATTTTATTTTTAATTTTTATGTTTATGTTTAGGCTTTTATTTTAATTTTTTTCGATTTAGGTTTTAGAATTTTATTTTAGGTTTATTTTTAGTTTAGGGTTTATATTTTATTTTTTATTTAGTTTTATGTTTTATATTTAGGTTTATATTTTAGGTTTAGGTTTTTATTTAGTTTTATTTTAGGTTTATTTTATTTTTATTTTATGTTTAGTTTTTATTTTAGCTAGGTTTTTTATTCTTAGGTTCATTTTACTTTTTAGTTTAGTTTAGGTTTTAATTTATTTTATTTGAGTTTAATTTTATTAATTTATTTTATTTTATTTTTAGGTTTAGGTTTAGGTTTTAGTTTATGTTTTTATTTTATTTTGGTTTAAGTTTATTTATTTATTTTATTTTTAGGTTTTATTTAGATTAGCTTTAGGTTTTTTAGCTTTTTAGGGTTTAGGGTTTGCGATTTAAGGTTTAGGATTTAAGGTTTAGGGTTTTAGGATTTAAATAAAACAAAAAATTTAATAATCTGAAATAAATAAAAAATAAACTAAATAAACCTAAACATTCCAGTTTACTTAACTTAAAAAAATATATATACTAAACCCTAAACCCTAAACCCTAAACCCTAACCCCTAAAACCCTAAACCCTAAAGCCAAAACCCTATACCCTAAACCTACAACATTAAACCCTAAACCCTAAACCCTAAATCCTGAAAAACCTTAAATCCTAAGCTAATCTTAAACCTGAAACCATAAATCGTATACCCTAAAAACCCTAAACCCTAAAGCCTAAACACTAAACCCTAAATCGTAAACCCTAACCTTAAAGCCTAAACCCTAAAACCCTAAACCCTAAAACCATAAACCATAAACCCTAAACCCTAAACCCTAAAAACTTAAAAACCTAAACCTAAACTAAAATAACCTAAAACTAAAATAAATAAAAAAACCTAAACCTAAATATAATTAAAAAATGAAAATAAAATAAAAACCTAAACTAAAACTGAAACCTAAACTTAAAAATAAAATAAAATAAACTAATAAAAATAAATTAAAATAAAATATTTAATAACTTAAACTAAACTAAAAAATAAAATAAACCTATACAAACCTAAATAAAGTAAAAACTAAATGTAAAATAAAAATTAAATAAATCTAATGTAAATAAAAAGAAAATAAAATAAAAATTAAATAAAAACCTAAACCCAAAAATAAACTTAATTTTTTTTAGGGTTTAGGTTTTTATATATTTTTTTATTTTTAGGGCTTAGGGTTTAGGGTTTAGGTTTTAGGTTTAGGTTTTATTTTTTAGTTTAGGGTTTAGAGTTTTTGATTTTTTTTTTTAACAAAGAACATCATTCTCTAAGACACAAGCAATGACATAGATATAGAAATGAGCGCATAGAAAATCAAAACCCTAGATAAATAGAAGCTGCCTACTACAAAGATGTAGTTCCATAAGCAACAGATCAGATCAGCCATTCTTTTGTTTCTCTAGTTCCCATTATAACCACTCCAGCCTCTCGAGTAGGAAGATACATCATCATATCACCGATCTCTCCTCTGCCTTCACCACATTTGTAACCCTCGCTCCTTCCCTAACCTGCCCTACCACCCTCCATATCCACCACTTCCGGATCCCCAACTACCAATCGATCCGTCGCTCACCTTTGCATCAACCTCCGGATCTAGAGCACGGTTGATGTTCGCCATCAAGGTTCTGCACATTCATAGGGTTTAGGTTTAAGTTTAGGTTTATTAGGTTTTAGGGTTTAGGTTTATTTTTAATTTATTTAGTTACTTTAGGTTTTGGTTTAGGGTTGGGGTTTAGGGTTTAGGGTTTAGGGTTAGAGTTTAGGGTTTAGGGTTTAGGATTTATGATTTAGAGTTTAGTGTTTAGGGTTTTAGGCTTTTTGCTTTTAGTGTTTAGGGTTTAGGGTTAGGGCTTAGGGTTTAGGGGTTAGGGTTTTATATGGTTTAGGGGTTAGGGTTGTAAGTTTATTGTTTAGGTTTTAGGATTTAAGGTTTATGATTTTTTAAGTAAACTAGTAGGCTTATGTTTATCTAGTTTATTTTTTATTTTTTTTAAGTTTTTTATTTTTTTTATTTTTATTTAGGTAATCTTTTATTTTTATATTGTTTAGTTTATTTATTTTAGGTTCATTAATTTTAGTTCAGGTTTTTTTTAGTTTATCTTTTAGTTGAGTTTTTATTTTATTTTATTATTCATGTTTAGGTTTTATTTTTTATTTTTTGGTTTAGGTTTAGGTTTAGGTTTTTATTTTATTTTTTTAGGTCTAGGTTTTAGGCTTTTATCTTAGGTTTATTTAATGGTGTTATTTTCTTAGTTTAGGTTAAGATTTATTTTTAGTTTATTTTATTTTATTTAGTTTAGGTTTAGGTTTAGGTTTAGCTTATTTTTGGTTTAGATTTAGGTTTTATTTATTTTAGTTTAGGTTTAGGTTTATTTTCTTTTTTATTTTAGGTTTAAGTTTTTTTAGTTCAGAGTTTATGTTTTATTTTTTATTTAATTTTAGGTTTTATTTTTAGGATTATTTTTTAGTTTTAAGTTTTAATATAGTTTTTATTTTTTTTTATTTTAGTTTTATTTTAGGTTTATTTTAGTTTTATTTTAGGTTTAGTTTTTTATTTAGTTTTTTTTATTTTTTTTAGTTTAATTTAGGTTTTTATTTATATTATTTTAGTTTAGTTTTTATTTTTTATTTGATTTTCTTTTTAGGTTTTAAGTTCTAGTTTATGTTTTTATTTTAATTTATTTTAGTTTAGGTTTATTTATTTCTTTTATGTTTAGGTTTTATTTAGATTAGCTATAGGTTTTTAGCTTTTTAGGGTTTAGGGTTTAGGGTTTTTTTTTAGTTTTAAGGTTCAGGATTTAGGGTTTAGGTTTTAAGGTTTATGGTTTACAATTTAGGTTTTTTGTTTTAGGATTTAGGGTTTTAAGGTTTAGGACCTAGGGTTTAGGGTTTAGGTTTTGGGCTCAGGTTTTAGTTTAGGGTTTTTGGCCCTTTTCTTTAATAGAGAAAAAATTCAAATTCAACATTTCTTGTTTTCGATTTCATCAACCAAGTAACACACTAAGTTTTCTATGACACAAGTGACCACATAGATCAAAAATGAGCATGCATAGAGCAAATAAAAAACCCTAGATAACTAGAACTATCTCTGATAAAACAATTCCATAAGTAGCAGTCACGATTAGCCATTCTTGATTTCTC